>OX422209.1:45916934-46526934 GCA_949130495.1 Sambucus nigra
ATAAGTCCCAAATAATAAATGGTGACATCATCTAAATTGTAGAAAGATTATATCAATAATTAATTAATTAAATGTAATCCCTACATTTAAGTTGTTAACTTGTATTAATTTCAGTCTCATCAGTATGAAATATAAGGCATAAACATCTATTATGCATTATAGGATCAAGAATAATACATCCTTAGACAGATTAGTTTATTTTCATAGTGTCCGGGTAATTAATAATATATGTCCTTCCATACATATGACACACAAGGGCATTTACCACTGGTGTCTAATTCGTGCTTTATTGGCAAGTCTGAAGAAATCCCTTATCCTAAGGGGACAACACAACCAGACACAAATTGGGGGCAGTCCCTACGTAGGACATCTGTACACGGTGCATACCCAGCGATAATACAGGAACAGTCAGCGCCAACCCTACCTCTAGTGGGTGGAGACTCCACGTAGTACCTATATAGCATACACATCGTTAAGCCCACCTGTGATGACATGTGGTACGTGGACCGAATGGGCGAACCCCTGAGCCGATAAGACGGTCCATTGGTATGTCCACACACAAATATATATAATAGTACATATTATTTGCCCATATAATATGTAAGGTAATTACTCTATGATTGCCATAAAATTCCATCCAAAGTTTCAACACATTCCATTAATTAATAATTTACCATCTAATAAATTATTAATTCCATTCCCGAAAAATAATTATTTAACATCCAATTTATTGTAATTATTAATAATTAAAGTGTGGGTATAACATTACTCCATTTATTTTTTAATCCGCCATAAATTCTTTTATCCCCAAATACATATATGTTACTTATTAAATTCCTCACATTAATAAACCGTCTAAGCCTCGTTGCTTTTGAAGTTTAGAAGAATCAGACTAAGGCAAAAAGGAATAAAATGTCGCATCATCCCATACGTCGCTCGAACAAAATGCATGGTCGTTCGCGCGACTTTATATGGCGTTCGAACGACATGCATGGTCGTTTGAACGACCTCGTCGTCCCCACGCTCCTTCATTTTCTGCTTTTCCCAGATCAGTTCCAACCCTAAATTCTCAACTTCGATGCCCAGAAAACATAAATACGAATCCATACAAAAATAAATCCACATTAACCATTTCCAACGATGTAAAACCAAGTACCTTAGTTCAAAATCAACCCAACAACCATATTTTGTAAAGGTTCTAAATTGATAACGAATGTCTATGAATTTCAGTCCTAACTTTCTCAAATTTTGAATATTTATCATGGGGTTCATAAATAGATTTAGTCCACAAATTCATAGTGACTTCTCCTACATTAGTCCATTTGATTATTCCAAAATAATCATCAAATCTTAAAGAATATATCAACTGTTTTCAGATTTACATGGTCTAAATTCTTAGAATAATTTCTATATAATTGTCCATCCTCTACATGCATTTGTTCATCATCAATTCATTTAGTTTGAACCTAGTTCTCAGGGATTGAGAGGGAATAATTATATGCATTAAGAAATAAATTGTAGATCATAAATCAAACAAAAAAATTCTTGCCTTCAACTTTGTAGAGAAGTTGCCCGATGATTTTCCTTTTTGGATTCTTTTTGTTTAAGTCTTTTTCTCCCTTCTTTGGTGTTTCTCCTAATTCCTCCCGTAACTGCAACTTTTAGGTTTGTGGAATGTTAGTGAGGGAGTGGTTTACCCCCACTTAAACTCTAATCAGTTGCTTAATCCCGTGTTGGACCCTAAGCCCAACTTTTGGACCCCTAAATGAGCCCAAATCCATAATCTAATTGGCCTGAAACTTCCCCAACTTATATATTATTGACCCAGGACCATTTTTAAAGGCCCCATATGTGTCCCGAAATGTGTTTCGAATTATTTATGTCAATAATAATTACTTTAATTTGTGTCCCACATAAATTATGTCTTTTATTTTATTATATGCAAATATCATATTCATGCACATAAAAAGAAATGAATCACATGCAAGTATACTAAACAACAAATTTCTAGTCGACGTTTTCGTATGAAAATATTTATTTAGTTCTAATTTTCAAAATTAATTATTTATTGTAAAAATAATATTTCATTATTTATTTATAAGAAAAATACGGGGTATTACATTCTTCTCCTCTAATAACGGGATTCCGTCCTCATAATTAAGAAAGTACATACCTAGCTCGAAGAGTTAGGGATACTTTGTGCACATGTCGTCCTCCGTCTCCCAAGTCAACTCGTCCTCCCGGTGGTGCCCCCACTGCACCCTAACCAAAGGAACAATCTTGGACCACAGTTGGTGCTCTCGTCTATCCAAAATGGTTACCGGTCTCTCCTCATAAATAACGTCTGGTTGGATCTCAATCTTGTCTATATTAATATGTTAGTACACCACCTCATCTCTAAGGAATCTCCATAGTGAATATATGTGAAATACATCGTGCATTCGCTGCAAGTGATCTGGTAATCCCAATAGGTAAGTGTAATACCCCATAATTTTGAGGACTAGGAATTTAAATTATTTTGGGTGAAATAAAATTTATTTAAATTGGAGAATTTTAAATTTGGAAATTGAGGTCAAAATTTAAAGATGTGATAAAGTATTTTCGATGACGATTATAAAGTATTTCGGATGACGATTCGAGGGGAGCTGATACAATAGTTGCAATTCAGTGGAAGAAGGATATACAAAGGTACCTTCGGATCGTTGAATGCAGTGAGGTGCATAAACAAATACTCACCACCTTTAAACTAATGGGTGCAACTCTCCAATGGTGGGAATCGATCACCACATAGGAGCAGAGAGATGCAATGCCCATAGAAGATTTTTGAGTACGCTTTAACCGAAAGTATTTTCCTTCCGCGATTCAGACGGAAATGAGGAGGAGATTACTGGATGTAACTCAAGGTGATTGAACGGTGGCTGAGTACGAAGAAGAATTTAATCGATTATCGAATTTTATGCCCGACGAGGTAAATACGAAGGAGAAGCAAATAATGAAGTTCTTGGGAGTTTTGGAATAGCGAATTCGGCAGCATTTGTTAGGGAATTCGGCATTACTGACTTTTACCGATGTGATGAATGTGACATTGTTACACTGCCAAGAGTATCGTCTTCATTTAATAGGGAGTAGGGATTTTGGAGACTCGGGTTCATCAAGTAGGACTGGAGGAGATAATGCAAACAGAGCAAGATTATCACCGCAATAAGTTTATCGACAGGATTATCGAGGGCCGCAACAGCGTTTTGTCCCTCAGGATGGACAAGAAGGATTTTTGAGGAGATGTTTCTTTTGTGAAGAAATAGGCCATAGGAAGATGGATTGTCCTGGAAGATGTAGAGGATAACTTTTTGACGAGGTTTTGGATGTGCAACCCCTATAATAGTTCATAGGCCAGTTTGGGCAAGAGAACTTTGAACAGGGACCTATTGATGAAGCGAGGCTATTGGGATATGGAGGTAATATGCAAATTATTTTCTTTTGTGCTTAGGCCATGCTTTGAGTGGTATTGGGAGCGTCGCATGTAAGATTTTAATGAGTGGTTAACTGTTATAACCATATTGTATATGGAATTACCTTGAAGGGGGGAGTGAGCAAGTGTGGCACTAGGATGGTATCTTTCGGGAGAATAGATTATCTTGTGATGTGTTAGTAGAGAGTTACGATTCTGTTTCGGAAATAGGAACTGTTAAAGTTTGTTGAGTAGTAATAGTATGGCTATCATTTTATAGTTAGGCTAGATGCATAAAATTGTAATGTTCCACTTGTGGAAGGGCCTATCTTATGGCGATGCTTTGATGTGAGGTTAAGGCTTTTTATTACTGAGGAGATTAAGGGTTTAGAGGGTTCATTGTTGAGTAAGGAATTTTAGCTTATGGTTGTCTGCGTGTGGAGAACTAAAGGTTGGTAAGAGTATTGTATTTGTTGATGCCTTGTGTCTTGAGCATAAGCTGTTTGATTTATGTGTCGAAAGACATAAAACTATTTTATAGTACATTTTTTATAGTCCTTTGGGCAATATCAATATGGTTCAAAAATATTTTTAAAAACCTTAGTCCTGGTTTAACTGATATCAATCCCCGACAGAGCGACATAGTAGTGTATTAGCAGGGCTCTTTGTTTGGATTTCGCTTACGAGACCTCCCCCGCATGAAAGTAACGAATGTCAGGAATTGATAAGAGTTAAATCTTCGTATATTTCAAAATTTATATACTTAGTACGCTATAATAGATTAAATTGTTGAAACTTATATTACGATTTGAGACTAAGTGGAGCCGATTAATGTGTATGCGGTTGAGATCGGGTACAGGGTGTATGGGCGCCCTGGTTAGCTAATTTGATTTTTAAAATAAAAATAATTTGCCGTTAGAAGTGGGAGAGATAGTGTTGATACCAAAATTAATATGCTGATGTGGACGAATCATACGAAGACACTTGTCAATCTACGTGGTACAATAACAACGAGGGAGTTCATTTCCCCGACCAACCCATGTTCTCTCCGAGCAACGAGGATATACCGAGGAACTTCAGCACTCCGAGATACTCTAGCTCTCCGACGAACTCCTGAGCAACGAACAACTAAGGCGGTCCGAGCTGCATCTCGGCCGTAGTATTAATTGCCAGAATATCAACAGTTCAACTATTCATTGAATGATTATCATCTTGACGCACACGCTGCATTAAATGTATTACCCTTTCATATGTATATCATTTAATGTATCAACCCATTCATGTACAGCCTAAGGGCTATAAATACCTTGTATCACCCTCATTCCAGAGGGACCGAAATTTCTTGAGAGAACTTGTAATCGAGAATTCCCAAACACTCAGCAATAACATAACAGTGGACGTAGGCCATTTACATAAGGCTGAACCACTTTAAAAATATTATGTCTTATTTATTTATCTGTGATTAAATTATTAGAGTAATCTAGTTTTTTACATCAACAGATTGGCGCCGTCTGTGGGAAACGACTGTTGCTATCATTTTTCACCAAAAATCATTTATCATCAATGGCAGATAATCCAGAATCCAGTAATCGAAATGCTGGAAATACTGGAAATCCTCCAAATCCATCTGCACCTCCAGATCTGGCTGGAATTATGACGAATCTGGCTGAAGGACAAACCGCCATACAAGAAACAATGAGGCAACTCATTCAAACTCTTCACGGCGGTGCACCTACCCATTCAAGGCAAAGGAGTGATCGTGGGAAATCATGATCCAGGCGTACTGGGTCATATCGTAATGAAGAATCTAATGATTTTTCTTATCAACCTGGGCGAACTTCATCGATACGGGCTACTGATACAGATCAACATATCACCCTCTCTCCGGAGAGAACTAGCGCCCTAGAAAGATTAAGCAGGGCATCTCCTTTCAGTCGGTTAGGACCAAGGAGAAATATGAGTCCACCTAGAGCCCCATCGAGAAGCTTGCGACAACCATCAGGTTTGAGAGAAGGATCAGCACAATCAAGACCAGCTACTCGTCGAGATAGATCTCAGGAAGCTACGTCAGAACAATAAATTGCTCAGACTAAGCAGCCCGAGGAAGGAAATGAAGCATGGAAGGGTTCCATTCAGTGATTGGAGGATAGACTTGGAGAAATGGTTAAAGAAAGGAATCCCTTACAGAGAACTTTTGTGCAAGGGACACCTTTTGTGCAGGCCATTGTGAATTTTCCTACACCATCGAAATTTAAAGCACCTGTGGTAACCCCTAAATATGATGAAAAGACAGATCCTGTTCTTCATATAGAATAATACCAAGCTGCTGCCGACATGTATGCTGTCCCCGACGAGATGAGGTGTAGAGCATTTTCGAGAACTCTAACCGGATCTGCACAGATATGGTACAACAATCTTCCTCGGGGTAAGATTTTGACTTTTATTCAGTTAGCCGAGTTATTCATTGGCAATTTCTATTTTGGAGCAAAGCCGGTAAAGCGAGTAGCGCACTTGTTAAGTGTTAGACAAAAATCAGGTGAGAGTACTAAAGATTACATAACTCGTTTCAATAACGAGAAGTTGGAAGTCATAGATTACGAAGAAAAGACAGCGATCACTGCTTTGATGAGTGGATTGCTGCCTAACAAGTTATACTATACTTTGGCCAAAGATCCACCTAAAACTATGTCGGAGTTGATGGCAAAAGAGGCCAAAATCATGAATGCCGAGGAGGCTATGGCTGCGAAAAAGAATATGGATAAAGAAACCAAGGTGGAGGTTGACAAATCTAAGAAGAAAGAGCAAAAAGGTAATGGTGGTGATAAGCACTCCAAGAATAATAGGACGTCATGGGAAGTCCTGAAGAAATACGATAATTATACTCCATTGAAAATGGGTATTAATCATGTTTTGGAAGAAATCAAGAATAACGAGGAAATCAAGTGGCCAGATAAACTGAGAACCAATCCTGACCTGAGGAATAGGGCCAAATATTGCGAGTTCCATAAAGATCATGGCCATACGACCAAAAATTGCATAGCCCTTCAAAACGAGATTGAAACGCTCATTCGAAGAGGAAAGTTATCAAAGTATGTAGATCGCAGAGGTGAAAGGAAGAATGATGATAGAACTAGAGATCGTTCCAGATCTCCTCGTCGGACGGAGGAGAAAAAGAAAAGAGATCATGAAGATGATCCAGATGAAGACCCCGATCTTCCAAAGAAGCCAAGGCAGCCTGAACGAGAGGTATTTTCCATACGTTTTGGGTCATTTGATTATAATGTTATTACAGGAGGAGATGCTGGAGGAGAAGACCTTACTGCAGAAAGAAAGGCTTATCTCGGAGAGGCTCAAGCCTGCTCATATATTCAACGAATAAATCTTGCTGAGGATGATCGTCCGAGGAAGGTAAATAAAGAGAAGCTAGTTATTAGTTTTTCAAAAAACGACTTGGCAGGTGTTCTTTACCCTCACGACGATCCTCTGGTGATCAAAATGAGGATGAAGGAAGTAGTGATTTCAAGGGTTTTGGTAGACAATGGAAGTTCGTCAGACATCATGTACTATTCATGGTTTGACAACTTGAATCTGAAATTATCTCAGCTGGAACCGTATCACAGACCCCTCCTAGGTTTTGCCGGTGAGAAAGTTTTTCCACTTGGGACGATCAAGTTGGATATATTCATTGGAACCTGGCCTGCTTGTCGAACAGAAAGAATACGCTTCTTCGTGATGGATAAGAATGTGCAGTCAGCCTACAACATCATCATGGGAAGAGTTGGTTTGAAGAAGTTCGAAGCAGTCCCATCTACAGTACATCAGTGCTTAAAATTGCCAACAAACTTTGGGGTAAGAGTTGTGAAAGGTGATCAAAAAATAGCTCGGGAATGCTATTATTCATCTGCCGAGCAAGAGGAGCTTGAGGAATCAAGGAAAAAGACTATCACCTACCAGGTGGAGGAAGGTACAGAAATTGAAACTCTTGATCCCAGGGATGAATCCCAACTTGTAAAAGGACAGGTGGTAGAATCTACCGAAAATGTTATTCTGGACGAGGAGCACCCTGAACGAGTAACCCAGATAGGTTCGTCGTTGGATGCTTCAATAAAACAAGAGTTGATAATGTTCTTGAGAAACAGGAAGAAAACTTTCGCATGGAGTCATGAGGACATGCCAGGAATAGATCCAAACTTCTTATGTCACGAACTCAATGTGAATAAGGAGATCAAGCCTGTAAAGCAGAGAAGAAGGGTATTTAGCCCCGAGAAGAATCAAGCCATACAAGAGGAGGTCGAGAAGCTCCAGAAAGCCCAATTCATTGAAGATGTGAAATATCCAGACTGGCTGGCAAATGTGGTGATGGTAAAGAAGAAGAACAATAAATGGAGAATGTGTGTTGATTTCACTGATCTCAACAAGGCATGACCAAAAGATCATTTTCCATTGCCCAGAATTGACCAACTAGTGGATGCTACCTCGGGACATGAGCTGCTCAGCTTCATGGATGCGTATTCCGGTTACAACCAGATCAAAATGAAACTTGAAGACAGGGAAAGTACTTCTTTTATTACCCCTAGGGGAACTTATTGCTATAATGTTATGCCTTTTGGTTTGAAAAATGCAGGAGCGACATACCAGCGGCTGATGAACAAGGTTTTCACCGAACAAATCAGTTGCAACATGGAAGTCTATGTCGATGATATGCTGACAAAAAGCAAGAAAGCTGCAGATCATCTAGTTGACTTAGCTCAGACATTTTATCAACTGGATAAATACCAAATGAAGCTCAACCCGACGAAGTGCACATTTGGAGTACGAGAAGGAATGTTTCTCGGATACATTGTCAACCAGCGAGGCATTGAAGCAAATCCAGATAAGATCAAAGCTCTTTTAGGGTTGCGATCTCCAATAACAAAGAAAGAAGTGCAGAGTCTTACAGGACGAGTTACAGCACTCAACAGATTTGTGTCCCGAGCAACTGACAAATGCCTCCCACTCTTCAAAACACTTCGAAAAACTTTCGAGTGGACTGATGAATGTGAGAAGGCCTTTCAAGACTTAAAAAAGTATTTGGGAGCACCTCCATTATTGTCCAGGCCAATAACAGGAGAAAAGTTGTACTTGTATCTGGCGGTATCAGAGAATGCAGTTAGCTCAGCATTGATTAGATTGGAGAATGGAGTTCAGAAACCCATCTATTACACAAGTAAGGCTTTTCGAGGTGCAGAAATCAGATATCCGAAGTTAGAAAAATTGGCATTGGCATTAATTGAAGCAAGTAGAAGAATGAGGCCATATTTTCAGGCCCATACAATCGTCGTATATACCGACATGCCATTGAGACAAGCCCTTCATAAGCCAGAAAAGTGAGGGAGATTGATGTACTGGGCAATAGAGCTCGGTGAATATGATATTGTGTATGATCCCAGATCATCATTGAAAGGGAAAGCTGTAGCAGATTTTATAGAAGAGTTTACATATCCTGATACCCCCGAGGAACAAAAATTGCTCGCTGACCAACCTGTGGATGTTACAGGATCAACATACATAAATCCAGACCAACTCTGGTTGGTAAAAGGACTTGTGGATGTAGAAGGATCAGCAACTTCAAACTCAGACCAGCTCCGGTTGGTAAAAGAACGAGAAGAGATGGTCAACGAGGAGCGAAAAGCGTCAGGGAAGGATGAAAAGAAGCAACAAATATTTCACCGAGGAACTCTATCAGATAAGAAATTTGAAGACGGGTTGCCCATATGGAGATTATATGTAGATGGCTCATCCTGCACAGCAGGTTGTGGGGCAGGAATTGTTTTGAACACCCCAGACGAGATTGACATGGAATATGCTTTGCGATTCCAATTCAAAGCCTCTAATAATGAGGCTGAGTATGAAGCCATGATAACAGGTCTTAATTTATCAAAGATTATGGAAGCACAACAAGTGATGGTATTCAGTGATTCTCAATTGATTGTGAATCAGATGATGGGAACGTATGCAGTTAAAGGAGAATTAATGATCAAATATCATGCCAAGGTAATGGAGTTGTTGGCAGAATTTGATGCAATTCAGTTGATCAGAATACCCAGAATAGAAAATGCAAAAGCAAACGCACTGGCCCGACTAGCATCAGCTACACATACCGAGCTACGAAGAACAATACCGATTGAAGTACTGGAAAGTCGAAGCATAGAGGAAGACTTGACGATGAATGTTATTACCCTTGATTTAGGACCATCTTGGATGGATCCCATCAGGGTATATATTGAAGAGGGAGAATTGCCAGAGGATAAGCTTGCTGCCAAAAAATTGAAGTATAAAGCTGCTCGGTATGTAGTAACTAATGGTATTTTATATAGACGAGGAATTATGGCAGGTTTGCAGAGATGTGTACATCCCTCCGAAGTGAAAGAATTGATTGAAGAGATCCATGAAGGGTCTTGTGGAGCTCATGTAGCAGGTCGAACGCTTTTACAAAGGGTAATGACTCAAGGATATTATTGGCCGACGATGAGGGCTGATTGTATAGCCGATGCTAAGAAATGTGACAAGTGCCAACGTTTTTCTTCTATCCGACGAACTCCACAAGCATTGTTGACACCAATAACTTCCCCTTGGCCATTTGCCATATGGGGAATTGATTTGGTTGGACCATTGCCGACCACCCGAGGAAGATTCAAATACCTCGTCGTCGCAGTAGACTATTTTACTAAGTGGGTAGAAGCTGAACCCCTCATCGACATGACGTACAAGAAGGTATACCAGTTCGTTTGGAAGAATATCATCTGTCGATATGGTCTCCCTCATGCCTTCATCACAGACCATGGAACCCAATTTGATAACGAGGAATTTGCGGCTTATTGTCATCAGTCGAACATTTTGAAGGTTCATTCAGCACCAGGCCATCCTCAAAGCAATGGACAGACTGAAGTGACGAACAAAACACTGCTGAATGGTTTGAAGAAAAGGCTAAGTGAAGCTAAAGCTAACTGGATTAATGAGCTACAATCAGTATTGTGGGCTTACCGAACAACTCCCCGAGTAGCGACTGGAGAATCACCATATATGCTGGCATTTGGAAGTGAGGCTGTAATACCTGCCGAGTTAGGTCTCCCAACACACAGAGTGCTGAATTTCAATTCCCCAGTCAGCGACTTGATGAGAAGACTGGATTTGGATATGCTCGAGGAAGTCAGGGAAGAGGCAGCCATTAGGAATGATGCTTACCAATAACGCACAGCTCTGTTCTATAATAAAAGAGTGAAGAAATGTGACTTAAAAGAGGGAGATTATGTGCTAAAGAAGGTAATTCAGAAACACAATAAATTGGAGGCAAACTGGCATGGGCCTTACCGAGTTACAGAAGTTGTTCGACCAGGAACTTACCGAATAGCAACTTTAGAAGGAGAAGAATTCAGGAATGCTTGGAATGCTGAACACCTTCGCAAGTATTATCAATGATATAAAATGTACAACGGTTCCATCAATATGAATAAAACAATGATGTTTTCACCATTTTCCTCTCCTTTGTTTGAAAGTTTTTCGGGGAATACTAGTGTTGTACACTACGCTGCGCTGCTCGACGACGATAGTTCAGACCCACGACCATCTCCGGTTGGTAAAAGGGCGAGAACCAAAAAATATACTCCTTTGGTTAGGAGGCGTACACTAGCGTGACCAACTAAGGTTGGTAAGATAACTAGTGGACAGATTGTTCGAAAGAACCAAAAAATATACTCCTTTGGTTAGGAGGCGTACACTAGCGTGACCAACTAAGGTTGGTAAGATAACTAGTGGACAGATAGTTCGAAAGAACCAAAAAATATACTCCTTTGGTTAGGAGGCGTACACTAGCGTGACCAACTAAGGTTGGTAAGATAACTAGTGGACAGATAGTTCGAAAGAACCAAAAAATATACTCCTTTGGTTAGGAGGCATACACTAGCGTGACCAACTAAGGTTGGTAAGATAACTAGTGGAGATAAGTCAATAATCAACTACGGTTGAGG
Source organism: Sambucus nigra (assembly GCA_949130495.1). NCBI lineage: Eukaryota > Viridiplantae > Streptophyta > Magnoliopsida > Dipsacales > Adoxaceae > Sambucus > Sambucus nigra. The sequence continues at coordinate 45,928,389 of OX422209.1, forward strand.
GAAGAACAATATCATTTGATTTGAAAATAGGCCAATAAGTTGGTCGGAAGGTAAAATCACTCCAGAAAATACAAAGAATTCCAAACTGAACCAAGTATAGTTGGTCGGTGATCAACTACACTTGGTCGACAAGGATAAATTATCGACCATGGTTGGTCAGACACATTTTATGAAAAAGTTCACCAAGTATAATTGATCGGGGATAAAAACCCATCAACTGTAGTTGGTCGAGAAACACAATTTAACAACCTTGGTTGGTTGGAGACAGTTTCAACATTTTATACTCATTACTTTATTATTAAGTGATTGAGCAACATTGATACTTGTAATTTTGATTGCTAAGTTGGTTGATGAAGAGCACATATTGTTATCTTTTTAACAGATACATATACACAAATGTAAATATGTTTGATAAACACAAGACAATCGCAATACAAATTTGCAAACAGAAAATGAAATTCTTTCATTACAAGATATACATATGTGCTAATTATTACATTGAAAAACCGATTCTATTGGTTTCTTTCCTTTAGCTTTTGAAACAGGTTCCTCGCCGGCAGGAGGATCTTCTAAGCAAAGAGGAGAATTGATGAAATTAATATCTCTGAGCATTCTGACGTTCATCACAAAAGGTGTATCCAAGAGATGCTCGGGACGGGATAATTCAGTCTGAGAATGAAGACTATAGTCGCCGAGATATTTTGAAATTAAACTCCGAGGAATGGAACGAGCTGGGATCCATTCCATGTCAAATTTGAAAGGTGGCACAGGCAAATATAGTAACCCTGGAGCATGATAATCCCATAAAAATGCCCTTGCTCCAATTTCAGTACACCTAGGGCGTTCAACCACCCCTGCTTATAACCTTCATTATTGGCATGTTCAATACGAGCATCTAAATGAATAAGGGATTCATTGTATCCTGCCATTCAAAATTCCCTGGGCTGTTTATGGAATTGGAAGATTAATCTATCCAATTGTTCGTGAAGGTTCCTGGCAAAAACATCTTTATCATTCAAAGCAGACTTCGTTGCAGTAAGTTGATCTTCCAAAGATAGATTTCTCTTGGACAATTCAGATAAAGCCCGATCTTTGGCGTTTAATTGGAATGCTTGAGTTTCCAAAGTAGACTGAGTGCGAGCCTCTTCAACATTACGACTAAGAACTCTTGATCGACTCCGAGCAGCGACTGGAGAACTTTGCTCCTCGACAACATTTTGAAGAGCTCTTCCTCGCCCACGAGAACCTCTTCCTCATCCCCGAGTAGTCACAGGAATAACAGATCTTCTCAGAACGTCCAACTCTTGCCTTAATTTGTCATTCTCAACTTCTAAGAACGAGAAACCATCATCGGTAACTTGCACTAAAGCAGTGGAAGATGACGCTGCAGATTCATATTGTGCCAGCTTTTTCTACAAATTATTGTTCTCTTGTTCCAGTAACTCAGCAATCTGCCTGCAAGCCTCAACTTCACCTTTTAAAGTTCTTTCCCTAACATCGTATCCATCAAGGATCTTTTTATGGCCTATTTCAGAAGAAAGCTGTTGATATCTATTTTCATATTCCTTGTGCAACAAAGACATTGATTCATTGTGCTGACCTTGGAGATCTTCTAAGGAATAATGAAGTTCCTCAATCAAGTCATAGTAGGCCACATTGTTGGCCACAGCTCGGTCAAGTAAATCCTTCAAGTACCGATAAGCCTCAATTGCTTGTTCTGAGGCATCATGGCCAAGGATGTCAACAATTTCTGATGTACTAAGGTCTGTATGACCAGCTTTATAATATTCGTGACATTGCTGCATCAGCTTTGTATCATGTGCAGATATCATTTCCATTCTAGCAACAAACTAAGGATGAGAAAAAGACAACAATCAACAAAAACAAATCATCAACAACAGAGATGAACAAAGATGTATTTTATTAGATCACAAGAGGATTACATTGTTTGATTACAAATAATGAAAGATAGAAATGATACCGAACAACTTCACACCTTTTCCTTGTCTCCCAAGACTTTCTCGGGAGGCTGGGACGAGGAGCTTGGTTGCTCGGTGGTAACAGCAACTTGATCTGCAGGAGTTGAAATTTTTTCAGGAGGAGGAGGCATGGAAGAAATGTCCTCGTTGGCAGAAGATAGAGATGCAGGGACTTGATCACCTATGGCCATAGAAGATTCATCAGAGACATGCTCATTTTCTTCTTCTTCCACAATTGGTGGAGGAGGACCAGGGAGGTGTAGCTGGAATAGCCCAGAATCATCCTTGATCTTCAATTCCTGCAGGGCAGCTACCCAGCCATCTCGGAAGTATTTCAACTTCTCGTATTGAACTTGGGATGTCATCGCAGAAATCCCCTTGTCCCATCCTTTATCCCAGCCTGCGCTGAAGGATTTTTTAACTGCGAGCTTTCTTCTCAATTTCTCCGAGGAGAGCTTCGCATCCAATTCCTCTTTTTGACCTTTGATATCTCGCAGGGCAGACAACTCTTCCTCTGCCTTCTTCAGCTTATCTTCAAGCTCTCCAAAGTTCTTGAGCTTGTCGTCATATTTTTGATGCTCAATCTCCAAACTTTTCACCTTGTTCTCCAAACTCTTGGAGATCTCAGCCAACTTCACCTTCTCAGCTTCAACTATTGACAACTTTTTCTCCCAAACAGCCTTGTCCTCACTATACTGTTGGCGAGATTCCTTCAAGGATTGGGTCAAACCCAGCAGAGCATCCTCTACGCCTGACGAGGAGCTTGAAGCTTTAATAGCTTCATCTTTCTTCACGATGTTGTTAAAACAATTCACCAGCTAAACAAAGGAAAAAGCGACAGGTCAGTGCAAAAAGACAAGTATTCAAAGAAAGAAAGGAAATTCAGAGTGTGAGTAATTTACCGAAGCAAGATGACGAGTAGCTAGGGATGTATGCATATCCCTAGAAATTTTTTCATCAATTCCTAGGACCTCGGGTATGATCCAAGTTTTTACCGAGCTCATTGTAGAGCTCGGAGGAATGATGGTTGGAACACCAATACCACCAGCTGGTAGAGAGGACGCAGTTTCAGCCAAATTAACTGAGGATGATTTCCTCAATCTCCTCAAAGGGACTTCAGCAGCTTCAACCAAGGAAGAACTCTTGGTCGGAGAGATAGCAATTATTTCCACAGGAGCAACCTTGTTGCTCGGAGCCACTGGGGGCTTCTCGGTAGCTTTGGAAGGTGCAGCATCCACCTTCTTAGTCCCCTCTGGGACATCAGTTTTGCTTTTCTTGGCCCCAGCAGCAGAAGTAATGTCATCAAATAGAGCAGGAGGAGCTCTTTTCTTTCCCATTCTCTGACTTAAAGGAAGATGAGAATCTGAAGAAGAATCTTCTGGAGTTGAAGCTGGCTCAACAGGGCGAGCAGTATAAGAGGTTGTATAACTCTTATACTGTAGCAAATATGATGCAGACCTGATGTGCTCGTCTGCAACGTTCTTATGCAAACCCCAGATAAGTTTCAGATGCTTAATATTAACCTCTGATTCTTTTGGAGTTTTTCTTTTACTATCAACTACAAACAAACACATAATGAGATATCAGTCATACATTTTGTCAAACATGATAAAAGCATAATTTCATAAGTAAAAGAAATAAAATGAAAAATAAACCTATCCCATTGCCATATGGGGGGGCATCTGGGACCGTTGTATACTCCATCTCCAACTAAAGGGGCATATTGCCAATTTTTAAGCTTTGAGAGCGACATGGACAACAAGGGCCTTTTTCTCTTTCTTAAGAACCCAAGCGTAGGTACCTTTTTGTATTCCCTTGTTGTTGTTGGTTTTAGCCGGAATGCGGGGTGCATTCATTGATGGTAAGGTCATTCGTCGGAATTTCTCCATCAAACTCTGTGAAGTGGCGGCTAGAAACTCAACACGCTCTCTCAAACTAGCAAACTCATCAGTCTGATGTGGTGGAGCAAACGTACGTCGTGTCCGACCCAACTTATAGCAATCATCCCTAAGGTGTCCATTTCTTTTGCAATGGGAGCAAAAGGGCACAGTATTAGGAGGACCTTGGATTGCTTTTCTTGGTCGAACTCTCCTTCTTGGTTTTTTTTTACGGCCATAAGGAGTCGTAGTAAACTCAGGAATTGGTCCGGGTGCAATTTGGGACGTGGAGGCACCATCAAAACCTATTCCTTGTCTGTCACCAAAACCTAAAGCGGGACCGAGGAGCATCTTTCCCATCTTCCCAGATATGTCCTCGATTTGTACCTTGACTTTCCTAGCTCTCTCAAGGTCATGAGTAAGCTGAGAAACAAGGGCTTCAAGTTTCTTTCGAGTCTCCAGGGAGGAATGAATCTCACTCGAAAGACTAGCCACTTGTTTAGTCAAGTCCGCTTTCTCTTTCTCAAAACTGCTCTCTCTCTCTTTAAGAAAATTCTCTTTACTAAACCAGGCAGATTCTTTCTCTCTCATGGCGGTGTAGGTGGAGGACTCTCTCTCTCTCTCGTCTTTCCTAACTCTTCTTCTAACGCGGTGATCCTAAGAACTAACTCCTTGTTACGTTTTTTAGTTTTGAAAGACTCATCATATAACTCGGCGTAGGCGCGTTGAAGGCTACTCTCATCCTCACTACCTTCCTCCTCTCCCTCACTCTCTTCGCTCTCGCTGTCGAGGTGTCCCTGTGAAGTAGCATCCTCATCGTCGTGAGATGCACTAGGAGTACTCACATGACTAGCCATGAACGCGGTGAAGTTACGCTCATGCAGTGACTCATCTCCCGAGTCCACAGACTCGACCTCACTGTCGTCACTAAGGGTAGCATTTAGGACAGCTTTACCCTTTTCCCTATTCAGACGAGTGGCACACTCAAACGCTCTGTGTCCCTTATCGTCGCACTCAAAACACCTCTCACTGTCTTTAGGGGGTTCTTTGAAATCTTTCTTTTCAAACTTATTTTTCTGAAAATTCTTTTTATCTTTGAAATTCCCATTTTTCTTAAATTTCAGAATTTTCTTGAAGTTTTTAGCAAAAAGTGCCAAATCATCTAGGTCAAACTCACATTCAGAATCAGAAGTTTCTATCTTTCTAGACGACTCGACTCTCTTTCTTGCCGACCCCTCACTTTTTCTCTCTTGGGCTTTAAGGGCAATTCCCTTATCTTTTGACTTGGCAGATTTAGGAAACATGTCTATTTCATAAGTTTGTAAATCTCCTACCAGTTCTTCCAATTTTAGAGTATTTAAATTACCCAAGGAATTTAGCACAGTGACTTTAGGTATAAAACGCTTAGGAAGGGAATGAAGAATCTTTTTAACAACTCTAGCATTTGGAATATGTTCACCAAGATTATAGCTAGTATTAACAATGTCAGAAAGCCTAGCATAAAATTCATCAAAACATTCATTTTCATGCATGGTGATGGTTTCAAATTGAGTTATTAAATTTTGCAATTTTGACTCTTTAACAGCATTCGTTCCTTCATGGGTAAGTTGCAAAATATCCCATGCCTCTTTTGACGTGGTGCACGTCATTATGCGTTTGAACTCATCAGGAGTGACAGACCCAGAAATAGCACTTAGACCCTTAGAGTTAAAAGATGACCATTTAAATTCATCATCAGTCCAAGTGATGTCAGGTTTCAAGTTGGTCACATTATCAACAGTCACGGTTGGAGGAGTCCACCCTCGTTCAACCAAAATCCAGACACGTTCGTCAATGGCTTTTAAAGCCGACCTCATACGGGCTTTCCAATAGGCATAATTCGACCCGTCAAAAATAGGCATTTTATAATATGACTTCTCCATTTGAACACGCTCTTTTCAAAAATCAATTTATTTCAAAAATTGATATCTTTAGAAAAATTTTGCGGAAGTAAGGAATACGCAATAGAATGGCGTAACCTGCTCTGATACCAATTTGAAAGAGTTGGCGCTTGCGTTCAATTAAGAAATAATATAATAAATACCATTTTTAACCCAAATTAACCCTAGGCATGCAACTAGGTGTGATTGAGACAATATGAAATCATGCACAAGATATTCAACACACAAAGTTTAAGGAAAAATCCCCCACAGGGGCAAAACCATTTGTATATCACTATAATTTGTAAAAGACAGTTTACAATCGGATTACAATGAAATACAGGTTGACTAAGAATTACCCTCGGGTATCGGATTCTGTAGTCGCGACTGGAATATCCCTTTCCAGTAGGGTTGGCGGCTGGAACTATCCCTGTCCAGTAGGGCAGCAATGAAGAGGAAGAAGCAGTCCACTTCACAAGGGTTGAACAACAGCAATGGTGTTCTTGGGTTACCAAACTTTGATTCACATAGATATGGAAGATGTGTGAATCTAAAAACCTAGAATCATAAGACTCAATAGGTGAAGACTTTTAGGGTTGATATGCTCTGATAATCGTGGGAAAGTCTTGATAAAACCAACTGCTGATCGTGGTTTAAATAAGGGATCGAAAACCCTAAAAAATCTGCTGCACGATCTAGCAGTGATTATCCTCACCGGATCGGTCCGGTCTATTAGGCGGATCGGTCCGGTTAAGTCGGATCGGTTCTTTTTCTGAACCCGGATCGGTCTGATTGGCATCGGATCGGTCCGGGACTTTTTCCTTCATCGGTTCGTTATGGATCCGGGGTATACTGGCTTCACCTCAGCAAGCAGATCGGTCCGGTACCTCTAGCCGGATCGGTCCGATGAACCGGATCGGTTCTGTTATCTGGACCGGATCGGTCCGGTCTGTTCCCTTGATTTCTTTTCTCCTTTTGATATTCGGATCCGTTGATGAGCATATGATTCTTGAATTTCCTCAATGGTGTAACGGCGTACGACATATAAAATGCTAATGGACAAAAATGTCCTTACACGTGGGGAAAATGGGGTGGAATTATGGGAAGAACATGGATTGGTGGGTTTATTTAGTGCTGCTTCGGCAGAAGAAAAAGGAAGGGAAAAAAATATGGGCTTTGGTAGTGGGGTGGTGGGTTTAGTTAGTGGTCAAATGGGTTTGGGTTTAGTGATTTTCGCCAAAAAGATAATGGGACAGGCAGGGGTCGAACCACTGACCTCGCGCAACTCTCTCCCTTCTGCCAACCAGCTTACCCAACAGCTCTTTCTAATATAAACATACACCCAATTATATTTAACAACATATTAAAACCCAAATTTCATAATTTCCACAATAGCTCAAATCACCATAACTTCTTCATTCGGAGCCCGATTAACATGCCGTTTGAACCGACGTGACCCTCATTTCGGTGCCAACAATATTTCAGTAGTGGTTAGGTCTCGGGATTGACTTTGGGCATTGACCCAGGGCTTTGACTTTGACTTTCTTTTTAATTCGAACTTTGCACGGCCATAACTTCTTCGTTTTAACTCCGATTGATACGCCGCTTGAGCCCAGGCGTCCCTTGATTTAAGGCCTTCAATTTCCATGGTTGGTTCGAGTTCGAAATCAGCCATTTGAATTTATAATTTTACCCCTGAATGTGCGTAAGTGACCTTTTCATGCTCAATTTGCGTCCGGACTTCACCGCTTTCTTTTTAAACCTGTTAATACTAAAAAATAAAAAACTTGAACAAGAGATTAGCAATGAATATAAGATGTGAGCTTGAAGTTCCCAAAATTGCATTATTAACCCCATTTATTCTTAAATTTGTATTTTTCTCTAAAATAATAAAAATATCTATAAAAGCTCTTTATTTATGATAAAATGGGAATAACAACACTTAGATTTGAGTGTAAATAATACAAAATAATGCACTCATCAGTGTGTCATACGTACGTGTTTATTAGGGTTAAATGATCGTGTTTATAACAAGAATAATGTTATATAGACCCTAAAGGTTCTGTGCGATATCTTATTTATGTACTTAGATATAGTTTTTCATTATAAGTAACTGAGGTTATATGTCTTGTGTTTGGAGGACATAATGGATCTCGACGATCAACATTGTCAAGTAGTAGTATATCGAGGGGGTTCCTTGTCTGGATTTCGCTTTATGATATGTCCTATGCATGAAATGTAGCGGTTGGGATTGAGGAGAAGTTTAGTCCTTGGTAGTCGGGTTTATGCGTTATGGTGAAACATTACTTTATAAGTATATAAAGATGATGTGTGACTATTTTGATGTTGATAACTTGTTAAAGTTTATAATTACAAACTGATGAACTCTAGTAACTAATATTTACATAGATATTAATGTATAAGTTCGGGTGTAAACTTAGGATATGATAGAATGAGAAGATTTCGGGTTATACTTGAGATAGTGGGTTACGCGGGTGTAGATTTTGCGTAGATTAAGATTGAATTGTCCCTAGAATGTGTCGGGTAGCTTAATTGATGTTCATGTGCACGCTTTAGTCGAGGGGTGAGTTTGAGTTTCAAGAGAGTGCGACTCCACTTAAATTATGAAATTATGCATTTATAATTATCATGCATTTTAATGCACTTGCTAAAATGTTTTCAAATCTCGGGCTCTGACCCGTTTATATTTCTCTCTTGCTATACATATATTGTAATATATTATAGGTGTCCTACTGCAAGGACGCCAATGATGCTTTTCTATCCAGTGTCCTCGGAGCTGTAGCAGATGCGGACTATTGCGCGATTTTTGTATATCCGCTTCCTATCTTTTGTAAATCTAGTTAAGGATTCATTTTATATATCGGGTTTATACCCAAGGGTTATATGTAGCACTTTTATATTTCTCTCCTCAGGATTGTTGTATTGTCTGTGACCCGACAACATATTCGGGTATATTTCTTTTGTTGTACTTATTATGTTTTATAGGAGTACAACCTTTTATCATAGTACGTGAGTATACATTATCAGTTTTAGTAGTTACTATGTTGTGGTATGTTCATTCATTGTATGATTTTAATTTTCTGGCATCCACTTATTATAGTATTTGGGTAGTTAGAAATGTTTATTTAGTATCGACAGTAAATGATGAGAATGATCCATTTGAGATTCCTGATTTATCTTAGTATAGGGCTGGCCACCCATTATTATTTTAAGCGAGGTGTTATGGTAAGCTACGCGCCTAATCCTCCCCCAAATAGGGAATAATCCCACGTATCGAGGAGCCAACTTCCATTTCTTCACAAATCTCATCACCCCTTTCATGGGAGATACTTTGATCAACACCTGGTCTCCAACATCAAAGTCTAAGTGTCTTCGACCCACATTCGCGTAGCTCTTATGCCTATCCCGGGCAATCCCTATCTTGGCCCGAATCATCTCTACCTTCTTTGAGGTGTCCTGAATGAAGTCTGGCCAAGTAATTTATTCTCCCCCACCTCTAACTAGCATGAGGGTGAACGAAAAAGGTCTCCCGTAGAGTGCCTCAAATGATGCCATCCCTATCGTGAACTGGTAGTTTTTGTTGTAGCTAAAATCTACTAAAGGCAAATACTGCACTCAAATTCCCTTAAAATCTAAGATATATATCCGTAGCATGTCCTCCAGCATCAGATTCACCCTCTTCGTTTGCCCATCGATTTGAGGATGATATGATGTGCTCAATCTCAACTCTGCCCCCAAAGCCTATTGGAAGCTCCTCCAAAAGTAGTACACAAACTTCCTGTCCCTGTCTGACACTATATTGAGCGGTACCTAATGCAACTTAACAATCTCTGTAACAATGAGCTTGTCATACTAATATGAGCTATAGTCTTTCCTGACCGATAAGAAATGAGTCACCTTCGTCAATCTATCGACAATCACCCATATCGAATCATGCCCCCTCTGCGAAGTGGGTAGCCCAGTAATAAAGTCCATAGATATGCTTTCCCATTTCCATACAAGAATCTCCAAAGGACAGACGCTGATGATCCACCTTCACCAGCTAACACGTACCACATTTGGACACAGACTCAGCTATATCCCTCTTCATACCGGCCCACCAATATTGATGGTGCATATTGTGGATCGTGGTACATCCTTTTCCTACCGGGATATAGTGTAAATAGTTAACCGTGAGCCTCCGACATGATGGCTCCACCTGAACTTATCATCATTCGAAACAACCAGTCTCCCCTGGTATCTCAAACCGCCATCAGACCCAATCAAAAAATGCTCCACCCCCTCGGCTAGCAACTGTCTCACCCTCTCTTGATAAAGGTGATCCCCTGCCTGTGCCTTCACCACCCGAATAATGTATTCTGGGGTGATGGTGAGAACTGACATAAATGTTTAGGTTAAGTCATCATCCCCACGAAGTGACCTCCATTTCACCTTCCACCCTAATGCCAGCTCCAGAAATGATTTATGGCTCAACGTACCCGCTACAAAATTTGCCTTCCCCATGTGGTATTGAATGTAGAACTGATAGTCTTTCACAAACTCTAGCCACCTCTTCTATCGCATATTCAGCTAGCGCTGTGTGAACAAATAGTGTAGGCACTTATGGTCTGTGAAAAGCTTAAACTTCTCCCCTAAGCGATAATGTCTCCATGATAATACACAAATATTACGTATTTCATCCGTCAAACCTACCCATTTTAGCCCCCTCTGGTGCCTTAATCTCTATTTTAAAGCCCCTTAATCATACAACCTCGGTTTATATTGTTAACATGCTATATGAGGTATAATTAGGCTTTTGTAGGTATTTAGGTACTAAGTATGGAGTTCGGACGCATTCCAGTGAAGTTCCGTATGCAATCGCATGTTCAAGGGAAATTTAGTCATTTATCAGCTTAGGCACCTGGACCAATACCTAAATGAGAGTTGTATCCCTCCTCGTAAGCTTCGTACGGTCATAAACGGTACGCCATTCAGATTCCTAACGAAGAAGTTACGGCACTTTTGGCGAAAGAGAAAAATAATGAAACTAAAAGAGGGGAGAAAAGAAAGAAAAGGAATGCAGTAGGCTCACACCTGCTTGATCGATCGATCCCTCTTTATTTCTGAAATCGTGGGAGATAGTGGGATCAATTTTGATTGATCGATCGATCGACCAAAGGGGTCGGTCGATCGATCCCCTATTTTTTTTTAGATATTTTCCTTTTATTTTCTTTCTTCTTTTCTTTTCTCCCAACTTACTATAAATACCAATTTTGTTGTAAAAACAGAGATAATTCGTTTTAGGTTAGCTTTAGCTTAGGGTTTTAGGGTTTTGGAGAGTTCTTCTTCAATTCTTCTTGGTTTGACACCCAATTGGGTTGTAAGTTGCACTATTCATCTTCCCTCTCCATTAATATAGATTGTATTTCATTATTTCTTGCTTTCTTGTTAATTTACATGCTTTGTTAATTAAATTCACATGCTTTCTTTCCTTTCTTTCTTGTGTAGATTTACCACGTTTATTTACCGCGTTTTTATCATGCTTTCTAGCTAATTTAAATTAGGTTATGTTTGAATTGAACTCACTTGGGTTGACATGTTGCTTTTCTTTGGTGATGGTGTTTACGGGTCTATTTTGGGTGCGTCGTCCTAGTTATTAAGCCTAAGAGATTTGACGAGGCATATCATGTATGTCCCATGCTTATAACCTTGCGTGCGTAATTTCTCGAGTATTTGTTGACGCCAAAATCTTATTAGGCTTTTATGAGAATTTAGGGGCGTGACAACCCTTGATTTAATTAACTGTCGAAATAAGACGCATTCTAAATAACTGTCGACCCATGTATCCATTTTATACTAATTAACTCGGGTAAGGGATATTCGACGCAACCTATAGTTTTTACCGCTTTGTTAATCTAGTTTCAATACACTCGCCTAGATTAATATTTTCCTTTTATGCATCTTTTCCCTTTTAGTTTGTAATTCACCTTTTACACTTTTATTTCGGAGTACTAGATCCTATAAATTCTAGCAACTCGTCTATGTAGATTTTTGATACCCGACTTATCGCTATACTCACCCGTTGAGTGTAGTCATAATTTAGGTTTGTTTATATTATCACAGTGAAACGAAAACAACAATTGTGTCCTTACATGAACCCACCTTTCACGCTGTGATCAAAATGGCGCCGTTGTCGGGGATGTGTTTGTTTTAGACTTTATTTGATGTAGTATTTCATAATATTTTCTTTCTATTTGTATTATTTGCTAATATTTTTGCAAGACTTCCACATTTGAGCACTTAGGAACGCCTGAATATTTCCCGTCCGCACCTCCTTTGTGGAATTCGCCACTTCGAGCCAGTTTTTGGGGTAAGCATGTCTTATACAAATTCTTTTGTTAATCATTGTTATAATTCTAAAAATGCCCGTAATCCTATGACTTTCGGTCAATACTTAGAATCCCAAAAGGTTGCAAATTCAAAAATTACTTTGGGCGAGTATAACTAAAGTCAAAACTTGGGTTATTGGAATTTTGATGATGATGATAATAATTTTGGGCCTTCACCTCCTTATAATAGGAATTTTGAAACGAATTGCAATTGTTTTCAAAATTCCTATAATAATGAATTTAACTTTAAGTTCGATGGTAATTTTCAAAGTTCTCATTTTCAAGGATCCGCACCTCGACCTATGACATTCGGTGAGAGTTTGCTTATGCTTGAGAATGAGAAAATTGAAAATCGTTATTGGGAAGAAAATCGTCTGTGGGAACATTAATTGGATTTATTATTTCAGTCCGACAATGATTTTGCTTCCGAGACTTTCGAAGTCGAGGAATGTTTTGAGCCAAATGAGGACTTTGTGCCTACTTTGGAACAAACCATTATAGACTTTGCCCATTGCATAATAGATATTGAAAGTGAGGATGCAAATGACGTAATATCTATTTGCAATGATATGATTTCTTCTTTGGCCCCCAAAGAAGAATATTTCACTGAAAATGATATTATTTCCTTCGAAACTCAATCTTCATGCGATGATGATTCATCTCATGAGTTTGAATTTCTTTCCTCCCAATTTTCATTTTCTGTTATCAAACCGTCAAAAGTACCCAATGATTCGGTGTCAAACTTTAATTTTTTAAACCTTTTCGTCGATGAGGAGTACTTTCTCGAGTCGCCCTCCACAATCGCATCTTTGCCTTTGTGTGCGCCACCTCCCATTCCAATTTCAAAATCCTTGGGAGGATATTCTGCTTTTTTCGGTCCCCACATGTTTTTATCAACCGTTTAATCCAGACCCCCCATCGTCCCTCCAAAACTTACAATTGGCGATGGCTCCTTTCTTCCGCCTTACACATGCCTTCCGTTATTCAAACGTAATCCATATTTTTCGGAAGGCATGCTTGTATGTGAGGGTACACCGATTATCCTCCAAAGCCAAATCGTTTTTGCGATGAACCCTCAGCTATTTAGACTTCTAGTTTACAGCTAGTATGAAGCCTAAATAGTAGGTTGTATATAGTTAGCCTTTTATTATTTCTTTCTTTTATTTTTTCTTTCTTTTAATTCAGTCTAGTGTAATTAGTTAACTTTTGTTATTTGTTTTCGCTATGCTCAGTACTAAATTTTTTTGTAGATTCTTTGGACTTGTTCTTATGGGGATCACTCCAATATTGGGTAATATCTCTCTTTTCCTCTCTTTAGCTTGGTTTTTAATTCACATTGAGGACAATGTTAGGTTTTAAGTTAGGGGGTGTGGTATATTCTATCCATGTCTTTTGTTAGTCCATGTTTTTGCTCGCATGTTAGTTACTTAGTATGCTTTTCTTAGAAAAATTGAAAATTTCAAAAAGATTTTCTTTCTTTTTTCTCCTTTTTTGGGAATTTTTCCCTTGTTTCCGATGATAAATTTCAATAATTGCTCGATCCAATAGACAACTCAATGATGCATGTTCTCGATTTTAGAAGTTATTAGACTTTAGTCCTCGATCATTGATATTATGAATAACTTCATGAATTAAACTTTAATCCTATGAGAACATGCATTTTTATTGTTCTATTGATTTTGTTTAAGATTTTTATAACTCGATAATCTTTTGTTGCATTGTATATACTTACACCGAGTAAGCTTTGTACCTTTCGTCGTTTGTGAGTGTATACATTATTCTTTTCTCTTTGAAAACATTGAATTCGTTGGTAATCTATCTATTCTTTCATTTGACCATTCATTAATTGAGTTCATATATGAAATGTGTTACTTGAGAATGATTTTCAAAGTTTGTTTTGATTTGAGAATTGTGTAAACTTATGAAAATGATCAGAGGTCATCTTTGTTATATCACCCATATTTGCCTTGACCTCACCTTATATGTTTACCCTCGTCAACCCCTTTGAGCCTAAATATTAGCCTTTCGTTTCATAACCCAAATCCCATAACCAACTCTAAATTGGATTTTTAGCCCATATATACACTTTCCATACCTTTGTTTGGATTGTTACTTGGGATTGAATGATGTTATTGTGTTGCGGTTGCAATTTTGGCATATGAGAGTTTGAAAAGTAAAGAAAAGCGAGATGTGAAAAAAGTGAAGAAAAAGAGAAAGCAAAAATCAAAAGAAAACATGAGAAAAAGAAAAAGAAAGAAAAGAGAAAGTTGTAAATGTTGTGTATATAGTTCAATAAGCTTTGATTACTCTCCCCGATGATATATCTAATGCTCGTTTGGAACTTGTTTTCCAATTTTGCTATTGCCCGCATTTTTCCATTATCCCGAGTTTTCATTCTGAACACTTTGAATCCGTACATACATATCTTTCATTTCGTACCCTAGACTAGCCTACATTATAACCCTATTAAAGCCCTATGTGATCTTAAGTGGATGTAATTCAAAGGTTTAAATAGTTTTGATAATCTGTGAAAGTGCATTTCACCTCTTTTATATGTGCGGTTTTTTTCACTGAGATTATAGTTTTTATTTCTTATATAGCGTTCTTCAATTGTGACATGTGTGAGGCATAGTTTCCCTTTACATTTACTCCTTATGCCCGCATGTCCCGTATATTACCTCCATGTTTCAAGTGAATTCATTTGATGAGTGTAATGCCCTTGTGGATTGACTTTTATGCATGCTTTGATATTTAGTATTCGATTTATTATAGTTTTTACCAAATGATATTTTGTGTGTGCTCACTCCCCTCCCACATTTTAAAGTTTCAATTAATTGAGTTGCATTCGATAATGTTAATAACTACGAAGTTTTCACGTGAATTTGTTTGATTTTGCTAATAACATGCTGAAAGCTTGTTCGTATTGTTGAGTTTGTTGCATGTGATTGGGCACATTTTGATAAAACTTTATGATGTTTGTGGGTTTCATCCCTGAAAACCCTCACGAGACGACACTCGTCCACCAGGGTAACTTGGGGGGTTTAACGGCTTATTGCATATGCTAAATGCAGTCGTTCACCCACGAAAGTGGCCTTATCTTTTTATTGCTTTCTTATCCCTTTTTTGTACCTATCTCTTGTTGTTAGTTTACTTGTTGTTCTTGTTGCATCTTATTTCATTACTAGGGACTAGCAATGTGTAAGTTAGGGGGTGTGATAATATGCAAATATTACGTATTTCATCCGCCGAACCTACGCATTTTAGCCCCCTCGGGTGCCTTAATCTCTATTTTTAAGCCCGTTAACCATACAACCTCGTTTTATATTGTTAACATGCTATATTAGGTATAATTGGGCTTTCGCAGGTATTTAGGTACTAAGTATGGAGTTCGGACACATTCCGGTGAAGTTTCGTACGCAATCGCACGTTCAATGGCAATTTAGTCATTTATGAGATTGGTCTCCTGGCCCAACATCTACACTAAAGTTATAGCCCTCCTCGCAAGCTTCGCGTGGTCGTGAACGGTGCGCAATTCGGATTCCTAACGAAAAAGTTATGGTGCTTTTGGCGGAAGAGAAAAACAATGAAACCAAAAGAGGGGAGAAGATAAAGAAAAGGAATGTAGTAGGCTCGCACCTGCTTGATCGATTGATCAATCAAAACCATCGATTGATCGATCCCTCTTTATTTCTGAAATCATAGGAGACAGTGGGCTCAGTTTTGATTGATCGATCGATCGACCAAAGGGGTTGATCAATCGATCCCCTGTTTTTTTGAGATATTTTCCATTTCTTTTCTTTCTTCTTTTCTTTTCTCCCAACTTACTATAAATACCAATTTTGTTGTAAAAACAGAGACAATTCGTTTTAGGTTAGTTTTAGCTTAGGGTTTGAGGGTTTTGGAGAGTTCTTCTTCAATTCTTCTTGGTTTGACACCCAATTGGGTTGGAAGTTGCACTATTCATCTTCCTCTCCATTAATATAGATTTTATTTCATTATTTCTTGCTTTCTAGTTAATTTACATGCTTTGTTAATTAGATTCACATGCTTTCTTTCCTTGCTTTCTAGTGTAGATTTACCGCGTTTATTTATCGCGTTTTTATAATGCTTTCTATCTAATTTAAATTAGGTTGTGTTTGAATTGAACTCACTTGGGTTGACGCGTTGCTTTGCTTTGGTGATGGTGTTTACAGGTCTATTTTGGGTGTGTTATCCTAGTTATTAAGCCTAGGATATATGACGGGTCATATCATGTATGTCCCGTGCTTACGACCTTGCGTGCGTAATTTTCGGGGTATTTGTTGACGCCAAAACCTTATTAGGCTTTTATGAGAATTTAGGGGCATGACAACCCTTCATTTAATTAACTGTCGAAACGAGACGCATTCTAAATAACTCGTTGACCCATGTATCCATTTTATACTAATTAACTCAGGTGAGGGATATTCTACGCAACCTATAGTTTTTACCGCTATGTTAATCTAGTTTCAATACACTCGCTTAGATTAATCTTTCCCTTTTATGCATCTTTTCTCTTTTAGTTTGTAATTCACCTTTTACACTTTTATTTCGGAGTACTAGATCCTATAAATTCTAGCAACTCGTCGCTGTGGATTTTCGATACTCGACTTACCGCTATACTCACCCGTTGAGTGTAGTCGTTATTTAGGTTTGTTTGTATTATTGCGGTGAAACAAAAACAACGATTGTGTCCTTACACGAACACACCTTTCACGCGGTGATCACTCCACACTCGTAAGGTAAAAAAACATGGATACCGACTCTAAGTTATGGCTTGGGTAATGTCCCTCATGAGGCTTAAGCTTTTGGGAAGCATAAGCTATGGGCCTCTCCTCCTGCATCAGAACTCTGCCAAGTCACTTTAGGTATGCATTAGTGTAAACTTTATAATCAATCCCTGACCAAGGCAACATCAAAACTAGTGTTGTATTTAACCTAGTCTTCAGCTCCTCAAATTCCTACTGGCATATCTCATCCCAAACAAAAGGTACCCCCTTCCTTGTCAAATTCGTTAAGGGCTCGACTATCTTGGAGAACCCTTGAATGAATCGACGATAGTACCTGACCAATCCTAAGAAGCTGTGTATCTTGGTGGGTGTAGTGGGATACCCCACTCAATCACGGTAGAAAATTTCCCTCAGTCCACGGATATCCCCTCCTTGGACACAATATGGCCTAAGAATTATACCTCCCTCAACCAAAACCCGTATTTCTCGAACTTCGCATACAACTGATGATCCTGGAGCATCTGTAAGACCATCCGTAGATGCTATGCATTCTCCTCCGCAGTTTGAGAATGTATCAGAATATCATCTATGAATACAATAACAAGTCAGTCAAAAAAGTACCTGAACACTCAGTTCATCAAATCCATGAATACCACCGATGCATTGGTTAGCTCGAATGGCATCACTAAAAACTCGTACGACCCATAACGAGTAAGAAAGGTTATCTTTGAGACGTCCTAATCCTGGACTCTCAATTGATGGTACCTCGACCTCAAATCAATTTTCGAAAAATACACAGCACCCCTCAACTGGTTAAACAAATCATCTATACGTGACAATGGGTATTTGTTTCGAATCGTGACTTTGTTCAACTCCTTATAGTCGACATAAAGCCGTAAGGATCCATCCCTCTTCTTGATAAACAATAATGGATCACCCCAAGGCGAAGTACTCCTCATAATAAACCCCTGCCCTAACAAATGCTCAATCTGCTTTCGTAGCTCCCTCATCTCTAACGAATTCATCCGATACGGTGTACAGTCAATAGGTCTCATGCTCGAGATTAGGTTTATCACAAAATCAATCTCCCGACTACGTGGTAACCCCGGAATCTCTCCAAAGACATCATAAAAGTCTCTCACCACTGGAATGGAATCTATCATTACCAAAACCTCCAAATAGGTATCCTCCTCAATGTAATACAAATGTGTGCTCGATCCACCCCCGGGGTGTGGCATCGCAACTAGGTATATCTCCTGCCTCGGAATGTCAAAGACGATGCACCTTCCATAGCAATCCACACATGCCCTATAAGTGGCTAGCCAGTCCATCCCTAAAATGACATCGTACTCATGCATGTCAAGTACTAGTAAATCGGCAACAAAAGTAAGTCGACCTATCTCAATACCGATACCCTGACACACTAATCGTATGGGTTCCCCTCTACCCACTGGTGAGTCTATGTGCAAAAATATATCTGAAGCAAAGTCTATCATACCCGTCTCCTATTCAAACCCCGTGCTAACAAAAGAGTGTGATGCACCAGTGTAAAAAAGTATGTGACCAACATGAACAAAAATAGAAAACATACCCTCAAATGCCTGGGGAGGTGTAGGCCCATGTTCTGCTGCTACATGGTAGATCCTCCCATACTGCAATGGCTATTACCCCTGAGGTGGGGTGGCGGGTGCTGGAGCGGCTGGTGCAGTGGTTCCTTGAGCTGGAATTGGTGCGCGATGTCCCCAAGGCATCTGTTGTCCTCTGAAACCTCCCTGTCCCTGGGCTTCCTGCTCCCCTCACGTGCAATACCTCGAAATGTGGCCCCTCTCACCACAAGTGTAACAATTTTTTAAAAATGGACCCCTCTCAAATCGTCGGCCCTGCTGGCCTCTTCCCTGATGTTCTTGGCCCTGTTGGCCTCTGTACTATTAGCCTTACTAGCCCTTGTACTATTAGCACTGATGGGCCTATCCTGCCTGACCATGGACCTGCCTCTGTCGATCATTTGTGCTGCGAAACTTGTTATGCTTCTCAAGTGATGGGGTGCCCCTGTGCTGCTAGCACCCAGATCCACTACTCTCACTCGTCTTGCCCTGGTGGCTAGATGACTCACCTCTATGACGTTTCTCCCCTTTATTTTTCAAAAAATATTTATGATCCTGACAGTGAAGAAGTACAACATTAACCATCTGGTTATAAGTAGTAAAGGCTGGATTCCCGAGAAGAGCCTTCCTAATATGCCATAACGACCCCACAATAAATATGTCCATTCTTATATGCTCTGTCCGAACATCCTCCTTTACAAAGTATGAGAGGGAAATGAATTCCACCTCGTATTCTGTAATAGTGCATCCCTCCTGCTTAAGTTCCATAAATTGGGTCCTCATCTCGGACTGTATCGCTAGGGGAAAGTATTTACCCTCGAATCTCTCCCGAAACTGGTCAATTGTGAGGCTATCCCTCTCCTCAATAGTTGTAATCGCCTCCCACCACGAAACAGCGGCCCCTACTATCCTAAATAAATCTAATATCTACTTTTGAACTGGCATGCACTCCACCATCTGCAAGTGCCTCTCGATGTCCTTCTTCCAATGAGTAGCAACCAAAATATAATACCCCCTACAAAATATGGAGGTTGGCCCTTAACAAAGGCCCCCCTCGCTCGGTCTCAAGCATAGCTCGGTGCCTATACTAGAGTAGCCACCTGTTGTGGTGGTGCTACTGAGGTGCCTGTGGTGGAGGGAAATGCTTAAGCATGGCTGTCGTCGCCGTAGATACTACATGACACACAATAGTTGCTATCTCAGCGAGGGTGATCAACTGTGGGGCATATAGGGTCTATGGAGCTTGTGGTGTCTCCAGGTGAGCCTTTTCCTCCCCAATTGGGGGAACTACCCTACTGGGTTTTCCCCTACGTTCGTTTCCCATCTGAAAACAAATAAGGTTTGAATTAGTATAAATCGTAAGAATACAACGAGTCCTAAGTATAGGCTCTATATATAAAAGAACGCAATGCAAAACGTAATGAGCACAAACACCGATCCTAAGGACAGTAGAACTGTGCTCTAATACCAACTGTAACAACCCCTATTTTCTCACATAAAGGCTGGCCAGGCACGATACGCCGAAGATAGGGCCTGCTTGTCAATTAATATCATTCTTAGCACCATTTACGAATATAAAAAATTTATAATTTAAGGCCCACGTTTGAAAAGTCACAAACACATCTATAATGAGTAAATAGATCTAAACCATCAAAAATAATATGCATATCCAACTAGAGTAACATAAATCTCTCCCAACATAAAGTAAAAAGGTTCGGGCTTATGCCCTTACAACATTCCAAATGAATAAAAGCTGAGAATCACCATTGCTAAAACCAACCGAGCTGAAAACGGAGAGCATATAAGGTTGCAAGACTGCTATGCACAATCCTATTGTCCTTGTCTATGAGCACCTGGGTGAAAAACATTTAAATTTGTGCCAGAGCCCGTGGTGTTCAATAATTAACTTAAATAATTTATCTTTACAATAAAACAGTCAATGCACAATAAATATTCCCTTTCGTCACTCACTTGCATATAACACCACACCCCTCATCACAGTATGATATTATTCGCACCCCAATAAGTCCCAAATAATAAATGGTTACATCATCTAAATAATAGAATGATTATATCAATAATTAATTAAATAAATGTAATCTCTACATTTAAGTTGTTAACTTGCATTAATTTCAGTCTCATCAGTATCAAGTATAAGGCATAAACATCTATTATGCATTATAGGGTTAAGAATAATAATTATTGTCCACATCCTTAGATAATTTAATTTATTTCCATAGTGTTTGGGTAATTAATAATATATGTCCTTCCATATACATGACACACAAGGGCATCTACCGTTGGTATCTAATTCGTGCTCTATCGGAAAGTCCAAAGAAATCCCTTATCCTAAGTGGACAACTCAACCACACATAAATTGCGGGTAGTCCCTATGCATGACACCTATACACGGCCCACAACCAACGGTGATATAGGAACGTTCATCTCCAACCCTACCTCTAGTGGGTGGAGACTCCACATAGTACCTTTATGGCCTACACATCGCCAAGCCCACCCGTGTCGACGTGTGGTATGAAGATCGAATGCGCGAACCCCCGAGCCAATAGGACAGTCCACTGGTATGTTCACAAACAAATATATATAATAGTACATATTATAATCCCATATAATTATGTAAGGTAATTACTCTATAATTACCCTAAAAGTCCATCCAAAGTTTCAACACATTCCATTAATTACTCTACAGTTACCATAAAAGTCCATCCAAAGTTTCAACACACTCCATTAGTTAATAATTTACCATCTAATAAATCATTAATTCCATTCCAGAAAAATAATTACTTAACCATCCAACTTATTGTAATTATTAATGATTAAAGTGTGGGTATAACATTACTCTATTTATTTATTAACCCACCATAAATTCTTTTATCCCTAAATACATATATGTTCCGTATTAAATTCCTCACATTAATAAACCATCTAAGCCTCGCAACTTTTGAAGTTTAGAAGAATCAAATTAAGTCAAAAGGAATAAAGTATCGCATCATCCCATACGTCGCTCGAACCAAATGCTTGGTCGTTCGCGCGACTTCATTTGTCGTTTGAATGACATGCATGGTCATTTGAACGACCTCATTGCCCCCATGCTCCTTCCTTTCCTTCTTTTCCCAGATCAGTTCCGACCCTAAATTCTCAACTTCGACGCCCAGAAAACATTGATACCAGTCCATATAAAAACCAATCCCATATTAACCATTTCCAATGATGTAAAACCAAGTTCCTTAGTTCAAAATCAACCCAACAGTCATGTTTTGTAAGGGTTCTAAATTGATAACGAATGTCTACAAATTTCAGTCCTAACTTTCTCAAAGATTGAACATTTATCATGGGGTTCATAACTAGATTTAGTCCATAAATTCACAGTGACTTATCTTACATTAGTTCATTTGATTATTCCAAAATAATCATCAAATCTTAAAGAATATATCAACTATTTCCATATTTACATGGTATAAATTCCTAGAATAATTTCTACATAATTGTCCATCCTCTACTTGCATTTGTTCATCATCAATTCAGTTAATTTAAACCTATTTATATGCGTCTAGAAATAAATTATAGATCATAAATCAAATAAGAAAATTCTTGCCTTTGACTTTGTAGAGAAGATACCCATTGATTTTCTTCTTTGGTTCCTTTTTGCTTAAGACCTTTTCTCCCTTTCTTTGGTGTTTCTCACAATTCCTTTTATAACTGCAATTTTTAGGTTTGTGGAATGTTAGTGGGGGAGTGGTTTACCCTCACTTAAACTCTAATCAGTTGCTTAATCCCGAGTTGGACCCTATGCCTAACTTTTGGACCCACAAATGAGCCCGAATCCATTATCTAATTGGCTTGTTGGCCCGAAACTTCCCCAACTTGTATATTATTGACCCATTACCATTTTTAAAGGCCTAAATATCTAAACGATCCCATATGAGTTCCGAAATGTGTCTCGAATTATTTATGCCAATAATAATTACTTTTAAGTTGTGTCGCACATAAACTATGTCTTTTATTTTATTATATGCAAATATCATATTCATGCACATAAAAAAATGAATCACACACAAGTATACTAACAACTCATAGTGTAACAATTCCCTTTTATTCGAAGTAGTTTGTAAGGTATATTTTATGTAATTCCCTTTAAATTTTATTAACAATTCATTTACCTCTACATTTAAACTATTTTTACATTTCATAGTGTAACTTGCTTACTTTTCTTAGCATAATTATTTCCCTTTACTTTGCTCCTATTATTTTATTATTTAATTTAGTTTAAGATTTATTTATCTTTATGAACTTTACATTTTCTTCTTTAGATTCTAGTTAAGTAAATTATTTAACATTCACAATAAAGTCTTCCCTTAGGGAAGCATAAGTCTACTTAATTGAAGCATCGAACAATACACAATCGTCTCATTATCTCCAGGTTGAGATAATCAATTTGTTCGCAAGATCATAATCTTTCCTGACACACACAAACCAAGAAATATATATTTAGCATGCTTAGTGGGACATGAGTGTTATGTAATTGTTTATTATGGCTGGGACTAGAAGAAGCAATGATGGTATTAAAAATACGTGTGAAATTTATTCAACCAGACAGCATATCACCAATGAAGAGGAAACAATGGTTGAAACTTCCCGAGAGTTGAGGCCAATTACTCAAAACCAAGAGTTGATTATAACTACGGCTCCAAGGGTCGAAAATCGTAATGCAACACCTATTGTTTTGTGTCCTCGAGCGCCAAATTTCAATTAATACACCAATTAAACTCGATGTTTGATCATCTTGGAAACATAATGTAGAATGTTAGCACAATGATTACAACGGTGACTAGTAAGTTGTTTACTCTTATTATTGTCATGTCCAATGGTCAAGGATATGAACCACAAATTAGTGTGTATACAACTACTGAATCTAATCGTTATTACTCTGTGTATTATTGACCTAATACTGGCGAAACCAACTTTAGAACTAACTTAAGGATGGAAAATTACACAAATGCCACTGGTCTAAGGGTGAACAACACACTATAGGGTTTGAGAACAATTAACACTTACCAATAAATGGTTTATAATAACCTAGCATGGAGGGTGCATGTTCTAGGAGTAAGAATTAGTAACCTATACTTCAATGAAACCAATTTATGCTCTCCAGGATCTTAAAACTATGGCGTAATAATTAATCAAGTATTGAAAAAGGAACCCATGGGATGGGAACTAATAGGAGATTTGGTAGTGAGTCTCTCTAAAGGGTAGATAACCAAGTCCTCCAGGCATCTCAACTAATGAATTTCTAAACACAAAAAAATCGTTCCTCCACAAATTCTGCCTTCATTGGTACAGTCAACACCCATGGTGAATCAAATAATTTCCCCACAAAATAGAAATTTACATAGAGAAATTAGGAAAAATAAAATTATGGATCTCATACATGAGATTTGTGGACCAATGGCTCGGGGGTGCGGGTGCACACCCCAATTTATAGTATTCCATACCTTGAGTGGCTGGATAGAATTAAACTTTCTAAAGGCTTTAATTTCCAAATATTTTCTCTTTTCTCACGAGATAGGAGTCAATCCATAATTGAACATAAAACAATGTTCACTAGTCAATGTTCTAATGCAAGGACTAATGGATATCTCAAACTAAGTTTGTTCTCTAGTTCCCCCACCAATGCAGCCTTTTCTTGGTTCATAAGTTTACCACTTAACATTAACTAAACTTCGTAACAAATGAAAGATGTGGTTCACACACAATTCTTCCAAACTGAACTAGAAGTAACCATGGTTAACTTGTCTACAAAGCCAAAAGTTGGATCAAAAAGAAACTACTCACATAAATAGGTTTTAAAAGAGCTCGAAATAAATGCAAGATAATATTACCTGAGTCTGATTTGATCAAATTGGCACAAAATCAGTTGGAATTTAAGCTTCAAAAAAACATTGATGCTATTGAATTTAGGGATTTGGTGGAATTAGCTGAGAAAGTGTCCAGATACGAATATCTTTTAGACAAAAAGCATGAGAGAAACACTTATTCTTTCGAAACATATTATAAGTGTAAGAGTTTATACATACTAATTTGAGCCCTCATAAATAGTTTCCTTGATTCAGTTTTCCAAAACACTTTAGATTCTTAATTTACCTCTTCGAAAAGCTTCATTAACGTTCAATATCTTCAAGACGATTTTATCATCCTCATGAATTATGGTTCACATTTGGGATGAAAGGTATATTGGATAAGCCCTACACTCACATTACGTGTTTTTAAAAATCTTTTACATCTTGGTAAAAACTTTTGTGTGTGTAAAACTTATGTTTTTCTAACTCAACTTTGTTTGTTTAAAACTCTTTAAAAACCTAAAAGATAAGCACAAATGAGTGAAATTTAGAAGTTTTGCCACAACAAAGGTCTTCTTTTACGGGGCGCGATCAGGATATGTTCCTTTAGCAAAAACCCTATCTCGGGGTGTAAGTAACCTCATTGAAGCATCATCATAATGAAGTCCTTAGCTGTCATGACCCCGACCCAATTCAGTATTAGGGAACGAGTGTCTTGACATGCCACCAAGGAAACATATATTCTGAATCAAATTGTTTCCTTAAATAAGTGCTACGGAAATACAATCACATGGCTATGAATCGTAAAATACTGAAGTAAAGGAATTACGCCATCAGAGCTTTCTAAATGAAACTTCATTTATATTAAAAGTAACGATGAATTACAACTTAAGACAAAATTTAAAAACTTATTACAAGGGAGCCAAACATGCTCTAAATTATCAAACAAACATAATAACAAAAAGAGATCTAAAAGGTAAATCTTCAACATAGTCCTTTTATGTTCCCTCCACGAGTCTACTTATTTCCAGAAAAATGATTATTTATTCAACATTAGCTAAAAGCCGAATGAGATTCAATCTCCAGACATTATAGTTTTTTTTTTAAAATTGATACCTATTCCATTTAGAACAAAAGGCATGTATATGGAGACAGGAACTTGCAGTACTATATATATATATATATATATATATATATATATATATATATATATATATATATATATATATATTGAGAGTAAATATTTTCAGAATAAACAATTTAGAACAGAACAGATAAAACAATTGAGCAATATGTTAACTATTCAATTTTATTTTGATGGCCATGTACGCTCTAATACCTAGATAAATAGATAGTGTTACCAAATGTTTCCACCCGGCAACAACACAGACAGAAAATCATGATCTCTGGAACAACGCCTTATTTAAGGCACACCAGTGATAAACCAGCTGGGAAGGTACCACCGAAATACTTCCACCTGGTAGTCAAGTCCAACATAGTAAGAGAGTTTCCATAGGCCTAATCAATAATTTCAGAATTCAAATAAGATGTATATATCGAGAGATATACACATATAACAAACGACAGAATCATCGGTATCAAATGTATTTTGAGGATAAAACATTTCACAAAATAGATATATTTTGCATAATATCATCAAAATACGCAAGGAATGTCACAGAGTACTCACCTAGAACAAAAGCCCAAAGTTACAGATACAGAGTCTTGGACCGCTTGTTAATCTTAAGACGAAACTTCTTCTTAAACTTCCTCACGCTTTCTCTCACTATTTCTTTTTGGAATAAATTTCATGTAATAACTGATCCTAAGGCTTCTATTTATAGTTTCTCAAAGTTATCTGGGTGTTGACACGTTTCTGGGTGACTAAGCTTCCATTTTGGTGAGTCAGCGTTGACGTGTCGCGTAACGGGACTGTCTTGCAGTCTTTATTTCACCAAATGGCGACACATGTTTTAGCCTTCTTTAAATGCATGACATGTGTTTTATCCTTATTTATATGTATGGCACGTGTAAGGTGTGGTGGCAAAAATACATCACGAGGTGTCAAGCACGAGGTGTAAAGTTATTAAGGGTATAAGGGTCATTTTAGACATGACGAGTATTTTAGTAATTTTACCCCATACATTTTCAATATTTCTTAGAGGTCCTTTAAAATATTTTATTTACAAAATAGTCCTTTTATATTTTCATTTTAGTCCCTAAAGATTTGTTTATTTAAAATCAAGTCCCTAAAGTTTCATAAATTTATATTTTCAACCCTAAAACTTATCATTAGGCTTAGGATATGCCATAAGGCCTTTATTTAATCAATTTTGATGAAGAATGAGGATATTTCAAAGTATTTAATTTGGCCAAACCAACCTCCTCTTCCAACCAATCAAAATATAACACGTGGTGTGATAATAGGACAAAATATAACTTAATGGATGGACAAATTTGCCCTTATTTTGTAATTTCGGCCTAACTTCTTGCTCGGACCTCTGTTTAACACACTGTTTTGTTGTGTTACAAACCTAATTCATATATCCACAACTTTTTAGTTTTTACCTCAACTCAATTGTTATATTATAATGGTCAAAACTAGTCTCCCATATGAACATTCCTACTAAAAACTTTAAAGTTTTATGTTTGTACTAATTTGATATTTCATGATTTATGAAGATAGGTTTAGACTAAAATAATAAATTAACATTATGTAGCATAATAACAAATTTTTCATATCTCATATGTAGTAATAAATATTTAAAACAAGCTATATATGAACATATAAAAGTGGGGTCATTACATCTTACCCTCCTTATAAAAAGTTTGCTCCCTAAACTTTACTTACATTAATTTTCAAACAGGTATGGATATCGCTATTTTATTTCATCCTCCCTCTCCGAAGTTGCTTATTCAATGGAATGATTTTGCCCTAATACTTTGACTAGTGGAATTAGCTTGGTTCGTAATATTTTCTCTTTATGGCCCAAAATTTCTACTGGATGCTCAGTGTAAGGTTAAATCTTCTCTAATTTGAAGAGGTTCATGACTTAAGATATGTGTTGAATCTGGGACATATTCCTTCAGCATTGACACATGAAACACATTATGCACACAATAGAGTTCAGGGGGTAAGGCTATTCTATACGCAACAGCTCCTATCCTTTCAAGGATTTCGTAAGGTCCTATGTATCTTGGACTCAATTTTCCTTTCTTCCCAAATCAGATTACTCCATTTGCTGCTGATACTCGCAAGAACACATAATCTCCTCTTTTGAATTCCAACTGTCGATGACGATTATTGACATAACTCTTTTGATGGCTTTGAGCGATTCGAAGTCGGTCTTGTATCAATTTCACCTTCTCTGTTGTGATCTGAATTAATTTTGGTCCTAATAATTTTCTTTCTCCAACTTCTACCCAACATGCAGGGGAATGACACCTTCTACTGTAGAGTGACTCATACGAAACCATTTGAATTCTTGCTTGATAACTATTATTATATGCAAATTCTACTAACGATAAATGATCATCCCAATTCCCTTTTAGATCAAGTACATATGCCATAAGCATATCCTCTAAGGTTTGAATAGTTCTCTCAGATTGTCCATCTGTTTGAGGATGAAAAGCGGTGTTGAAATTCAATTGTGTTACCATGGATACTTATAGGATTTTCCAAAAGAGAGACATAAATCTAGGGCCACGATCAGAAATAATTGAAACTGGGCTTCCATAAAGCCTAATAATTTCCCGTACGTACAACTTGGCTAACTTTTCTAAAGAATGGGTAATCTTAACAGCAATAAAATGAGCAGATTTCATTAACCTATCAATAATTACCCAAATAGAATCATTACCATTTGAACTCCTTGGTAAAACTGTCATAAAATCTATAGTAATATGTTCCTATTTCCACTCAGGGATAGTTAGGGGTTGTAGTAATCCTGATGGTTTCTGATGTTTAGCTTTTACTTGTTAACAAACCAAATACCGAGATACAAATTCGGCTATCTCCCTTTTCATGTTATTCCACCAAAATACTTCTCGAAGATCCCTATACATCTTTGTACATCCGGGATGAAATGTGAATCTCGAGTAATGACTTTCCTCCAAAATTTGCCTCTTTAATTGGGCATCACATGGCACACACACTCTATTTCCAAATCTCAATTATCATCTCGTATCACAAATTCAATCCTCTTCCCTTCAATAACTTGTTCTCTAATCTTCTTCAGTTTTGGGTAATTTCCTTGTGCAATTTTTATCCTTTCCATCAACATGGGTTGTACTTGTAAGTTGGCGATTATTCCCCCTTTTCTATAAATACGTACATCTATTTCCATACTTTTAAATCCTTCAACATAGCTTTGTGGCTTTTAATAAGACATGCTAAATTTGGTATAGACTTCCTACTTAAAGCGTCAGCTACTATATTTGCTTTTCCTGGGTGATAATGAATATTTAAATCATAATCCTTCATAAATTCTAACCACCTCCTTTGTCTCATGTTTAACTCTTTTTGAGTAAAGATATATTTCAAACTCTTATGATCGGTATAAATATCACATGTCTCACCATACAAATAATGTCTCCAAATCTTTAGAGCATAAATTATAGCTGCTAATTCTAGGTCATAGGTTGGATAATTTTGCTCATGTGGTTTTAACCGTCTCGAGGCATAAGCTACTACTTTTCCAATTTGCATTATCACACATCCAAAATCATTTTTAGAAGCATCACTATATATCACAAATCCCCCTGTACTGGAAGGAATAGTCAAAATTGGGGCATTTACTAATCGATTCTTAAGTTCTTGGAAACCATTCTCAAGTTCCTTAGACCATTCACATTTCACCTTCTTTTGGGTTAACCTAGATAGAGGTTTGGCAATACTAGAAAATCCTTCGACAAATCTTCAATAATATCCAGCTAATCCAAGAATACTACGAATCTTCGTCACATTAGTTGGTCTAGGCCGCCGTGCTTTGTAGCATGGCATTACCCAACTCACCATGGGTTGGTGTTTGCAATTTGAAAAGAAAAAAAAAGTTGGTCTAGGCCAATCCAGCATAGCTTTGATCTTTTGAGGGTCAACCGACACTCCTTCCTTAGAAATGACATGTCCTAGAAAAGATACGCTAGGTAACCAAAACTTACACTTCTTTAATTTTGCATATAATTTCTCCCTCCTATGGATTTGTAACACTGTCTCTAAATGCTTTTCTTGTTATTTAATACTTTTGGAATAAATAAGGATGTCATCAATGAAAACAACCACACACTGATCTAAATACTTCCTAAACACTCTATTCATCATATCCATAAAAGCGGCTGGTGCATTAGTTAGTCCAAATGACATCACACGAAATTCATAATGACCATATCTAGTACAAAAAGCTAATTTCGAAATATCATTTTCTTTAATCTTCAATTGATAGTAGCCTGACCTAAGATCAATCTTTAAAAATACTTGCGCACCTTAAAGTGGTCAAACAAATAATTTATACGAGGTAAGGGGTATTTATTTTTAATGGTCACCTTATTTAGTTCACGATAATCTAACATAACCTCATCGTCCCATCCTTCTTTTTAACAAATAACACTGAAGCACCCCAAGGGGATACACTTGGTCTAATAAAATCCTTGTCTAACAAATCTTGTAATTAAACTTTTAATTCCCTTATTTCTAAAGGTGTCATATGATAAGGTGGTTTCGAGATTGGTTTAGCTCCAGGAATAAGGTCAATCGTAAACTCTATTTCTCTACTAGGAGGAAGACTGGGTAAATCATCTGAAAAAACATTTGGAAAATGTTTAGCTATAGGAATATCTTCTAAAATAGGCTCTTTTGTTTGCAAATCAATGACACTTGCAAGGAATCCTTGACATCCCTTCTTAATAAAACTACAAGCTTTCATCGTAGAGATAATACGCATGGGAGATAGGATGCCAATTCCTTCAAAACTAAATTATGGTTGGTTAGGGATTTGAAAAGTAACTCTCTTCTCAAAACAATCTACCTTAGCATGATACGATGATAACCATTCCATCCCCAAAATGAATTCAAAGTCTCTTATATCTAAAACTATCAAATCAGCGAATAGTTTATGACTACTAACATCTATAGGGAAAGACTTGTATACTAATATTTCGGTTAATAACTCACCTGAAGGAGTAGAAATGTGCATGCTATTATTCAAGGGTTCAGGTATATTAGGAAAGATATTAACAAAATACACATACACAAATGAATGGGTAGAACCAGGATCTATTAAAACTTGAAAAGGTTGTGCACATATAGAAAGTGTATTTGACACTACTGCGTTAGAAGCTTGGGCATCAGAAAGTGCAAAAACTCTACCATGTCTCCCTTGATCCTTCTTTTCTCCTAAAGGTTGTATAGAAACCCTTGTTGGGGTTAGGAAGTCTTTTATCTGATGTCATTTCTGTCCACATCTAAAATAATCTCCCGTATCCTTATAACAAGGTCGTCCTCCATGCATCTTCCCACATCGCTGGCATATCTTGTTATTGTGACACCCCGCCTAATTAAATACCGGGCGATCACTCCTTTATTAAATTAAAATCAAGGTGAACAGTTAGTTCATTCTTAGCATCACTGTCGTAAAAATAACTTTTCCAAATTTAACACCCTATTTAATTAAGCTAAGTGTCAAAACCATTTTTTTAACATTACTTTCCAAATTTTAGTTTGAAAATAAAGATTTAATTATCTAAAACAATTCAATATTTAAATAATCACACCACAATAATCCTGGAACATATAATCCAATTAATTTAAATATTCAACAACTAAACCCCAGTATTTAAAACTTAAAGTAAAACATACATGCTGAATAAATCCCAAAGTAACAGTACTAGAAATAACTGAAATACAAATGTCCCAATAAAATAGATAAATAGTGAAAAGGGCGACACATGCCCAATAAGGAGAATGATAGAAGTGGAATCAAGTAAATGAAATCGTCTAAGCAAGTGGCCTGCAACTCCCACCTAAGCTGCAGCACGTTCCTTCTAAGGGATCCTAAACAAGACGCCCCTGTGGCAGGGCACCTGTAATATATACATATATATACAAGAGAGAAAGAGGAATAGAAACGGGTCAGAGCCCGATAGT
Source organism: Sambucus nigra (assembly GCA_949130495.1). Classification (NCBI taxonomy): domain Eukaryota; kingdom Viridiplantae; phylum Streptophyta; class Magnoliopsida; order Dipsacales; family Adoxaceae; genus Sambucus; species Sambucus nigra. Next base: position 45,959,901 of record OX422209.1, read on the forward strand.
GTATATGATTTAAAAATTCGTTTAGCAAGTATTTAAATTGATACACGCCAATGCAACAACATATTAGTGCGACACTCTCTTGAGATATTCTCGCCTCTCTTCTAATGTGCACTCCTATCGCACTAACCTTCCCAATGGTTTATCTCATCATATATCACACTATCCTTCCCCAAGGATTTAACTTATCTTAGGTGACTCTCAAAATTTAAGATTTAACAACATCATGGTTTAAAAAGGATAATTTCATTTAGTAAAAAACGCACATTTTAACTTTATTGATTCATAAAGTTTTTCAATATCATATTATACTTTTCAAAACCAGTATTTCCAATTTGAGTCATTATAATGTCTTACTTACCATAACACAGTAGGCAGTTTCCCATATTTCCGAAGCTCATATATATATATATTAAATACTCGTATAATATATATATATATATATATATATTCTAAGAGCACCCCACATAAAATTTTATGGTGCGGGCATACTCTGCTATCCAATCCCCGTATCAATCGTACTAAAGGGAATACAAGTTCGGAATCACTCTTGAACTGTATAAATACATACACAAACAATATTGAGGCGAAGCATAGTTTCCAAGTCCAAGAGGTCAGTACATACCCTCACGTCTCTTAGGACCGTGACTACCGATTCGATAGCCTGTACCTAGGATTTCTATTTTCTAAGGTAAGAGTAAATATCCCCCTTAAGGCACACGAGATAAGATCGTCCCAGCGCGGAAACCTCAGGGATAGCAAGTAGCACGGGCATGATTTTCACAAGTATATAATATATGCATACACAATCATATAAATATACCACTTTTATTATATAAATGTAGGTTTATCCAATAAACCACATTCACAACATTTATCCTTATTTTCCCATTATTATTTATCAAGTATAATGGTTCGTTTCTAACTTTAATTCGAAGGGTTTTTCCAACTTACTACGTAACCCTCATGGACACTATTCTTTCAAATGTACAATTCTGTAGATATCCATTTATGTTCCAACGTAACTCTCTCTTACGTGTCTCTCCCCTTTAATATATACTTACATTATCCCTTATGCAAAATATCCCAAAAATATAGATTTCGCCTTACATTAAAGGATTTTGAATTTTATTTTGAAAGATGAGAATTTCAAACGGTTTCGAAATCGGAATTAAAATGGAGTTTTAATTGAATTTTTTATTATCTCTAAGAGTCCTCAAAACATAAAACTGTCTAGCAAAAAAAATATTAAAAAATATTGAACGGTCCGATCGAGCTGAATTTTTTTTGTAGCTTCCTCTCGTTTTCAGCTAAACCTCTATAAAATTTCATCCAATTCCAACGATCCAATCGTCGGGAATAATTTTTTTTAGTGTTTGTATCTAATTAGAACTATTTTCTTAATCAAACTCTTAATCCTTTACATGACAAAGGGTTTACAGAATATCATATAAATCATCACTACATGAAAATTTCCCATCTCAAATTGGGTTTTTCTTCCACAAATCTCATCATAATAACTCCTGAACTAATATGGATGATGCATCAACGAAATAAGCAAGATAAACACTTGCCTGGGATTTTCAGAAATCTGGTTTGGTGTTGAATTTGGTGTGGTTCCGTTCCCCGTCTCGCGATCTACGCGTTGGCGGTGGCGGCGGTGCAAACGGGTGAGTTTTGAGCCTTGGAATGCCTTGAGAGCTCTCTCCTCTCCTCTCCAATGGCCGTTTTAGTTTTTTGAGTTATCTAACCCTAGGAGATAACCTAAACATCTGATATAACCCCTTTAATTTTCGTGGTTTTAATTACCCAAAAATACAAAATGACTAAAATGCCCTCCCGGGGTACTAATTAGGCCTAAAAACGCCCCGAGACCCAAATCAAACTCCCGGGTATAATTTTCTGACTATCTCGACCCTTTCGAACGCGTTGGCGCACTCAAAAGGACCATACGAACAACTTATAAAATATTTACTTTTATTTATCAATATTTAGTCCCGACGCGACACGGGCGCGTCCCAACTCAAATTTCTAAAATTGTCATTTTATTCACTCGTGACATTTAATATGGCCACTATTATATATTACTTTGCTCATTAGTAATATTCAACAAATTTTCCCATAATTACTAACTCTCATCACGTTAATAATTATAACATAATTAATTTTTGAATTTTTATTAAATAATTAATTCACATTAATATTAATAAATCCCCAAATTAATATAGCATAAAAATACGGGGTATTACATACTTCCCCCCTAATAACGAAATTTTGTCCCGAAATTCGTAAAATAAGGCATACCTGGTAAGAACAAATCTGGATATCTCTCGCGCATATCGGCCTCGTGCTCCCAAGTGGATTCTTCCACGTTATGATGCTCCCACTGGACCCGTACAAGTGGAACTATCTTCGACCTCAATCTCCTCTCACTATAGTCTAGGATAGCCACCGGTATCTCCTCATAAGAGTTGTCAGGCTGTAAGTCTATCTCATCTATCGCGATGTGAGTATGGGCCATATCATCCCGAAGATACCGTCTCAACGACGAGATGTGGAATACATCGTGAATGTGATGTAAATGCTCTGGTAGTCCCAATATGTATGCTACCGGCCCAATCCTCTCGATAATGGGAAATGGTCCCACGTACCTCGGGGCCAATTTCCCTTTCTTCCCGAACCCCATCACTCCTTTCATAGGAGGTACACGGAGTAACACTTGGTCCCCCACATTAAACTCCCAAAAGAACCGTTCCGCATCGGCGTAGCTCTTCTGCCTGTCCTGGGCTACTCGAATGCGACTCCTAATCATCTCAATCCTCACGGAGGTTTCCTGAATTACCTCTGGTCCTAGAAACTTGTTATCCCCCACCTCGAGCCAACAAGTTGGAGAACGACAAGGCCGGCCATACAAAGCCTCAAATGGAGCCATACCAATCGTAAACTGATAAGAGTTATTGTAAGCAAACTCTACCAGTGGAAGATGTGGTTCCCAACCTCCTCCAAAATCAAGAACACACATGCGTAGCATATCCTCTAACATCGGATTAGTACGCTCTGTCTGTCCATCTGTCTGTGGGTGATAAGCTGAACTCAACTTCAACTCAGTACCCATAGCCTCTTGAAATCTTTCCCAGAAACGTGACACGAAAATCTTGTCTCTATCTGACACAATATTCACGGGCACCCCGTGTAATCTGATAGTCTCAGTAATGAACAACTGAGCATACTGACATGTGGTATAATCTGTCCGCACCAGCAGAAAATGAGCCACCTTGGTCAAACGGTCTACAATCACCCAGATAGAGTCGTGGCCCCGCTGTGATGTAGGCAACCCTGTAATAAAATCCATGGAAATACTCTCCCACTTCCACGCGGGTACTTCCAATGGCTGAAGCAATCCTGACGGTTTCTGATGGTCCACCTTCACCAGCTGGCAGGTAGAATACTTGGACACGAACTCAACAATGTACTTCTTCATCCCACTCCACCAGTTGTCTCCTCATATCCTAGTACATCTTATCTCTTCCAGGATGTACCGCAAATCGGGACCCGTGATATTGGGTCATCACTGCATGACGCAATTCTGCCCCTTCTGGAACCACTAACCTCCCATTAAACCTCAAACCCGCATCAGAACTAACAGAATAGGACTCAGCACCCTCGGCTAAAAGTCGTAAAATCTGCTCCTGGCAAAACGGGTCTGTGGTTTGGGCTTGTATTACCCTCGTAACAATATCGGGTGTGACTGTCATAACAGATATGAAGGAACGGGCTACTGCGTCTTGGTGACCCAACTCCTTCCACTTCGCTTTCCAGACGTCCTCTACCTCATTTACTGGTCTTCGGCTCAACGCATCAGCAACTACGTTGGCTTTCCCCGGACGATACTGTATGTCGAACTGATAGTCCTTCACAAACTCTAACCATCTGCGCTGACGCATATTCAGCTCTCGCTGAGTGAACAGGTACTGCAGTGATTTTTGATCTGTGAACAAACGGAACTTCTCCCTCAATAAATAGTGTCTCCATATCCTCAATGCAAAGACGACCGCTGCTAACTCCAGGTCGTGGGTGGGGTAATTCTTCTCATGCGGCTTAAGCTTGAGGGAGGCAAAAGCTATAGCCTTCTCTTCCTGCTGAAGTACTCCCCCAAGTCCCCGTAAAGAGGCATCGGTGTAAACCAGGTACTCCACACCCGGCTTCGATAAAGCAAGGACTGGTTCTGAAGTAAGCTTGTCTTTCAGCTCGTCGAAAGCCAATTGACAAGCATCATCCCAAACATATGATACCCCTTTGCGAGTCAGGTTCGTCAATGGACCCGCTATTTTGGAGAATCCCCGAATGAATCTCCTGTAGTATCCGGCTAACCCCAAGAAACTATGCACTTCCGTCGGTGTCGTGGGTTGTCCCCACTCCCTCGCCGCTGACACTTTACTCAACTCAACTGCTATCCCCTGTTCAGAAACAACATGCCCCAAGAACTGTACCTCTCGCAACCAGAATCCACACTTCTCGTACTTAGCATACAACTGATGCTCTCGTAAAGTCTGAAGGACCTTCCTCAAATGCTCGGCATGCTCCTCCTCGGAGTGTGAATATATCAAAATGTCATCTATGAAGACGATGACAAACTAATCCAAGAACTCTCTGAATACTCGGTTCATTAAGTCCATGAACACGGCTGGAGCATTTGTGAGACCAAATGGCATCACTCTGAACTCGTAAGATGCATATCTCGTCAAGAAGGCAGTCTTTGAAACATCCTGCTCTATAATACGTAGCTGATGGTACCCCGACCTCATATCTATCTTCGAAAAGAAAGTTGCTCCCCTCAGCTGGTCGAACAGATCATCGATTCGAGGTAACGAATACTTATTCCGTATGGTGACCTTGTTCAACTCCCGGTAGTCCACACATAACCTCAATGAACCATCTCTCTTCTTCACAAACAAGACTGGAGCGCCCCAAGGTGAGGTACTCCTGCGAATGAAGCCCTGACCTAACATCTTCTTTATCTGATCTCGTAACTCTCGCATCTCCACCGGAGCCATAAGGTATGGAGCGCGTGCTATAGGTCTCGTATCTGGCAATAAATCTATGACAAAGTCTATCTCTCGACTGGGGGGTAGGCCTAGTATCTCCTGGAATACATCGGAATACTCACGAACGACTGGGATCGAGTCTAAAGGAATCACAACCTCCTTAGAGTCCTCCTCCTCTATATAATACAAATGAGCGGTCGAGCCTCCCTCTGGGCGAGGCATCGCCACTACAAACATCTCTTGCCCCGGAATGGCAAAAACAATGCTCCCACCGAAGCAATCAATCATGGCTCTATAAGTTGCGAGCCAATCCATACCGATAATAACATCATGCTCATGAATATCTAAGACTAACCTGTATGCAGGTAATACCAAACTACCAATCTCTACCCCCACTCCCCGGCATATAAAGAAGATAAGCGACCCACTCCCCAGTGGTGTGTCTACACACGTCACTGTGCTCTCTGCTGTGGCTAACAACCCTAAGGCCTTCACAAAATGCGTAGCTATAAAACAACGTGTCGCCCCAGTATCAAACAAAACCCGACCCATAGTACGATGGATAGGAAACATACCCTCAATCGCGGGTGGTGCCTGTGGAGCTGCTGCCTGGTGGACGTTATAGACGCGTCCGTACTGTAACTGCCCCTGCTGCACTGGAGCTTCTGGAATGGCTGTTAGGGCTGGCACCTGGGCTGGAGCTGGGAGGGAAGCTGGAAAAAGTGGTCTTTGTGGCTCATTACGGGCACCCTGCTGCTGTGGGGCCCTATTACCCTCTGGGCAATCCTGACGCTTATGACCATGCTTGCCGCATACAAAACACCGGCCTCTGAAGTTACCTCCCCTCTGACCCTGCTGACCACGGCTCTGCTGGCCGTTACCTCCCCGCCACTGGCCCTGATTAGCACGCTGTTGGTCCTGTTGATTAGGCTGTCCCTGCTGGCCCTGCCTATAACCCCCAAATCCCTTTCTAGAATCACCTGAACGGAATTGCTTAGCAAGGTCCCCCTGATGGGAACTCTGCTCGTGATGACGAGTCTGTCCATGAGATGGGGCCCCACTAGCACTACTACCCCCGGTCCTTCCCTGATGGCTAGACTCTCCTGCTCTCTTGCTTCCTTGCAGATGGAAGCGATGATCCTGGCAATGTAGTAACGCAGCATTGAGTACATCAGTGAAAGTACTCAGAGATAGATTCCCTATAAGATGATGACGGATCCTCCAAGCTAACCCGTCCACAAACAACATAATTTTCTTACTCTCAGTAGGTGCCTCATCTGGCACTATGGTGAGAAGTCTCGTGAACTCCTCCTCATACTCAGCAACGGTAGAGTTCTCCTCTTTCAAATTCAGTAATTTGTGCCTCATCTCAGTTTGCACGGCGGGTGTAAAGTACTTGCGATCAAACTGCTCCCAAAACGCCTAAATAGGGATTGTGTCCCTCTCCTCCAAGGTGGTAGTGGACTCCCAACACTGCAAAGCGTCCCCCACCAGTTTAAAGAAGCCTTTTTTCTGTCTTTGCACGTCGGTGCACTCATACATACGAAGATGGCGCTGGATGTCTTTCTTCCATTGGCTGACTATGACGATATCTGAGCTACCAGAGAACTCAGGGGGATGTGCCTTCTGAAAAGCATTCCTAACCCTCTCCCATGCAGATGGAAGCTGTGCTGGTATTGGCGCCACTGCCTGAATCTGGGGTGGAGCCTGCTGAACCACCGCTAGCGCGGCATTCATCGCCTGAGCAACAATGGCGGCTATTTCATTAGCAGTCATAGTGCCTTGTGCCGGAGCTGCTGGATGCTCGGCCTGGGCACGCCTATCCTTCGGTGCACGTCTTAGAGGCATTTGAAATGTGAAGTAGTTTATTAGTCTACAGTCATTATCAAATCTCAAATAGCTGAAGACGTAACGTAAAAGCAGAAATACAACAATCCTAAAAATAGGGCTCTATAGCAAAAACGTTAAGCTGAAAGCGAAAATAAGCCGTACAGTTCCTATGGACACTAGAACCTGATGCTCTGATACAACCTGTGACACCCCGCCTAATTAAATACCTGGCGATCACTCCTTTATTAAATTAAAATCAAGGTGAACAGTTAGTTCATTCATAGCATCACTGTCGTAAAAATAACTTTTCCAAATTTAACACCCTATTTAATTAAGCTAAGTGTCAAAACCATTTTTTTAACATTACTTGCCAAATTTTATTTTGAAAATAAAGATTTACTTATCTACAACAATTCAATATTTAAATAATCACACCACAATAATCCTGGAACATAAAATCCAATTAATTTAAACATTCAACAACCAAACCCCAGTATTTAAAACTTAAAGTAAAACATACATGCTGAATAAATCCCAAAGTAACAGTACTAGAAATAACTGAAATACAAATGTCCCAATAAAATAGATAAATAGTGGAAAGGGCGACACATGCCCAATAAGGAGAATGATAGAAGTGGAATCAAGTAAATGAAATCGTCTAAGCAAGTGGCCTGCAACTCCCACCTAAGCTGCAGCACGTTCCTTCCAAGGGATCCTAAACAAGACGCCCCTGTGGCTGGGCACCTGTAATATATACATATATATACAAAAGAGAAAGAGGAATAGAAATGGGTCAGAGCCCGATAGTGTATATGATTTAAAAATTCGTTTAGCAAGTATTTAAATTGATACAGGACAATGCAACAACATATTAGTGCGGCACTCTCTTGAGAAATTCTCGCTTCTCTTCTAATGTGCACTCCTATCGCACTAACCTTACCAATGGTTTATCTCATCATATATCACACTATCCTTCCCCAAGGATTTAACATATCTTAGGTGACTCTCAAAATTTAAGATTTAACAACATCATGGTTTAAAAAGGATAATTTCATTTAGTACAAAACGCTCATTTTAACTTTATTGATTCATAAAGTTTTTCAATATCATATTATACTTTTCAAAACTAGTATTTCCAATTTGAGTCATTATACATGTCTTACTTACCATAACACAGTAGGAAATTTTCCATATTTCAGAAGTTCATATATATATTAAATACTCGTATAATATATATATTCTAACAGCACCCCACATAAAATTTTATGGTGCGGGCATACTCTGCTATCCAATCCCCGTATCAATCGTACTAAAGGGAATACAAGTTCGGAATCACTCTCGAACTGTATAAATACATACACAAACAATATTGAGGCGAAGCGTAGTTTCCAAGTCCATGAGGTCAGTACGTACCTTAACGTCTCTTAGGACAATGACTACTGATTCGATATCCTGTACCTAGGATTTCTATCTTCTAGGGTACGAGTCAATATCCCCCATAAGGCACACGAGATAAGATCGTCCCAGCGCGAAAACCTCAGGGATAGAAAGTAACGCGGGCATGATTTTCAAAAGTATATAATATATGCATACACAATCATATAAATATACCACTTTTATTATATCAATTTAGGATTATCCAATAACCCACATTCACAACATTTATCCTTATTTTCCCATCATTATTTATCAAGTATAATGGTTCGTTTCTAACTTTAATTCGAAGGGTTTTTCCAACTTACTACGTAACCCTCATGGACTCTATTCTTCCAAATGTACAATTCAGTAGGTATCCATTTATGTTCCAACGTAACTCTCTCTTACGTGTCTCTCCCTATTAATATATACTTACATTATCCCTTATGCAAAATATCCCAAAAATATAGATTTCGCCTTACATTTAAGGATCTTGAATTTTGTTTTCAAAGATGAGAATTTCAAACGGTTTCGAAATCGGAATTAAAGTGGAGTTTTAATTGAATTTTTATTGTTTCTAAGAGTCCTCAAAACATAAAACTGTCTAGCAAAAAAATATTAAAAAATATTGAACGGTCCGATCGAGCTGAATTTTTTTTGTAGCTTCCTCTCGTCTTCAGCTAAACCTCTGTAAAATTTCATCCAATTCCAACGGCCCGATCGTCCGGAATAATATTTTTTTTAGTGTTTGTATCTGATTATAACTCTTTTCTTAATCAAACTCTTAACCCTTTACATGACAAAGGGTTTCCAGAATATCATATAAATCATCACTACATGAAAATTTCCCATCTCAAATTGGGTTTTTCTTCCATAAATCTTATTCTAATAACTCCTAAACTAATATGGATGATGCATCAACGAAATAAGAAAGATAAACACTTGCCTGGGATTTTCAGAAATCTGGTTTGGTGTTGAATTTGGTGTGGTTTTATTCCCCGTCTCGCGATCTACGCGTTGGCGGTGGCGGCGATGCAAACGGGTGAGTTTTGAGCCTTGAAATGCGTTGAGAGCTCTCTCCTCTCCTCTCCAATGGCCGTTCTAGTGTTTTGAGTTATCTAACCCTAGGAGATAACCTAAACATCTGATATAACCCCTTTAATTTTCGTGGGTTTAATTACCCAAAAATACAAAATGACTAAAATGCCCTCCCGGGGTACTAATTAGGCCTAAAAACGCCCCGAGACCCAAATCAAACTCCCGGGTATACTTTTCTGACTATCTCGACCCTTTCGGACGCGTTGACGCACTCAAAAGGACCATACGAACAACTTATAAAATATTTACTTTTATTTATCAATATTTAGTCCGGACGCGACACGGGCGCGTCCCGACTCAAATTTCTAAAATTGTCATTTTTATTCACTCGTGACATTTAATATGGCCACTATTATATATTAATTTGCTCATTTGTAATATTCAACAAATTTTTCCATAATTACTAACTCTCATCACGTTAATAATTATAACATAATTAATTTCCAGGTTTTTATTAAATAATTAATTCACATTAATATTAATAAATCCCCAAATTAATATAGCATAAAAATATGGGGTATTACAGTTATTAAACTGTTTGTTATCGCCAGATCCCCCAACATTGGATGTACTCTTTAAATTATTTCTATTATTTGGGTTCCTCCCTATTTTTTCCCTAAACTTCCTCTTACCATCTCTTATTCTATTGTACTCCTCGCCATCCCTCTCAGCTATCGTAGCCCTAGCCATGAAGTCACTATATGATGTCAACTTCAGGCTGGAAATTCGACTATGAATACTCAACCTTAACCCACGTTCAAACTTTTTAACTTTTAAAACATCAGTTATCACAATATAAGGTTCAAAACGGGATAACTCGGTAAACTTGGCCTCGTATTGACTAACCGTCATATTCCCTTGCACTAGACTCATGAACTCAGCTGCCATTTCATCCTTCACCGTTTTAGGGAAATATTTCTCATAAAAGATCACCAAGAAGTCATTCCAACCTATGCAAGTATTATTCTCCTCGTGTATTCTCTTAGTCATTATCCACTAATGTTCGGCTTCACCTTCTAATATAAATGTTGCAAATGAAACCCTTTGTTCATCGATATATTTAAGAACATCGAGCATCTTTTCCATCTACATCACCCAACTTTCTGCTTCAGTGGGGTTAGGAGTACCTTTAAAAGAAGGCGCGTTCAAATTTTTAAAATGCTCAATGGCACCGCTATTTAGTTCAAGATTCCTTAGTGCTCCATTATACACCTGATGATCCGCAATCTTTGCTAGACTCTCAATCGCCTTATATGCACCTTCCAGTCCTTCAATACTTGAACTACTTGTTCTCGCAGTTGATCTTGGCTTGGTCATTTTTTAGAATCATGGCTAAACATAAGACGTATTATACTATCTCAAGATTACAAATTAGAAGAAAAATTATATATAAACATTTATATGTAGAGTGTAAGACATATGGAGGGTTATCATATAAGTTGGATATTTAATCCTATATCCTATGTATGGAAACTTAAAATCGATAACGTTCGAAACTTATGTTGAGTAGTCTACGGGTTCATAACCTATACTCTGATACCACCTCTGTCACAACCCCGACCTAATTTAGTAATAGGTAACGAGTGTCTTGACATGCCACTAATGCAACATATATTCTGACTCAAATTGTTTCCTTAAATAAGTGCAACGAAACTACAATCACATGGTTATGAATCGTAAAATACTGCAGTAAAGGAATTACGCCATCAGAGCTTTCTAAAGGAAACTTCATTTATATTAAAAGTAACGACGAATTACAACTTAAGACAAAATTTAAAAACTTATTACAAGGGAGCCAGACATGCTCTAAATGATCAAAAAACATAATAACAAAAAGAGCTCTAAAAGCTAAATATTCAACATAGTCCTTGTATGTTCTCTCCACGATTCTACTTATTTCTTGAAAAATGGTTATTTATACAACATCATCTAAAAGCCAAATGAGATTCAATCTCCAGACATTCCATTTTTTTTTCAAAAAATTGATACCTATTCAATTTAGAACATAAGGCATGTATATAGAGATAGGGATTTGCAGTAATATATATATAAAGTAATTGATAGTAAATATTTTCAGAATAAATAGTTCATAACATAACAAATAAAACAATTGAGCAATATGTTAATTATTCAATTTTATTTTGATGGACATGTACACTCTAATACCCAAATAAACAGATAGTGTTACCAAATTTTTCCACCCGGCAACAACACAGACAAAAAAATCATGATCTATGGAACAACGCCTTATTTAAGGCACACCAATGATAAATCAACTGGGAAGGTACCACCCAAATACTTCCACCCGGTAGTTAAGGCCAACATAGTAAGAGAGTTTTCATAGGTCGAATCAATAATTTTAGAATTCAAATCAGATGTATATATTGAGAGATATACACATATAACAAACGACAGAATCATCGGTATCAAATGTATTTTGAGGATAAAACATTTCACAAAATAGATATAGTTTTCATAATATCAAAAATACACAAGGAATGTCACAGAATACTCACCTAGAATAGAAGTCCGAAGTTACAGACACAGAGTTTTGAATCGCTCATTAATCTTAAGACGAAACTTCTTCTTAAACTTCCTCACACTTTCTCTCACTATTTATTTTTGGAATGAAATTAGTGTAATAATTTATCCTAAGGCTTCTATTTATAGTTTCTCAAAGTTATCTGGGTGTTGACATGTGTCTGGGTGACTAAGCTTCCATTTTGGTGAGTCAGTGTTGCCGTGTCGCGTAACGGGGCTGTCTTATAGTCTTTAGTTCACCAAATGGCGACACATGTTTTTAGCCTTCTTTAAATGCATGACATGTGTTTTATCCTTATTTATATGGATGACACGTGTAAGCTGTGGTGGCAAAAATACATCATGAGGTGTCAAGCACGAGGTGTAAAGTTATTAAGGGTATAAGGGTCAGTTTACACATGACGGGTATTTTAGTAATTTTACCCCATACATTTTTAATATTTCTTAGAGGTCCTTGAAAATATTTTATTTACAAAATGGTCCTTTTATATATTTATTTTAGTCCCTGAAACTTTGTTTATTTAAAATTAAGTCCCTAAAGTTTCATAAATTTATACTTTCTAGCCCAAAACTTATCATTTGGCTTAGGATATGCCATAAGACTTTGATTTAATCAATTTTGATGAAGAAGGAGGTTATTTCAAAGTGTTTAAGTCAGCCAAACCTGCCTCCCCTTCTAACCAATCAAAATATAACACATGGTATGGTAATATGACAAAATATAACTTAAAGGATGGATAAATTTGCCCTTATTTCGTAATTTCGGCATAACTTCTTGCTCGGACTTCCGTTTAACACATCGTTTGTTGTGTTACAAACCTAATTCATATATCTACAACTTTTTAGTTTTTACCTCAACTGAATTGTTATATTATAATGGTCAAAACTAGTCTCCCATATGAATATTCCTACCGAAAACTTTAAATTTTTTTTATTTGTACTAATTTGATATTTCATGATTTATGAAGGTAGGTTTAGACTAAAATAATAAAATAACATTATGTGCCATAATAACACATTTTCCATATCTCATATGTAATAATAAACATTTGAAAGAAGCTATATATGAACATATAAAACTGGGGTCATTACATTCGCGACAGTGATATTTACTCTATTGGTCAAACTTCCTCTTGAAGCTTCTAACAAAAGCTCTGCATATTGAAATGACTTGCTTCATTTCAAGTTCGCTACAATAAATAATTCCCTTGCTGTAGTGACTAGGTCAATGACCCGTATAGAGGTGATGATTTTTTTTTGAGATCTTTGAGGATCTTCTTAATTTGTGTGCTGAAAGTCACCTTCGGGTTGTTGATTGGGCATTGGAGCCCCCAACACCTCTCTCACGTATGTTTTTTTTATAAGAGATGTGACATTGTAGCTTTCATTAGTATTGTCTAAACCAACTTGAATGATGAGTTTATTATAACACAAGGAATTTTGATGTCGCACTATATTAATGAAAGCTACAATGTCATACAAGGGACATTGTAGCATTCTATATGTCACACTATATTCTCCCTCCAAACCTATGGGGATATGTGACATACAAGGAATTTTGATGAGCCCCATAAAGGGCCAGGAGGAAATATAGGAAAGCGTAAAATAAATGTCATATACACTTAAGACTGGAGGGAATAAGTCTGGGCGGATCTTTTCACGCCGGGCAAAAGAGGAATGTCATAAAGTAGAGCAGAAATATTATCCCCACCCCCTATAGAGACAGAAGGTACACTTTTAGATCTCATGCTCTGGAAACCCAAGGAGAGTGGCCATAGGGTCGCTAGATGGAAGGAGTACATCTAGGCCTTCTTGATCATAAAAAGACATGTCGTACTACCCTCGGGTCACTTCCTCCATGACAATGACTGGGTATAATGACGAAGAATCTTTCTTTGAGGAAATGACCAATGTATCAGAAAGGATGAGTAGAGGGTAAATATTTGATCGTTTGGGTCAACATAAAATGATGGGAAAACAACAGGGAGGTAGCAAAGAGTGTAATGAACACTGGGAAGAATTAACTTAATTTGTCACTAGGAGAACACAATGCTCGATAAGTCTGAAATGAGTATGAGGAGATTGACCCAAGCCGAGCAGACTTCTTAGGGAGAGAACTCAATCTGAAAGTTGAGGTTGATAAATCAAGGCAATCGGGTTAAAATTGAGCAAGAAGACCAGACTCAGAAGGGGTCTATCCCAGCAGTCAAAGGACCGTTCGAAAGAAATTTCTAGATCCAAGAATTCGTTGCATAAAGACTTCGTGCAGGGATCACCCTTCACCCCATTGATTATGGGTTATACAACACCTGCTAATTCAAACCACCAGTTATTATGCAAAGATACGATGGCAAAACCGATCCAGTACTGCAGGTAGAGACGTATCAAGCTGCTACTGATATCTATTTGGATCCAAAAAATGCGTTATCGAGTGTTTTCCAACACGATCACATGATCAACAAAAATTTAGTATAACTGTCTATTGCATGGGAAAATTTCTAGTTTCCAATAGCTGGTCGATCTCTTTATTAGTAATTTCTATTTTGGAGCCGAGCCAGGAAAGAGAGTAACCCATTTTCTCAACGTACAGTAGAGAGCCTGCGAGACCACATGAGAGTTTATTACTCACTTTAAAAATGAGAAGCTCGAGGTGGTGGATTATAATGAACAAACTGCCATAATCGTGTTGATGAATGGATTATAGTTAGGAAAGTTATTTTAGGCATTGGCTAAAGAACTATAGAAGATAATAACATAACTCGTAGCCGAGGAGGAAAAATTATAAATACTAAGGAGGCCATAGAGGTTAAGTAGTTAGGTCACATAACGACTTACACAAACAAGAATACCGAAAAATAGGAGTAGAGGGATAATAAATGGAGAGGTCAAAAAGTATGATGAGTAAAACTCTTTGACTGTAGGCGTTCATCACATCCTTAAGGAGATTTGAGGAAATAAAGACCTGAGGTGGCTCAAGAAACTAAAATCCTCAACTAATCATCAAGACAAAAGCTAATACTGCGAGTTACACAAGGACCACAACCACAACACGAAAAACTTTATATCTCTGAAGAATGAAATCGAGAGCTTGATACAAAGAGGGAAACTGTCTATGTAAGTGGATAAAGATGGACAAACTAGTCAAGATGATGAATGTAAAGTCAGAAGATGATAATATCCCTATAAAATGCTAGATAAAAAAAAATGGGTTGAGATGTTGATTTGGAGGATGATCAGATTTGCCTAAAAAACCCAAGGGGCCTATGCACGAGGTCAAAATGATTTCTTTCGAGTGCCAATTTATTTCTGGTGGAGATGATAGAAGAGGAGACAAACTTGCTGAAAAAGGCCTACTTCAATGAAGCAAAAACTTGAGCTCATATTAGGATGATCAATCTGATAGGAAGCATGTATACCCGTCACATGAAGTTAAATAACGATCACCTTATTGTTGGAGTTTCCAAAAGTGATTTATCTGGCATCTTGTACCCACGTGATGACTCTCTAGTCATTATTATGATGGGGAATCAAAGCAAAGTTACAAGGATCCTCATCGACAATGGCAACTCAGCAGATGTGATGTTTTATAATTGCTTCAGAATCTTGAGACTTAGGGACACTAAATTATCACCCTACCATTGGCCAGTGATCGAATTTTTGGGTAAGAAGGTATACCCCCTAGGCACGATCATATTGGAAGTTACAGTAGGTACCTGGCCAACATGCCGAACAAAAAATGTTCACTCAATGTATAACATCATACTCAATAAAGTAGGGCTAATGAAGTTTAAGGCCATACCTTCTAGATTTCACCAATGATTGAAGTCTCCTAACCATAATCGGGTTGGTGTAGTCAAGGGGAACAAAATAGAGGTCACAAAATGCTACTACACCTCGATTGACTAGAAAGAGCTGAAGAAATTAACGACGACCAACTAGATTGAAATGATAAATCTATGAGATGAGAAAAAATTAATCAATGGGAAGGTTATTGAAGAAATTGAGTCCACTGTCCTTGACGGCGAGAACCCAGCAAATACTGTTTAGATCAGCTCGTCCCTGGAGCCCGAAATCAAAAAATATTTGGTTAATTTTCTTAAACAATGAAAAAGCTTGTTTGTTTGGATCTATAAAGAAGGAAAAATAAGTCAAGGGGGAGATTATTGAAGAAATCGAGTCCATTGTCCTTGACGATGAGCACCCATAGAAGACCGTTTCTGATCGACTCGTCATTAGAGCCCAAACTCAAAAAAGATTTGGCCAACTTTCTTAGACAACGAAAAACCCTATTTGTCTAGAGCCATGAAGACATATCGAGAACGGATTCAAATTTCAGATATCATAAGTTAAGTATAATCAAAGGGGCCAAACCTATCAAATAGAATCATTGAGTCTTTGATTAGGAAAAGAACATGGCAGTGCAAGAAGAGGTCTTGAAATTATAAAAAAAACAATTTCATAGAGGATATTAAGTATCCAGAGTGGCTTTCCAACCTAGTAATGGTCCAAAAAAGGAATAACGAGTGGAAAATGTGTGTGTATTTCACTGAATTAAATAAAGCATGTTCAAAAGATCATTACCCATTACCTAAGTTTGACCAGTTAATCACTGCCACCTCAGGACACGAGTTACTCTGCTTCATGAATGCTTATTTAGGGTACAATCAAATCAAAATGAAATTAGATGATCGGGAAAAAAATTATTCATCACTAGTAGAGGCACTTATTGCCACAAAATTATACATTTTGGACTTAAAAATGCAGAAGAGACATATCATAGAATGGTGAATAAAGTGTTTGAAGATTAGATAAAAAAGAACATGGAGGTGTATGTCGACAACATGCTCACAAAGAGTATAAAGGATACCGATCGCATCTAAGACATGCATCAAAGCTTCAACCAACTGGAGAAACACTAGATGAAGCTCAACCCAATGAAGTGTGTCTTCGAGGTAAAGGAATGGATATTCCTAGGCTTAATCGTCAACCAAAGAGGGATTGAGGACAATCCCAATAAGATCCTAGTGTTGATCAATATACAGTCCTCAATGACCAAGAAATAAGTGCAAAGACTAATGGGACGCGTGGCATCACTTAAAAACTTTTGAGTGGAATAACAAATCTGAAATCACATTCCTAGAGTTAAAGCGGTACTTTAGATCTGTAACACTACTGTTAAGGCTAATTTTGGGAAGAAACTCTATCTCTATTTAGCCACCTTAGAATCTGTAGTCAGTTGGGCTCTAGACAATAAGAAGAAGGAATATAAAGACTTGTCTACTATACCAGCGAGTCATACAATGGGGCAGAAATTAGCTCTTGAAATGATCAAAGTATCTACGAAAATGGATCCATTATTTCAAGCCCACATTATTTTTGTTTACACGGACCTTCCTCTATGATCTTTATAAGACTAAGAAATCGGGTAAACTGGTAGCTTGGGCAGTAGAGCTAGGAGAAAATAACATTCAATGTGAACCAAATACGGCAATCAAAGGCCAAGCTATGACATATTTCATTCCCAAATTCATTTATGAGGAAAAACTCACCGAGCATATTTGTTTCAGAAAAAGAGCTCAAAAATTATGGCAAAATAAACTTCTAAGGAAGAGAGGCCAACCCCAAACCAGATCGAGTAAACTTCTTCAGAATAAAGCTCATAAGTTCAACCAGCGAGCAGACTCTTGCGGGAGATTATCCCAAACATTCAATTGTCTGACTAGAGTATGGACATCCTAGAATCGTCAACTAGATAAGAAGAACTTACTTGCAACTTAGAGAAAATAGAAATCGTTCAAACTTGGTGATCTGATCATAGGGGTGTTTGGAGAAGAACTTCATGTATGGAAAATGTTTATGAATGGTTCATCCTGCACCACTAGAACAAGAGCAGGCCTAATCACGATGCCAGATGAGATTGATGTGGAATATGCCCTTAAGTTCTAATTAGAAGCCTCTAAAAATAAGGGAGAATACGAGGCACTTATAACCGAATTTGGTCTAGCTTCATCACTAGGCGCTGAGTAGAATTTGGCACACAGTGATTCATAATTGGTGGTCGATCAGTTATTGGTAATATATGAGGTAAGATAGGAATCTATGATTAAGTACCTAGCCAAGATGAAGTGGTCGTTATCAAAATTTCTAGGAATAAAGATGCTCATAATCCCACGAGTACAAAATGCGAGTAGACGCACTTACACGATTAGTGTTAGCCATGAAAATAGAATAATAAAAAACTATCCCAGTGGACATTCTCATGCATTGCAACACTTATGATAATCAACATCATAGAGATAAACCTCAGACCATTTTAGATGGATCCGATATGAGCTTATATAGAAACAAGTACTGTACCAATAAACCCCAAGGAAGAGAGAAAACTCCGTTACAAGGAACTGAGTTATGTCTTAGAAGGAGGAATTTTGTTCAGAAGGTGATACATTATCCCGCTGCTATGATGTGTTCAACCTACCAAATTAAATGATTTAATGAAAGAAGTACATGAAGCATGTTGCGAAGAACATTCAGCAGGGAGATCATTAGTAAAGTGGGTGGCTAAATAGGTCTATTATTGGCCCATCATAAAAGTGAATCGTATTAATTATGCTAGGAAGTGTGATAAGTGTCAAAAGTATGCCGACATCCACCGAACTCCTAAGGCTTCGTTTACACCAATCACATCGTAAATTTGATCAAACCCTTACTAAAAACTGGAGGAATGTTCAAGTATTTAGTGGTCACGTGGATTACTTCACCATGGCCTTTTTCAATTTGGGGCATAGACCTGGTCGGCCCCTTATCGAAAACCATAGGAAGGTTCAAGTATTTAATGTTCGTGGTGGATTATTTTACCAAATGGGTGGAGGCTAAACCCCTAGTTGATACATAATACAAAAGGGTGTTCTGATTCATCTGGAAGAATATTATATGTATGTATGTAATGCCATATACTTTCATTACTGACCATGTCACTCACTTAAAAATTCAGGAGTTCAAGGATTATTATGCACGCTCCAATATAGAGAAGTTGTAATATGCACTAGTAACTATACCAAAACTGCCAACTTGTTACGGTAAAAAATCTTGACAAGTCAAACTTGTCACGGTCTTTAATCATGATAAGTTCAGGGGTGACACATGATTTTGTCATAGACTTGTCATGTTCAAATATCGTGAAAAGTTTATTAGATTTGTCACAGGCTTTGACCTTAAAAAATTTATCACGATAAAAACTGTGACAAGCATGTGACAAATCCTTAAACTTGTCATGGTCAAAGTACGTGAAAAGTCCATGACAAATAAAAAATTGTCATGGACTTTGACCGTGATAAGTCCGTGACAAGTTTCTTTCTCACGGACTTGTCACAGTCAAAGTTCGTGACAATTCTAAGTAGATTTAAAAAAAATGTTGGGCAGTATGGCCACTGCCACTGCCCCACAGTATATTTGTACATGTTATAGCAAAATTGTACCTGTCTAAATAGCATATATATAGAGCAGCCAAACCAAAATACAAATATCCATAACCGACATGTAAACATCAATAACACAATACCAATATTTATATCCAAACCAACATTTACCAAATTAAAAACATACAAATATAATATAATATCCAAATAAAATAAATAGAAATAATGTCACAACATAGGGTATTGAAAAGGTCGAAAGAGGAAGGAAGGCCACACGACATTTGCATTGACACACCCATATATTTGTTGAACACTTCATTGTTCGTACAACCACAAAGGTGAGTTCTCCTTTCTGGCCAAAACATGCGTGACGAGCACCTTTACCTCAATGTCTTGGAGGGGACATTCATAAACCACCATACCCGGGAGGAATCCCAGGTCCCTTAACCCTCTCGCTATTATCTCCCCACCAAATATGTCGAGTATAAACACGCTCGGCCAATCGATTGTTGACATAGTCCATTCGGCGGGAGTCAAGATATGAAATGGATCATATGGAGGTGAGTTCGTGCATATCGGAGATGAAGCAGTGACGTCCTCGTCTACCTCCTTCTCATTTTCCTTCCCCTTGCCCTCTCCCTTCCCCTTTCCCTTGCCCTGGCCCTCATCAGAGGTGGACCCCCTCTGACGCTTCATGAAGGCATACATATATAGGATTGTCAGCTCTAACATTGATAGCTTATCATCATTGGTGTCCACCTTATGAGCCAACCTGTGTTGCTAGTCTTCCTTCCAATGATCCTCAACTTCCCCACCGTGAGCTCACTCCTAGTCCCCCTTTGAGATCTACCCCAAGAATTTGGCTGAGTACGTCTGTATCCAAAAATGCTTTGTTGGCATCAGACTGCGACTCTTGCATTTCTTTAAGCTTTGCCTAAAACGATAAAAAATACATGATTAGTTAATTAAATAAGTAGAAAAAATTATAATGTAATTAAACAGATTAAACATTTATAACTTATAATCGTGGCTACGATGCTTAGGGACACCCCCTTGTCATTGCCCTTCTTCGTCCAAATTTCCACATAGGCATCGAGCCTATTTGGCCTACCCTCAGGGACACTCCTTGTCTCTTGAAATAAAATAATGCAGAATTAGTAAGTGATATACCCAAGTATATGCTCGTCTCTTCCTCATGTCAACTCGGCCAGAGCTGACCTACACCATTCATGCTCAAATAATAGAACGTGTCTTGTTCAGGGTCCCGGCTTAAGCTAACTCAGCCTCAACCCACTCATCCTCAGCTTCATCATCAGCATGCCCAGCATCTATAGTCCTACAAGTGGGAAGACCCTCATCCTCGGTCGGATTTGTGACGAGAATGAGAGGGAAAGGTTCCTTACTAAGCCATGTGTCTTCACCGAGTTAACTCGGCCTTGGCCTTGGCCTTCCCAAAAGATAAGAAAAGTCCCAGACCAGCTCATTATCAGTAGTGACCCCATTAGAGGGGCTTATCCATCATCTCGTCCTTATCCTAGACAGTGCGGCCGATAGTAGCCCCTGGCAAAGCGCATGATTTAGGGTATACATAGAACTGTGCGCATGGGACTTATACCCCACGTGGATAAAATCGTTAAAACCAGATCATTCCCTCGCGTGAGGGAATATTTGATCATCATGACCTATATGTAATAGATACATCTGGCTCATTCTCATTGGCCAAGAACATTCTTCACATGCTTATTACATGGTTGGGGGTGCACTATACCCCCAAGGAACTATAAATACAATTCATCTTCTACATTGTAATGGATGGATTATTCACAACCCTAGCAGTACTCTGTTAAATTCCTTAGTGAGAGAGAAAAGCTTGAGTGTTGTATTTATAGGCCATTAGTTCCATTGTTATAGTGAAAACCACCATTCACACTACATAGTGAACGTAGGCTCCAGCCAAACCACTTAAATTCTGATGTTCTTCCTCTTTGCCTCCCCTCTCTCTATGGTTATATTACTTTATTCCTACCTGATCTGGTGATACCAATTTTGGTATCATGAGTCTAGCACCGTCTGTGGGAATAAGGATTATCATCTCTTCCATTCTCTAGCTTACACTCACCGGAGTCTCTGATGGTGAACTAGTACTCCCCTCTTGTAGAGTTATTTTACCATTAAAATAGCTATTGTTGAGCTTTTAAGATTCTACTCTTTAGTTTACAGCTCATCCATCAGGTTTGAAACATGGCATCAAAATTTCCACCACCAGTTGGTGGTCCCATCTCTAGCTATGTGCCTCCTCAGTTAGAAATGGAAGAGGTGACGGTGGCATTGAAGTCATTGGTGGCTAGCCAATAGGCGATGTAGGAGCAGTTGACTGCCTTCAGTTAAAATGTATTGATGAGACCTGCTATGGTAGTACAGCCACGGAGCAGCATCCAAATTCCAGGGGATCGCCCTAGGCACCACATAAGGAGTTGCCACCTCATCAACGATGGAGAGACATTACTGAACCTAGGCATTTATGCCTGGGAAGGCAAGGTCAACCCTGCCTAAAGGATCGATATGATGACTATGAGGCTGAAGATGCCCAGGCTAAATGCTGGGAACCATATAAAATATCAGGTAACATTGTATGCCCCATTAAAGTTAGCCGAGGGCACAGTAGGAGGCCATGTTAGTACGCTCAACCAAGGGGCTCAGCCTTTGATTGGCTAAGTAGAGGGTCGGCCCAGTGGGTGATATTAAATATAGACTATCCAAATCAAGGAGTATTGCTGGCTCCAGGAGAGAAGGAATAAGTTATCGACCTCCATGTGGTCGAGATGAGGGTCTAAGAGAAGTAAATAACTGCTGGAGGTCAGTGACAATGGAACCTTTCGTTCGACCAGTCAAGGTGGCAGAAGATAATATCGTTTAGGTCGATTCTATAGTTTTAGCCTAGAGGCCTTGGAATGACTCGATCCAGATGTTAGAAAATAAGATTGAAGACATTCTCAAAAGTTGAGATCCTTTGTAGAGGGGCTACTCAGAAGGCTCTCCCTTCGTGTCTAAGATCGTCAATTATCCAACCCCGACTAAATTCAAGTCCCCGATGGTCATCCCTAAGTATGATGGAAGCACTAATTTAGTCCACCATATGGAGATATACCAATCAACTGTTGACATTTACTCAGTCTCAAATGAGATGAGGTGTCATGCCTTCTCAAGCATATTGACTAGAGAAACCCATGTGTAGTTTACCTCACTTCTTAAGAACTCAATTGAGAATTTCAAAAAGCTCACAGATAGATTCATACACAACTTCTGCTTTGGGGTGAGACCCCAAAAGAAGATAACACACCTATTGTACGTCAAGTAGGGGAATAATGAGAGTCTTAAGGGGTATATTTCAAGGTTCAACAAAGAGAAGAAAGAGGTTGAGGATTATGAGCAGAGTATCGCCATGATAGCTCTTATTGGAGGTCTGCAAAAAGGAAAACTACTTTGGAAAGTTACTGAAGACCCACTAAGGTCCATAGTCAAACTCTTGGTAACGGCTGGTAAGGTTATGGATGCCGAAGAGTCTATGGCAGGAAAGAATGAAGTGACAAGTGAACAAGTAGTGGGGGCAAGTTCCAAAAAAAGAATAAAGATGGGAATAAGAGGTCAATGGACGATAAATTCACAGACTACACTCCTCTGACGGTCAGCTGCGAGCATATATTGAATAAGATAAAAAATTATCGGTCCCTGAGGTGGCCTGAAAAGTTGAAAGCTCTTCTTTATAAGAGGAATAAAACTCTATGGTGTGAGTTACACCAAGACCATGTGCACCTGACCGATGAATGTTTCACTCTGAAGGATGAAATTAAGAAAATATTGAAGACCGACAAGCTAATAAAGTATGTAGACAAGAGTGGCTCGAAGGGTGGATGAGATGACACCCAAAAGAAGAGAAATGACAAGTGTAAGACAGATGCACCAGCCAATCGAGATGAGGATAACTCAGACGACTGTGATGAATACAACCCTAACGTCCCTCCTAAGTTTGCTAACCCAAAGGGTCAGCTCACTGGAGGAGGAAAAGAGATAGCAGATAGGATAGCGCATGTAGCCGAAGTGAAAGCTCTTCCACCAAAGCCTAAGACTATTAACTCAGCTGCAGTTCAGTCGGTGAACGGTAAGAGAACTAAGGTTGATATAAATACTTTGGTTATCAATTTTTTTAAGATTAGATTTCAAAGAAATTTTGGCTCCATATGATGACCCTTTGGTCATCACCACTATGGTATATGGTTACGAGGTCCTAAGGATTCTGGTAGATGGTGGAAACTTAGTCGATTTCATATTTTAGGATTGTTACAAAGGTCTAGATCTGAGCAAGAAGATGTTGATTCCATATCACCAACCACTCATTGGCTTTAATGGTGAGAAGGTGCAGCCCCTGGGCATATATGAGACGGAAGTGAGAATAGGAAATACCTGATCAAAATGCCTCACGAAGAAAATTAGTTTCTTCATTATTGATGAAAATATCTACTTAGCTTATAATATAATTCTTGGAAGGGTATACCTCAAGGAGTTTGAGGTCGTGCCCTCAACAGTCCACCAGATGATTATATTCGCGACTCCATATGGGGTAGGGGAAGTTCAGGGGGACCAAGTTGAGGCACGTGAATGCTTCTTCAACTCAGTTGAGGAGAGGGAGTCATAAAAAAGGGCCACTATAACCTACAACATTGATACCTTGGATCCTAGAGATGATAAGAAGCTGAAGAAGGGAGATGCCATTAAGGAGGTAGAATCCATCGTCCTCAATGAGGACGAGCCGAAAAAAACCATCCAAATCGACAAGGCCCTAAAAAAGGAGGTAAAAAAGGAGCTAATCAAGATGTTAAAAAAAGGCAGAGCATATTTTCTTGGATCCATGAGGATATGCCTGACATTGATCCAAAAGTTATTTTCTATAAGCTGAATGTGGCCGAGGATGCAAAGTCAGTTCGATAGAGAAGAAGAGTCTATTCATAATAGAAGTATAATGTCATCTGGGAAGATGTGAAGAAGTTGGAAAAGGCTGACATCATCAGGGACGTCATTTACCCTGAATGGCTGATGAATGTTATTATCATCCCCAAAGCTAACGATAAATGGAGGATGTGTGTTAATTTCACAAATATCAACAAAGACTTCCCTAAAGATACCTTTCCATTGCTAAGGAATGATCAAATGGTTGATTCTACTACCACCCATAAATTAATGAGCTTTAAGGATTCCTACTCAGGCTATAATTAAATATTCATGGATCTGGCTAATGTAGAGAAGATAACTTTCGTAATTGATAAAGGGACCTATTATTAAAGGGTCATGCCCTTCAAATTAAAAATACTGAGGCATTATACCAAAGGATGGTCAACAAGATGTTTAAGGAACAAATTGGGAAGATGATGGAAGTTTATGTCGATGACATGTTGAAGAAGAACCTCAAGGCCGACACTCACGTGGTCGACCTTAACCACACTTTTGATACAATGGATGAATACATAATGAAACTAAACCTCTCCAAATGTGTCTTCGACGTGGGAGCAAGCAAGTTCTTAGGCTTCATTGTGAATCAGAGAGGGATTGAATCTAATCCCAAGAAGATCAAAGCTTTATTGGAGATAAAGACTCCCACAATAATAAAGGATGTGCAGAGACTGACTGGACGGGTGGCCGTATTAAATAGGTTTGTGTTTAGATCTACCAATAAATGCCTTCCTTTCTTTAAAGTGTTGAGAAAATATTTTGAATGGAGCGATTAGTGTGATAAGGCCTTCCAAGAGTTGAAGTCCTATCTCGGCTCTCCACTCTTGTTGTTAAGACTAGTCCAAGGAGAGAAATTGTATCTTTATTTAGAGGTTTCAGAATCGTCCATTAGTGCCACTATTATTAGAGAAGAGCATGGAGTCTAGAAACTAGTGTACTTAAATAACAAGGCCTTCAGGGGGGCCAAGCAAAGATACCCCAAAATAGAGATGTTGGCCTATGCTCTGATCCATGACTCACGAAAGATGAAGCCCTACTTCCAGGCACATACCATGGTAGTCCTCATAGACTATCCTCTAAAATAGGTCATTCATAAGCTTGAGAAGTTAGGAAGGTTAATGGCTTGGGCAATTGAATTGGGAGAGTTCGACATCATCTACCAGCCGAGAATGGACATTAAGGGGCAGGCCCTGGCTGACTTCATAGTCGAGTTCACATGGGACGAGGTCGATACTCAAGAGATTGAAGCAACAACTTATGAGCAAGAGAGTATGGTGTCTCCCCCCTGTCCGAGGTTGAGACAAGTTTAGCGAGAAATAAGGTGTCCGAGAACGAATAAGAGCTATAACTTTTTAATAATGGAACCTTAGAAGGGGAATTTTTTTCTAAGAATGGTACTGTGTGGAGATTATTCATTGATGGATCTTCCTATGAGAACAGAAGTGGGGCAAGTGCAATTATGTCGGCCTCAGATTGGATCGATATTGAATATGCATTGCAGTACATCTTTAAAGCCTCTAATAATGAATAAGAGTATGAGGCCCACTTAGTAGGTCTCTCTCTTTCCCAAGCACTGAATGTCGGCCAACTCAATGTCTATAGTGATTATAGATTGGTTGTGAACCAAATTTTAGGGGTATATAAGGTTAAGGACGACAGAATGGACACGTACGTGGGAAGGGTGAACACAACACTAAAGCATTTTAATGAAGTGAAATTAAAGAGGATAACCCGGCTAGATAATGGCCGAGTCGATGCTTTGGTAAGGTTATCTTCATCCAACAAAACTGAAATTAGAAGAATGATCCCGGTAGTAATTCTCCACCGACCGACGATTGAAAGAGAAGAAAATACAGTGAAATTTTCGTTCAACTTGAATATGGGAGCTTCTTAGATGGATCCTATCATACGGTATATCATATATGGGGAGCTGCCAGAGTCCAGAGCTGAGAGAAAGAAGTTGCGCTATAAAGATGCAAAGTTCTCCCTCATAGGAGACATCTTATATAAAAAAGGGTTTTTACTTACTCTGCTTAGATGTGTTCATCCATCCGAGGTATAGTACATTTTAAAGGATATGTATTAGAAATCCTGCTCCAGTCATATTATAGGAAGGTCATTAGCTAAGAGGATCATCACTTAGGTGTAAAGGTGGTAGACGTTGGCAAACGATGCAGCTGCGTATGTTAAGAAGTGTGATAAGTGCAAGAAGTTTTCCACTGTAAGGACACAAGTCTCCGATTGAGTCTTAATGTTGTGTTGGCTCAATTCTAGACAAAAATATTTGTGTCATAGGATAGTGTTCTAGTGTATCCATCCAAGCCTATGATGTGTTAGTTGAAGACGTAGCGGCCAAGTTAATAAAGCTTCATCATATGCCGTATTTATTGTGCCTTGTTTCTACATCACCAACATTTGTTCCATTTACTCCTAAGGTATGAATGCATTACACACACACACACACACACACACACACACACACACACACATATATATATATATATATATATATATATATATATATATATATATGAGCTTGTAACAATGTTTATTGGGTGTAATTTTATTTTAAACTAATGTTTATTTTCAGAAGGTTTCTTTAAATTTTTAAAATAAAGTTTTTGGGCTAAAAGACGAATTTTAAGCATTTTGGAACTTCGTTCGATATTGTCGTCCGAACAAGTTTTTTGTTCGAACGAGTTTGTCAACGAATTTTCCCACTTAGCCATTGGAACTTCGTTAGAAGTTTCGTTCGAATGAGATTTCTGGCGAGAAATATTTTGGCAGTTTTAATCAGTTTTCCCCATGTTCCCACTTACTTTTACCCACTAACTCTTGACATAAGTTATCTGTGCGGGAACCATGTTTGAAAAAATAACTTTTGACATTTTATAAACACCTTTTTGAGAGAAAATCTTTGAGAGAGAAAATTTCTAAGTTCAAAAGTTTATGTTTCAAGTGTTAGCATTTTTCAAGAACATTTACACCCATAGTTTGTTTATCCCAAGTTACCATATATATATATATCTTGCTTAGAGTGTTTGGCACCGAGTTTTACTCTACCGAGTTGAAGAGTTCGTTTGAGTTTTCTTCTACATCTTATAAAGAAGAAGTTTTTTATTTTGTCGTGGCATTCTCACATGGTGAAAGGCATTATGTGTGGTTGGCGGTTGTTCCTAAAGTACGATTGGTGAATTCCGAGACCATGGTAGATCTTCGTGGTTATTCACTAGGCAGAGGTGTGTACGATAAGGAGCGTCGGGGCTTGGACGGAGTCAAGTCGAGTGTTGTAAGTCTTAATGTATTGTACTTGTAAAATCGTACTTAATGGATTTGAGGCCAGGGCCGTCAGAGTTTTTTTTTCGTTGTGGGTTTTTCCTCGTACATCGCGGCGTAGTGGTTATTTGTTTATTTTATCTTTTGCAAAATCACATTAGATGCATGCTTAGGTACAAAGATAAAATTGGTTTAAATCACTACTCATGTTTAAGTTGGTGCTAAAATTAATTTGGGTAATGTTTAATTAATTTAGTTCAAGTCATTAATTTTATTGGATAAAATTTGGTTGTGCCTAATTTGCAAAATTGAATATTTATTGTTAGGAAAATTTCTAGGACTTGGGTTGAGTTAATATGTTAAAGTGAAAAATGTATTTGTTGATTAATTTATTGTCACTTTAAGTTTGTTTAATTTTAATTTGAAAGAAATTAGAATTTGGTGTTTGTGTGTGTTGTGTTGAGCCATCTCTATTCCGCATCTAAAAGGAAATTACATTTGGTAAGATTTTAAAAATTGGGGGTCATCATTCTCCAACAAGTGATATCAGAGCGGGATCGCTAAAGTATTGCGTTTAAGATCCTTTTAAATATTTTTTTTTGACAAAAATGCAATTTTTCCCGTTTTCAAAATTTTCAATTTTCGATGGTTCTAATTATGCATATTGGAAAGCACGTATGCGTTCGGCATTTAGGTCTCTAGATGAGAGGGTTTGGTTGTCTATCATTAACGGGTGGTCCCCACCTACACATTTAGTTAAAAATGAACGTGTTCCCAAACCCACCGATAGATGGAGTGAGAATGAATTTAAACTTGCAAACTTTAATCCCCGTGGTTTAAATGCCTTGTTTAGCGCGCTCACACCAGATGAATTCCGTCGCATTATGACGTGTGAAATCGCTAAAGAAGCTTGGGATATTTTACAACTCACTCATGAAGGAATTAGTGTCGTAAAAGCTTCGAAACTCCAAAACCTCACCACTCAATTTGAAACCATCAAAATGAAAGAAAAAGAAACATTTGATGAATTTTATTCTAGACTTTTCGATATAGTTAATTCATCTTTTAATTTGGGAGAGAAAATACTCGACAGCTGAGTAGTAAAGAAAATTTTAAGGTCCCTACCCGATAGATTTATTCCGAAGGTGACCGTGTTAAATTCTTTACCCACTTTAGCCTATACGAAATTAAAAGAGCTCGTAGGTGATTTACAAACCTATGAACTAGACATGTTTCCCTCTAAAATTGAAAATAAAATAGAAAAGGGCCTTGCTTTGAAATACCGAAAGGAGGAAAAATAAGTAGTAGAGAGTGAAAGTGAGAGTGACTCGGAAGATATGGCTATGTTTGCTAGGAAGTTTAAAAAATTTCTTAAATTTAACAAAGATAAATTTAAAAATGATTTTAAGAAATTTGAAATTCTAAGCATGACAAAGCCGAGAAGATCCGTAAATTTTTTAATGAAAATTTAAATAGGGACGAGTCAAATAAGTGTTATGGTTGCGAAGGGTATGGCCATAGGGATTTTGAGTTCCCTATTAAATTAAGGAGAGAGGGCAAGCAACCAATTTCTTTTAATGCAATCCTTAGTGAAAGTGATAATGAAGTGGGACCCGATTCCCCCACTAAGCTCAACTTTGTGGCTTTTATGGCTAGTCATGTGAGTGATAGTGAGCACTCTTCTATTGATGAAATTTTAACACATGACACTCCCAAGGTCAAAGTTTATGATTCCCTTATTTTTGATGGTAGTGAGAGTGGAGAAGAAAGAGAGAGTGAAAGTGAAAATGAGGTTGATGTGAGTGAACTTCAAACTGCATTTCAAGAATTATTTGAAGAATCTATTAATTAAAAAGAACAAATTTGAAGTTAGAAGCTAGTTCAAGAGAGCGTGTTAAGGTCATTGATGAGAGTGAATTAGTGGAAGACCTTAGGACACGTGAGAGAGCTCTTCGTGAGAAGCTTGAATATATAGAAGGAGAGAAAGATAGCCTTAGATGTTTAATGGAATCCTTGAAAAAGGAGCTTTTTGCGTTTCAAGAGCGAAATATTTTATTAGAGTCTAACATTTTAGAATTAGAAAATAAATTAAAAGACTCTAATAAGTCAAATTTGATTTGGAGTGTTGTTCGGAGAAATTCGATAAAATATTACGAACGGTCCTAATTAAAAATGACACTTGTGGTTTAGGCTTCGATACTTGTAATGAATCATTTCATAAAGCCAAAATCAATATTTTAGGAGAATCATCTAGGAACAATGTTATAGATCATGCCTTAGGAAAGTCTTTTCGCCAAGTCTTTAGGTGCTCACATTGTAGCGAAAAGGTCATTTTAAGAAATTTTGTTTTGATCTTAAATGAGGTCCTAGAAACTCCCATCGTAAGGCAACCAAGGTAGCCAAGATTCCTACACCCCTAGATCGTCATTCGTCATTAGTTTGGGTTAGGAGATCCGACTTGGTAGCTTTGCAAAATAGGATTTTTGATTCTCATTTAC
This sequence comes from Sambucus nigra, assembly GCA_949130495.1. Classification (NCBI taxonomy): domain Eukaryota; kingdom Viridiplantae; phylum Streptophyta; class Magnoliopsida; order Dipsacales; family Adoxaceae; genus Sambucus; species Sambucus nigra. The sequence continues at coordinate 45,990,021 of OX422209.1, forward strand.
TTTCACATGCTTCCACCCTTGCTAAATCTAAAGGTTGAATGTTTTATTTATTTGCATACTCTAGCTTTTTGCACCTCATATTATATATCATTGCTAGGTGTATGCATGTTTAGTCATTTTCTAGTCATTGCTTTATTACATATCACATGCTAGAATTATGATTGTTGTTTATCTTGTGTATTATAGTTCTTCATTTTTGTTTGCAATAAATGAAAAATACAAAAAGATTTTTGTTTATCATTTTTTTAATTTTTTTTATAATTTAAGATTAATGAAAAATACAAATGATTTTTGTGTGTCTTTTGAGCAAATTATTTTTGTTAAAAATTTTCAAAAACTCAAAAAGATTTTTGTTGTGTGTATTTTAGTTTGACACACTTTATGTGGCATACACTTGTGTTTGAATCCCTTCTTTTTTTCTTCCATGTGGCTAGAACTTTTGGTTTAAATTGTCAATCCTTAAAATGTTCTTTACCATGCTTACATGGAGTAGTTGGATTCTGTGTTGTTTTAATGGATTCTATTTTTATCTGCCTCAATTCACACATGCACGAGCTCACTTGAAACTATAACTTCATATGTATATTTGAGCTTTGTGAGGTGTTCTCCTACTAATCTTGTCATCTAAATGTTATGTGACCTAGGAGGACTAGTGCATGTTAAAATCCGTTGCACGCGAGATTTGTGCGATATATAAAAATGATGTATATATATGTGCACGGGGAAGGGCTCCGAAAGGAATAATCATCCTTTGTGAGTAAGCCACCGTTTTTTTGGACCTAAAATATATACGTGGTCCAAAGGCCTAAAAGAATAATGGCATTAAAAGAAAATATTTGCCAAAGCCTATTTATTTTAGTTGATTTATTCATTCAAAAGATTAAAATAATAGGCTTCAATTGAGGGAGTTTGGATGGTATATCAACGGTTTGCATAATGTCCGTTTATCCTAGTTGTACTTTCAATGTCATGACTCTATTGGTTTTTAGAATCATCAAAAGTGTAGGCTTGTATGCATTGTGTATGTTTGTTCATTGAGTTCAATTTATATTGTCACGTGAGGTTATATTCAAATGTGATGAAGTTTGCAATCAATTGAGAACTCCGTGAACATGTTTTAAGTGATTGTATCTAAATTTAATTATTATTAGTTCACACCCCTACACTTTCATTTTCACATGACACATTTTTGCCATACGAGTGTAAAAATTTTATTGTATTTTGTGTCATGTGTGGTGCCGATACTTATATATATGTGCGTGTGCGTTAGTGATATTCATTATGTCTACATATATATGGTATCCTTTTTTCTTTTCCTTGCTTTCTAGTCCATCTATGCTTCTAATTCAAAATTGGGATCTATCTTGGTGCATATTTTGTTGATATCACATGCTTAGTATCTTATATATCCCATTGGTAACATTTTTTGCATCTTCGTTGGTATCCGTTATTATTTATTGGATTAGTTATGATTTTGTTGCCCATATGCTTTCATGCTCTTGGCACTCTAAGCTTCATGTTTAAATTAGTTTTTATCCTTTGTCTATTCCTGAACAAAAAAGGGGAGAATGATAGGGGGAGTCACGACCTTCTTAGGTAGATCACAATTGATAAAGGGGAGAATTAATTTAGGGGGAGTATTTATTTATGTCACATGCATTTAATATTCTTGATATTCGCTATGCGTTTGATAGTTTGCTTAAGTGTGCAGAAATTCCGGGACAAAAACCAAACAAAATTCCTAAAGGGCTGTCAAGCTCTACTAGACTAGAAAAATATATCCCACCCAAAATAAAAAAAGTACATAGCTTGACTCAAAAACCCAAGGATCAATATCTTTGTAAGGACATAAGTCTCCGATTGAGTCTTAATGTTGTGTTGGCTCAATTCAATACAAAAACATTTGTGTCATAGGATAGTGTTCAAGTGTATCCATCCAAACCTATGACGTGTTAGTTGAAGACGTAGCGGCCAAGTTAATAAATCTTATCATATGTCGTGTTTATTGTGCCTTGTTTCTATGTCACCAACATTTGTTCCATTTCCTCCTAAGGTATGGATACATTATATATATATATATATATATATATAGGAGCTTAGAACAATGTTTATTGGGTGTAATTTTATTTTAGATTGATGTTTATTTTCATAAGGTTTCTTTAAAACTTTAAAATAAAGTTTCTGGGATAAAAATCGAATTTTAAGCATTCTGGAACTTCGTTCGATATTGTCATTCGAACGAGTTTTTCGTTCGAACGAGAATTTCATTCGAACGAGTTTGCCAATGAATTTTTCCACTTGGCCACTGAAACTTCATTAGAAGTGTCGTTTGAACGAGACTTCGTCCGAACGAAAATCTCGTTTGAACGAGATTTCTGGCGGGAAATATTTTGGCAGTTTTAATCAGTTTTTTCCCATGTTCCCACTTACTTTTACCCACTAACTATTGACAGAAGTTATATGTGCGGGAAACATGTTTGAAAAACTAACTTTTGACATTTTATAAACACCTTTTTGAGAGAAATTTTTTTAAAGAGAAAATTTCTATGTTCAAAAGTTCATGTTTCAAGTGTTAGCATTTTTCAAGAACATTACTCAAAAACACTTTAGTATACACCCATAGTTTGTTTATTACAAGTTATCATATATATATATATATATATATATATATATATATATATATATATATATATATATATATATATCTTGCTTGGAGTGTTTGGCACCAGGTTTTACTCTACCGAGTTGAAGAGTTTGTTTTGGTTTTCTTCTACATACCATAAAGAAGAAGTTAGTTGTTTTGCTCCGGCATTCTCACATGGTAAAAGGCATCATGTGTGGTTGATGGTTGTTCCTAAAGTACGATTGGTGAATTCCGAGACTACGGTGGATATCCGTGGTTACTCACTAGGCAGAGGTGTGTACAAGAAGGAGCGTCGAGGTTTGGACAGAGTCAAGTCGAGTGTTGTAAGTCTTACTGTATTGTACTTATAAAATCGCACTTAATGGATTTGAGGCCAAGGCCGTTTGAGGTTTTTTTTCTATTGTGGGTTTTTACTCGTACATCGCGGTGTAGTGGTTATTTGTTTATTTTATCTTTTACAAAATCACATTAGATGAATGCTTAGGTAAAAAGATAAAATTGGTTTAAATCACTACTCATGTTTAAGTTGGTGATAAAATTAATTTGGGTAATGTTTAATTAATTTAGTTCAAGTCATTAATTTTATTGGATAAAATTGGTTTGTCCTAATTTGCAAAATTGAATATTTATTATTAGGCAAATTTCTAGGACTTGGGTTGAGTTAATATGCTAAAGTGAAAAATGTTTTTGTTGATTAACTTAATTTCACTTTAAGTTTGTTTAATTTTAATTTGAAAGAAATTAAAATTTGGTGTTTGTGTGTGTTGTGTTGAGCCATCTCTATTCTGCATCTAAAAGGAAATTACATTTGCTAAGATTTTAAAAACTGGGGGTCATCATTCTCCAAAAAGTGGTATCAGGGCATTGTTTTAGAAAATCTCTCATCATCAGCCACCATACCCCACCAAACTCATCAGTCTCTTACTTCTATTACTTCTCCTTGGCTATTTGTGGTCTGCTGGATTGATTTAGTAGGGACACTACCGAGACATGTGAACAATTATCGTTATTTGATTATGGTGATTGATTATTTTTCAAAGTGGGTAGAGGTCGAGCCAATGATTACAATCACAGAGAAGAAGTCCTTCCAGTTTATTTGGAAAAACATCATCTGTAGGTATGACCTACTTAATATCCTAATTTCTATTAATGGGATGCAGTTTAAGAACATCTCCCTAGAGAAATATTACGAACGAGTTAGCATCAAGCAGTTCTTCTCCACTCCTAGCCAGCCCCAGGCCAATGGGCAGACATAAGTTATTATCAGAATAATTCTTAATGGAATCAAGGAAATAATGGAGGATGCCAAAGGAAAACGGACTGAGGAGGTGTATACTATCCTATAGGCTTACATAACGACAGAGATGACTCCAACTAGGGAAACTCCCTTCATGTTGTCTTATGGCTCAAAGGTGGTTGTGCCGATAGAGGTAGGTCTCCCAACCCACGGGGTTCAGACATATGACCCGAAAGAAAACATTGTGGAACGAAGACTTGATTTGGACCTTGTGGAAGAAAGGAGAGAAGATGCTGAGGTTAGGCAAGCTATCTATCAACAAAGGATAACAATGTTCTACAATAAGAGGGTGAAATCTTGGCCACTAAAGGTAGGATACCTTGTGTTGAAGAAGACATGGCAGAAGGCCAATAAGCTTCATCCAAAATGGCATGGTTCGTATAGAGCGGTTGAAGAAGTGGTTCCTAGAACGTACCGGTTGGAAAATTTAAATGGAGAACCATTCTCCAATCCTTGGAATGCTGATCACCTCAAAAAATACTACCAGTAAGAGTTATGGCAGCTTAGTTTATCTCTTACTAATTTCATTTCAGTGTCAGTTGTACATGTATATAAGACGTGGATCATAAATAAAAAGTTATCGTGTTCTCTCCTATTTTGTGTGTTGATTGATTATGTGTTTCTTGTATATATCAACTCTAATCCATTTTAAGCTATAAAACATCATTCGTGGTAAAGTAGCTTTAAGGTGATCTCAGTGACATAATAGTGCAAATGGGGTCGACCTCGTCCATGGACTACCTATAACATCGAGAAGGGAGTAAAAATCACTTAGTTGTTGTTCATTAGTAAACATAATTAATTTGGTGAAAATTCTATCTCGATCGAGACAACAGTGCATGGACGAGACGACAATAATCCATACAGTGCATGACAGTTTTGGCTGCCTTCATATTGGTGAGGAGAAAGTTGGGGTTGGAATTAAGCTGGGCCAAATTGAACGCCCAAAACGTCTCAAAAGAAGAAAAATCAGGAGCAGTTCCAGCTGAGCTCACCCTCGGTCTCGTCTGGGGGTAAGGGCGGGTCTCTGTAGGAGCCATGGGTTGCTTCCTCTTGTGGGTGGCCTTAGGATGAGTCTACCCCCTGTTGTTGATTTCTTGAGTGGATGTTTCTTGCCTCACTTCCTCAGACCAGATAGGAGACTTGGGGTTGTCATATTCCAAACTTCGTCTAAGACGTTTGGAGGACGATTTGCAAAGGAAGAGAAAAATAAGTACAAATGATATATGAGACGAGGGAAGGATTATGCAAAGATTCAATTGACTCACATAGCTCGTACAGGGGGAAGGCCCGCAGATCGGCTTCCTCAAGGTGATCAGGGATCATGAGATCCTCAAATTTGGGAAGGGTAACCTCATTTCCCCGGTCCCTCAAATAATCGACCATGTCTCACTCGCTAAGTCTGAGGCCAGGGTTCGACCTAACTATCATAGAGGGATTTGCCTAAGCACATGGAACCCTCGACTCGTTCTTATCAAGGTTGGCCCCAGCTGGAAACTCACAAGCCCTAGAGACAAAGAAAAACCTTTATTTGTAATAGTGGTTTGATGTCTAAGCTACTTGAATAAGTTTCTTGTATGGTTACCTAGCTCCCAAATGATAGTATCCAGCTTATTTAGACGAGGATAATATATTATAACATGCCTCGAAGAGCTCAACCAAGGATCATGTGTTATTCTATAAAGAGACGTACCCATTGATGATTCTCCAGGCATTGGGGGCCAGCTGAGTAGGGGAAACCCTTAAGACTGATAGAATGGCTCTGATGGCAGGGTGAAAGGGTAGACTTGTGCTGATCTTAAACAGCTGGTCATACGCAGCGACCTCCCCTTCTCGGCCTTGAAAGACTTTCTTATCCTTATTTGGGAGCCTCATTGTAATATTAGGTTTGATGCATACGAATGTCTCCATAAAAGGAGATCAAACTCTTTGACGGACGAGATGAAAAACCCAAGTGTGTCAAGTATCAACTGGATCCTCGCCTTCAACATCTCTATCCTCAGCCTTAGCATCTCTATCCTTAGACTCAACATCTTGGTTATCGGCCTCAGGAGCAGAAGGGACTTTTGGGAACCTCTCGTGAAATTTGTCAAGAGTCATTGCCGAGATTGGAATGGCAGTGGGATTGACTGTCAGCTCATCCCTATCAGAATAAATGGAAATGGATGAGTCGTCCTGACCAGATGAATCGACTTTAAAGGAGGACGACGTGTGAGATCGTGATTCTCTCATCGCCTCTTTGAAATCTTCATTTTTGTCTTGAACAGAGGACGAGTCGAGATCTTTAAAAGATGAGACAAAAACTTTAGAGGACGAGAGAAATATTATTTTCAAAGGAATGGGGAATATGGGTCGTACCCAAATAGGGTCGGCCCTACGTTTAGCCTCGTACTCGTCCTTTATCTAACGGATCTCTTGGAAACACCTATCCCTAAGTGTGGGGAACTCCCCAGCCAACTTATAAAGTCTTTGTAACATCCAAAGGACGAGATGGGAATTAGTCTATAAGAAGTTAAAACTTTAAAAACCACAAACAACTTGGGGGATTTGACCAACTTTGACCCAAGGATATAAAGGGACAAATGAATCATTTTTTAACAAGAACACTCAAGAATAGCTTGAGTGTTCCACCGGAGAAGATGACCAGTTGCTCACCGAATTAATCAATCCAGGGCATAAAAAAGGCTCGAAATCCTTAAATATCACTTTTCACCTCGAAACTACTCTCTCAACTCCCAAACCTAATTTACTAGGCCTAAAATCTCTTAACTAAAGCCAAAAATGGCCACCAGAAAACTAATGAACTCGCCAAAAAAGTAAAGTGAATGCAAAAATGACCAAAATAATGAAACTGTAAGGTGAAAGGAAAAGGAGATTACCTAGATAGTCTCCTTATGATGACAACTGTCGAAAATCAAAGAAATTGTCCAGAGAACACTTGGAAATGGAGAAGAGAGAGAGAAGGATCTCTGAAAAGGGAAGAGAAAAAGAAAAGGGCGTACAAGGTTACAGAAGGAAGATAGAGAGAATGGTTTCATAAAATCAATTAAATATTGCCAATGATTTCGCACAACTCTTAAAGTGGCGCCAATTCTAAATGTGTATCATTATTAGGGCATAACATCCTAAGCGTGTCTGATAGCCATAATTCTTGGATTATAATCTATCCCATACAATGATAAATATGTGTTCTCTTATAAGTGACGACCAAACAGTTGAAATGTTGCCTCACCTAAGGAATACTTTACCCCTCAGCCATTTTTTCACGCCAATGGCTAAGGGCTAGATGGTTATTGATATACCCAAGTATACCCTCGTCCCTACCTCATGTCAACTCGGCCATGCAAATTATTATTGTATTCTTAAACCAGGAGTCCCATGATCGTGCGGTCAGTTCGTATGAGTTACATTTTTCCCGTGCGAGGTGTTGGTGCCACTCACGGGGCCGTTCGGGAATTATTTCGGGTCTTCACCCACTAACGCCATATTTTTAAGCCTAAGTCAAGAAATATGCAAATTTTCATCGTATTCTCACACCGAGAGTCCCGTGATTGCGTGACCAGTTCCTACTAGTTACATTGGTCCTGTGCGAGGTGTTGGTACCACTCACGGGCCGTTCGGGGGCTGTTTCGGATATTTACCCACTAACGCCAAGTTTTTAAGCCTAAGTCTATAAATATGAAAATTATCATCATATTCTTAAACCGGGAGTCCCTTGATCACGTGATTAGTTCCTACGAGTTACATTGGTCCCGTACGAGGTGTTGGTGCCACTCATGAGGCCGTTCGAGGGCTGTTTCGGGTTTTCACCCACTAACGCCATGCTTTTAAGCCTAAGTCTAGAAATATGCAAATTATCGTTGTATTCTCAAACTGGGAGTCCCGTGATTGCGCGGTCAGTTCCTACGAGTTACATTGGTCCTTCGCGAGGTGTTGGTGCCATTCAGGTGGCCGGTTAGGGGCTGTTTCGGGTTTTCACCCACTAACACCATGTTTTTAAGTCTAAGTCTAGAAATATGCAAATTATCGTCGTATTATCAAACTAGGAGTCACGTGATCGTGTGGTCAGTTCCTATGAGTTACATTGGTCCTGTGTGAGGGGTTGGTGCCACTCACGGGGCCGTTCGGGAGCTATTTTGGGTTTTTCCCACTAATGCCATGTTTTTATGCCTAAGTCTAGAAATATGCGAATTATCGTCGTATTCTCAAACCGGTCTAATTACAACCTCTCCCACTCTTGTTGAGAGTAATTATCGTCGTGCCTGCCTCATTTTTTTGAGAAAAGTATATGAGGGCGTGAATACGAGTCCTACTATTAAGGTTTGGGTTTGAAATTTATTAGAGTTTAAAAGTATATGTGAAATCCTAACAACAACCTGCCATAATTGGTTATAACATGTTTTGTTAGGGTTTATTATGAGAGAGTTTAAAAGTATATGTGTATTATCTATTCAATAAACATCCAAACTGCAGAATCAACAGAAACACACACTATAATTACACACATATTGTAATGCAAACAAATAACCAATGCATAAACTTTACTGCAATAGGTAACTGTAAAAAATCACATATTATAGTACTTACACACATATTGTAGTGCAAAAAATTATGGCACGCATATAACCCCCAATAAAATAACGACATGGTGGATGTGAATTGTTTTACTCATTAAAAATCCTTTTAATTATATTTTGTCAAAAAAAATACACACACATACAATCTAAGGTTTATTGGTATAATCTATACATACAGACAAATACAATCTAGGGTTTTATGGCATAATCTATACATACAGACACATACAATCTAGGGTTTATTGACATAATCTATACATACACACATATACTATTTAGGATTTACTAAACCCTAATATTTTTTTGGACATAAATCTATACACACACACATACAATCTATACATACACACACATACAATATAGGGTTTATTGACAAAAAAATAATTTATTTGTTAATAGTTACACACATAAACATACATATACACATAAATCTATACATACACACACATATAAACATAAATCTATACATATACACACATACACACATACAAATATAAATCTACACATACATACACAGAAATTAGGGCTTTAGATAGAAATCACGAAATCCAAATGATATAAAAATGAATCAATACATACCAAGGGTTATTCCAAATGAAAACCAACTGAAATCGCTTAGCCCTTACAAATCCAACTGAAATCCACACGAAATCGCTTATCCCTTCGACAACCCTTGCAAATCGCAGAAATGACCAAGCAACGGCTTTTTTAATACCTGAATCTGGTCACGGCCTAGAGCCCTGACTCCCAAGCGTGCGACCAATAAATGAAAGATGAGGGTGTTCCTAGCTTGCACCTGGTCACGGCTTTAGGTCGTGGCCCACCATGCGCGACCCTTTTCCCATCAACCCTACTGCTTGAATGACGTATGGTCACGGCCCATAGCCGTGACCCATACCAAGAAATGGCCATGACCCCCAGCCGTGACCCTCAATGTGTGTGTTTTCTGCTTCGTCATGCCTTTGGTCAAGGCCCAAGTCCATGACCCATCCACGACCAGTTTTGAGGGAATTTTGGCACGAAATTTAGTGCCAAGATGGTCACACCTTGGTGATGGTCTAAGTCCGTGACCCACAGTAGTCAGGTATTTGGTCCGTGACCACTTCCAGAGCATCGATAATTTAATGTGGTAATAAATATGGTCACGCTAAATATTGAGTTGGCCATGCCCCAAGTCTGTGACCAGCTGGTCGCGAACTTGGTTCGTGACCCACTGGGCATGACCATTTGTAGGATTTAGTGTAGTGAAGTGTCATTCAAACGACAAGGGGTTGTCGTTCAAACGACATAGGGAGGTCGTGAAATAGGTTACAAGGTACAAGGATTCTAATAACATGCTACTGAATTACAGTAGTAGGTCGCATAAAGGGTCGCGCAATCCAGGGAAGGAACGACATATCATAAGTCGTTCGAACGACATAAGGAAATCTTTCGAATGACTTTGGTCAAGTTTTTAGATCTGATTGCCCTTGTGCGTTGTCATAATTTGAAGCGTTGGATCTTTGAGTTGTCGAGCCCAGATCATCTCAGAAAGGGAAAAACGGGTATTTGGAGTCTTAGGGAGGTTTTATAAGGGTTTGTTTGGTTGATTGAGGTTATTTGAGTTAGGAGAAATGGAAGAAGGGGAGAGAGAGAGAGAGAGAGAGTGAGACAAAGAGAGAGGTGGGTGGTCTTCCACCACAACCCACCACCGATCCACCACTCCTCCACTATTGACCTCCCATAAACCACTATTTTTATGATGTATTTCTTCACATTTGAACCAAAAACACCCTTCTCCACCATTGACAAATAAGGGCTACGAAATTTGGAGGTATATTTGAGGGATTTTGGAGAAGAAGATGGGGTTTTACTTAATAGAGCATGCTTTTAGAGTGGGGGCAACCTCCTTGAGACCACCATAAGAGGTGGAAGTTTGCCATCTTCTTATACTTTCCATGCCTATTATTTTGGAGCTCTAATAGAGGTGGGAAAAAAAACTTACTCTTGCATTAAGATTATATTGCATATTGTAGTGTTGGTAGTTAGATTATATGAGTAGGGTTCATCTTATTAAATGATAGAAAATTTATGTGTAGAGATAATATTATTTTTATGGAATAAAAATGTTGTAAAATATAATTTTCCTTAAAAATGAAGAATGGATAATTCTTTCAAGGTTTCAAAATAGTAAAAGTTGTTGTTTTATGAAAATGGTGTATTTTTTGGGAATTTTGATGAACAACATTTTATGAAATAAAATGTTTGTAATGATTTGATTTCGTTGAAAAATTTGGTGAAATAATAATGTTTCAAGTTCTTGAAAAAAATGAAGGTTTTATAAAAAAATAGACATTGCTGAAGTTGAAGAATAAAAAATATCTTTTGTACCTAAAGAAATGTATATTCACAAATGTAATGATTTTTAAGATGAAATATGTGTTAAACCATGTAATAGGATTTCGGATTTAAAATATTTTTTCTCATGTGTATAAAAACTTGTGGTAATTTGGCATTAAATATATAAACAATTTTAGAGAAGATTTTTATTGGGCGTAAATATAAAAGTCGAAAAAGTTAAAAATTTAGTCTTCAAGTATGTAAAATTGGGAATGAAAGACATGTTGACCATAAGATCATAAAACTACATGTTGGTAAAAAGAAATGGAATTTTCTTATGAAAGTAGTCTTTGGGTGTAATTGGGTTTCTTGACTGAAAAAAGTAAAGAAATGTGTGTTTTGGGAAATGTCGATAAAAGTATTCATTAAGTGTTGATAGGTAAACATGGGAAAGTTAACGTGTAACTTAGTAATGTTGTAAATGATTAATACTTATGGAATTAAAAAGGAATTAAGGGTGTAAAAGGGTTTTCAATTAATAAGGATATTACTCCAAGGTTAAAAAGGCTTTTAAGGTGTTAAAACACTTAAGAAGTTAGGATGAGTAACTTAATAGTGTTTTGTGAGGAATTAACACCTGATACAATGGAGTAAAAAGTCATTTTGGAAACGAGTGAGTAAAATGGTAATTTTACTTAAAGTGGAAAATTGTTATGAAATAAAATTGTTTGTAAATGTGTTACACAAAATGGTCCTAAAGGAATATGATTTTTGGAATAAAATCAAGGTTAAAATGGTAAAATTTCAAAGTGTAACACAAATGGGGTGGTAAAATCCTGAGTTTTGTGAAAAAATGTGTAATGTGGACATTTGTAAAATGTTAAAACACATAAAAGGAAATTGGATGACACCGGGATAAAGCAAGAAGGGCCCGAAACCCTTGGGTGAAAAGCCCTAAACATTATTTAGAGCATATGGTGTGAATAAATGGGGGTGCGGAGCTCGTGGAAGTATGCAGTATAAGAAGATTTCGAGAAAAGATTAAAGGAATAAGGGACATGTCAAGAAATAGGTTGTGTGGTAAAATATTAATTCAACCTAACTTTTATGAATGAATAAATGTTCCGGTAAAGGTTAAAATGGACAAGTGAATGCGTAAATCTATAAATGTCCATAAGATAAGAGTCTAAATGGGTGATTAAGTAACCTAAGTGGTTAGACCCATAATTTACATAAGAATGTATTAAAAATGACTTTCAAATGAAAAATAAGTATTTTCTAACACGGTGATTGCGTGTGTTGAAATGGTGATTTTCAATGAAAATACTAAAGTGTATTAAAATGAATAAAAAGGGATAATTCCGATAAAGGAATGTTTTAGGATAAAGTAAATGTCATGGTTTCAAGTGTTGAACCGGATGTGTTAAATAAAATTGAAAAGGTTAAGTATGAGAAAAGGAAGATTTTTACAAGATTGAGGTAATTAATTTGGATAAATAAGGTTTTTCGAAGGTAAACGGTTAATGCATTGGGACACGTATTTTCCATAGGTATACATATATATATATATATATACACATTCACATGCATATGGTTATAGCGTCTGTGTATCCTTTCTGCCATTCGTTTCTATAGTTTGTTGTGTATTTCCCACTGAGAATAGGCTCAAACCCTCGCTTTGTTACAGAAAGTTAGGAGCGATTTTGTATTTTGAGGGAGTTATACAGGTAAGTACTTTATTTATTTTTACGTTAGTAACTATGTATACTTGGACTTCGGTTGCTCCCCATGGGTCCCTCACGTAGTTTATCCTAAAACTAAAATCTCATCCTAAATAAGTTCTACGTTAACTAAAATGAAACTAGACTAGTAATAATATGTAGGTCGTTACATTGCACTTCTCACCTAACGTTCGGGCCAGACCGGGTTGACTCAAGGGTAACCCATAAATCTGGGTCAGGGCATTACATGAAGGGTTTATGTAACCTCCTTGCCAAGATACTAGTACAATCAATGTCCAATTCAAACAAATACTCCAACCATTTATGCATGAGAGGTTTATAACTCATCAAGGTTAAAATATCATGTGAAATGGGGGCTGCTAATGTTTGAAGGTTTGGATAAGCAAAACTTAGAAAACACTAAAATGGTTAAATCCTAGGCCAACCAACTCAATGGCGACCAAAATTATAAATCTCCCATAAATCCAACACCAAATAGTATGAAATACGAGGAAACTACGAAGAACTTATAAGAGAAAAGAGAAAACTCCTAAAAGTTTGCAAAAAGTCAAGCGATGCGTACCTTAAAAACCTACGAAGAGTTTAAGACAAATGAAGATAAGCGAAAAAGTCACCAGAAATTAAGGAACCATACCGAAGAAGATGTAGTACAAGCAACCCAGTAAGTTTTTCTCTTTCTTAACACACTTACAAAACTTAAAGTGATTCAAACGATGGGAACTACTAGCCTATAAATACTTTATGTTCGGTAAAAAAAGTTGCTAATCATAATGGCATCACCTAAAAAAGAAATAGACGCAGCAAGTTCATTAAATCGACACGTGCTTCACCCCAAGCGTGCATAATTATTACTTCAAGCGTCAGTTCTAGTCATCTTACACATAGTCACCTCCTTCTCAATCCAAAATTATAGGAGTTAATCTGCTCGTCTCGGGCCGAGAAGAAACCGAGATGACTATATTTACTTAAGCCGACCAAATCATGGTGATTAACACTTCATCCATTCGTTTCACCTAATAGTCACTCCGAAGGTTTATTACTTTAGAGAAGACTCCATAAGTTCTAGTAGCGATAGAAGTGTTTGGTCCTTTTGTTATACCCTAAATATGATATGCCTTATAGGCTTCTCAAGAGGAGACGCATGTCCTCATTAAGGGCAGAAAGAGACGTTAGCTGATGTATAATCTACTCGATAATGAGAAATGAGATTGTCTCAGATATAAATACGCTCGGATCAACATTGTAGCGGACTCTCATTGTTAAACGGTGTTAGTTAATAGTACTTAATGTTAAACCATCAATGCCAGCCTTACTACAACTACCATCACATGAGGGAGTGCCAGAAATCATGTTTATTATAATTTCATACATGAGGAAGTTAGCCAATATATCTCACATTTATCATGCTATAACAAACTCATAATTATTTGTCCCATAGAATGTAAAAGATGTAATAAATGCACTCCACCTATCCCACTATATTCTCACTCTTATAACTACCTATAAATAGCACAAAATCCCACAAAATAAGGGATTCAAAATTATTCTACTTAGCTGCTATAGGCAAACTCTAGGGACAGAAATTACAGAGCTTATATACCTAACTTTTATGGCTATTGCCTAGTGAAATAAATAGATACAACATTGCTGTCGTGGACGTAGGCACCATACTGAGGCGAACCATATAAATCTTTAGTTTCTTTATTTGACTCTCATCTCACTCTATTACTCCTAAATTAGCAAGTTTGTAGTTATAATTTCCTTATTTGTTATTGTTTATTATTGAAATTTCCTACCTAAGACCATAAACCCATATAATAAGTTTAGATGATAACGATACAGTTTTGGGTCTTTCTCCCAATAAGAGTATTGTGATCTTTGAGGAAGTTTTTGGAGTTCAAATCATTTATGAACTCTAACTTTGAAGAGAAAAGCTTGTGAATCATTATCGACATGTGTCAAGACATAAGAGATGTTGATAACTTATATTGGTGTAAATATCTCTGACTTACTTTTGATTGGTGGAAAAATGTGCGGTATGAGTTAACAAAATAGAAACTATAAGTCTTTATCGAGGTTTTAGTGAGATTATTGCATTGGCCTGAGATTTTTATATTTAGTGGGTCTTATCCTCGTACATTCGGTGTTATGTTTATATTTACCTCTTATGCATTTTTTTTATCACCCACGAGATTAAAACTTGATTTGGTTGATTAAACTTTGGTGAATATTGGAATAAGCGTTTATATATGCTAAAATTATTTTGAGTGTGTCTTCCTGTTGGTATGTAATACACACCCTTAACTAGTATCAAAGTGTGGTCCTTTTTTAACAATGCTGAAAAACCTAAAGGAATATCGTACATTTGTGTTAATATTGAGAACAATGTTATGTTTAAAGGTATGGATATTGCTTAGTAGATTGTTCAACCTACCCATACTTTTGTCTCTTTTGATGGTGTGTCATAAATTGATAAATATTTGTGTCAATATTGGTTTATTGAAAATAAATGATCTCCTAAGATTAATACTGTCTTTTTCTATTTATTTTGTTGATGATTCTATTAATGAAGAAGATAATGACCTTCAAAATAAGAAACGATTTTTGAAAACTTTCATTGAACTTAATAAATGTGAAAATGGAAAGGTCCCCCTTTTAAGCAATGTGGAATATCAACTATTCATTTTTTGATGGAGAATAAGAATAAATATTTACAAGAATGGTTAAATGTTTTACAATACGAGGTAGACGAATGTAAAAGTTATAAGGACTCTTTGAATGAGAAAATTACCTCTATTGAAAATGAGTTAATCTCTGCTATGGATGTGAAAATTACCATTGAAAAGCGATCAAAGAAATTGGAGGAAATTTTATTTATCTCTGACTCAATCTTCATTTAACAAACACGGTATTGGCTTTGATAAGGCTCATATACAATCTAAATTTGAGGATAAAGTCATTATTTAAAATCCTCTCAAAAGTATCATGTGCCTAAAATGTCTTCTCATCTCTTGAGAAGAAAATTGTTTCAAAGATTTTAAAGAAATTTAATCATCATTTTGTGTATCATTGCTCTTTTTATAATCGTGATGGTCATGTGAATATTTTGCTATAGGCTTAAGAAAAACTCCAAGGTGTCTTAGAAGACTCACTTTGATTATGTTTATTCTTTGAAGAATGATTTTAATACCCTTTTTGTTAATTCCAAAACTATTTTATCATAAATTAAAAAGATTTCAAAATCTAAAAGTGTTGACACTAGTTCAAAAGATTTAGGTGAGAATATCAAGACTAAAGTGGTTTGGACTAAAAAGAAAAACCGTCTTCTTATTCACGAGTTTTTTGGTGCTCAAGATGACTCACGATGATACTTTGATAGTGGGTTTTATAGGCATATGACTAGAAACAACTAGAAACAAAGCTTTATTTCCAAACTCATTAAGGAAGAATTCAGTTTGGTCATATTGGGAGATGGTAACAAATCTAACATCATAGGGAAGGGTACAATAAAGATTTATGGTTTTCTAGATTAGATAAGGTCTTTTGTTTAGTCGATTAAAGGATAACTTACTTATCATAAGTTAAATATGCAACTATCTTCACAATATGTTTTTTACCAATAAGTAATGTAAAGTTTGTGATCCTAAAGGTAATTTCATTTAGAAGGGAACTAGAACCTTAGACAATTATTACATCATTAATGTCTCTTCAAGTGTCCTTTGAAATAGTATTAAGTAATATGTGGTGGATCTTTGGCATAAGAGGCTAGGTCACATGAACTTTAGAGATCTTAGTAGACTTTATAGGAAAAAACTTGTTCGTGATTTACCTACTTTGGATTCAATTTATTCTCGTGTGTGTCATACATGTCAAATGGTTAAACAAATTCTTAACCCACATAAGAAATTGAATGTTATTGATACCTCGCATGTGGTAGAACTTTTACACATAGATCTTTTGGGTCCAATTTGTATTGAGAGCATAGGTGGTAGACGTTAAGTCCTTGTGATTGTAAATGACTACTCTAGATTCAATTTTGTAGGATTTTTATGTAGTAAGTTTAAAGCTAAGGATTTTTTTTAATTTCCAAGTGAAAACTTCAAAATAAAAAGGAATTCACTATTATTAGAATTTATAATGATTAAGAGAGGGAATTTGAATGAAAAGGCATACCAGCGTGATTTAGTGACGTTGGAATATACAATGAGTTTTCATCTCGCAAGACTCCTCACCAAAATAAAATAGTTGAAAGAAAGAATCGAACTATCCAAGAGATGGATAGATCCATATTGATTGGAAAAAATATTTCTAACATATTTGGGAGGAAAATTTTTACACAGCTTGTCACACTGCTAACCGAGTTCATAGGAGGTACAATTACTAACCAAACCCCTTATGAGATTTGGAAAGGGAAAAAGCCCAAATTCAAGCACTCTAGAGTTTTTGAAAGCAAATGTTACATACTCAATGATAGAGAATGCTTAATTAAGCTTGAGTCTAGAAGCGATGTAGACATTGTTTTTTCTATTCCACTAACATCCGTGCCAATCGTGTTTACAACTACGTTTTCACAAAACTATAGAGTCCATTAATGTCATCATCGATGATAATCATTCCTATAACTTTAATGATAATAATTGTGAAAACTCTATTTCAGTACTTTCCCATTTATAATGAGAGGGAAGAACAAGTGGATGAGTGTGAAGAGGTGTTTCCACCAACTAATATGAATGTGGGAGACCCACCTACTTGGGTTAAGGAAGACTATGGTTTACCAAAATAATTGGTAGTCCTAATGTTGGAGTAAATACTAGATCTCAACTCCAAAAGGAAGTTAACTTTCTTTGTTACACTTACACCATTGAACCTAAGAATGTAAAGGATGCCTTGTTAGTTGAATATTGGACCATCGTCGTGCAAGAAGAGTTAGATCAATTCTCTAAAAAAAAATTGGAATATGGTTCATTTGCCAACAAATGTTCGTGTTATCATCACTAAGTGGATCTTCAAAGATAAATGTGATAATGATGGTGTCGTTTTGACGAATACTGTAAGACGAGTGGCTCAAGGAGTATACTTTGATTAGTCTTTTGCCCCATTTCCTAGGCTAGAGTCGTTTCATTTAATCTTATCTATATCATGTTCCTTAGACTTAAAGATCCATCAAATGGACATGAAAATGTTTTTCTTAATGGTGATTTTCAAGAGGAAGTCTATGTGTTTTATGATATGGAATTTGAGGATCCCAAATAACCAGTACTTGTTTATCACCTCAGAAAGGCATTGTATGGCCTTATAAAAGCTCCTACAACTTAGTATTATAGAGTTACCTCATATTTTAGGGGAAAGGCTTCAAAAGAGGAAGTGTGGAAAACTTTTTTTTATAATTTTTTTGGAAAGACATTGTGGTAGCTCAAGTGTATATTGATGATATTGTGTTGGGCTCCATAAATAAGAAGCATACTCAAGACTTTGATTTGATAATGTAAAACTAATTTGAGATGATCGTGGTTGGAGACTTAATTTTTTCTTGGTCTCCTAGTGTGTTAAAGGGATGGTGGAATTTTTATTCTGCAATCTTAATATGAAAAGGACCTTATAAATAAGTTTGTCCTTGAATCTTCTAAACCTAAATATACTCTTATGGATGTTTTCATTAACCTTCAAAATGATGTCAACGAAGAGATTTATTATAGCATGATTGGAAGTTTATTGTATCTCACGGATTGTCATCCTAATATATCCTCTGTGTATGAATGTGTAATCGCTGAAGAGTAAAATTTATGATTTTTCATATTTGTATTTATTTTGGTTTAACATATCCTATTACACAAACACGACACTTAAACACATATACGTCATTACTTCTCGATACTTAAAGACTACGCTGAAGACCATCAAAAAATGCAAGATTTGGTAATCTCAACAATCATAGAAAAAGTATGCGTTTGGAGTGGTAAAAAAAGATTTGATTATTCTTTAGAGTTTCTTTTTTATGAGGAAATCTTTTATCTGAAGGAACTCAAAATTTTAAAAAGAATGTTTTTAAAATTTTGACTCTTAGTTTGAATGTCGTTGTCCCTCGTTTGAGCAAGATTTGTTTGTCTTATACTGACATCTCGTTAGAAGTCCATGTTCAAATGAAGTTTCAAATGACATCCCTTTTGGTTTACTCTCTAATCTCTTTAGGTGAATTAGTTCGAACGAAATAAGGCAGTTGTTTAATAGACATTCCCTTCGTTCAAATGACCGAGATTTTTTTTATTTTTTTAATGAATATCTTCCCAATATCTTTTGCATCTATCCTTTTTATCTTCCCTTCTTATGAAAAAGGTGTGTCCATCCCGATAAATCTTCGAGGGGAAGGGGGCGGAGGATCCCTCGAAAGATAGCACTCTTTCGTCGACGTGGGGTAAATGTAAAGATATGGAGTTGTTAGCCTATTTTGCACAAAACAGGCAAAAGAACATGTTGCCACTTCGAGAGAGCGGCATCAAGGATAAACTAATGCATACAAAACAAATAGATCGAAGTTTCAGGGGATAAGTTACGGAATGGGAAGGTGTTAGGCACCAATCTCACCCTTTCGGTCCCTCATGGGCTAGTGTTACTTGTTTTCCTTTATTTCTTCATGAAGTGTGTGTTCTTGTTTATATAATGGAGATTGGAATCATTCAACTCATACTATGGTAAAGGCAGAGTGCGGTCATCCATAGGAATGTTCCCATAATAATATGTTTATAAAAATACGATTTGCGCGTTTATCACGATATCAATTGTTATCATGAAACGATAATAAGTGTTGAATGAAACACGAACAAGCATACTATATAATGCAAGAATATGATAAATGTGGAAATGGGAGATTTTATGAAAATTGGGGAATTAAAGAAATTGAGAAAATTAAAAAATTAAAATTTGGGAAATTAAAAAATGGGAAAATTGGATTCGAGTCTCGGGCTTCAATTCGAAACGCCTATGTATCCTATAAAGGCCTGAAACTCCACATAGTTTGAATGTATCATGGGGGTGGGGTTTATCCCATAGATTCGAACTAAATATTACTATAGATGTGTGTGTGTGTGTGTGTGTGTGTGTGTATAAAACGTGTTTTTGGTTTTGAAAAAGTGTGATGGATAATTCCGTTCGGAATTTATGGGTATAACCCTCTTTTTTTTATAGAAAATAAAGTATCTGCAATATATTAATAAAATTGTAGATATTAATGGATATGAATTAAAGTGAGGACTAGTTTACAAATCTAATGAAATTTATGCAAGAATAAGAAATTTAAAGAGAGAGGGAAAGAATTGGACCTTCTTTGAAGCTTGATCTTTGGTCTCGGATAAACTCCATTGAATGTGGATAAATGTTGATAAGAGAGAATGTGATTTTGCCAAATTGGGTATGAAAAGGATGGGAATGTAAGCTTGAATGGAGCTTCACATGGGGAACTTCGCTGATTTTGAGAGAATATGGTGAAGATCACTGATTCTGATGGATCTGGGGTGTTGGTATACTTAGTAATTAGGTCATGCCCTCCTTTTATAGGGTCAGGGGGTTGTCGATCAGCACTCCCCCTATCTACCTATCAGCAGGTGACCCTAGACACACTACCGATAAGCAAGGATTTGGACCTGCCAATTGACAGTCTCGTGTAGATTTTTTTGGAAAAATGATCATAGAATGTAATCCATTGATCTGAATTATTCACGGGGCATACCTTTAGAAAGGTACTTCAAAGACCTTCAAGAATCCTTGGATCTCCCTCGGGTTTGGGATTTGACTTTGGGTCAAATGTGGCTCCGGAGAGCATGTCGATCTTTGGACGGGAGATCGTCGGACGAAAATGGATCGTTCGTCCGCATGGTAAGTCAGAATCGTGCATGAGGTGGACCATTGGAAATTTTAAGATATTTACTTAGACATTCCAAAGAGTTTCACTTGGTTCGAAAATTTGACCTTGGTCAATAGGGGCTCGAAGGCGCCTTATGACATCTCGGAGTAAAATGGATCGTTCGTCCGTATCGTAGATCAGAATCATGCATGGGGTTGACCATTAGAAAGGGTATTCAGTGATATTTGGAGATTCATTCGGTCTCATTCGAGCTGAAAAGTTAACCTTGGTCAAATAGAGCTCGGGATGTCGAAGTACATCTCTTAAACTTTTCGAAC
Source organism: Sambucus nigra (assembly GCA_949130495.1). Lineage (NCBI taxonomy): Eukaryota > Viridiplantae > Streptophyta > Magnoliopsida > Dipsacales > Adoxaceae > Sambucus > Sambucus nigra. Next base: position 46,010,775 of record OX422209.1, read on the forward strand.
TAGTTTGAGAAACCAATGTCATATCCTAACCATTCGGATGAAGTATATCTCTTAACCTTGGTCGAATGATTAGTTTTCCCCCGAAATCAATCTGGGATGAGGATGATCGATATAGAGGGTCAAGGTCGATTCTGAGGACCTAAGGTGATGTTGGGAGGGCCGATTCTGAGGACCTAAAGGGGGTGACGCTTGAGGTCAAAGTAGGGAGAGACTAATTAGGTGGGTCGAGGTTAATTCTGAGGACCTTAGTTATAGTGATCAATTTTGCGAGCCAAAGTCAATTCTATGGGCTCAAGGCAGGGATGACCAATTCTGCAGGCTTAAGATAGGAGTGGCCAATTCTGTGGGAGAAAGCCAATTATAAGGGGTTAAGATAGGAGTGACCAATTCTGCGGGTCAAAGCCAATTATGAGGGCTTAAGTTAGAGGTGACCAATTTCGGGGGCTTAAGATAGGGGTGACCAATTATGTGGGCTTAAGATAGGGGTAACCAATTCTACGGGTCAAAAATAATTCTAAGGGCTTAAGAAGAAGCAACCAATTATGTGAGTCGAAGCCAATTAAATGGGCTTAAGTAGATGCGCCCAATTATGTGGGTTGAAGCCAATTCTACGGGCTTAGATAGGGGTGACCAATTCTACGGGTCTTCTGCAGGCTTAAGTAGAAGCGACCAATTCTTCGGGTCGAAGCCAATTCTTCAGGCTTAAGATAGGGGTGACCAATTTTTTGAATCAAAACCAATTCTGCGGGCTTAAGTATAAGTGATAAATTTTGCAGGTCGAAGACAATTATGCGGGATTAAGATAAGGGTGACCAATTCTGCATCTCAAAGACAATTCTTTGGGATTAAGTAGAAGCAACCAATTATGTGGGTCAAAACCAATTCTACGGGTCGAATCTAATTCTGCGGGCTTAAGATAGGGGTGACTAATTCTGCGGGTCGAAGCCAATTCTGAGGGCTTAAGTAGAAACGACCAATTCTACGAGTCGAAGCCAATTCTGTGGGTTTAAGTTTTCTTGGGGAGATTTGAAGACTCCACCGGGGCATATATATCTTGTAGTTCTACTAGATATTTGGGGAAGCATTTGATTTTAGGTTTCGTTGGGGAAGATGGAATGATCAGAGGGTCGAACATTTCTCAGCTGGGGAATTTTTGAATTTTATAGTGTCCTTTAGAGACATTGCTGGGGAAATATGAAGTTGATTTTGTGAATTCTATTGGGGGAGATAAGGGTTCTACCGAGGTAAATGAGTGTGGTAAAAATGTTTTTCTTAGTGTACAAGATTCTCAAATACATTTGGGAATTTTTTGGAGTTTTCTGGCATTTTTTTGGTCTTTTTGTACGAAATTTCAAAGAGGGTTCTAGCCGTCATAGATAGAGGGGTGCCAAACGGTAGTGGTACGGTCTTTTGGGGTACCTCGAGCAGATGAAGGGTCAGTGCCAACCGGTGGGTAGCAAGGAGATGTCGAGCGACATGCCCCTTAACCTCCCATAAAAAGGGGGCAGGTTCTCCTCACTTTCACCGCTTTTCGACTTGACTTCTTCTGTAAATCATTCCAACATTCCAAAGTCAAGAGATGGTTGAATTCTCAAGTAGCGCAACACACATGGTGTAATTTTATGCTGACAACTAGATATGCTTGGAATGGAGGGCTAGGGTGCCCCTTGCTTTAGGCAGCGAAAAATCTTTTGACTCATTCGTGCTAATGGCGGATGATCGGACTCTCTTGTGCGAGCCTTCGTGTCATCACTCTTTTAGGGTGGTGAACCCTGGAGGCTATGTAAGTTTTGATGACTTTCGGTATTTTCTTTCTTGGCGAGATTTTCTTATTTCTTGAACTTGACAAAGGTTTTTCTTTTATGTTTTAATTTTGACAATCTGATGTTTCTATGTTGACTATGCATGCCCGAGGGATGACGTGGCTTAAGGATATTTGGGAGCACCTCCCATCCGTGGTGCGTTGGATGGTGTCATCATCTGGTTTTGGGAGACTGGTGTCTGCTCTGGATGAGACGCCCCGTTCTACGGCTGTCCTTTGTGCTTTGGGGGATAGATGGTGGGACACATCCCACACCCTTCATTTTTTCTTTGGGGAGATGACGATGACTCCCATAGACATTCAGTAACTGCTAGGTCTGGAATGTAAGTGTACGCAGATTGAGGTGGACAAGACACTGAGGGTGATGTCATATGCGGTGACAGCGGTGTTAGGTGATGTGGAGAGTGTGGTCTTTGGGGACTCTATTCGTTTGTCCCTTTTGAGAGAGTTGTTACTGAGAAGGAGGATTGAGGAGAGCGATGGGCGACAGGTGAGTCAGATGGCTCGTCTATTTATTTTGCTAGTTTTGGGAGGTTTTCTGGTGGTGACGAGTGGCCAAGTCATGCACTTGTGGTTTTTGTCATTCTTGAGGGTGTTTTCGATCATCCATATTTATGACTGCGGGAGCTTGACCTTGGAGAACCTTTATTTTTCTCTTAATGCATTCATCCGGTGCTACCGATAAACCTTTACTAGAGCCATGTATCTTCTTAAAGTATTCTTCATTTTTTGCATTTTCCTTAATGCACTCACATTTCCCTTCATGCGTTTTATTCTTGATCTCATAAATGTTGACCCTTTATCCTTTACAGATGTGTTTTATGAGGTGATTGGGTTTAATACCCAATTGGTAGCTTTGAAGGATGAGTTTTTTAGGGACTTTTGCCGGATGTACCGATGGCGGAATTCCAATCGGCAATCGAAGAAATCTCCCTCTCTGGAGACGGTGCGTCGGGTCTTGAATGGCCTGACAAGTGAGTGAGTAAGTCCCCCTCTTTTCTTGAGACTGTCTTTCCCTTGATTACCTTTTATTAGTATTGATCTTTTTTTCCCTTGCTGGGGAATTTGTAGGTGACCTTTTATCCATGGGGGATGGCTATTCAACATACGGGGGTGACTGGGGGACATGCGCAGATGCGACGTCTGTGGGTGCATGAGTTTGTCTATTCTTTATACCTCGAGGATAGATTATTTAGATAGATTATGGGGGATGAGGTTGCGGTGCCATTGGAGAAGACCTCGGTGTTTATGAGGCGGGTGCGGGAGATGTCGGATGACACCCAGGTGGCGACATTGATGGGTGAGCCTTACTTATTGTATACCGACATAGTGGTGATATATGATTACATGGACTTTGTGTCAAGATGGTTAATTCCACCTAGAATATATTATGTGATGCCTCTCCCTTACGCGGGTCCCACAATGCAGGTTGTGCGACGACGACTTCAGAGGCTCCCTTTGTACAGTTGTTCTCGCCTGGTTAAAACATTCAGCGGGTAGATGGAGGTTCGGTGAGTATACTGTATCATCCTAATGAAATGGACCCGTAGGAGTTGGGATTAACAAAGGAGGTCCTTCAACCTGAGGTATACTTTTTGTCTATTTGTCTTTTAATTTCCTGATTCCCTCGTTTGCCTCAGACTAACTGATTTGCTCTTTTTTTTTTTTTTTGCAGCACATTCGGGTCTCCACTATTTGGCTGAGGGATATTAGGGATGGGATATCTTTGGCAACTGCCCACATTAAGCATGAGACCAGTTCCTTCTTGTCTGGTGCCGTCCGCCTCGTCTAAGGAAGGGTCGGGCTCTGGGAGTGGTGGCATATTGTCTTGCCGCAGAGGGAAGATGGTGCATCGTAGGGAGGGAGGCTCTTAGAGAGAGAGAGAGAGAGAAAATTGGGTTCAGGATGAGTCCCGTTGTATTTCTTGTTTTGTCTTTCCTGCAAAGAACCAATGTAATACAATAAAAATATATGCAAATGAAGTTTTTGTTAATTAATTTATTTTTGAGTGATTAATTCATATTCTCCTTTTACTTTGCTGCTGAGACCATAAAAAGAATAAGAAATGATTGGAGAAAGGTTTTATTTAAAATGGGATAAGTCAAAAGAGGAAATTCAAAATTCCCTCTGAATAAAAATTAACTTTATTGCTTTTTTTTGTTTTGACAAAAACGAAAAAGGGTATTTTTCCAAAAATAGGGGTTTGTCGATCGCCATGACCCCTGTCCTGCCTATAGGCATGTTAGTCCAGTCCCATCAATCCAAGGCTTTGATTGCACTTCCTTTAATTATTTGGTACTTGGTGGGGTAAGATTTCCTCTGATTTCTACAGGGCTCCTTGTTTTGGTTTGAGAGTTTTTAAGTATAAATAGGAGGGTGGGTGGAGATTTTCTTCACACCTCCTCATTCTTTTTCCTATACATTCTTCTTTTCTCTCTTTCTTCTTCTTTTGTGATATGGCTCTCCCTAGTAGTGTTGAGTTTGAGAACTACTTAAAAACCTTGGAAGCGATGTGTTCCTATAATGTCGATTACGACGTTTTCAACATGCGACGAGTCTCTTTGTGGCGCAACGGCCCATAGAGTGGAATATGCTGATGGTGACAATAGAGTTCTGGTACTCTGAAGACGATGTCTTTCACTTGGGGTTGGAAGAAATATGTCCGAACTATGAAGTGTTTTCTACCATATTGGGGATAAATCCCAGCGTTGGAGTGGCTTTGCCTGAGTTTTCCCGTTCTCCTTGGAGTTGTCGGTTGGTCTTCTCCACATTTCACCTTTGGTGGCCAGGTCGTTGGTTATAGGAGGAATGATTTCTCTTCCCGCGATGCTGCATTCTTTGCATTTGTAGGATGTCGGCGATGCTGGGGCCATCATTCTGGGCCTGGTTTCAAAGCTGCTATTGGTAATCGATGAAGTAGTGGTGGATCCCCAACTTATAGCTATTATTTCCTCGATTTCATATCGTTGGAATCATGTGGTGGTCATACTGGCGGACACTTTAAAGGGTATGGATGCCTAGCGAGAAGGTCGTTCCGACTCTCTGAGAGGTAGCCCTGTAATGCTGTTTATGTGGCTTTCAGATAGGTTCTGTATGGAGGACCCACCTGAGTAACTTTTGTCGACAGTGCCGAACTTATTCTCATATTATTTCATCAGTGTATGCCTGAACGTTGAGAGCTATAAAAACTAGTTCATGGACCATGGGGCACGAGGTTTTCACTGGTCAGTGCCTTGGTGGGGGGGAGCTGCTGCCCATTTTGGAACTCAGGGAGTACCAATATGTCCGTTTAGTAGGTCTCAGGCAGACCTCTTTCAACTTTCCCTGGCAGATGCTGCGCCAATTTGGTTGGGAACAAATTGTGCCACCGCGGACACTAAACTTCTTTTTTGTGGAGGATCTGACAGAGTCTGTGGGAGAATCGTTGTTCGTCGACTTGTTGGACTCGTAGACCCCAAAATTTTAAATTCTTAAATATGAAAAAAAAGACATTATTACAAGTTCTTTCTCAAAATTCAAACACAAAACCAACACAGGAGTTTCTCATTCTGCTAGACGTTTTCCCAAGAATTTCTCTATGACTTAGGGAGGGATGTCCAGGGCTGAAGGAAAATCAGTAGATCCCAACTCCCTAAGCCTATTTTTCCTACGTAACTGGATTTTTCCACCAAATATAGAGGCCAAATGAGCGTATCTTACTCATGAACTCCATAATCTCTAAGATATTTTCTAACTAAGCTTATGGGTATATCATCCGTAGGAATACACTTGGTGTCCAACATAAAGTGAGGAGTAGGATGATCCAAATAACCAGGATCGTACCGGTACCATAAAGTATCTTTCATAGGCAACTTCACAACTGTCAAGTCATTGAGCTAACCTCATTTGTACCCTTATCTCCTAGTATGTTCCAATTCATCAACCATATGTGCTAAGGCTTCATCAAACCCGTTCATCCAAAGGGTGCATGGATACTTGTGGAAATAAAAGGTAAGGCGGTCCAACTTCTTACTCAATTTTTTAATGCTCACCGACTGACTTTTTATCAAGTTGTCCTGGTCAGCCAAAGTTTTCTTGGTCCTTTGTTCTTCAACCGTTGAGCGAGAGACCATAACTTGAATAGAGGATTTACTACCCTTGGATTTTTTTCAATCACTCAATTTCCTCTATTATCCTGGCATTCTCTTATTTTAGAAAAGAAATTTCTTCGCTCTGATCGACACTTGTTGATTTCTTAATCCATTCAACTCATTCCTCAATATGTTATTCTCTTGCTCCAATACACTGGCTACCTCTCGAGCACTATTTACCTCACATTTCATCACAAACTTCTTTTTATCATAAGTCGAAGAGATGTCTCACAACTTTTTATCAAAATCACTCTGACTTCTCAGTTGATAAACTTCTTCTTATAATCAACCTTCAAACTGGCAAGAGACTCCTTACAATCCTTTTGCATTTGAAGTATCATTTCGTACTATGAGATATTAATCGTCACATTTTTACTAAATAGTCTATGCAGACAAAGTCAAGATTATTTGACTTAATTGGAGGCATCTAGATCGAGAAATTGCTCCCGTTCATCCTCTTTCAGATCCTTATGACCAGCCATAAATATTTGAACACTCTTTTTATACAAGTCACTCTCGGCAGCTTTCATAACAACCTCCTGGAGTCCAACTAAAAAACAAGGCATACATATAAAAGGTTAAAGAAAGGGCACAACATGAAAGAATGAGAAATTTCATTAAAATTTATTGAATAAAATACATAAAAAAGGAGCAATTTAGAATACAAAAGTACTGTGTTAGAAGGAAAAAAGCATGCAAATAATCCTAGATGGTCACACCTTCTCCTTAGACTAAGTGACCTCATCCTCAGGACAAACTACAATTACTGTCATCTCAGGGGCCACGAAAGATTAAGCCACTCCTTACTGGTTATCCATCACTTCATCAATCACAGGAGGATTATCGGGATTATAATTCGAATAATATTTAAAGATGCCGACCTATGCCATGCCCATCCCGAGAGAAACGTGAACCAGCGTATTCTTTACTCTTGGTAAGAGGGGCAAACTGCCAATTCTTAACAATTAGTCCATAATCTGAATAATCTTTATTGGAGTCAGAAAAATTAACCACCAACGCTTTGTTAGAATATCTTATCTTCAGATAATATATGTTGTCAGCACTGGTCCACTAACTATAACCATACATCAGTTATGTCATGCCTATATGGGTTCCAAATAACTCATTAATGTGCTTAACCCCATTTACCATTCTCTATGTATTTGCAAACACTTGAGCTTTGACCACTTCAAAATATTGACAAAATTTAAGAAATAAATGATTACGTGGGAAAGACACTCCACACTCTGTGATAAAAATAGTGGGAAGCCAGTGGCCCTTATCCAAATCACACAAATCACATGGACGAGCGACCAATTCAGTTACTACCCATTCATATATTCTACGTTTTACTCTAAATTCCTCTAAATAACTCTCATCCATAATATAAACCATTATAAAAACTCATAAAGGAAAATATGAGGAGAAAAAGATTCTTACAGTGAAGACCAACACTCATCCGCAGTTTTCTTCTCAATAATGAATCAAAAGCTCAACAGTAAGGGAGAGAGTTTGAAATTCAATGTGAAATGAGAATGAGGGGTAAGAGACCTTATATAAGTGAAAGGATGTCCCTTAAGCTCCAAGTTTGAAATGATTAAACGTACCAACGTTTCAGCTATCTACGACATCCCATTTCTCCAGGCTTCCAAAAGATCAGCAGACCCTTAGACGGTTTGCTATTTTTCTAATTATTTACAAAACTACAACCACCTTGGCATGATGGATTGTAATTTACAACTCCTTGAGGTAGGTAGTTGACCAACACCTTCCCAAAGAGCTGAGCATCTCTAAGATAAGAATAGTCCATTCTTTTGTTACCCCTGTCAAGAATAAAGCAGTGGGGGCTTTTATTGTAGCCTAAATTAATTAGGCCATGCAGACCTATAATATAATAACACATGCCAACATTATCACTAGATCCTCAAATAGAGACTGAACTCGATCGGCTCAGATATCTTGTGGTTGGTAATCCAGTCGATTACAGCCAGGAAGGTGAACCATCAGTAATATGAACAAACATGCGTGGGATATTTAATAGCCACTGTGCACATGCACATGAATTAATTTTCAACTACACATTATTGTCTAAAGATGTAAATACCTAATGTATAAAGGTGTTCCATCTCTTCAAGTTCTAACTAATATAAATAGATTACTACTTCTCCTAACTGGGGGACATAAACACTTGGTTGTAACCCTAGAGAGTATTTTTAAGAGACTTGTACCAAACCCTAGAGAGATAGTGAAATTACCCCGTGGATGTAGGCACCATTTCTGGGCTGAACCATGTAAAACCTTTATGTTTTCTTACACTTATTTCATTTCCTTAAGCATAACATAATTATTTATGGTTATAAATATTGGGTTACTTGAGCTAAGATCATTCCAAATATCGAACCTAAATTTAGATATCAACAATCACTATGTATGAAAGAGGGAAGGAGTTTGACAAACAATCTTATACATGATGAGTAACAGGTGTATGAATAGGGAAGGAGTTTGACAATTTTTATTTCCTTGTCCATCATTCTTATGCATGATTATAAGAGAATGCGACATTATATCTTGAAGGAGTTTTACTATTCTCAGTAGCATTTAAATGCTAATGATAAATAGAAAATACGAATTTAAATTGCGTGAGCGGAGTAATTTGGTAAAAATAATTGTAATTATTAAGTGAGTAAATAATAATTATAATTTCTTAATGTTAATCAAGAGAATACAGATTAATATTAAGGGTCAGATTTACTAAAAGTGAGAATAGTAAATATGGGATATTTAATGCGTACGACATAATGTGTAATTATAGACGTACTTGGTTATATCTCAACCGCGTGTCGCGTGTAGACCAAATTTGGGGATTAAGATAAGAAATATTATATTAGTGACTCAAATGACAATTTAGAGGTTACGGTTAGCTCCGGAAGGGTCTAAATAGTCAAAAATAGTATATACAGGGGTACTAGTTGGGTCCCAGGATATTTTTGGGCTATGTCGAGACCATTCAAGGGCATTTTAGTCTTTTAAAATATAGGAGTGGGAAGACCTACGAATTTTGGAGTCTTTTATAATTTGATTAAATAAGGGGTTAGGGTTAGAAATCCCATAACTCATGGAGAAGTCATTAGAGAGAAAAGAGAAGTCATTCTCAAAGCATAAAAAGAGAAGTGTGAGAGATTCAAAGTAATTCTTGCAATTCAAGCAATTGAAGAGTGAAGATTGAAGGGGACAAACAATCAAACTCTACATCATCCACGAAATCAGATCATCTCTGAATCAAGGCAAGTGGTTATTTACAAAATTTAAATCCGAGTTATTATATCCATGCATAAGATGAGTAGAATAAATGGTTTGTGAATAATTCTTGATGAATGATTTGATTTAAATGCATTTTCGGGATAGGACTTGCATGTAGTTAGATTTACACCTGTAAAGGATTGAATTACAGAAGAAATTTGATTGCTATTACGAAATATAAATCTGAGTATGTGATGATTTAAGATAAAGAAGACATATATCTAGGGCTTTGGGAAAATAAGGATATTGGTGGTTCTTAGATGATTTTCGTTGAGATTTGATGATATATTCATGTTAGGAATAGTCTCTCTCTCTCTATATATATATAAGTTGATTGGCTATGTTAATAGAGAGTTCCAGGAGGTTTAATGGAGTTTTGAGTGGTTAAAACTTAAGAAAAACGTACCGGTACGAAGCTGCCCAAAATAGTCGATCGATCGACTATGAAGATTGATCGATCGACATTCATAAGTTGATCAATTGATGATGAAGGTCGATCGATCGACCCCTGCTATTTTCTAGAAAATCTTGTTGAGTGAATTTTCTTCGATGGTCGTCACTTGTTGGGAAGTTTGGAGTGATTTTATACCTATCCAAGGACTTGATAAAGACTAGTAGGTAGATAGCTAAGACCCATCATAGTCATTGAGAGAAAGACTTAGAAAATGAATTGATAGGCATGGAATGAACGAGTCGAGTATTGGAAATGGTGAATTTAAGTTACGAGGAGAGTTAACATGAATTCAAAATAATTATCAGTAGGATAGAGATGAATTAACAACTAAATTAATTGGAAGGGTAACTAGGGCCCTTAGAGTAATGCATATACTCAACTAAATGCGATAGTGAGATAAATTGCAAATTAACAAGTACGGTTAATATTAGAGAATACAATATTACGTACGAACATGATTAATAGGTCGGGTGTGTACCTACTAAATTGTATGAAATTTTAAGTTAATAGAAGCATACCTAAATTAATTTTGTTAGGGTCGATGAGTTATTCCGAACTAACATAGGGTTATTATATGTTTGGGGTCGATGTAAAATGCCGAACCAAACCGTAGAACTGGTGTTGTGATGAAAAAGTTCCGAACCAGAATATATGTATATATAAACAGTTGGGGTCGATGTATTATTCTGAACCAACTCTTACTTGGGGTTGATGAATCATTCCGAACCAAAAGTCCTTTATGTGTGTTATAAGGACATATTAGTGATAACTAATATTTAGTATATGTCATGTGATAAATGCATACTATATGTATAATCTACTGACATGAGATAGTAGATAATAAGATGGACTGATAACATTTTAGTACTAATTAAGTAGTGACACTTAATTATAAAAAGAATAAAGATAACAAGAGATGAATAAGTTATCTACGTATATAACATATGAGCTATAGACTATGAAAATACTGCGTGTGTGATATGGGAACTTAGAGAGTAGATAACTTAAGAGGAGTATTTTAGACTAGTTAGCTTGAGTAGCATAACTAGGTGGACTAAGTACCAACGTTACACGTGCACTATAGGAGATGGGTGAGGTAACTCAAGAGAGTGTGCGAAGTCTTAACATGTATAATCAATAACTCATATTTGTGATAACTGCTTGCAAAATATTTTTAAAATGTTTTGAGTACTAACTCTGACTATGTAGTTTTTTTTTAAAAACCTTTTAGGTGCCCAGCCATAGGGACACCCATCATGACTTCATTCCAGGGATTTTGGAGTTGCAGCACATGTGGATGTTGCTGGGATTTGCTTAGACGATTCTCTTTTTCAGATCTAGTGTATGATCTTAGTTTAAGTGCTCTCAGTTTGGGACATGTTGTCCAATCTTTACATTTGTAGTTATTCATATATATTGGATTTTGAGTTAGTTTTATTTCATCCGTGGTTTTCGACAAGACTTTATTATATTCAGTTATTTGTGATGGTTGGTTTTAGTACTTCTTGATTTCTATTATTCCGCATGAGTTGTTTTACCTGTTTAATACAGATAAAATTTGACACTAGCTTAATTTCATATAGGTGGTTAGTAATTAAAAAGTTTCGACAGTGATGCTATGAATGGACCATTTAAGAAACCTGTTTTAAATAAAATTAAGGCTTGATCACCCAAGGTTTAATTAAGCGGGGTGTCACGGCTTCTCTCTATCTCTCTTTATATTTTCAGGTCCGTTTCTCTCTCTCTCTCTCTCTCTCTCTCTCTCTCTCTCTCTCTCTCTATCCTCTTTGTGTGTATATGAATATGTATGCATGTGTGTGTGGTGTGCTGTGTTTGTGGGTGGGTGTGTTGCATGTGTGTGTGAGTGTGTGGGTGTGTACATGTGTGTGTGTGTGTGGCCAGTGTGCGTAGCGTGCGTGTGTGTGCGTAGTGGGGGTAGGGCGTGTGTGTGTAGTGTGTGTGTGTGTGTAGTGTAGTGTGTGTGTGTGTGTGTGTAGTGTGTGTGTGTGTGTGCGCGCGCGTCTGTGCGTGTGTGTGGGTAAGGGAACAATTAGGGTTTCATACGTAAATGTGTAAATACCCAAATATATATTATACCCTTAAGTATAAATACCCCAATATTGTTGGCTAATACATAATGATAAGTAATTAACCCTTTAGACTCTCCCCATTGTTGGTTTCATACGTAAATGTGTAAATTATGATTCTCCCCGTGTTTAAGAGGCTTAAAGTTCAATTTGAGAATTTTCTCACGGAATAGTCATAATAGGAATTGTAATTGGGACTTATAATTATTATTGTTAATTTATTTATGACTTTAATTGGATATAAATGAGTTAGGAGCCGTTAGATTCCCCTTATTAATTATTGGTTTTAAATTAGTAAGTAGTTAGTTTGAATTGATGTTTAGGATTTTTAGTAATTATACATATTAGATGTTGTTGTTTTCGAATTCAGAATTAAGTTGTTAAACATTAATATTACACCGTGACTGTTGAAACGGAGAAATTGATTAATAAAATATAGCTTTAATTATAACTTTGATTGTCAAGGTTTAATGATGATATATTTATAAGACGTGATGAAATGAATTAATTGAGTTGATGAATTAGAAGGAGTACGTGATACACATTTGTTACTTTGTTGTTGTTGTTGTTGTTGTTGTTGTTGTTGTTACCGTTGGATTATAGTGGACCGATGTTGAGTTGGTTAATTTTGGAAGTGGCATGACCACTAGATCATTGTCAAAATGGGGGGGGGGGGGGTAACTTTTCTAAAATTAATTTGTGTCACGGACAATTATTATTAATTCATATATATAGTATGTTTCATTTATGATATTTAAATGAAACATTCTTGAAATTACATATAGTGCGCATAGATATTAGCCTTCTAGTTCTTATGCGTATGCATTTAATAGCCCTTAGACCCGTTCGAGAGTCATTACCTCTGAAATGAGATCTCTCGAATTGTCCCATTTAGACAACTTAAGACAATATAATTTATGTATAATAATATTCTTAGTGGCTTAAACTTGTTACTTTTGGAAGAAGTTACGCAGTTGTATCCTAATGTTCTCTGGGTACATACTAAATTGGCAAATGTGAGTGTTATTTCAATTGATAAATTGAAATAACACTCACACTTGAGAATTTACGTCGTGTACTTAGAAAACTATGGGGATATGCTGCCGAATTTTCCTAAAATCGTAACAATGTGCATGAGTTATTAAGAATATTACAGAAATATGCGGTCTTTAATGGGATACAACCACTCACCCTTTAGAGGAGATGGAGGAAATATGAATTAATATTATAAATTGAATTTGAATTTGAAATTTAAAAGTCGAATATAAGTAAGACATAATTAAATGAAACATACTATAAATCTAATTTTTGTTTATACTAATCCACGAATATACGCTTCTTACCTTTAATAAGTGATTATTTGTAGCAGCTGTGATGGGATATCTTAAATACAAAGAGGGGATGGGGGAGACAAATAGATTGGGGGATGTGTTTCGCAAAGGTGCTAATGAATTTGTGAAATATGCAAAGAGATGTACTAATGATGAAGAGTTTCCATCGTCGTGAGATAAGTGTGAGAATGGGAAGGTGTTTGACTAAAAAACAGTTGAACTACATTTGTTAAGATGGGGTATGCAATATAATTATCGATTTTGGAGTTTTCACGGGAAATTAAAATTCCTTTTGTCCCCGAACAACCTTCACAACAACTTTCAACAAGTAAGATAGATGTAGAAGGGGATGATGTAGATCATAATATCTTAGAGGATTTAGTTGATGATGCGTACGGGGTTCATGAAGTGGAAGAGAATGAGGTCATTGATGATGTACAAGGTTCAGGTGCTCATGAAGATATCAAGATAAACCTTGACGATGATTACCAAAGTTTAAAATTTAAGGCGACCCAACCATTGTACTCTGGTTGTGAGAAAGATCAAACAACTTTACATGCCATGGTTGGATTGCATAGTTTTAAGATCCAATACAATTTGTTTGGCAATAGCGTGACAGGTATTCTGAATTGGGTGAAGGGCTTGCTACCTAAGGAGAATACGCTTCCAAATAGCTTTCCTATTATAAAGAACAGTTTGAAGGGTTTGGTAATGGAGTATAAATCGATTCATGCTTGTGTGTATGACTGCATACTATACCGAAAGGAGTATGAAAATCTCGATCAGTGTTCGGTATGCGATGAACCTAAATATGTCCAATCTACAGGCAAGGAAGGCACAAGCTCAAAAGTTCCTTAAAAAGTGTTGAAATATTTTCCCATTGGGCCTAGATTAAAGCAGTTTTTCACAGTACCGTGGATAGCATAGGCAATGACTTGGTATGGTAGGGAAGAAGTAGGAGATAATTTCATGCATCATCCTATTGATTCTATAGCTTAGAAGAGGATGAGTTATGAGTATCCAGATTTTGCTCGATAATAGCGTAACATTCCTTTGGATATATCAACAGATGGTTTCAATCCATTTGGAAATCTAAGCACCAATCAGAGTATATGTATAGTGATCCTAGCCCCACTCAACCTCCCTCCTTTACATTGTATGAGACCTGAATTTTTGATGCTGTCTTTGTTGATACCTGGGGCAAAGGCACCAAATGATGACATCGATATCTACCTGGATCCTTTGGTAGAAGAATTAAATGAGTCGTGAAAAGAGGGTGTGCAAGCATTTGACTCTTTTAGAAAAGAATAGTTTACGTTGAAAGCTACGTTGATGTGGGTAATTCATGATTTTCCAGCTTATGGGACATTATCCGATTGTGTAGTACATGGTTATTTGGGGTGTCCTATTTGTGGAGAGGAAACTGAATCTCTTCATCTTCCCGCTAACTCAAAAAATGTATACTATTACCATAGTCTTTTTTACCCCCTCATAGTTTTAGATTTGAGAAAGGTTCTATTTTTTTAATCGGGCGAGGTTGACCATAGGCTACCACTGAGAAAACTTTCACGTTCAGACATTGAAAGTAAATTTGAGAATGTTAAGCATAAGAAGACCCCAACTGGGAATGAAATTGAGACAAGAAATGAATGGTTTAGGAGGTCAATTTTATTTGACTTGCGTTATTGGAATAATAACTCGGCGCGCCATCTATTGGATGTGATGCATGCAGAGAAGAATATCGTTGAACATATTGTGGGCACATGCCTTGGGGGAGTCATTCGAAGGATGGAGAAAATGCACGAAAAGACCTTAAATCGTTGAAACTTAATCCGCAATTATGGTTGAAAGAAGATAGTAGGGGAAGGAACATAATTCCCCCTGGTGCGTTTACTTTGACGAGTGGGGAAAGGATGGTTCTTTTAGACACAATATATAATTTGAAGGTTCCATCTAATTTTCCGTCCAACTTACAAAGGATTGTGAATTATACCACCTATGATTTACATAAGTGTAAGTCCCACGATTGGCATGTGATCATGCAATTGGTTCCTCTATTGTTTAAGCACTGTTTCTCCAAGCACAAGGATTTGCGGAGGGATATTATGCAAATTAGTATCTGCTTCTCACTTTTGTTTGAGAAGGTAGTTAATCGAGAACACATAGTGGATACAAAATTGGCGATGATGAAGCGATTTGTGTGTTGGAGAAGTACTTTCCCCCATCATTCTTTGACACAACTGTTCACTTGTTAGTACACCTATGCGACAAGGCACTTATTTGCGGTCCAGTTAGATATCGGTGGATGTATCCATTTGAAAGATTGATGAAAGTTTTCAAAGATTACGTCAAGAATACACGATACATTGCAGGATCAATTGCAGAGGAATACATCATCGTGGAGTCATCAATCTATACTCGGGAATATATGACTGACTTGACCATCGTTGATGACATTGATGAGTTTGTCGAGAGGGTGGTCATGTGATGGGCAAAACGAATGAAAGTAACGAGTTTACAACATGAACAGGTAGCTCGTTATATATTTGATACATATGAAGATGTTGAAGACTGGAAAAAGTAAGTTTAAATTATTTAACTTTTACATTATTTTAGATTATTTTATACATGATTAATTTTGTAATACGTTCGTCACATTAATTTTATGCAGAAAATATTAAGCCTTTGAGAACAATAAAAGACAAAAATAATGGCACAATCAAACAACGAATTTAGGCTGTGTTTGTCACACGAGGTAATTATAATGAAAATGGTTGTTATATAACGTTAAATTACAATAAAAATTCACAACTAACCTAATTAATTTATCTATATTCTCATTTCTTAAAGACGGGTGATGTGACATCAAGGCTTGCTCGTCTAGCCACTGGACCCATGTTCATGGCACAAGATTACAAAAAGTATCGATTGAACGGTTACGTATTCAGCACAAGGGTGTATGAGGAGAGTACAAATGTACAAAACTCGGACATTTCATATAAGGATATTACTTTCTTTCAAGCGAGCACAAAAGATAAACACCTCCTTGAAGTTGAAATGACTTACTATGGTGTAATTCAAAATATATTTGAATTGGACAATGTAACCTTCAAAGAGGTTGTATTTTACTGTGATTGGGTAAGAGTTGAGGAACAAAATGCTTGTAAAGTTGATCCTGGCACCAATTTGATCATGATTGGCTTGTCCAAGTTGAAGAGCAACGAACACGAGAGCGATGAGTCGTTTATTTGTGCATTTTAAAAGGTTAAGCAAGTGTTTTACTCGGAGTATATCAACAATGCGCCGTGGTCAATCGTCCTACATGCGTCAAAGCGTCTAAATAGTAGTGTGGATGACTTGGCTGCTCCTACTGAATATCAATCCATTTTTTATGATAACCCGAATTTGAAACAATTTTTAGATTTGTAATAAGTATTCCAATTATCGGACAATAGTTTAATACTTTTATCGGACATTCGTTTACTGCTTTTAATTCATTTGTACTTGATCATTTTCTCTCTTTCTCTCTTTCCTTTGTACATTTGTGTGTGTGTGTGTGCAGGTGTGTGTGTGTGGGGTGGGGGGGGGGAGTTTTCATCTATTTTCTAAAATTACTTCGTGTCACGACCCATTCGAGAGTGGCATGACCACATAAAATGTTTATATGTCTTCTTCAAGTATGTGTGTGTGTGAGTGTGTAGGTGTGTTTGTATTCTTCTAATTAATTTGGATTTGTACTAATAAATACAATTTTGACAGAAAATGTCTCCTTCAGGGATTAAGGCAAGGATGATGATGTTGATAATGATGATGTCTTCTTCAGGGCTCGGCGATAGAGGGGATGATGAGGGATCCCCGGCCCCTAGGATCCCCAAATGGGGAAAATGAGGAATGACCGTTGAGAACAAGAGGGTCTTATTGACTAGATCCCTCGAGCTGATGAAGACGATTATCAGCTCGGGGTACACCAGTTGGAGGGAGGTGCCAAATGAGCTCAAGTTATTTATTTGGGCGGCACTACAAGTATTGTATTTATATTTCAATTTCAATTTCAATTTATATTTATATTTATAATTATATTTATATTTGTAATTATATTTATATTTATTTCCAACTAACACTTACATTATTTTTGTTTTGTATTTGTTTAACATGAACAATTAAGCATGCCCCCAAAACTCCGCGATTTCGTGTTGGAGCAGTTGAGGGAGCAACACAGGACATGGAAGAAGAATTTGTGGGCCTGGTACTTTGGGAAGACGCGGGACTCCGTTATCATAATGCGTGAGTCCGTCCCGCCGAAGGAGCCGATCGCATTGGCACATTTGGCAAAAGTTCATTGACAATGAGATCGATGAGCGACAATTAGTATCTGGCCAATTGGGGAGGAAAAACAGGGTGAAAAAGACGAACGTGCACTACTCCGGTCGGACGTCTTACGCTGAGGTGGAGCATAGGATGGTAAGTTTTTATTTTTTTATAAATATAGAAATATATTATTCTGCATTATTTTACTTTGCATTACTTACTAATTTTGCATTATTTTATTTCAGGGGACGGAGAGTGGACCTGGGGAAACATAGGCTCGATACCTATGTGGCAATTCAGACGAAGAAGGGTAAGGATAAGGAGGTTTCCCCAAGCATCGCGGCCACGATTGTAAGTAATCCGACAGTTTAATTTTTGTGAATTACGTTATAATTTTTTTATTTACTTATTTAACTAATCGTGTGCTTTTTGTCATTTCGGGCAAAGCTTAAGGAAGTGCATGAGTCGCAATCTGATGCTAACAAGGCATCTTTTTCCACGAACGCACACAACTAAGTGCTTGATTCTTATCGCAAGGGGAGGACTAGGGGGTGAGCTTGCAAGTGGGAAAATCTAGGATCATCGAAATGGACACGAGTAATACCGGGTTGGCTAGTCAAGTGGGCACGCATGACGCGAAGCTATCAAGGTTGGAGGCGATGGTCCTAGATACGTACGCATAAATGAAGCGTTAGGTGGGCGAAAAGTTCAAGGGGAAGGAGAAGGCAGTGGAGGTGGAGTAGGACGAGGACATCACTTCTTCATCGCCCATACGCACGAACTCGCCGCTTGATGATCCAATCCCCTACTTGGCTCTTGTCCAGTGGCCTATGTCAACAATCGGTTGGTCGAGCGTGTTTTTACCAGACATATATGATGGCCAGTGGATAGCGAGGGGGTTGAGGGACCCGAATACCGTCACAGGTATGCCGATTCATGGATGTAACCTTCAAAACATCGAGGCCAAGGTTCTCGTCATGCATATAATACCCAAAAAGGATAACTCCGCATTGTGGTTGCACGAACAATGCGGTGTGACGCATATTGAGGGGTGTTTCAATGCGTATATTGTGTGGCCTTCCTCCCTCCTCAAACCTACCCAAACACTATGGCGTGATATTATTTGTATCTATTTTTATTTGGATACTTGGATTATATTTGAATTTTTTTGATTTGTTACATTTTGGTTTGGATATGGATTGTCTTTTTTATTTTTTATGGATATGGAATTATATATGCAATGATTAGGTGGATTCTTATGATTTTATTTGGATATAAGCTGTTTGAACAAGTACAATTTTGCTATAATAGGTACAAACATACTGTTAGGCAATGACAGTGGCCAAACTGCCCAGCATATTTCTTTTAAATTTTGCCCAGATTTGTCACGGTCAAAGACCGTGATAATTTTTTTAAAAATTTGGCATGAGTTTGTCACGGCCTTTGACCGTGACAAACATTGTCAAGGTCAAAGACCGTGATAATCCCATGACAATAAAAGTTGTCACCCCTAGACTTGTCACGATCATTGACCTTGACAAGTTGAACTTGTCATATTTAATGACCGTGACAATCCAGCAATTTTGGTGTAGTGATAATATATTATAGATTTTTTCAATATTTTTAACGAGGTCAAATTGTTAATAAATAAAATATTTGTTACACTTATCATATTACTTATTACATCAATTCCTAAGAGTGTATGTGTTAAAAAAAATACATCAATGGTTGCATTCAAAATATAGCATTTTTTCTTATAGTTGGATTTATATTTTCGAAAGGGCGTTTATGGGAGCGGTATATCACGTTCCCCAATTTTAAGACTAATAGTGTTAGCGACGTGTTTGATGTTTGTTAGAGCAACACAAATAACATCATAAGAACTATCTTCAACACTAAGACCATAATAAGATTATGGATAAACTTGGACTTGAGACGCCTCTTTCTATAGATGAAAATCAGATGTTATACTAGCCTTAACAAGTGCGAGATTTTTAAAAAGGTGTTGTAAAAAATAATTCCATATTACAAGCATGCCCTTATGTGTTGACCCATAAATTATCCCAAGAGGAGTGGGGGTGAATTATGATATTGACATTTTATTGACTTTTCACAATTTCAAATTTCTTTATTTCTTTTCATTGACATACCATAAACATTGCAACTTAGTAAAAACCACTTCTTAGTTTGTTTATAATATGACTTCTCTATTATTGTATTGCATCCACACACATTCATATTCACATTCAAGAAATATAAGTATTCAGCATATTAAAGTAAAGCATGAAGCTAAATATGCTAAGGGAGGAGAGAGGATTTAAAAGAACTTTGCAAATTGAGGTTTTAACGTGGTATGACCATGCTTACACCCATGATCGAGACGGTACTCGAGAATTTAATTTTCTACGGTTCAATTGCAATGGAACTAAAACCTCATAAGTAACAACACCTTGCAAAATTATAACCAACAAGAGGATACCTTTGTCCTTACCTAAGCGGCACACATGTAATATCCTAAGAACTTTAAATGGATCGACTAACCATAACAATAGTGATATCAATCGTGAAAATACAATGAAGTTTAACCATAAACAATAGTGCAAGTTTAGTGACATAAACATAAAGAAAATTTTCTTTACTAAAATAATGGTGAAATGTGCTTACTTTCTTTTTTTAGAAAAGTGAACAAACAAGTAATCCTATGTATTTTGCTTAAGTGGGTTTTGGATATGGATCAATTTATTAGGAAATTTAGTTTTTAATCACTAAACATATATGTTGGTTTTAGGTATCCTAGTTCAAGAATGATTTGGTGTTTAAACCATCTTAAAGCACAAGTGAAATTTAGGAATCAATATTTGTCTTGGGATATTTTTATTTTAATCTCTAAGAAAAAATGATTGTTTGGGTATCTTGGTTCAAGAGTGATTTTGTGTTTAAATTAATTTGAAACACAAATGGGTTTTGGGCATGAAACTTGGCTCGGGAGAGTTTGGATCTTGGGAATGTGGTTCACATGGATTTGTTGCTTAAAAGAAATCTTGCAACATGGGTGGAGATTTATCTCTCTAGAAATGCATCATTTCAAGAACATGGCTTAAATGGGTTTTGCGTGAGGAACTTGAATTAAATGGGTTTACTTTGGAACTCATGGGGTTTAGTTTGGAACATGGATATGATAAGTTTAGGGTTTGAAGCTTTACTTCAATAGATATTTTGTTAGAATAGAGATTTGGGTTTGAATCTCACATGGAGGGAGGAGGTGTAGGAGACTAGGAAGACTCAAGCTTTGGGTTAAAGCTTGGTGAGTTAAAATGGTAAAGGGGTGGATTTATTTATAGTGTTGAAATGGGGTAAGAGGCAACTAAAGTTGTGTAAAAATTTTGCTAAATACTTTGGGAATGTTAGGGCTTTGAGTGGGAAGGTTGGATGATGTTACAAAAGTACAAAGCTTGAATTTTGGCACTTTTAGTCGATTAAAAGGCCTCTTTTAGTTGACTAAAACTACTTTAGTTAGCTTGTACTCAAAGGTTTACCTGGAAAAATATAGTTTAGCTTGATAGACTTTATCCTGGGACTTTTAGTCGACTAAAACTATTAGATTTTAGTCAAAAGATTGTTTAGTTAAGATCCAAGCTTTAGGGAAGGTTTAGGGTAGGTTTTATGATACACATGTTCTAACATGTTACTTTACTTTTGTACAATGATTATTAATGTAAACAAGAATAAAGTAACAACCATCATTATTGTTTAGCATTCTTGACTTTCTTGAACCATCCAATGAGGGATTAATATAGGTTGCTTGCTTGGAGCTTTATCACCACAGGTTGTGGGATGTGATTATGAACCTTCTTGTTTGAAAAGTGGTGTTGAAATTATCTTAATTTAATCATTGATAGGGTTTGACGCAAGATTTAAGTCACCACTTGAATATCTTATGATCATGGTTGATATTGATATTGTATTAATTGGGATCTTCATTGTGTTTCTTAGGAATGTTGGTGTAGTTGCATGGTTGATGTGTTCCTAGTAAGATATCTCATAATGTATTGATTACTTGTTTTTAATCTAAATTACATTAGAGAGAAGATAGTGAACTTATGATCTTATATCAATTATGTTGTCATCACACAAAACCCTTTTTAATACATTTGGTTTCACGGTATCTCCCTTTTCATGATGACAATACAATTAATATAGTTTGAGAAAAAGTTTGAAAGCCTCCCCCTTTGAGACTTGGTATTTAGAAAAATATTTTTCTCTCCCTTTGTTAAAGCATATCTTTTTCTCTTTTTCTCATATAATTATTCTTCCCGTTTGTCCTTATCAAAAAGGGTGGGTGGGAGGTTCGAAAATATATGTTCTTGTTTTTTAAAGAAATGGGTATCCTTTGGGTACATAAGCGTAGTAGCTGTAATAATGGTTAGTACAACATGTAAGGAAGTATAGAATGGATGAAAAATTGGGATGCACATGCCTAGCTCATGTGAGATGGTGCAAAGTTTATTACTGGTAAAATATTTTATTGAAATATTTTGGTTGAGGAAATGATTTCTTTGAAAATATTTTTTCCCTAATTCAAGAATTGCATTGTTGGTTTAGAGAAATCGTATTGTTGGCAAGAGTTTTGGTTTAGAGAAATCATAGTTACATTATCACATGAAGTTGTAATTTCGGTAAGAAAATATTTGAAAACCCATTAAATGGATTTTGTGAGACTAATTTTGTGTACTTATTTTTTCATAGTGTTTCCAATGTTTGTGTGGGGATAGTGTTGCAATTTGTCAAAACCTTTGTGATAAGATCAATGTGTCCCATTTACTCTTGTTTTACGTGTAGTTTACCATGAGAGATTTTTTTATTAAAACATATATTTCTAAGTGAGGGTGTTAATTATGTATATGAGTTCAAGTGTGAGAGTTCATTAAGGTGAGCTTTTTCAAAAATGTGTGTGCACACATAGATGCATTTTAGGTACCCAGTCTTTATATGCGTCCCTTTCTTTACCCATATTTGCCAACGGCTTGGTTTAATATGGATAACTTCTTGAAAAATGTCACTTAACTTTGTATTTTCCTTCTTTGGTTTATATGTATCCCATTATCCTCCTTTGACAATCGAGCCTCAACATTCCTTTATTCACAGACAAACTTGAAAAGTTTCCATTAGTGGCGTAAGCGTATCAAATGATCAAGAATATCATATATGCTCTTTTAGTTTCATAATTCAAGTCAAAAATCATATATCATGTCCTCTCACACATCTATGATTGTATTTTCACAATCTAATGGGATTACCATTACAAGAACTTTCTCACAAGAATTGCAGTATGTCTTGTATATGGGAATGATGTATTTTATCGATTTAATTCATATAAAATAACTTATGGAGATGGGATTGCTATCACTGTTTATCTACGCATGTATATCATTTAAGCTTAATTTTATGCAAAAATAATTGGATTTCCATCACGTATTTAGTGAAAATGTATTTTCAATTTAAGCATATTCTCGTACGAGCAGGATTTCTTTCTACATTACAATGGGTAGGATTTCTATCAAAATATCATATGGGAAGGAATGTTATCCGATATTCACTAAGATGGGATTACCACATTTAACTCGTGAATGGGATTGCCACTCAATTTTTACAATGACGAAAATGTCGTTAAATTTTAGATTATATGAGCATGTTAGAAATATCACATGGGAAGGAATGGTATCCGATATTCACTAAGGTGGGATTGCCACCTTTAACTCATGAATGGGATTGCCACTCAATTTTTACAATGACGGAAATTCCGTTAAATT
The DNA here is from genome assembly GCA_949130495.1 of Sambucus nigra. NCBI lineage: Eukaryota > Viridiplantae > Streptophyta > Magnoliopsida > Dipsacales > Adoxaceae > Sambucus > Sambucus nigra. The sequence goes on from OX422209.1 coordinate 46,034,017, forward strand.
TTAGATTATATGATCATGTTAAAAATATGACTTGATTGTTAATCCAGTGTCTAACAACTTTTGATTTTTTATGAGAAATATATTAGATTAATATTTTTCTCGAGCATGTGATTTTAAATCTCTGGTGAGACTTTCTTCACACAAGTTTTAATTAACTAGGATAAACGTAAGCATTTATGATAATGTTCTTTCTTGATCGTTTGAGCATATGGGTGAGAGAAAGGCCATATAGAATTAAGTTCTCGGGAGGTAAACCACATCCTAACAAATGTATACTACTAATGACTTTCAATGATTTCTAGGCACCCGCGTCATATAGTAAAAGCGCGATAATTTATAAATCACATATCAAAAATGAAAGTATTTGTTTGAATGCACTAATAAGCAACATGAACTATCCGTGTAGCATGTGTCAAGGTTATTTCAATGGTAAGTGCAACCAAACGAGAATTTGTTATAACAATGGATACTCATTTTTTAAGTATGTATGGAATTACTTAGTGATGGCATGTGTGACATCCTAGGCATGTGTGATAATATTTAGGGATAAATCAATGGAGTATATAGGGTTAGGTGTGTAAATATAATTCTCAAATATTTAAGTGTATCTTTTCTAAAACAAAATTATTTATGAAACTTCTAAGGGCTTTCTTCCAAAATATTACCCTTTCAATTTTTTGAAGAAATTTGTCAATGTATACAAGGCTAAATGGGTATTTAAGATTCTCATAAAATTCCAATGTAATTTTATTTTTAAAAATATTTTTCTCTCATAATCTCTCCTAATTTGTGTAATCGAATTTTAAAACTATCAATCTTTTTAACACATTGATTTTTGTTTTTCAAGCCTTGTTTTAGTTTCCAATATTTCATCGTGATGTGTTCCTTTACAAATGAATTAATTATTTTACAAACTTCTAGAATAAGGATTCAAGATTTACACACAAATTGGGGTTTTAATTTGTTGGAGATATTTGGGATTTTATCTTCAAGTTACCTTAACTTCAATGTGTGCGGCGATGAAGTGATAAGTTAGTTAAAAACTTCATCGATTATGATGCATCCTAATGTGTAGGCTTTCACTAGGTGTAAGAGTATAAGTGTAAATTTTAAACGATCAATTTCAACTACTAAGTGGGGGTTACGATATGGGAGATTACGTGTTCAAAAGGAGTTTAATGATGTAGGAGTTATTATGATCCCAAGTATGTAAATAGCATGTGAGATATAAGTATGGTTAACAATAATCACTCTAGTACAAGGGAGGAATATTTCACTACAAATTTAAATGTGTGTGAACTTTTCAACAATAATATTATAAACTCATTTTTACCCAAATCATTTTTCAAAACCCATTTCAATTATAAAAATTTGTTTTGAATTAAGGGTACTTCGTTTCTTTAATATAATATGAATTTTTTTTCAAAGGCAATAAGCTATTCATTCTTCCTTAAAACACTATCATTTCAAAATATTTTCTTTTAAGAAGTCACTTTCACTATTTGTCTTTTTCAAGTAAGATCCATTTTTTTTCAAAATTTAGACAAGTGTCGTTTTTAAAAAAATCCTCTGTTTTGGATGTGATCTTTAAACTCGAGATATATTTTTTCAAAACAGTATCTATGACCTAGGCTTTGATACCAATCATTGGCCTAAAAATTATCCCAATTAAGGGGGGTGAATTTGGATAATGACATTTTGTCAACTTTTCGCAATTCTAAAATTCTTTCTTTATTTCATTTTATAAAAACTGCAACTTAATAAAAAACCATTTCTTAGTTTGTTGATAATATGACTTCTCTATTGTTGTCTTGCATCCACAGACTTTCGTATTCACATTCAAGAAATATAAGTATCAAGCATATTAAATAAAGTGTAATACCCCGTAATTTTATTGATTTTATTAAATGGATTAATTGAATTAAATGAGAATTAATTTGGAAATTAATCCGGAGGTAAATACTAGCGAGACGTGAGTTGGTATTTGAATATGATGTTAAAATAAAATATTATCGAGAATATATAGTAATATATGAGTATTGAAAATATTAAAATTGTCACGAGGCAGAAATACGACAATTTGGTAAATTTAGTTGGGACGCACGTGTGAGTCGTGTCAGGAATGAATTTAATTAGATTAAAATTAAATTATATTTTTATCAACCGAATGGTCATTTTGAGTGTGCCAACGTGTCCGGAAGGGTCGAAATTGTTAGAAAACACTAGCCGGGAGTTTAGTTTGGGTCCCGAGGCATTTTTAGGCCAAACTGACAACCCAGAAGGGTATTTTGGTAATTTTAAAAATTGAGGAATTAAAACCCACGAATTTTAGAGCTTAATTATATATTATTAGAGAGGCCACTAAGTCCATTATCAACAAAAGACAAGAGAGTGGGCTACGGGAGTTTTGAGAGAAGTTGGAGAGAGGTTACAAGATGTCTAAACCAAAACCATCACCCGTCACCACCATTCTGGAAGGATTGTGACAAGAAAGAGGAGAGAATCAACCTTTAAACACCTACAACAAATCTGAAGAACAAACCTAAGGCAAGTTATTTGATGTTCATAATTTCAATGAATATTTCCTCCATGTTTAGTGTTGAAACTTTATATGCCTTGAAAGCTTTGATGAAAACCCAATGGGATTGTTGTGGAACTCATGATTTTGGATTGGGATTGCATGTAGAATGGTTAGGGATGAATTCAATACCCAAAATATAACTTTTGATGATTTGAAAACGGATTTATAAGAAGTCTTTGTATTAAATTAAATTCTGGGTTCATGTTCATAGGGTTTGGGTCAAGATTTGAGGATTTATGGTTATTGCATGTTGATTAGTAAGATTTGACCCTAAAATATGTTAAGGAGTGACCTAAGGTGACTTAGAGTAGTTTAAAAACATTAAAAATTGAACTTAGGATGAATTGGGAAAAAGGAATTTGGTGAAAAACGTAGTTGGGAAAAATTCTGGGCGTTCCCTGCCATCTCGTTAGAAGACAAACCCAGGTCGTTCGAACGACCTCGTTCGAACGACTTTCTAACGAGATTCCGGTGTCCCTTCTAACGAGTTCATAGTCCGTTCGATGCCATTCATTCGAATGACCTCGTTCGAACGAGATTCCAGTGACTTCTAACGAGTTCACATAATAGTCTTTTTCAGTCCGATTTTAGTTTTGAACTTTTCGTAGACTTATTTAATTAAGTGTTATTCTTCCCTTGTTGATTAGTGGGTATAATTGTGATATTGGAGTATATCGAGGATTAAAACTTGGAATTATGTAAAAGACATGGTGACTTCTAGGGGGGGTTGTAAGTACTTGAATTTGCGAGGTGAGAAGTGTTGGGCGATCTATATTGTATATCATCCGGGGACTTGTAAATGTACAACATTTAATGATAGTATTGGAATGTAGAATATACCTCTATTAAAAGTATAAGATATCTAAGATGTGTGAATGCTTAGTATATAGAATTATTTGTGTATGACATACCTACCATACTTTCTATCACGGGAGGTCGGCTTTCGATCAGGGCCATCTAATCTTTGTGTGCCTACAGGGGGATTTAGATTGTTACCTCAAGGACATAGGTCAGAGAATGACTTATTGGTGAATTAATAAGTCAGCTGACCATGGGAGCGTAGGTATGCGTGTGACCCATGGGTATGTGAACTATGTTCGCCGCCATTATGTGTGATTGTTGCTTATTAAAACGGTTTCGAGAGATTCAGAATACGTGGTCCTTATGTACGTGATGTACCGGGATTTGATAGCAGAGTATGTGTGCACCGCAGCTTAGCCTAGGGGTGCCCCTATTGTGTATTTATGATGAGATTAATATACTGGTAATTGAAATGGACTTTTATTTAAAGTATGAATGTGAACAACTGTGACATTTTTAGTAGAGTTAAAAATGGGAAATTCATAGTAATTATTATAACTAATTCAGAGAAATAAAAAGTAAGGCTCTCAGTTTATATTAAGATGTCGGGAATTGAACTTTGAATTGTAAAGTAAAGTCAGGTTATGGATTGAACTAGTTAGATAGTGGAAGAACTAGAACAGGTGCGGGTACGTTAGGCGTGCACAATTACTTGAGAGGTGAGGAACTTATGTGAGTGCACGCACTGTCATATATTTTATATTCATTGTTTAATGATATTAATCATTTGCTATATTTTAAACTGTTTTCACAATCGGACTCTGACCCGTTTGCTTTCAAATCTATTTTCTTGTAAAAACTATTTAGGTGCCCAGCCACAAGGACACCAAGCTTAGAAGTTCCATTCCAGTGACGTGTTGTAGCTGCTGTGGAAGTTACAGGACCTCGATAGTAGACGCCTCCACTTTCTGCTTAACTCTATTTCAGAATTGTTCATCTGTAGGGCATGTTGCCCCTTTCCTTTTAGAGACATCTTATTTACCTAGTTCTATTTCAGTTTTGGATTTAATTAATTAGTGATTCAGACTTTGTATTTGGTTTTATTCAGTATTCGGATTATTCAGAAGAGTGTTCCTCCAGATTCATTTATTCCATTATTATTGTAACGTGGCTGTGATGTGGTTGTGGTATCATTATTTCATAATTTAAATTGGTTGTATGCTAATCTGTTTTATTTAAAACTAACAACTCACTTTTTAAATATTAGGTGGCTAGAATTTGTTTAATAATTTTTTCGACAGTGATGCTACGAATTGAACCAACTTGACATTTTGTATTAATTTGAATAAAGGAGTAGCTACTCGGTATTTAATTAGACGGGGTGTCACAGGTGGTATCAGAGCATCAAGTTCTAGTGTCCTTAGGATCTGTACGGCTTGTCATGTTTTCGCTAAGCGTATTTCGATGTAGAACCCTATATTATAGGATTGTTGTACTCTTTTGTGTATCATACGCTCTTCAGCTATTTTGAGATAACAACTGTGAACTTATCAGACTTCTCTCTCGTTTCAGATGCCTCTACGATGTTCAAAGAGAGTTCCCAGGGATGCTCAGCCCGAGCCACAGCCTGCACCAGTTCAGGGCACCATGAATGTCGCAGAGGTTGCCGCTATTATGGCCCAAGCGGTAAATATCGCCCTAACAGTTGTGCAGTAGGCACCGCCTCAGGCCCCGGTAGTAGCACCAGTACAGGATCGTGTATTCCCGTCTGCTTGGGAATGTGTTCGTGATGCTTTTCAGAAAGCACACCCTCCGGAGTTTGCAGGTAGCTCCGACGTCGTCGTGTCCAGTCAGCGGAAGAAGGACATCCAAAGACACTTGAGGATGTAAGAGTGTACGGATGTACAGAGGCAGATATTGGCTACTTTTAAGCTGGTAGGGTCAGCGTTGCAGTGGTGGGAGTCCATTACCACCACGAAAGAGAGGGATGTTCTTACTATTCAGGAGTTCTGAGTGCGGTTCAACCGCAAGTATTTTCCCTCAACCGTTCATACCGAGATGAGGAGGAAGTTGATGAACCTCAAGCAGGAGGGGAAGATAGTGGTAGAGTATGAGGCCAAGTTCACCAATCTGCTGAATATCGTTCCCGATGAGATTCCGACAGAGGAGAAGAAGATAAGAAGTTCATGGATGGGTTGACTTGGAGGATCCATCAACATTTACTAGGAAATCTCTCGTTGGCCACTTATTCTGATATGGTTAACGCCGCACTGCTTCACTGCCAAGACCACCGCTTTCACTTGTCAGAAAGTAAGCGATCAGGAGAGTCCAACCATCAGGGCAGGACATGGGGAAATGGTGCCAGCGGGGCACAATCTTTTCAGAGTCAGCATAGGCAGGGTGATCAGAGTTCCCAGCAGGGGGATTCTAAGAGATTTCGATCTGGAGGTTTCAGAAATGGACAGGGAGGTTTTCGTCATGGCCAGCAGGGTCAGCACGGCTATAAGGGTCAGCATGGTCAACAACAGCCGTTTCAGTAGGGCCAGCATGGTCAGTGGAAGAATGGCAACGGTCACCAGGGCCGTGGGCAGTAGGGTCAGAGAGGGGGAACTTTTTGAGGAAATGTTTTATTTGTGGCAAGATTGGCCACAAGTGTCAGGAGTGTCTTGATAAGGGCAGGGCCCCACAGTAGCAGCAGTAGGGTGCTCGACACGAGCCCCAGAGACCTATGTTTCCCGCCGCCCTTCCAGCACCACCACAGATGCCAGCTTTGCCACCCATCCCAGCAGTCCCAATCCAGCAGAGATAGCTTCAGTACGGGTGAGTTTATCAGCTCTAGCAGGCCGCAGTCCCACAGGATCCACCTGCTATTGAGGGTATGTTCTCTATTCAGGGGACTATGGGGCATATTTTTATTTGATACGGGGGCCACACACTGTTTCATTGCCACGAGATTTGCGCGCACTATAGGGTTGTTAGACACTTGAGAGAGCACGATTACTTGCGTAGATTCACCGTTGAGTAGGGGTTTTATGATTTCTCTTATTTGTAGAGGTGTGGGTATAGATATTGGGAGGTTTACCTTACCTCCCGATATGTTAGTATTAGAGATGACTGAGTACGATGCGATTATTAGTATGGATTGGCTAGTTGCGTACCGAGCCATGATTGATTGTTTCAGCAGGAGTATTATTTTTTCCATTCCCGGGAAAGAGATGTTCTTAGTGGCGATGCCTCATTCTGAGGGAGGGTCGTCCACTCACTTGTACTATATAGAGGAGGAGAACTCTAAAGACATGGTAATACCACTCGATTCGATTCCCGTTGTTAGTGAGTTCGCTGATGTATTTCAGGATATTCTGGGATTACCTCCTAGTATGGAGATAGATTTTGTTATCGATTTGACACCGGACACACGGCTAATTGCCCGCGCACCTTACCGTATGGATCCAGCGGAGATGAGAGATCTAAAGGATTAGATAGAGCAGTTGTTGGGTCAGGGATTTATCCATAGGAGCAATTCGTCGTGGGGTGCCCCTGTTCTGTTCGTAAAGAAGAGGGATGCATTGTTGAGGTTGTGTGTAGATTACCGAGAGTTGAATAAAGTTAAAATACGGAATAAGTATTCGTTGCCCCGAATCGATGACTTATTCGACAAGTTAAGAGGAGCATCCTTCTTCTCAAAGATTGACTTACGATCGGGATACCATCAGTTGCGTATCAGGGAACAGGATGTCTCGAAGACTACCTTCTTGACGAGATATGGTTCCTATGAGTTTTGGGTTATGCCTTTTGGCTTAACCAATGCCACAGCAGTGTTTATGGACATGATGAATAGGGTATTCAGAGCGTTCCTAGACCAGTTCGCCATCGTCTTCATTGATGACATTCTGGTTTACTCCCAGACAAAGGAGGAACATGCCGAGCACTTGAGACAGGTTTTACAGACACTGCGTCAAAACGAGTTATATGCAAAATATGAGAAGTGTGGGTTTTGGCTGAAGGAGGTTCAGTTTTTGGGGAACATCATTTCAGACCGGGGGATATCAATAGATCCGAGGAAAGTATCGGCGATGAGAGAATGGGGACAGCCCACATGACACCGACTGAGATCCGTAGTTTCTTGGGCTTAGCAGGATACTACAGGAGGTTTATTCAGGGTTTCTATAAGATAGCGGGTCCTTTGACACATCTGACTCGCAAAGGTGTGCCATTCATCTGGAGCGATGCCTGTAAGTTGGCATTCGATGAGTTGAAGGACAGGTTGACCTCAGCACCTGTATTAGCATTGCCCAGACCGGGAGTTGAGTATCTATTCTACACCGATGTGTCCTTACAAGGACTTGAAGGTTTACTGCAACAGGAGAGTTAGGCTATAGCTTATGCTTCTCGTAAGCTTAAGTCTCACGAGAAGAAATACCCCACCCACGACTTGGAGTTAGCGGCAGTCGTATTTGCTCTTCGAATTTGGAGACACTATCTCCTAGGGAAGAAATTCCGTTTGTTCACAGGCCACAAGTCTCTACAGTACCTCTTCATGCAGAAGGAACTTAATATGCGTCAACGTCGGTGTCTTGAGTTCATGAAGGATTATCAGTTCGATATCCAATATCACCCAGGAAAGGCTAATGTGGTAGCAGACACGTTGAGCCTTAGGCCAGTAGGTGAGGTGGACGAAGTCTGGAGAGCAAAGTGGAAGGAGTTGGGACACCAGGATGCACTGGCCCGATCATTTATGTCTGTGATAACTGTTACGCCTCAGATTGTTACGAGAGTGATACAGGCTCAGACAGGGGATTACGCTTCAATGGGAGACTGGTTATTCCGAAAGGGGAAGACTTGCGACACGAGTTAATGACAGAGTCGCACGGTTCACGGTTCGATGTACATCCTGGTGGGGATAAGATGTACCAAGACATGAGGCTATAGTACTGGTGGAGCGAAATGAAGAGAGATATTTCCGAGTTCATTTCTAAATGTGCCACTTGTCAGCTGGTAAAGGTGGACCATCAGAGATCGGCATGACTCCTACAGCCGTTAGAGGTTCCGATATGGAAATGGGAGAGCATTTCCATGGATTTCAGCACAGGGTTACCTATGTCATAGAGGGGTCACAACTCCATATGGGTAATCGTGGATAGGTTTACCAAAGTTGCTCATTTTCTTCCAGTTCGAACAGACTACACTATGGGACAGTATGCCCAGATGTTCATAGCGGAGATAGTGAGACTTCACGGGGTGCCTCTCAATATCGCGTCTGACCGAGACAAGATATTTGTTTCATGATTTTGGGAGAGTTTTCAGGAAGCCATGGGTACAGAGTTGGGACTGAGTACGGCGTATCACCCGCAGACAAATGGGCAAACAGAATGGACAAATCAGATGTTGGAGGACATGTTGCGTATATGCATCCTAGACTTTGTAGGTGGTTGGGAGCAGTACCTTCCACTGGTGGAGTTTGCTTATAATAACTCCTGCCAGTTCACCATTGGCATGGCTCCATTCGAGGCATTGTATGGCAGACCTTGTCGTTCCCCAGCATGTTGGTTAGAGGTGGGGGATAACACACTCCTTGGGCCGAAAGTGATTCAGGATACTTCTGCAAGGATAGAGTGTGACACCCCGCCTAATTAAATACCGGGCGATCACTCCTTTATTAAATTAAATCAAGGTAAACAGTTGGTTCATTCTCAGCATCACTGTCGATAAAAATAGATTTTCTAATTTAACACCCTAAATAATTAAGCTAAGCGTCAAAACCATTTTCATACATAACTTTCCAAATTTTATTTAAAGAAAAGATTTATTTATTTTTTTATTAACAACATTTCTACAGTTAATAATCACACCACAATAAACCAAGTAATATAATACATTCGTCAATCGAATGTCAACATATGAAAACTAAAGTCACTAATCCATACAAAAATCCCATAGAACAATACTGGAAATAACGGAAATATAAATGTCCCAACAACAAATGAAATAATGGAAAGGGCGACACGTTCCCAATAAATGAGAATGCTAGAAGTGGAGTCAATAAAAGAAGCCATCTACGCAAGTGACCTGCAACTCCCACCTAAGCTGCAGCACATTCCTCTCCAGTAATCCTAAGCAAGACTCCCCTGTCGCTGGGCACCTGAAATATATACATATATATACAAGAGAGAGAGAGAAAAAAAGAAACGGGTCAGAGCCCGAAAGTGTGTTTGATTTAAAATACGTTTAGCAAGTATTTAAATTGATACAGGCCAATGCAACAACAGATTAGTGTGTCACTCTCTTGAGAAAATCTCACCTCTCTTCTAATGTGCACACCTATCGCACTAACCTTCCCAAGGTTTGTTTTAACATTTCGCACTAGACTTTCTAAAAGATTTAACTTATCTTAGATTACGCGTAAGATTTACAATTCACGATTCCATTTTAAAAAAAATGTTCCAATTTGTAACCAAAGTTCTCTATTTTTAACTTTATAAAATTAATAAAGTTTTCCAGTGCCATATTATACTTTCTCAAAAAAAGCATTTATAATTTGAGTCAACAACCATGTCCTACTTATCAAATCACAGTAGGCAGTTTGAAATTTCATAATCTCATATATATATTAACTACTCATATAATATATATACGTATATCAGCACCCCGAATAAAAACTATGGTGCGTGCATACTTCCACTATCCAAACCCCATACCACTCAAATCAAGGGGAATACAAATTCGGAATCACTCTCGAATTGTATTAACACACACCCAAAAATATCGAGGCGAAGCATAGATTCCAAGTCTCTAAGAGGATGGCACATACTCGCGTCTCTTAGGACCGTCTGAACTATCAATTCGATATCCAGTACCAAGGATTTCTATCTTCTAGGGTACAAGTCAATATCCCCCATAAAGGTCCCATCGAGATAAGACTGTCCCAGCGCGATAACTCAAGGATAGCAAGTAGCGCGGTATAATTTTCACATGTATATAATATATGTACACACAATCATATAAATATATCACTTTATCATATTAATATAGGTTTTTCTCGTCATCCATAATTATACCATTTATCCTTAATTTCACATTTATAGAATTACGTATAAGGTTTCATTCCTAACCTTAACTCGAAGGGTTTTCTCACTTATTACCTAACACTCGTGGGCTATATCCTCACAAATCTGAAATTCAGTATGTATCTTTATTAGGTTCCAACATAACTCTCTTACGCACCTTACCCTTTAAATTTATAAGTTTACCAACCCTAAAGTAATTGTCCCATAAATATCATTCTTGTTGAAGATTAAAGGTCCCAACATTCATTCATATGCCCTACTGGTCCTCAATGTCTCCCAAATCATTTTATCAAGAATGCCCAAGAATTATTTCACGACAATTTGAGTTTAACTCATTTAAAGAGGGAATTAGGAGTCTGCCAGGAGGGGTCGATCGATCGAAGCTTGGGGCTCGATCGATCGAACCTTCGATCGATCGGAGCTCCAGGCTCGATCGATCGATCAAGCAGGTCTGGGAAATTTTTTGCAGAATGCAGTTACGGGTTTCATCACCAAAATTACACCAAATCCATATTTACAAGTTCCAATCATCCCAGAATTCTACTACTAACATTATAACAATATACTAGATGATTCTAACGTAAGGCATGTACATATTCATCATTTAAACATGGATTTTCAACCTAAAATTATGTCCAATTATCAAGAACCCTAGAATTTTCTTTAACAGATTTATAACAAATCTTTATCCAGAATTTCTTTCTTATGATTATCAAATTTTTGTGGTTTATTACCTCTACATGGAAAGGGTTTCCAGAATCAACATATACATCAATGCTACATGGATTTTCCTATCAAAAATTGGGTTTTCTACCATAGTTTTCATCATAAATCATTCCTAAACTAATATGAAGATTGCACCAACAAAAATAGCAAGTTAAACACTTTCCTGGGATTTCTGGTATTCTGATTTTCGGTTGATTTTGGTATGGTTGTGTTCCTCCTCTCGCGATCTACGCGTTGGTGGTGGCGGCGGTGCAAACCGGTGACTTTTTGGCCTCGAATTGCCTTGAGAGCTTTCCCTCTCTTCTCCAATGGCCGTACTAGGGTTTTCTGAATATTCTAACCCTAAATGACTAACCTAGATGCTGATAAAGGTTGCTTAAATTCGTGGGTTTAATTACCCAAGAATGTAAAATGACTAAAATGCCCTCTCGGGTACCAATTAGGCCTAGAAACGCCCCGAGACCCAAACTACAACCCCGGGTACACTTTTCTGAATATTTCGACCCTTTCGGACGCGTTGGCTCACTCAAAACGACCATACGAACAACTTATAAAATATTCACTTTTTATTTAACAAAATTAGTCCCGACGTGACACGGGCACGTCCCGACTTAAATTTCCGAAATTGTCATTTAGTTCACTCATGACCTTCAATATAACCAATATAATATATATTACTTTTCTCATTAGTAATATTCAACAAATTTCCCATAATTACTAACTCTCGTCACGTTAATAATTATAACATAATTAATTTCCGGATTTTTATTAAATAAATAACTCACATTAAATTTAATAAATCCCCAAATTAATATAGCATAAAAATATGGGATATTACATAGAGATGATACGGAGCCGCATTCAAGTAGCTCAGGATCGACAAAAGAGTTATATCGATGCCAAGAGGTTCTTCAGAGAGTTCAAGGTGGGAGATCAGGTGCTACTCAGAGTATCTCCGATGAAGGGGACTATGCGTTTTGGTAAGAAGGGGAAACTAGCACCAAGATATGTGGGGCCGTTTCCTATCATCGAGCGGATTGGGCCAGTAGCATATATGCTTGGGTTATCGGAGCACTTGCATAGGATTCATGACGTGTTCCATATCTCCTTGCTAAGGAGATATCTTAGGGACGATTTGGCCCATACTCATATTGCTTTAGAGGACATCGATCTTCAGCCCGACAGTTCCTACGAGGAGGGACCAATTGCAATTCTGGATCACAGCGAGAGGAAACTGAGGTTGAAGATAGTACCATTAGTACGTGTTCAGTGGTGGCATCATAATGCCGAGGAGTCCATATGGGAGCGCGAGAAGGAGATGCGCGAACGTTATCCAGATTTATTTCTACCAGGTATACTTTAGTTCCAAATTTCGGGACGAAATTCTGTTATTAGGGGGGAAGTATGTAATACTCCGTAATTTTATTGATTTTTATTTAATGGATTAATTAAATTAAATGAGAATTAATTTGGAAATTAATCCAGAGGTAAATACTAGCGAGACATGAATTGGTATTTGAATATGATGTTAAAATAAAATATTACCGAGAATATATACTAATATATGAGTATTGAAAATATTAAATTGTCACGAGGCAGAAAGACGACAATTTGGGAAATTTAGTTGGGACGCGCGTATGAGTCGCGTCAGGAATGAATTTAATTAGATTAAAATTATATTATATTTTTATCAACCGAATGGTCATTTTGAGTGCGCCAACGTGTCCAGAAGGGTCGAAATAGTCAGAAAACACTAGCCGGGAGTTTAGTTTGGGTCCTGGGGCATTTTGAGGCCAAACCAGCAACCCAGAAGGGTATTTTGGTAATTTTAAAAAAAGAGGAATTGTAAGGACATTTTTCTCATGTCCAACATGTTATATTTGTGTATGTCGTACGCCGCTACATTTGGCACGTCACCTCACGATCTCACATGACGGCCTCTATCCGAATTTCGAGAATCAAGCATTCAACATCTCCATTAATGTGTCCCACATCTGCCTCAACGACTTCACGTTCCAAGATTTTAGGGACTTAATGCAAGTGGTACGCAAGGGAAGTCAAAACAGTGAAAAAAGGCACGATATGAGTGTTCAAGGGCATTTTCGTAATTTTACATCCATAGTTCGGAGGTCTGGTCAACTGGAAAGTTGAAAAGCTCGTCGTAACGAAGATACTGGAAAAAACGGCACCTCAATCCGAGCTACGGTGAAGGAGTTATGACCTTTTGAAGATGGAAAAAATTCCTTAAAGAATGCTGTTTTTTTTTTTGTACGCTGGATAGAATTTTAGAGTTTTAAGAACGTGGGTCTCTTCATCTTTTTTCCTATAAATACCAACTTCGGGGGAGTTGTTTTGCAAGACTTTAGAAGACGTTTTTTAGAGTCCAAATACCTCTAGTCTTCATATTTTTTGAGTCCCAAGACTCATGTTTTGATTCACACATCCTTGCCAAATATTTATGAATCCTTTTGCAACCCAAGAACACAACTTTGGTTTGTTCAACCCTTGTGGAGAAGTCGTTTCTCTTCTCCATTGCAGCCCTACTGGAAAGGGATAGTTCCAGCCGCGACTACAGAATCCGACACCTGAGGGTAATTCTTAGTCACTTGTATTTTCATTGTAATCCGAAATTGTATAGCCTACAATATTATAATGAAAATAAATGGTTTTGCCCCTTTGGGGGATTTTTCCTCAATTGCATGTGTTTGAATGTTCTTGCTTAGATTATCATCTTATTCAATCACATATTGTTGCATGTTTAGGGTTTGTTTGGGTTAAAAGGGTTTAATATATAATTTACTCATTTGAACGCAAGCACATACATTCTCAAATTGGTATCAGAGCAGGTTACGCTAATCTATCACGTATTCCTATTTTCCGCAAAATTTTTCTAAGATATCATTTTTCTAAAAAATTGATTTTTGAAAAAGTGCGTGTTCAAATGGAGAAGTTATATAATAAAATGCCTGTTTTTGACGGGACAAATTATGCTTATTGGAAAGCCCGAATGAGGTCGGCTTTAAATGCCATTGATGAACGTGTCTGGATTTTGGTTGAACGAGGGTGGACTCCTCCCTCCGTGGCTGTTGATAATGTGACCAACTTGAAACCTGACACTTCTTGGACTGATGAAGAATTTAAATGGGCATCTTTTAATTCTAAGGGTCTAAGTGTTATTTCTGGGGCTGTCACACCTGATGAGTTCAAACGCATAATGATGTGCACCACGTCAAAAGAGGCATGGGATGTTTTACAACTCACCCATGAAGGAACTAATGCTGTGAAAGAATCTAAGTTGCAAAATTTGACAACTCAATTTGAAACCATCGCCATGCATGAATCTGAATGCTTTGATGAATTTTATGCTAGACTTTCTGACATTTTGAATACTAGCTTTAATCTTAGTGAACATATTCCTAATGCTAGAGTTGTTAAAAAGATTCTTCGTTCTTTACCTAAGCGTTTTATCCCTAAAGTCACTGTTCTAAATTCTATGGGTAATTTAAATACGCTAAAATTGGAAGAACTTGTAGGAGATTTGCAAACTTATGAAATTGATATGTTCCCTAAAACTGCTAAATCTAAAGATAAGGGAATTGCACTTAAAGCCCAAGAGAGAAGGAGTGGGGAGTCGTCTAGAAAAAGGGTAGAGTCGTCTAGAAAGAGAGAGAATGACACGTCAGATTCTGAGTGTGATTTTGACCTAGATGATTTAGCTCTTTTTGCAAAAAATTTCAAGAGGATTCTCAAATTTAAGAAAAATGGCAATTTTAAAGATAAAAAGAAATTTGAGAAAAATAAGTTTGAAAATAAAAATGAAAAAGACTCCAAAAATCATCCTAAGAAAGAAAGTGAGAGATGCTTTGAGTGCGTTGGTAGGGGTCATAGAGCCTTTGAGTGTGCCAATCGTTTGAATAGAGAGAAAGGGAAAGCTGTCCTTAATGCTACCCTTAGTGACGACAGTGAGGTCGAGACGGTGGATTCAGGAGATGAGTCACCGCATGAGTGTAACTTCACCGCATTCATGGCCAGTCAAGTGAGCACTCCTAGTTCTCTTCACGACGATGAAGATGATGCTTCACAGGGACACCTCGACAGTGAGATCGATGAGAGTGAGGGGGAGGATGACTCAAGTGAGAGCGAGAGTGATATTCAACGCGCCTACGCTGAGTTATATTCTAAGTCATTTAAAACTAAAAAACGTAATAAAGCGCTAGGTCTTAAGATCACCGGCTTAGAGGAAGATTTAAGAAAGGCGAGAGAAAGAGAGTCCTCCACCGTCACCGCCCTGAGAGAGAGAGAATCTTCCTGTGTCGAGAAAGAGATTCTGTTTAGAGAGAGAGAGAGTGTTTTAGAGAAAGAGAGAGGGGACTTGACTAAACAAGTGGCTAGTCTTATGAGTCAGCTCCATTCCTCCGTGGAGACTCGGAAGAAACTTGAAGCCCTTATTACCCAGCTGACTCATGATCTTGAGAAATCACGGGAAGTCAAGGTACAAATCGAGGACAGATCTGGGAAGATGGGAAAGATGCTCCTCGGCCCCGCTTTAGGTTTTGGTGATCGGCAAGGAATTGGATATGATGGTGCCTCCACATCCCAAATTACACCTGGACTAGTTCCTGAGTTTACTACGAATCCTTATGGCCGTCGTCAAAAACCTCGAAGGAGAGTTCGACCAAGAAAAGCAAACCAAGGTCCACCTTTGACTGTGCTCTTTTGTACTTATTGCAAAAGAAAAGGCCACCTTAGGGAATATTGCTATAGCATGGTTCGGACACAACGTACTACTGCTCCACCACGTCATACTGATGAGTTTTCCAGTCTGAGAGAGAGAGTTGAGTTCTTAGCTGCCACGACCCAGAGTTTAATGGAACAATTCTGACGGATGTCTTTGCCGTTAGTGAATGATTCTCACATTCCAGCTAAAACCAACAACAACAAAGGCAAACAAAAGGTCAGCTCTACTTGGGTACCTAAGAAAGATAAAAAGGCCTTCGTTGTTCATGCTGCTCTCAAAGCACACAATACCTCACAGTGGTATTTTGATAGTGGATGCTCCAGACATATGACAGGTGATGCCTCATTTTTTACGACTCTTGAGGATTATCAGGATGGCAGAGTCACCTTTGGAGATGGGAGCAAGTATAGCATTGTAGGACGAGGTACTGTCGAGTTACCTGGATTTCCTAAGATAGAAGATGTTTTGTACGTCAAAGGTTTGAAAGCAAAACCTTCTCAGAATTAGCCAGATGTGCGACGCTGACTTTGCTATAAAGTTTGACCGTGATACTTATAAAGTCTATAATCAAGCCGATAAACTATTAGTGCAAGGGGTGAGGACTGAGGATAATTGTTATGGGACTGAGCCCACACCCTCACTTGTCTGCAACAGCGCCACGATCACTCCTATGGATTTGTGGCACCAACGTCTAAGTCACGTGAACGTTTGAGATCTTAATCGTTTAGCTAAAAAGGACCTAGTACGTGGCTTACCATCTCTTGGAAAGTCAACTTCGATCGTTTGTGGACCCTGTCAGTTGGGAAAACAAATTCATAGTCCTCATAGGAAGTTACATTCCATTACCACCTCTCATGTTCTTGAGTTGATTCACATGGATCTTATGGGTCCCACTCATACTGAGAGTCTAGGTGGTAAGAGGTACATCGTTGTGATGGTACATGATTTCTCCAGGTACTCCATTGTAGGTTTTTTGAGAGAGAAATCCGATGCTGTAGAATTTTTAACGACCAAGTGTCGTGTCCTGCAAAATCAACACGGTGTCACTATTAACAGGATGCGTAGTGACAATGACACTGAATTCACAGAAGCAAAGGTAGACCTTTACTGTGATAGCCTCGGGATCAAACATGAGTTTTCTGCTGTGAGAACTCCTCAGAAAAATGGGATTGTTGAGAGAAAGAATAGAACGATCCAAGAGATGGCTAGATCTATGCTTCTAGGTCGTAAAATTTCTAGGAGATTTTGGGCAGAGGCAGTGTCTACTGCATGCCACACGGTGAATAGGGTGTATTTGCGTCCACACACACTTCAGACTCCTTATGAGTTGTGGACTGGCAAGAAGCCCAACCTGGCATATTTCCGTATTTTTGGGAGTAAATGCTACATCCTACGGGATAGAGAGCAATTAGGAAAGTTCGACTCCCGGAGCGACGAGGGAATATTTCTAGGATATTCATCGACTAGCAGAGCGTACCGGGTTTTTAACCTGAAGAGCTCTAAGGTTATGGAATCAATAAACGTCACCGTGCAAGATGACGAACCTTCGATGGTTATTGATCCTAACCTTCAGTGTGAGGATGAGGATTGTTCTGACAGTGATTTACCTATTCCTCTCTCACACTCTGTGGACCCTACTCCTGTGTTAGGGGACACACCTGCTTGGGTTCGCAAGAGTCATGAGTTGGCGATCCCACTCTAGGGGTCAAGACTCATGCTCAGCTAGAGAATGTTGTTATCCATCTTTGCTACACGTCCAAAGTCGAGCCCAAGAACCATAAAGAAGCACTCAAGGATGAACACTGGATATCTTCTATACAGGATGAGTTGCTTCAGTTTAAAAAGAAAAATGTCTGGGAACTTGTCCCCCGACCTAGTGAGACTAATGTGATAGGTACCCGGTGGATTTTTAAGAATAAAATGGATGAAAATGGTACCATTATCAGAAATAAGGCTAGGTTGGTCGCTCAAGGCTACACACAGATAGAGGGTGTAGACTTTGGGGAAACATTTGCTCCTGTTGCGAGGCTTGAGTCCGTCCGTCTTCTGCTCGCCATCGCATGTCATCTGCGCTTCATGTTATACCAGATGGATGTCAAGAGTGCCTTTCTGAATGGCATGCTACAGGAGGAGGTTTATGTGGAACAACCAAAAGGGTTTGAAGACCCTCAGTACCCAGAGCACCTCTACTATCTAATAAAAGCCTTGTATGGTTTGAAGCAAGCACCCCGTGCTTGGTACGAGAGGCTTACTTCCTATCTCTTAGCTCGTGGCTTCAAGAGAGGGGGAGTAGATATGACGTTGTTCGTCAGGAGAGATGACGGTGCTATTTTAGTTGCCCAGGTCTATGTGGACGACATAGTCTTTGGATCCACATGCTCCCAGCATGCTCACCACTTTGAGGAGGAGATGAAAAGTGAGTTTGAGATGAGCATGGTTGGTGATCTTACATTCTTCCTTGGTCTCCAGGTTCGTCAGTTAGAGGATGGTATGTTCATCTCCCAATCCAAGTATGCTAGAGAACTAGTGAAGAAATTTGGTTTAGACTCCGCTAAGCATGCACGTACACCTATGAGTACCACTACCAAGCTTAGTAAGGACACTTCAGGCAAGGACGTGGAGCAAACCTTATATCGGAGTATGATAGGTAGTCTTCTCTACTTGACTGCCAGTCGTCTCGACATCGCCTTTAGTGTTGGAGTCTGTGCGCGATATCAGGCTTCCCCAAAAGAGTCACATTTACTTGCTCTAAAACGTATTATTAAATACGTGAGTGGGACTCTATCATACGGTATTTGGTATTCCTTTGACACTGATGACCGTTTGTCCACCTATTCGGATGCCGATTGGGCTGGGGATGTAGATGGTTGTAGGAGCACTTCTAGTGGGTGTTTCTATTTTGGTTCTGCTCTTGTCTCCTGGCTGAGCAAGAAGCAAAATTCCATCTCTTTGTCCACTGCGGAGGCTGAGTACATAGCCGCCGCGAGTTTTTGCACACAACTCTTGTGGATGAAGCAAATGTTGGAGGATTATGGGATTTCACAAGACACCATGATCATTTCTTGTGATAACACGAGCGCGATACACATATCCCATAATCACGTCCAGCTTCGCGCACAAAACACATCAGGATACGTGAGCACTTTATTCGTCAGTTAGTTGAGGAGAACATTGTATCCCTGAGTTTTGTTACCACCGATCGTCAGTTAGCAGACATTTTCACGAAAACTTTAGATGCCCTTAGATTTGAGAGTCTTAGGAAGTCTTTGGGAATTTGCACAGTTGACTGAGGGGTTGGTCTATGTCTAGAATAGGATGCTTCTTCATGTTCATATCATATGCTTCCTATTGCTAGTCTGTTTTATATGTACCATTGGTTAGTTGTACAACTTTTATTTATTCTTTTTGCTTTTTATATTTCTTTTGAAAAATACAAAAAGATTTTCCTTTAAGAAAAAATTTAAGAAAAGCACAAAAAGATTTTATTTTGATAAAATTTTTGAAAACTTCAAAAAGATTTATTTTTTTGCTTCTTTTATGGATGAGCATGTAAGATAGCCAAGTCACAACTTCATTCCATTTATCCATGTGACTGTTTGATAGAGATTTGAGAGGCTACATCATTTCATCTATGTTCTTTACATTGGTTGGAGTCTTTGAGATGTAATTAGTGATATTTTCCTACATGTTTGACTCATATATCCTTTATTGCACACTTGCACGACTATATTTGATTATTGCACTTGTCTATCTCATATTGGCTTGAGTGTTTCCATCTCAATTCTGTCTATACAATGTATAATATGCGATAAAACTTGAAAAGATTGGAATGCATGTAAAAACCGTTTTGGTGAGACCGTGTGTTTTTGTATAACGGGGAGGGGCTGCGAAAGGTAATCATCTATCCTTTGGGCAAAAGCCACCGTTAAAAAGGACCTAAAAAATGGAGGAATTTTAATATCTGAGGTCCAAAGAGGTTAAAAGAGCCCGAAAAAATTAAAGGCAATAAAAAGCACTTCATGCTAAATATGGGCCACTTAGGTTTCACCATCAATTCTCCAAAGTTTGATAATTTAGAATGCCTCTATTCAAAATTATATCTAAGGGACTTTGGTTGGAGAATTTTCAAACGGGTTTGCACTTCCTTGAAAGTCCTGAAAAAGCATAAAATCGTTTTGGACGTTATTGGTGTGAAAATCACTTTGAGCTTTGATTTGTTGATTTGATTGAGTCAATACCTTATATTGTCATTATTTTACACCAAAGGAAGCATTTGAGTTCATTCGCTAGGAATATCCAATATTCATCATGCACATATGTCATGTTTGTATGCATTGATTTTCCTATCGAATTTGATCACACCACTTCATTTACGCTATCATCGACTTGGTTCCTTTGTGTTCATTCATGGTGTGGTTTTATCCTAGTGACACCCCGCACTTGCTTATTTGATTTGTTTCTCTCATTTGTCTATTTGGCGACATCATAAAAAGGGGGGGAATGAATTATCTTATTATGGGGGAGATTTGAAATTTGAGTTTGCTCATAAATTGATATATATATGTTTATGTCATCATTTCAAACTCGATATGTCACTTGGTATTTTGCTTTGTCTCATGTGTGTAGGTACTACATTGATGATCTCTGAATTGCACACCCTGATGAGAAACGATTTGAGATTCCTAAAGATTTGGAGAACAAACGATGAAGACTATTCATTTGTACCTTTTCCAGTTTTGGGTTCATGGGAGGGTAGATTTGTATAGGCAATTTCATATTTGATAATTCGGATTTTTTATGTATGTACCGGCATAGACATAGTGGGAGATTCGTAAGGACATTTTTCTCATGTCCAACATGTTACATTTGTGTATGTCGTACGCCGCTACATTTGGCACGTCACCTCACGATCTCACATGACGACCTCTATCCGAATTCCGGGAATCAAGCATTCAACATCTCCATTAATTTGTCTCACATCTGCCTCAACGACTTCACGTTCTAAGATTTTAGGGACTTAATGCAAGTGGTACGCAAGGGAAGTCAAAACAGTGAAAAAAGGCACGATATAAGTGTTCAAGGGCATTTTCGTAATTTCACATCCATAGTTCGGAGGTCTGGTCAACTGGAAAGTTGAATATCTCGTCGTAACAAAGATACTGGAAAAAACGGCACCTCAATCCGAGCTATGGTGAAGGAGTTATGACCTTTTGAAGATGGAGAAAATTCCTTAAAGAATGCTGTTTTTTTTTTTACGCTGGATAGAATTTAGAGTTTTAAGAACGTGGGTCTCTTCATATTTTTTCCTATAAATACCAACTTCGGGGGAGTTGTTTTGCAAGACTTTAGAAAACGTTTTTTAGAGTCCAAATACCTCTAGTCTTCATATTTTTTGAGTCCCAAGACTCATGTTTTGATTCACACATCCTTGCCAAATATTTGTGAATCCTTTTGCAACCCAAGAACACAACTTTGGTTTGTTCAACCCTTCTGGAGAATCCGTTTCTCTTCTCCATTGCAGCCCTACTGGAAAGGGATAGTTCCAGCCGCGACTACAGAATCCGACACTTGAGGGTAATTCTTAGTCACTTGTATTTTCATTGTAATCCGAAATTGTATAGCCTGAAATATTATAATGAAAATAAATGGTTTTGCCCCTTTGGGGGATTTTTTCTCAATTGCATGTGTTTGAATGTCCTTGCTTAGATTATCATCTTATTCAATCACATACTGTTGCATGTTTAGGGTTTGTTTGGGTTAAAAGGGTTTAATATATAATTTGCTCATTTGAACGCAAGCACATACGTTCTCAGGAATTAAAACCCACGAATTTTAGAGCTTAATTATATATTATTATAGAGGCCACTAAGGCCATTATCAGCAAAAGACAAGAGAGTGGGCTACGGGAGTTTTAAGAGAAGTTGGAAAGAGGTTACAAGAGGTCTAAACCAAAACCATCACCCATCACCACCATTCTGGAAGGATTGTGACAAGAAAGAGGAGAGAATCAGCCTTTAAACACCGACAACAAATCTGTAGAACAAACCTAAGGCAAGTGATTTGATGTTATTAATTTCAATGAATATTTCCTCCATGTTCAGTGTAGAAACTTTATATGCCTTGAAAGCTTTGATGAAAACCCAATGGGATTGTTGTGGAACTCATGATTTTGGATAGGGATTGCATGTACAATGGTTAGGGACGAATTCAATACCCAAAATATAACTTTTGAAGATTTGAAAACGGATTTATAAGAAGTCTTTGTATTAAATTAAATTCTGGGTTCATGTTCATAGGGTTTGGGTCAAGATTTGGGGATTTATGGTTATTGCATGTTGATTAGTAAGATATGACCCTAAAAATATGTTCAGTAGTGACCTAGGGTGACTTAGAGTAGTTTAAAAACATTAAAACTTCATTGGTACGAACTTAGGATGAATTTGGAGAAAGGAATTTGGTGAAAAACGTAGTTGGGAAAGATTCTGGGCGTTCCATGCCATCTCATTAGAAGACCAACCCAGGTCGTTCGAACTACCTCATTCGAACGAGATTATAGTGTCCCTTCTAATGAGTTCATAGTTCGTTCGATGCCATTCGTTCGAATGACACTCGTTCGAACGACCTCTTTCGAACGAGATTCCAGTGACTTCTAACGAGTTCACAGAATAGTCTTTTTCAGGCCGATTTTAGTTTTGAACTTTCCGTAGACTTATTTACACTACACCAAATCTGCACTATTGTCAAGGTCATTGACCCTGACAAATCCAACTTGTCAAGGTCAATGACCGTGACATTTCGAGGCGAGATAACGTTTTTTGTCACGATCGTGTCACGATCATTGACCTTTACACAAAACTCACGTTTTGTGTCACGGTCGTGTCGCGGTCAATGACCGTGACACGTTTGTCACGATTATCAACCGTGACAAAGCCGTGACCCTTTTTAAAAAAATTGTCACGGTCAATGACCGTGAGACGTCCGTGATAACTTTTTGTCACGGACTTGTCACGGTCAATGACCGTGACAATTCTGGGCAGAATTTAAAAAAAATCTGCTGGGCAGAATGGCCACTGCCACTGCCCAACAGTATATTTGTACCTGTTATAGCAACGTTGTACCTGTTCCAAACATCATATATCCAAACAAACTAAAGATAATGCAAATATATATTCAAATAGAGACAATATGCATCACGATATAATTCAAATGTAACAACTTAAAACAATTCAATTCAAACTTAAAATAATGTCACTACATGTCTGGTGTATTGTTAAAACTGAGTAGGTGAGTAGGCCACACGACATACGAATTGACACACCCACTAATATACGTCGTGCCCCATTGTTCGCGCAACCACAATAGGGAGTTCTCCTTCCCGGGTATGACATGCGTGACGAGCACCCTGGACTCCATCTCTTGAAGCGCACGTCCATGAACTATTCCACCCTGGACGATATTCGGGTCCCTCAACCCCCGCCCTATCCGCTGGCCATCAAATACGTCCAATATGAAAACGCTGGGCCAACCAAGTGTCGACATTGGTCTATTGAAGGGCGCCAAATAGGGAAGTGGATCATCGAAGTACGAACGTGTCGGTGATGAAGCAGCGAGGTCCACATCCTCGTCATCCTGCGCCTCGTCCTTACGCACCTCCTCCTCCCCCGCCTTCTCCTTCCCTTTCCCTTTCCCTTTCCCTTTACGGTCTCCGCCCAACGTACGCTTCATGAATGCTTACATATCTTGGACCGTCGCCTCTAAACGGGACAGCTTCGCATCGTGTGAATCCACCGTTTAAGCCAACCCGGTGTCGCTCGTCTCCAATCCGATGATCCTAGATTTGGCCATCCGCGAGATCACCCCCCTTGTCCTCCCCTTGCGATCAGCGACAAGCACTTGGCTGAGTGCATCTGTGGACAAAGATGCCTTGTCGGCATCAGACTCCGACTAATGCACTTCCTTAAGCTTTGCCTGAAACGACAAAAAGCACATGATTAGTAAAATAAGTAAACTAAAAAATTATAATGTAATTAACAAAAATTAAACTTTCGGATTACTTACAATCGTGGCTGCGACGCTCGGGGACACCTCCTTGTCCTTCCCCTTCTTCGTCCGAAGAGCCACATAAGTATCGAGCCTATGTGGCTTACCCCCTGGCCCACTCCCTACCCCCTGAAATAAAATAAATTAAAGTAAAATTAGTATCGGCCCCGCAAAGTAAAATAATAAAGAATAATATATTTTTGTAGTTATAGAATAATTAAATCTTACCTGCATCCTATGCTCCACCTCGGCGTAAGAGGTCCGGCCGGAGTAGTGCACGTCCGTCTTTTTTGCCCAATTTTCCCTCCCCGATTGGCGAGATGCCAATTGTTGATCATCGATCTCATTGCCAATGAACTTCTGCCATTGTGCCAATGAGATCGGCTCCTTGGGGGGGACGGATTCACGCCATTGGATAATCGACTCTCGTGTTTTCCCAAAGTACCGTGCCCGCATATTTTTTTTCCACAACTTGAGTTGCTCCCTAATCTGCTCCAACACGGGATCGCGTAGCTTTGGATCCAAGTTGAATTGTTCCTGTCCAACAAATACAATGTTAGTTGCGAATAAATATAAATATAAATATAAATATAAATATAAATATGAAATCGAAATCGAAATTGAAATTGAAATTGAAATATTCATATAAATATAAATATAAATATATTACCTGTAGTGCCGCCCAAACAGCTAACTTGAGCTCATATGGCACCTCCTTCCAACTCATAAACCCCGGGCCGATGATCTTCTTTAGCAGAACGAGGGATCTCGCTAATATCTTCGATTTGTTCTCGACGGTAATCCCATATTTCCCATATTTGGGGAGCCTAGGGGCGGAAGAGCCCTCGTCGCCTCCACTACCACCAACCCCAGACGACATCATCATAAACAACATCATCATCTTCGCCTTAATATCTGAAGGAGACATTTACTGTAAAAAAATGTTATTAGTACAGATATAATATTATCACAATATGCATATCTTATAAGAGAGTTGGGTTTGGCATTAATAAAGTGAGAATTACACACACACACATAAAAATCTTTAATAAAATTCTCATATCTTCTTTCAATGTAAACACACACACAGTAGTGACTGTCTATTTAAAATAATCTCAATGTTAATTTCAGGTATTGAATTTCTACTATTGTTTTGTGCTTTTTATAAATCATACCCCACCCCCACCCCCACCCCCACCCCAACATGTTTACGGGCTTTCATCACCCGTCATAAATTTTTCGGTCCGTGACTTACTGGCCAGTTGTCTTGGGTCTTTTAATCCCTTAACATTACTTTAAGAATTTTACCCAATCTAAATACCACATTTTCTTTCTTGTTATACACTTGAACAAGTTTTGTTATTTAGTCCTTATTAATTTATCTTTGATGTATTACCAGCATCTTTACTTTTATAAAATTTATTTAATTTTCAATTTTAAGGACTATTTTCATCACTTAGTGTTCATCTAAGTTCTAGTATAACAAGTTCCCATAAAAACCTTTAATAAAATTCTCATATCTTCTTTCAATTTACACACACACACAGTAGTGACTGTCTATTTAAAATAATCTCAATGTTAATTTCAGGTATTGAATTTCTACTATTATTTTGTGCTTTTTATAAATCATACCCCACCCCCACTCCAACATGTTTACGGGCTTTCATCACCCGTCATAAATTGAGCGGATGACCCGTTAGACAGGTTGGACACGTTAAGCGAAAATTAATTTAGACAGGTTGGACACGTTAACCGTAGACCAATGGATGACCCCACGAGGAAGAGATATTTATTTAGTATTAATGGTACGCAAGGGGTAGAGGTTAGTCTAAATTGGCTTGGTGGGATATTGTAAAAAAGGCCATGATATCATGTGATATAACCGAAGATATTGCACTAAATAAAATGAAATGGAAAAATAGGATTCATGTGGCCGACTCTAGAAATTGAGAAAACGCTTTGTTGATTTGAGTTGAGTGTTATGTTCACTGAATTTGTATGCCCCTAATATGCTTATTATATGAATTGAATTTGGTTTAATTATATGGAGTGTATTATGTAAGTGAAAGGCATACCACAATAATGTTAATTTGATAATGATCGTTATATTTACTACTGGGCACATGCGACACTTACTTGCTTTGCAATAACAATTTTATGTTTTCCCTTTTTATGTGTATGATTTGTGATTATTTTGTGACTAAATTATGATTTATATTGTTTTCAGATTTTTAATTTTTTATTGTTAATTTTCAGAATTTTAATAAATGTTTTTGTAATTTTTTTAATTTCAATTGATTTTCAACTATATTTTGTATTTTTAAACATATTTTCCTTTTTTTATAACTGTCTTTCCACCATTTCATATTTTTTTTCTTGATTTCTATATATCTTTTTATGATTTTCCATCATTTTGAATGTTTTTTTTATATTTTCAGTGTATTTGTTAGTAATTATAAATATTTTTAAATATGTTTTTTGAATAAATTTTGTTTGAATCCACCCTACCCCCACCCTGCCCCACCCCCCACACACGCACATATATACACACATACACACATATATATACACACAAACATATATATAAATGGAAGAGAGAGAGAGAGAGAGAGAGAGAGAGAGAGAGAGAGAGCAGCGTCGAGAGAGAGAGAGGGAGGGAACGGCGGGAGGGAAAAAAGAAGGGGGAAAGGGTTTTTGCTGGAAACATTGTCACGGTCGTGTCAAGGTCATTGACCGTGATAATTATTTAAAGAATTGTCACGGTCAATGACCGTGACAAGTCCGTGACAAGTAAATTTGTCACGACCTTGTCACGGTCAATGACCGTGACAAAGAATTGTCACGGTCGTGTCAAGGTCAATGACCGTGAAATAAAACGAGTGTTTTTTGTCACGGTCAATGACCTTGACAAGGGTGGCCGGCTGAAAGGTGATATTTTGGCCATTTTGGTGTAGTGTTAATTGAGTGTTATTCTTCCCTTATTGATTAGTGGGTATATTTGTGTGATTGGAGTACATTGTGGATTAAAACTTGGAATTATGTAAAAGACATGGTGACTTTTAGGGGTTAGGTTGTAAGTACTTGAATTTGCGACGTGAGAAGTGTTGGGCGATCTATATTGTATATCATCCGGGGACTTGTAAATGTACAACATTTAATGACAGTATTGGAATGTAGAATATACCTCTATTAAAAGTATAAGATATCTAAGATGTGTGAATGCTTAGTATATAGAATTATCTGTGTATGACATACCTACCATACTTGCTATCACGGGAGGTCGGCTTTCGATCAGGGCCATCTAATCTTTGTGTGCCTACGGGAGGATTTAGATTGGTACCTCAAGGACATAGGTTAGAGAATGACTTATTGGTTAATTAATAAGTCAGCTGACCATGTGAGCGTAGGTATGTGCGTGACCCATGGGTATGTGAACTATGTTCGCCTCCATTATGTGTGATTGTTGCTTATAAAATGGTTCCCGAGAGATTCGGAATACGTGGTCCTTATGTACGTGATGTACCGAGATTTGATAGCAGAGTATGTGCGCACCGCAGCTTAGCCTAGGGGTGCCCCTATTGTATATTTATGATGAGATTAATATACTGGTAATTGAAATGGACTTTTATATAAAGGTGAATGTGAACAACTGTGACATTTTTAGTAGAGTTAAAAATGGGAAATTCATAGTAATTATTATAACTAATTCAGAGAAATAAAAAGTAAGGATCTCAGTTTATATTAAGATGTCGGGAATTGAACTTTGAATTGTAAAGTAAAGTCAGGTTATGGATTGGACTAGTTAGATAGTGGAATAACTAGAACGGGTACGGGTACATTAGGCGTGCACAATTAGTTGAGAGGTGAGGAACTTATGTGAGTGCACGCACTATCATATATTTTATATTCATTGTTTGATGATATTAAACACTTGTTATATTTTAAACTGTTTTCACAATCGGGCTCTGACCTGTTTGCTTTCAAATCTATTTTCTTGTAAAAACTATTTAGGTGCCCAGCCACAAAGACACCAAGTTAGAAGTTCCATTTCAATGGCGTGCTGTAGCTACTGTGGAAGTTACAGGACCTCGATAGTAGACGCCTCCACTTTCTGCTTGACTCTATTTCATAATTGTTCATCTGTAGGGCCTGTCGCCCCTTTCCTTTTAGAGACATCTTATTTACCCAGTTCTATTTCAGTTTTGGATTTAATTAATTAGTGATTCAGACTTTGTATTTGGTTTTATTCAGTATTCGGATTATTCAGAGGAGTGTTCCTCCAGATTCATTTATTCCATTATTATTGTAACATGACTTTGATGTGGTTGTGGTATCATTATTTCGTAATTTAAATTGGTTGTATGCTAATCTATTTTAATTAAAATTGACAACACACTTTTTAAATATTAGGTGGCTAGAATTTGTTTAATAAAGTTTTCGACAGTGATGCTACGAACTGAACCAACTTGACATTTTGTATTAATTTGAATAAAGGAGTAGCTCCCGGTATATAATTAGATGGGGTGTCACATAAAGCATGAATGTAAATATAGTAAAGGGTGATAACAGGTTTAAAGGAACTTTGCAAATCAAGGTTTTAACATGGTTAAGCCCTGTCTATGTCCATGATCGACACGATACTCGAAAACTTCACTATCTGCGGTTTATTTATGGTGGAACCAAAACCTCACAAAGATTAACACGTTACAAAATCTCAACCAACAAGACAATATCCTCTTCATTACCCAAGCGGTGCCCATGCAATAGTCTAGGGACTGTAAATGCCTTGACTACCCACAACAGTAACACTACCGACAGTGAAATATAATGGAGTTCAACCATAATCAATAGTATAAGTTTGGTAACCGAAATGTAAAGCAAAGTTGATTTACTAAAACAATGGTGAAATGTGTTCACAATCTATTTCTAGAAAAATAAACAAATAAGTAATCCCATGTATTTTTCTCAAGTGGGTTTTGGGTATAAATCATTGTCTTAGGAGATTTGGGTTTTAATCTTTAAGCACATATGTTGATTTTGGGTAATTTAGTCCAAGAATGATTTTGTGTTTAAACCATCGTGAAACACAAGTGGGTTTTAAGTATAGATATTTGTATTAAGATATTTGTGTTTTAATCTCTAAGAACAAATTATGGTTTGGGTATATTGGTTCAAGAGTGATTTTGTGTTACATCACTTTAAAACATAAGTGGATTTTGGGTATGGAATTTGGCTTGGGAGAGTTTGGATCTTGGAAAATTATTTCACATGGGTGTGTTGCTTAAAAGAAATGTTGTAACATGGATGGAGCTTTCTCTATCTAGAAATGAATCATTTTAACAGAATGGTTTAAATGGGATTGGGGTGAGGAACTTGGATGAAATGGGTTTACTTTAGAACTCATGGGGTTTGGTTTTAAACATGGATATATTGGGTTCGGAGTTTGAATCTTTACTTCAATGGAACTTTGGATATAATGAAGATTAGGGTTTGAATCTCACATAAAGGGAGAGGGGTGAAGGAAACTAGGAAGACTCAAGCTTTGGTTTGAATATTAATGAGTTGAAATGGTAAAGGGAGGGATTTATTTATAGTATTAGAATGGGTTAAGAGGCAACCAAATTTGGGTAAAAATATTGGTTATAATTTAAAAAGGTTAGGTCTTTGTTTCGAAAGGTTGGAGTTTGTTACCAAAGTACAATGATTGAATTTTGTCACTTTTAGTCGATTAAAACTCTTTAGCTAGCTTGTCCTAAAAGGTTTAGCTGCCTGAACATAGTTTAACTTGCTAAATTTTTTTCGGGACTTTTTTTGACTAAACTAAAAGTCTTAGGCTTTAGTCAAAAGGTTATTTTGTTATAGTCCAACTTTAGGTTAGGTTTAGGGTTGGTTTGGGTGAATAGGGTTGATCATATACATGTTAAAACGTGTTACTTTACTTTTGTACAATGGTTCCTAAAGTACAACAAGAATAAAGTAACAAACATAATGGTTTTTTAGCACCCTTGACTTGCTTGAATCATCCAATGAGGGCTTAATATAGGTTGATTGCTTGGAGATTTATCACTGTAGGTTATGGAATGTGGTTTTGATCTTGTTTGTTTGACAGGTGATGTTGAACTGAGATTGGGATTTGAGATTTAATCATTGTTAGGGTTTGATGAAAACTTTGAGTCACCACTTGAATAACTTATGATCATGGTTGATGTTGATCTTGTATTGAGCGGGATCTTCATTGAGTTGCTTGGGCATGTTAGTATGGTTGCATGGTTGATGTATTACAGGTAACGTATCTCATAATGTATTGAATGCTTATTTTTATCTCATATACATTAGAGAGAAGATAGTGAAGTTATGATTATATATCAATTGTGTTGTCATCATACAAAAATATTTTTTATTTGAAATACATTTGGTTTCATAATTATGAATTATTATAAGTTCTTGATCAATGACTCTTAAACGCGATATACGAATAAAATTAGATTAAGGATGCTGTATATTTTATAGAAATGAATGATGTGTATAAATAGAATGCACTGGACATATAGTTCTTAGTCATATCATACTTTGAGTGGTAAATTAAATACGTTTCAATTGGTGTATTAGTTGATCAACACCCGAAGGCAAGGAATAGCCGATAAACAACTAACAAAATTTAAAATAAATGAATATTTAATAGAAGTTCTAACTTTTAATTGAATTAAAAGTGTGTTTAGACCATCTCTAATGCATGGAGAATTTTTGCTCCTTCAAAATGATTTAATGTCATTTTGCTCCCCGAAATTATATTTTGCTCCAAAACTTTCAGCAACTGTAACCTTCTCACGACGAAAGGACTGTTGTGAGACCAATAACCCATATTTTAATGCCTAATTTTCGCTAATTATATAAATACCCCTTAAATTTAACATTTTCACCGCTAATTTCATACTCAATCTTATTTGAAACTTTACGAACACTTTCAACCTCTTATCTTCTCAAATTTTAATGAAAAACTTCCTCTCCCATCAATTTCAAGATATTGAAGACCAAGAAACCCTCGATAGTCTAACATTTATGGGGAGTCATCGCAAAAAATAAAATCGAAGGATGAAGGCACCTTACTTTGTTCCAGTTGGTATGCTAAATCTGAGGAATCCATTCATGGAGCAAATAAAAAAAGAGGTTATAGAAAACGGGTCATACTTCTTCAATAAGGAGAACAAGCACATCGAGTACGATCCCACTGGCCCGCTAAAAACATATTTTGGCATCATTAGTCGATCCGTGAGTAAACTTTGTGTCATCGTCAGCCGAGTTGAGTGAGGGTTATCCAACGGGTGTCCTAAGGACTATGTGCCCCTCCTTGACACTTAGGCGTACAATTTGGATATGGGGGAGCATCTAATGTTCATGAAGTGTTAACTTGTTCTTAAGGACACTTGTAAATGGAATTATGATATCCAAACATAGTGAAATTCGTGACGAAAGGTTAGGATCATCTCCATATTCGAACGAAAGTGTGCCCACCAGTTTCGACCCTAGCCTAGTCTCAACGCCTACTGAGGAACCTTGTATGACTTTGATGGAGAACATGTCGGTAGAGAATGATTCCCTCTTGATGTTAACTTCCAAGAGTGCAGCGGGACAACGACCCATCAACAGAGTCGCCACTAAGGAGAGGAGGAAAATCATCAATAACTCCTCCACTGCAATTATTCTCGAGTTTGTCGCAATATAAAATGGGCACTTGCACTCACTTGATCAAAAGAAATTGGTCGAGGCTGAGGTTGATAATAAACATGCCTTATTGGATACGAATATAAGAATCGCCTTATAAAAAGATAAGGTATTGGAAAGAAAATCCGAAGAAGGTATTGCCAACCGCGATTACTCTGACATAGCACTCCGTATGTGCGTGTATTAGTAGAACAAGAAAAGGGCCAAACAACAAGATTTCGAGTTTTTGGACGATTGATGTATTTTTATTACAAAAATATTAAAGTATTATTATTTTTTGTTTATTTTAGTTTAAAGCAATGTGAATTTAACCTTTAATTTTGTTGTTGCTAATATACTTTAAATTTTCATTGTTTATGAGTTAATATAGAATCAATTGTGCAACTATGTTAATTTACGTAACTCGTTTAATTGAAACAACAAATTTACCCCACACATTTCAATAATAGTTCAACATTATATTAAACATAAATGAATTCGAAAACCTACATATATTCCACTTAGAGGGCTTCTTGGGGTGTAGTGGTAATTTGGTTAAATAGGTGTGGGAGGCATTGTCCATGGGAATATGCGTTTCGGATCCAACTTCACCTCAAAACTCTCTAGCTCCGAATCCAACACTTATTTCAATTCTAAAACCGTGATCGATTTCGTCACTAGATCGACAGATGAGGAGGGACCCGATGATGACATTGCGTTATCCTCCTTCGCGAAGTAGTAGTAGTATTTAAGGTTCAATTCAATACTGAGACGCTTCCACCTGTCAGTGAATCCCTCATACGCAGAGGATGCTTACTCATAGGTGTTGAATTTTTTGGATATGCTAATTGGTGTACCCATCCGTCTGCCAAATAGTGTCACGGACATTGTCGTACCTTCCGGGTCCGGGACGAACCCCCTCGAAAACAACATAAAATACTGAATCACCCATTGCCTAAGGTGGGAATATTAAATGGTTTGGTGACTAAAACTATTTTTGGGGGAAATTAATAAGCTGCATGAAAATTATGGTCGCTGGTGGCGCGACATTCCAACAGCCGCGAGGGTAGTTTTCGCAACGAGTTTGTCGTGCCAATGTGACCAATGATCTTTTAGTTTGCTACATGCCCTCAAGAACAAAAATCATAAAATGAGGGAACAAAGGTAACAATGTTATCTTGGTCCATGCCTTTAAAATGGTCTTAGTCACAAGTCGCGACTCGTGAGTGAGGTGTTGACCTTAATTTACACTACGCTTGATTTATATTATTTGTTTCACCATGCTATTCAAATTTTTTTAATAATAATCATTTTATATTAATTTAAAAATTATAAATTTCAAGCATCCAATTACAAATGCCAAAGCAATTATAAAATGTCATCCCCCAATAGGACTATAAAGTATTGCAACTTGAATTTTAAAAATAAAGAATAAATAATCCTTTTAATTCAAAGGAATTTACTGTACTTTTAGTGAGAACATTATTGTGAGCTGTCATATTATATTATGTGTATTTTTCCCCAAATTAGGGATACCATTAGTGCTATTTTATTTTTCAGTAACATATACATTAATTTTTGTAATGCGTACATGATTTTTTTGTGCTTTTTTTGAAATTATATAATTTCTACATAAAATTTTACAATGTATACAATTTTTTTATAATATATGTATATTAAGTTTATATATACCCTCAATTATAAAGTATACATTAAAGAGTGAGGAATTTTAGTATTAAAAAAATATGTATGTTTACCGGAATAAAATAATAATATAGATCGATGATTAAAATGAAAATCTTCCTTATTTTTATTCTTCACCAATTTTTTTAATGTTTTCTTCTTCTTTAATCTTGGGGTGCTAATTATTCAATTCCCATTAGTTTCCTTTACATTTTACCATTACCACAAAGGGTGATATTGCAAAAAAAACGTAGCATGGATTTTAGCTGTAAAGATTCGATATCAGTGGAAAGAGTTGGCATATTGATAATTAAAAGTCCATTTACAAAAGTAGTAAAAGTTGGCAGATATCATTAGGCTTGCATGGCTATGGGTCGGGCTTTACATAGGCCTGCACAATATATGTAAGGTATCATTAGGTTGAATGTATCTACTCATCTACTCAAAATAAATTCAAAGGTCCCGAATATATTTGATTATAATTTATCAAGGGTTGTTAAGTATAGAGTTAAATGCACGATTTTTTATTTATTTTTTTAATAGATTTTAAAAAAATTATTTTTGATTTAATAGGTTCGATTTATAAATATGCAATGAATATTTATTAAAAATATAAATAAAACTTATTGTGAAAAAATTATTTTGATAAAACTAATTAAATAATATTTTATATAAAAATGATTTATTTGTTAAGTTCCCTTTTATCAAATGCTATATTATTTTGTATTGAACTTTTGTAGACAAATTTAGTGTATATATAAAAATATTAGATCACTATGAAAAAAATTATACTCACTCCGTCCTAAAATAAAAGTTCATTATTTTTTTGGAGATGGCCCAAATTATTATTTCATTTCATTTTTTGAATATAATCAACAAATCAAACTTCACGATCATGAACAAGTGTTAATCTTAACTATTGATTGAATGTATCTTAAATTACATACAAAAAATAGACTCTTAATTCGAAACGGAAAGAGTATATATTTAAACAAGTTACACAATTTTATTCATTTATTTACTCACTCCGTCACAAATAAATAGTTGTTATTCAATAACAATACGAAAACACTCAATTGATGTCTAATACCAGGGCTTCTTCACTATTATGATATTTGGATAGTGATTGAATTATTAACTTCAATTGTTTTTTACTAATTTGGTATAAAGTGAATATTAGCACTTACATAATGTACTCGATGTTGTAGCTAGGACTAAAAGGTTGTGTTGAAACTGAATACTTCGATAGTGATTGAATTATTAACTTCTTTTGTTGCCAAACTCTGTATAGGCCTAACTAATTAGACAAAATACTAAAAAGTAATGAGTTAAAGTTGGGCTAGTCTCGAACCTATTGGACAATAACATTCTATTTTTTGTGTCTAATTGGACAATAACCCCCAAAATGTAGTCCCTTAAATTAACTTGAACACTTGGCTATATATATATATATATATATATATATATATATATATATATATAGAGAGAGAGAGAGAGAGAGAGAGAGAGACCCTCCTATGAGGACTCCTTATGGTCTAGCCATACCAATTTTTTAAAATAGTAAAAAAATGAATTTGTTGATAAAATTTCATGGAAATGAAACATATTTTTCTCTAAAATACATTATTAGAGCATTCTTAACGTGAAATTAAGAAAATTGACCATACAAAACAAAATTCGAATACACTATAACATTAAAAAATATAAATAAAGCAGAATCACCATCACAAAATTCAAATACACGATAACGTTTCAGAGTGGGCATATAATATGTGTTTCGACATGACACATGACTCGTGGCTTCCGGGAGAGTGTCCGTGCTTCATAGCCGCCAATCTACAATACTTTATTACTGTTTGTGGGATGATTTGGAGGATTATTTGGGACTCATATCATTGCTCCTTTCAAATAGGACTAAAATATAAGAGCCCATTCTTTCCCCCAAAAAAGTGTCTCAAACAGTGAGAATGAGAACCAAGAGTATATAATGAATATGGGTGAGAACCAAAGTGAGAGTTGAACCCATCAGCAGGGGCCAAAGTCCAAAACACCCAACAATTAATGGTACTTCAGATTTTAAATTAATTTAATTAAAACATGACTTGAAATATATAGAGCAATTAAAATTAGGATGATGAGGGTAGGAGGGAAATTAAAAACTAACCTTTGATATGAAACCAATGCCAGTTCGCTTGCTCAAAACCTCGATATGGATATTCTCACTTACAGGAGGATCTTCAAGAAAATATTGGAACTCTTCGTTCCATAGTGGATCGCAAGTTCTCCTGATCACCCATACAAGCCAAATTGTATATAAATCAATAGATTTTTAGGCCTTAGTCCCATTTAAATAGTTTCATTTGTCTCCGATCCCATGCTATTCTTAAAAAATGTATTCGATCCCATAACGATATCTAACTGCCTCTAACAGCAACTATTTTCATGGACTACAAATGAATCTTTATTAATGGGACTAAATATCGGCGCTCCTATTAATTAAAAAGAATATTAACTAATGCAAAGTGTTTAACCCAACCGATAGTTTTTTACATTAAAACGACACACACACACACACACAAAGAGGAAGAAAATTTTCCCGAGGTCTAGCAAATAGAACTATAATGACAAAGGGGAAAGATGGAATCTTGTGACTTACAAAGAGGGCAGCAGAGTCACCAGATGAAGTTTAAACAGTTAACAAGTTTTAAAGCTCTAAATATAATTACGGATGTGTTTACGAGCTCTGGTTACATGTTTTGGAATTGGACCAAAATTGATTCAAGATTTTAAAAAGTTCAACTTATTCTGGAAAATCTTTTTTCTTATATCATCTTTGTTGATCTATGAACTAATCTGCCGGGTATTTTCAGATTTTTTTTACCCCAAATATATGGTTTTTGTGTGATGAGAATCATGACATTAGAATCAATTAAAAATCATACATGCACATTGTACAATAATACTCCTCCGATCCCAAATTAAGAGTCCTACTTTCCTATTTTGGGATGTCCAAAATTTAAGTGTCCACTTTCCTTTCTAAGACAATCAATGAACCAAATCCCACACCCACAGTGGTGAACAAGTTTTGATACATCCCATTTTGAGACATAATCAATTAACCAATCAAAATGGTGAACAAGTTTTTATCTTGACCCTTGATTAAGTGTGTCCTTAATCTATACCAGAAAAAAAGATAAGGACTCTTAATTTAAGACTGAGGGAGCTAATGTAATAAACATGATGATGCCGATTTTAGCACAAAGGAAAATAAATACAAGAAACAAAATTAACACATAACTAGTTTATAGTGGTTTTGCCCAAATATAAACCTACACCCTCTGCGAACATTTTATTCATAGTTGAGGGGCTATTACGTCGAGGAACTAAAGTTAATTGAGAGGAGAAGGGAGTAATGTGTATGTGTCTAGTTTTTATAGTAGGAGGCTAAGAAGCATGGATACAGATGTGTATCTTATCCAATACAATACGGACAAGTGGATCTAGCAAAATTAAAAGAACTAGGATATGATACGTACGGGATACGGTAGTAAAATACTCATATAAAATATGTTTATGTGCATAAAATTTAAAAATTTAACAACTCTATGAACAATATGCCTAGAAAAAATATTTATGTCGATAAATGGCAACAATAATAATTCATATTCATCGTAAATGTTCAAAGGTTGTTTGACTACATGCAAAGTACCAACAATGTTGGGAGAGAGAGACGAGTTGTATAATTTATGAACTTATGTCATATTTTCTAAAGGGACAAGTAAAT
Organism: Sambucus nigra; assembly: GCA_949130495.1. NCBI lineage: Eukaryota > Viridiplantae > Streptophyta > Magnoliopsida > Dipsacales > Adoxaceae > Sambucus > Sambucus nigra. Next base: position 46,071,135 of record OX422209.1, read on the forward strand.
AATTTTGGTTTAGTTTATGAAAAAAACAAATTATATTAGACAAAAATTTGTAAATTACAAAATGACCTTCAAAATTGCAAAGCGACCCAACCGTATCTCACAAGTATCGTACCATCTCGGGTCTCCAAGCCGTATCTGAAAGATAAAAATTAACCAGGATATATGGATACGTACAAGATACATGTGATTTTTCTTGGATACGCATTTGATACGCCCCAGATACGTATCAAGCAAGTATTCATGTATTTGAGTATCCACAATATGCATACGGGGACCCTAGCGAAGTAATCGTGCTTCATACATAGGAGGTGTTTAGAGTTACATGCATGTAGGAGTCTTTTGAATTTCCTTCCTATATGGGAGATAAGCTAAGCTCAGTCAACATTCACCTTTGACAAGTTTGACTCCGGTGAGGATGTTAATTGCGCAACCTCATCTGCATGTTCATTTTATGCTCTTGAAATCTACCAAAGGCATATTGCTTTAAAGTTAATCAGAATTGACCAAGACAAAATAAGTAAGCTTTCATGCTCTCTTCCCTAGCCTCAAACTCCCTTCTTCACATTGTTGACGGCCAATTGGGAGTCGCTAAATGTCTTTTTAACTGCTCAACCTCCATGTATATGGATAGTCTTAATCCTAATATCAGTGACTCGTAGTTTGCTTCATTATTCATATCACAGAATCCAATTTTGATGGCCTATTCTACCTCTCCCTTGAAGTGGGTGAGTCGGATGATCACAACCCCACTGCCTAACTTATTTGATGAACCGTCCACAATTTATATCCACGTAGGAAATGAAAGGTTTAGAGTAGGTGGTCGATTAGGAAACCTACCTTCAGGAGATTTTGTCTCCAAGTCATAAGTGAATTCCGCCATGAGGTCTGTTATAGCTCGTCCTTTGATGGTAATCTTGACTTGTAGTGTATAAGAAACTCCCAGAGGTCAAATGAACACTTGATTAACCTTCTTGAAGTATTTGGCTTATACAAAACCTTCTTGAATGGTTGATCTATTAAGACCACCTACGCCAAGAAATAAGGGCCTAGTCTTTGGCCAGATTGAATTATAAGTTCTCTATTCACGGATGGGGGAGGTAATTTTTGACACGATATCGAGATTTAGATTTATTAGTACTTAAAAATATTAATCAAAACTAAAGCAACACAACCCGATTATGACACGATTAACCCGAAGTTCACCCCTATTCATAGATAATAGAATTTTGCTCCTCAAAGGCTTTGCTGACATAATATACATGCAACTTTGTTCCAGGTCTTTCGCGAACTAGGAAGAATTGACTGCATATTTTGAAATGGACAAATATATGAATAGCTCTTCGCACATGACATGGGTGGCGAAGTTGAGTAGCTCTTTAGTAGTTTAAAAGCATTCACCCTTCAATTAATTCAATAGGTTTATAAAGATATTTGAAGAGGGGGATACACTAATCTTTAGATCTACTCAAAAGATTATTAAGAGTACTTACACTCCATGCCAATCTTTGAACTTTCATGGCCCCTCGAGAAGATTACATGTTCACAATTGCCTAATTCTTATCTAGATTGACTTCAATTCCTATTTGATTAGGAAACACTAAAGGAACACTCGTTGGCGTTGATCTTCATCTTGTAAGTTCTTAGGGAGGATATCCAAGTAAAATCAACAATAAATGTGACAGAAGGAAACAAGACGTAGAATTTATATAGTTCAGCCAGATGATATTTTCTACATTCACAAGGGGAAGTGTTTGTGGTATTCATTATTGAATATGAGATCATTAGGTCTTAAATTGCTAGCTAGAAACTAGGAATTTGGGTACAAAAATGCAAGTGGCCTCACTAATTGATGGAGGCCTTTAATTGTAGATAAAACAATTACAATTACAAAAAAGTAGATATAATCCTAATCAAATATTGAGACGGTTTCACAGTCACGACTGTGCTTATTTTTTAGAAAGAGTCATATCTAAACTGAAGTAGGTTTCTCCTTCGTTCTTATCCTTATGTGCTCCATCTTTATCAGTGTTGTCCGACGTTCCTCATGTCAGGCATAAACCAACCTTACTATATCATCTACCAAGTCAACCATTGAACTCATCAATCGATGGTGACTTGACTGAATTCGTCTGTCGTGACATCGTTGGCTAGGAAAACCTTACGTCCTTCAGTTCTCATAACTGAACATGTTTCATCAAGGTGAGTGACATCCTCTGCAAATTTCAAACTCTTCACAGTACGACGTCCATATAAACCTTCACAAAATGACCTATTAGGTCTTCGGAGATCATATAGGTAGCTCTAGAATTTTCAAGCCAAAGGAGATAACAATCTCTCCTTTCTTCGTAATGAATGAGTTCTCTTTTTGTTAAAATACGCATCCAAATATGGTTGTAACCAAAATAAGCGTCTGCGAAGATTAACAGCTCATGCCCACCTGGAGCATGAATAACAAGATTGATGAGAGGTGGTAGATAACTATGCTTTGGGCATGCCTAATTGACATCAGTGAAGTCTACGCACAATGTCGTTTCTTATTGGGTTTAGCTACAACAACAACATTAGCAAGCGACTTAAGATAATGTGCCTTATATGAAATTCTCCTTAATGACTTTTCCAACCTCCTCTTTGGTTGTTTTATGCCTTAGAGCTACTATTTCCTTCTCTTTTATTTGACAGGCTTGCAGTTTGGGTCCACATGCAACCTATGAATCATTGTCTAGGGGCATGTCTTCAGGCGAAGATGTCTTAGTTATCATGGAGGAACTGGATGATCAGCTGGCATAATTCTCTGCCTGTTTGTATAACTTTTAACAATTAGTCTTCTCAAAGTGGTACTTTCATAAACTCTTCAAATCCCCCCTCCACCCACCTAGGTTTCATATCATCTCTAGGGTCCAACCCATTAATGTGGACAGATTTAGTATAAATTCCCTCAATCATGCCTCTCTGATAAGATTCTCTATCTTATTTCTTTCCTTGGAGGGAGGCAAGTATAATTATCTCTCTCTGTCCTTTAATCCTTTAAGGTTCCCTATTCCATTAAGGCTAGGAAACATTATACTTAGGTGATGGGTGGACACGAGTTCCATCATCTCGTCGAGAGTAGGTCTTCCTAAGATGATAATGTTGATGGAAAGGTCATTGCCATTAACTACCAGGTACCTCCTCCTCACTGCAACCTGTTGGGGGTAGTATCTCACACGAATATCTAAGATGCAGCCCCGCAGCTTAAACATCATTGAAGTTAATGAAAGGAATGTTATCCTCTTAGATTTGCTTTTTTAACAAACTTGCCTTGTCGAAGCAGTGTTAAAATACCCGTATCAATGAGGACCCTCCCAGTTAAGGCAACAGACATGGTGACAACGAGTGGATTTTCGATCTGTGAATGCCGAGTATTAGGTAGGCATTCTCTGATACTTGTAAGGTTTCACCGAATATATTTCTCCTCTGATTTCTCGGTGGACACATTCTAATGATCCTATTAGACTTCTCTTAATATTCGTCAGAATATCCTTCCTCAGTGCAGCCACCGACATCGATATAGAATGCATAAAGTCCTGGATAAGTCTTTTCCCTTCTGCTGGAAGAGGATGGTCTTATGTCCTCATAAACTCACAGAGATATTCTAGTTAAATCATTTTATCTATTTCCATATTTAGCTTGAAACTATATGTAGTGTCATAGTTGTGATCGTAATGACAAAGGTAATACTTCTGGGTCTATACGGTAGCCATGACCTCTACTGGCTGGAGTCAAAAGAGTTAATTTCTTTGAGACCCGGTCTAGTCTGTTTTCTCCTTTTCTATGACCTTTAAACTTCTTGTATTGCTCTTACTCTTCTCCACCTTTCCTCTTATTCTCTCAGGTTATATTTATCCATTTGAGGAAGTCCTCTCGGCCTGCATATGCTCTAGCATGGGACATAAGCTCAATGAGAGAAGTGGGCCTTTTCTTATGAAATGAAGTGGCACACTTTGTGTTCCAAACTCTAGTCATGAAGGTTGTGATGACTACTATTTCGTCGAGTTCTCGAACTGTGATGATGACTGGCCTTGTTGCTCATGTCTATGGATGTTTCTAAGTTTTCTCCACCTTCCTTCTCGCCGAATGGCAAGGAGTTATTTTTTAAAATTCTGCCTAGAATAACTCCCAACGAGCTGGCTGTGAAACATCGCTGCGAGCTCGTTGAATGAGGTGATAAAACAACCATTGAACCAAGTCCTTGCAACACCTTCAACATACTGGATATTTGGTCTTCGGAGTAGGCGGTGCCATCATAAAGCTCAAATTGCGGGTGATGGAAACTAGCACGTATCATACAGTTGGTGATCTCCTTAGTGAAGAGTAATATTGATGTAACCCAAGGTGCAGGCGCATAAGAAAAATTAACTACACAAAAATAACAACAACAGCAACAACAACAACAACAACATGGAAAGTGTAGGAGGTTCTATTATTTCTCTCTAGTCTTTTAATCTCAAAATGGCAAAAGTGATCCAATGAGGGACTCAATAACTATTTATACTACAAGGGTACAAAAGGGGAAATTTTGAATAAATGCTAAAAAAGACTACTATATCCCTATGCTCTTACATCATTCTCCCCCTTGAGAGGAATCCATATATGCTGAGTACTGTAAAAGAAATCAGTATCAACATGCTGCAAGGTAGCCTCAGTAATCCAAGAGTCCTCCGCCTCAGGGCGTCAACCAAATACTTTGTGTAGTCCCCCGATGCAGAAGATACAAATATGGAATCAAATATACCTTCAATACGATCAACATGGGAACGGACTGGTTGGTGCGACACCCCGCCTAATAAAATACCGGGTGATCAATCCTATACCAAATTAAACTACGAGTCTCATAAGGTTTATTCTTAGCATCACTGTCGAAAACCAATTTAATTACTAATAACCTATTAGGCTGATGTCAAAATTTTACTTAACTAATCTTTAATCAAACCAACAAAGGAAAGCATTCACACAGTTTATAAATACAAAACTAAAATGAAATAAAATAACCGAACGCTCGGTTCAACATAATACAACTAAAACGAATGCCTCACTAAAAGGTGGTAAAAAAATATATATATATATATATATATATATATATATATATATATATATATACAAACCAACAAAGGAAAGCATTCACACAGTTTATAAATACAAAACTGAAATGAAATAAAATAACCGAACGCTCGGTTCAACATAATACAACTAAAACGAACGCCGCACTAAAAGGTGGTAAAAGAATATATATATATATATATATATATATAGCAAGAGAGGGAAAAATAGAGAAAACGGGTCAGAGCCCGAGTTTTAAAAATAATTATCAATTGCATAAAAGCTATATTTTAAAATATAATTTCTCATATTTAAATTGGTATCGCACTCTCATGAGATACCCCTCACCCCTCTTCTAATAGTGCACACCAATCGCGTACATTTTAAACCATCTAGTTAAGCTACCCTGCCTAACTAATCTATACCACCCATCCTCTGAATCCTCATAAATTCGAGTACTAAGGGCTAAACTTCTCCCAATTCCCAACACTGCGCTATGTTTCGTGCGTCGGGTGTCTTGCGAAGCGAAATCCAAATAAGGAACCCCCTCGATACACTAGTACCTGGCAATGTTGATCGTCGAGATCCATTAGTCCCTCAGCACACAACGTATTTATATAACTCATATATATATATATACACACACACACACACACACATATATATATATATATAGCAGATATATAGTTCCCAATAGAACCTATGATTCATATTCATATAAACCCGAATATAAACCTACCGGAAGGGGAAATACACTTTATCAGTCTTTTCATTTTATATACATATTTTTACTTTATATGATATCTCATCTTCATATACAAGAAATATACTATACACAACAAGTATAATTATACCTATCACAAACATAAGTATAATAACCATCCCTCCGAGCTATAACTCGAGGATGCAGTCTCGTAGTGCCTATCTGAATTCAGATTTACTCACTTAACCATGGTACTAAGCCAGACTCACTCATGGTCATGGTAAAAAAATACACAACAGTGGAAGCGGTCATATTTCCTCTGCAAGTGGAGTACACACATCGCACTCGAATGCGGGACGAGATGACTTGGGGATATACTCTCCCTGCTCCTCAAGCCAGGGGATTTACCCACATCGTGCAACCTCCCAGTATCGCACTAGAGAAATATATATTCTGGTTTTTCCATCCCTATGCAAAAGGAAAGCCCGTGGAACCATCCTCTATGATATAAATATACCAATCACACACAGATATATATGTATACGTATCATATTATATATACTGTCATCACATCGTATATATATATATATATATATATATATATATATATATATCACTTCTCAATATATACGACTATAATTGCTAAACTCTCATAGCGATAGCCAATAACCTCGAATGTTTCCATCCGTAACAGTATATAAGTATTTGCACACTTAAAATACTAAACCAATAAGTATTCTCTTACTTAAGATATAACTCGCATCTTAATCACGTTTAAGGATTTATATATACTCTCCAAATATACCAATTCGTACTAACTAGATAAGTATACTAACAACTTATCGTAATACCTTAGGTATCGCACCACCTAAAATAATCGTCAATAGGCGTACCGGATAACCACTCCGTCACATTCAGCCCATTATCCTAAATTCTATCCTAGTCACCTCGTAAGATTTAGTCCAAACATAATCAACATATAAATACCTCTTTTACGCGCGCAATTATATATAATTGTCCGTCGAAACATTATCCCGAGTATTACTCGTCTAGAACACTCCTAAATTAATAAGTCATGGATTCTATTTCGACGAACCCAAGGTTTACATTTTGCTCAAACAATAATTTAGAGGTCCCCACTATATTTTTTTAGGAACCCCTAATATCTAACTCCACAATTTATTTTCCTTAAAACTATACCTTAAGTGTCACACAATTTTGCACCCTCCTAGTCCAAATAAATTCCCTTAAATGGCAAGGTATTGGTTTCCCCTAAATGGATATTTATTTCCTCAAACAATTAATCTAGAAACAATTAAATTTGGAATTTATGCCATTTAAACAACACTAGCCGAATTTGTCAAAAATTCTAAAGGATCGATCGATCGACCCTTGGTCGTCGATTAATCGATCGATTCGGGCAGCTTCTTCTCCGAGAAGCTGTTTTAGCCATTAAAGCCTCCCCCAAGCTTTTAACTCCTCTCCTATCATCATCCAACCTCAAACCAATATATATACACGCATAAAAAGGGTTCTAATCATCCTAGAACCCATAACCAACAACTAATTTCAATTAAATCCGAAGTTTCTCAAATTGGATATTATTCGGGGTTTACTCTTTCAAGTTCCGAAAAACCCATTTTTTATTCACGAAAACCTAACCCAAAATCATATAGTTTGTTATTACCAATTATGATATGTGATAAGCACCCAAAAGTGTTATATTTAAACCATAAATAGACGCATTTTAAGTGCTAGTTCTTGGTAAAATCAAAATTATGTTGGTATTTATTTATTTTGTAGGTCAATATGCAATTGCGGTGTCAAACAAGCTTAATTCGAGTCAATTGCTATGAATAAGTGCTCAACTATGTCAAATATGGCAAATGCGCGATTTATGGAGCTAATTCCCCTGTCCCGTATCAAAATCGAGCCTAAACCTGCCCCTAAGCTTATCCTGAACCTCTGTGTGTGTGTTATGTTTGTATCTTTTATTAATTTGTAGAATTTTAGTTTGAGTCATTTTTATTTTTAGAGTTTATTTTAGATTTATTTAGAATTTCTAAGTTTTATTTTCTATTTTTCTATTTTATTTTTATTAGTGTAATTTTATTGTATTTTGATTAGTTTTTATTTTATTTTATTAGGATTAATTTTTTTTAATTCATTTAGTTTTATTTTTATTATATTTTACTTTTTAGTATTTTAGTTTTAGTTTAATAGATTTTTATTTTTTATTTCTTTTTAGTCTTATTTTTATTGAGTTTTTATTTTATTTTTAGAGTAGGATTTTATTTTAAGATTTTTAGTTTTATTAGTTTTTTTTAGTATTATTTGTTTTTAAGGATCCAAATTAAACACACACATAAACTCACTCACACCCACCTACACACAAACACCTCTTCCTCACACTCACCATATACCCTATACCCTCCTCTACACCCAACTATACTCTCACCCACACCCATCTAACCTATACCCTCACAACACTCAAACACACCCTTATTCCCAATTCATCTTCTTCCTCACCATCCCACTCTCTATCCCATATTGAACCCAACCCAATTAAGTTGCCATAGCCAACAACCTCTTCCAACCACACCACCTGCTACCATTTCGCCTGTACCCACCTCGAATCCGCCCATCTGCCAATTTCCATACCACAACCCGGACCTTCCTATCCCATTTCGGCCCAACAATATACCCACCTGAGCTCCAAATCGGGGATGCTCAACCCAAACCCGAAATCCCCCATGTTGTACTCGCACCCTTGAACCAATAACCCGTGACCCTTAACAGCCAACCATTTCCAACCCGAAAAACCCCAAACCCGAGAGCTCTCTTGACCTCCCCAACCCGAGTCAACCCGGTTCTGAGCCCCGCTGTCGACCTCCATTTCAGCCCCACGACGCTTACCTGAGCTAACCCCATTTCCGGCCTTTCCAATCTCAAACTCGGATACCCTTTTCAAACCCAAGAAGAAAAAAAAACCCATTTTTCCTCCTCAATAACCCATTTCGTCCCATGTCAGCAAGTAAACAAGACTAATTTCTTCTACTGCCAAATAAACTAAAGACCAAAGCCAAAGACCAAAACCAAAACCAAACAAATGAGGGAGGAAATTGTGGGAGAACCCCTACACCACTGTTTACCAGCAACTCCAAAGAGGAAGATGGCCTCCTTTTAAGGAGCACCAAGAAACAAAAAGACAACCATGAAACACCTATTGACATGGAATTGGAGAACTATGATAATACCACCATCACCAACCAGAATAATGAAGAGGTTCCCTGTCCAAATACGAATGGGACTAACACAGACATGATTTTGGATGGGAACCCAACCATGATGACAACTGAACCAACCACGACCCAAGGCTGTGAGGAAACTGAAAGACCTAGAAAGACTTTATCCTACAAGGAAGTAGTGGGTAAGGAAGTAGTGGGTAAGAAACAAAACTCAGATATATTTTTTGATGATGCCAACTGTGTGTGGTCTGATGATGATATGGAGGAATCACATGAAAATAACTTCCATTCCATGGACCTCAACACCAAACTGGTGGATGAGGAGGAGGATCCATTGTGTCCAGTGGTCTCTATTCCAAAAAAACACGTTTAAAAAGTAAGGGAAAAATGGAATGACAGTGTCATTGTTAGCCTCCTTGGTAGGAATATTGGATTCAAGGTGCTTAATGCAAGAGTTCCCTCACTATGGAATCTACAAGGTGATTATGAAATCGTAGATTTGGAGGAGGGACATTACCTATTTAAGCTTATGATGAAGGAGGACTATTACAATGTCTTGACAGGTGGCCCATGGGTAATAAACAACCACTACTTAATTGTTAGGAAATGGGTGTCGAACTTTAACCCTCTTGAAGTAAACCATGTTACTACAGCTTTGTGGGTTAAATTGCCTCGGATCCCTATTGAATGGTTCGATGAAAGATCCCTCTTCCAGATTGGATGCAAGCTTGGGAGACCAATCAAGACAGATTTCAACTCGGTTTCATCTACTAGGGGTAACTATGCAAGGATTTGTGTTGAAGTGGATCTTGCAAAACTTTTAATCCCATGCTACAAATTAGATGGACGTAAATATAGAGTGGAATATGAGTTCCTACCATATATATGTTTTAAGTGTGGTAAAATTGATCACAAAACTGATTTTTGCCCACTACACGCTCCAAATCAGAAAACAAATATCCCACCTGGAAATTTATCTTCGGATAGTTTGGGAGGTGCTCCGACCAAGACAACTGATAACGGTTACTTATCTAATAATTCAAGTGAAGGAAACTATGATAACAGTAACGCTAACGTGGAAAAGAAACAGGACCAATTTGGCCCATGGATGTTGGTGCAACGGAACAAAAAATATGGGAATGATAGAAACAAAATAAGTTCAAATGGAACTAAGGAAAACTTGGGAAGGAACAATAACATGTTCTCTGTCCTCAATAGTGACGAAAGTGACAAGCTACAGAAACAAAATGATAGGCTAAATGGGAAAGGAGTTAGCAGTACAAATAGTCTGCAAACAAAGGGATCGGGGGTGACACCTGTAGCTAATATCACTTCAGCTATAAATGGTGCTGACGTAAGGAAAATAAACGGGGGTAAAAATGGTGCAACACGTGAGGTAATATCTAAAAGAAAAATGTCTACACAAATTATTGAGACGGGTGGAAGCACGTCATAGGTACAACCCACTCAAAAGGCTAGCATTAAAATGATGGACCATAGTGTCATGGGGAAAAGCCAACTCGTCACTTCCAACTGTAACACCGCAGATGGTTTAAAGACATCTGCAGCAAATAATAAGAGCCTTACAGTAGGAGTTATTCACAAAAAAGGTAACTCTCAGCTTGTTGAATCACAGAATCTAAGTGCAAAAAACTCAAATACCAGTGGAGCCTCAATAAAAACCACATACGATAAAGAACAAACACATGTAAACCAAACCGAAAATGAACCTTCCCTTCACCCTTGCCTTCCTAGGGGATGTGCAAATCCAAAATCAGTCTCTGTCATTAGGAGAAGTTTCAACCAACTTAGCGAGGAATGTAGAGGAGGCATCCATCTTTCAAGTGAATTGGAAAATATCCAAAACCAAGATCATAATCAACACCCTGGAACAGAACTGGGGAAACAAGAAGATAGTCACAACGATTGTGGAAGAGAAGTGCAGAGACACACATCTACACCAAGAAATTTCTAACAGGTGTTTGTGGATGATCAACGAAGTGGACTCACTCATTCAACATACTTCGTCAATGGTTGCAATTATTTGGAACTGTCGTGGGGCTGGTAAACCCCTATTTAAACCCACTATCACTGAACTGAAAAATATTTTTAACCCAGACATTGTGGTTATCCTTGAAACCCATATCCCTATTGGAAACCTGGTTGGTTTTTTTTACAGTCGTGGTCTTACAAACAGGGAGGTCTCAGAACCAATTGGCAGGTCCGGGGGTATTTGGGTTACCTGGAACCCAAACTCCATAAATCTGGAGACTCTATCTATAACTAGATAAGCTATCCACCCTTTGGTTACTAAAAACAACTATGAGGAGTGGATCTTTTAGGCGATCTATGCCAGCCCACTCCTACGACTGCGCAGAAGACAGTGGGATAACCCATTTGATATCTCTGAAAATATTGATCTTCCGTGGTTGGTTGCGGGTGATTTCAACGATCACGTGGATGACTCTAAAAAAAGAAGTTTTGGAAAGTAGGAGATAGATAACAAAAACACTACTTTTTTGGAAAATATTAACAAATGCAACCTACAGACCTGGGGTGCTCGAGACCAAAATTGACTTGGACAAACAGCAGGAAGGGCATGGCAAATACTCTTATCAGATTAGACAGAGGTCTAGCCAACGCGGAGTGGAATCTAAAATACCCTGACGCGAGTGTGGAGAACATTCCCCAGACAACCTCGAACCACTGTCCTATCATTATCATAATGGAAGGTATGTCAAACCACCTCACTATTCCTAAACCCTTCAGGCTTTTGGCTTGTTGGTTTGATAGAGTTGATTTTAATGAACTTGTTAATTTTAATTGGAATAATTCTTCAAATCTCGATGTGAATATCAATTTATGTACGGAAAATATTAAAAGTTTGAACAATACCACTTTTGGTAAAAATTTTAAAAATAAAAAGCGTATTCTTAGACGTCTAAGTGGTATACAGAAAGCACAAGAAAATTATTACTCCCATAACCTCGCCATCTTTGAAAATAATCTTCGTAATGAGTTTAACATGCTACTTGGACACGAAGAAAGCTTGTGGCAACAAAAATCGAGAATCCAATAGCATAACGAGGGTGATAGAAATACGAAATTTTTCCATACTACCACTATTATAAGACGAAGGAGAAATTGTATTAGGAAACTCCTGATTAATGGGGAGTGGACTGATAATGGTACTATCATCTCAAATCACATCACTAATTATTTTAATGATTTATTTAAAGCTAACTTTACCTACGATATTCAAAGCCAACTACAAAATTTGGATAATGTGAGATTTGTGGAGGATGACAACTTATTCTTAACTATCCCAATTTCTATGGGGGAGGTTGGGAAAGTTACTTTTAGTATGAAAGCCCTTAAAGCTCCGGGACCGGATGGTGTCCAACCCCTTTTCTACCAACATTTTTGGAAAACAATTACTACCAACCTTTTTGCCTTTTGCCAAAAATGTTTTTGGGATAAGTACTTCCCTAATGATCTTAATAACAGCTTTATTACACTTATCCCCAAAGTGGATAACCCGGAGAACATATCGCAATTTAGACCTATTACCCTTTGCAATGTTTCTTATAAGATCCTTGCTAAAATTATTGTGGATGGGCTTATACCTATCCTTTTTCGAAATATTAGCCCCCATCAAGGTAGCTTTCTTTCTGGGACACAAGCCTCTGATTATATTATTGTCACCCAGGAAATTATTCACACCCTTATGAATACTAAAGGTAAACTCGGGGGTTTTATTCTCAAATTTGATTTGGAAAAAGCTTACGACATAGTGGAATGGGACTTTCTTGAGGGAGTCCTAAATTTGATTAATATGGATAAAGATTTTTCCAGCCTTATAATGAGTTGTGTTAAGAATACCACTACGTCTATTTTTGGAATGGCTCCCCCCTCCCCAGTTTTAAACCATCTAGAGGTCTCCGCCAGGGATACCCCCTATCCCCTTACCTTTTCGTTATGTACATGGAATAATTATCCTCTATGATATTGGATAAAGTCAAATGTAATAAGTGGAAAGGTATTAGGGCCTCGCCTAGGGGCCCCCGCATCACCCACCTCTTTTTTGTCGATGACCTTATACTTTTCACAGAAAATGATAATAGTTCGTATAAAGCGGTCATTGATACCCTCGAGGAATTTTTTCATATCTCTGGATAAAAAATAAGTTACTCTAAATCTAAAGTGTTTGCGTCCCCCAATATCCCTAAAGGGGAGGCATTAAAGGCTGGACATTTGTTCGGCGTGAGCCTTACAAATGATTTAGGTATGTACCTTGGTAATAGACTTATCCATGGTAGAATAAAAGCCTCTCATTTTAAAGACATCGTTGATAAAATCAAAAAAAGATTAACAGGATGGAAATCTAAACTCCTCTCCCTTGCGGGAAGGAAAACACTTATCCAGGCTGTAACCTCCACCATCCCAAATTATAATATGCAAAATGTCATGCTCCCGATGAAGATATGTAACGAGATTGATAGACTTAATAGAAATTTTCTATGGGGAGCGAATAATGACAAGGGAAAGATTCACCTGGTAAATTGGAATAAAGTTTGTAGCCCCAAAATAAATGGAGGCCTTGCGTTGAGGAAGAGTGCGCTAAATAACCAGGCTAGTGTCACTAAACTCAGATGGAAAATTATGAATAATGATAAATCCTTATGGGCTGACGTATTAAGGAACAAATATAAAGTTGGTCAAAACCCTAGAATGTGGAAAAAACGTAATACGTCGTCCCATACTTGGAGAAGTATTCTTAAATGTCGCGAAACCCTTGGAAAAAATTTCAAATGGAATGTCGGGAATGGTAAGAACATTAACATTCTAAAAGACTGGTGGGTGGGAAATAAATTAATCAACCCTGTGGAACACCCTGGAAACTTGGATAATGTAAATGTTGATGCGCTTATTGGTGAGAACGGGAAATGGGATGTTATTACTATTGAAAACTCCTTCAACATGAGCACTAAAAATGATATATTAAATATCCCACTTCCCCTTACTTGCCTTCGTGATGATAATCCGTACTGGTCGTTAAGTAAAAGAGGATATTTCATAATTAGTTCGTGCTATCAATCCCTTGTAACCAAACATAATGAACATCAACCATGGGAGGCTTGGAAAAAGTTATGGAAGTTAAATGTCCCACCAAAAATTTGCACTTTTTTATGGACCATTCTACATGGGAAAATTCTCACTAATGAACATCGTATGCGAAGAGGCCTTACAATCAAAGGTGATTGTCCACGGTGTGGGCTACTCGAGGACATCGACCACCTATTTAGGGAGTGCATCCACACTAGGGAGATTTGGAACACGCTTGGTTTCGACCACACCCTTGACCTCAATCTATCAGGTAATGTAAATGATTGGATTACCCTAAACATTTGGGGTGAATAAAAAATGAAAGGTACAAATGCTTTATTATTACCTTGTGGCATATTTGGAAATCCAGAAATAAATTCATCTTTAATAACATTGATGATTCTCCACAAGCAGTTGCCCGCTTGGCTATGATTTTTACAAATTATGTTTTTGAAACCCATAACTCCAAGCGAGCAAAGGTTAGTGGGGAAAATCATTCCATACTAATTCGTGATTCGTGTTCTATTGTAGGTAAAATCATCATTCACACTGATGGTGGTTTTGACCATGGGAGTGGTACGGGCTCCTTTGGTGGATTGGTTAGAAATGAAGATGGAGAATGGATCCTGGGCTTTACTGGAAAAATCCAAGGCTCTGCCAGCCCTTTGCGTGCAGAGTTGAAAGGGATTTTTCATGGGCTAAACCTAGACCTCAGAAAGAAATGGAAGAATGCTTGTTTGAAAAATGATTGTCATGAAGCCATCAATCTCATCAAGCAAGAAAATACTCAAAACCACCCTTTGGAAAATATCATCGAGGATTGCAAAGAGCTTGCGAAAGATATAAAGGTCAACATCGTACACATTCCTAGAGTAAGTAACTTCATGGGGGATTGTATGGTGAAAGTTGTGAGAGAGGTGGATGGCCTATACAGAGAGTATGACCAAGCACCGGAAGAATTCCTTAGGATGGTTGACGCAGAGATGGAGGAGGATGGGTTCTATTTTGTTTAGAGCCATTGAATTTTGTTGTTACGGACTGGTTTTCTGATTTCCTGTTTTCACCAAAATAAATAAATAAATAAATAAACCCAATTACCCCACATGTCTTTAACCCCCTTTTAACCCTTTTCCCAAATTAATCCCAACTTAAAACGTTTTAACCCAATTCTCATTTTACCCCTCTCTTATAACCTACACACCCTCTTGCACCATTAACCTTCCTAAAATGTCCCTTGCCCTAATGTGTCAATTATAAAAGTAAAGAGAAGTCCCATTTGACATAGTCTACAATTTTTAGTTTTAAACATGAGATAATTTTTGCTCCAACACTCTATAGAGAGTGTTTGTATTTTTAACAAATATCTCAATATAGGGTGTTGTGGTATAAATTATTTCACATGAATGAATTTTTAGTACAAATTTGTAGTGAGAGAGTTTGTATTTTTAGCAAATGTTTCTCATTATTTAATAGTGCATTGAGAGTTCATTTGGAGGGAGAAATAATTAGATGCAAATCTTTGATGGGATTGTTTGTATTTTTAGCATTTAATTCAAACATTGATGAGTATTTGAGAGTTCACACATTTGTACATATTGTAGATAATCTTATCTTTTTCTTTTTAGTTTTTAATTTTTTTTCCTCTCTTTGAGATTGTTACTTGTTGAAAAAAAAAATTGTAAATATATTTTTTTTAGTTAGATTTTTATATTTCATTAATTTATTTTATGCATTTTCTTTTAGTTAATTAGTTTAGAATAGCTTTAATATTCTTTTTTTAGACTCATGTTGTATCACTTTCTTTTAATAAAAATATAAATAAATCATTTTTCTCTCATTAATATTTTCTTCTTAGTTAGTTTACTTCAAAAAAATCATAACACTTTGTTAAATAAAAATTCTTTTAAAAAAATATTAAAAAAAATAACAACATGAAAATTATTTTGCAAATATCTTCACATTTAGCTCTTCACTCATAAAAGATGGATTGATACCCTTATTTATCCTACGCATATTTGTATGTATTTGCAGGTTGAAGGAATTTTGATTGGAAACGATTTGCAACAACGGCACTTACACTTAAGAGCAATTTTTTCTTGTTATCAATATGCGTTTATGCTAAAAAAGAATAAAGCAAGTAAGCACTTTCCTCGTGAATAAAATTCGACGACCTCGAGTCGAATCCCACGAAGTTTGTCCGGAAATCCCCTTTTTCTTCTCCTTCTCTTCCTCTCTCTCTTCTCCTCTTTCTTTTCTTTCACTCTCTCATGCCTTATATAGAGAGAAATAAGGGTTTATCCCTTATAAACCCAAAAATGACTCATTTACTCAATTGTGAGTCCCTACTAGTCCAAAAACGCCCGAAACCTAAACACTACTCCCGGATACTCTATTGTGACTATCTCGGCCATTCCTAAACCAACCACGCACTTGAAATCTCCATCCGAGTCACTTAACCGCATTCCACTAATTAAACCCAACACATCTTACTACGGGTTTTCCAATTTAAAATATTATCCTTTGTCGCTTTATCCAACTGTGACATGAAATTTAAATGGTCCAACTCATTTATTTAATACCAAAAGTAAATGTAACACACATCGAAAATCATCTAACCCTCATAAACTCTAAAAATTATTTTTCAGAGAAATTTCTCAAATCTCCAAACTACACCCATTTATGAAATTTAATTATCCATAAAAGTGCGGGGTATTACAGCTAGGTCGAGGATGAGGGAAGAGGAATGGGAGGGGGATGGGTGACTAAAAAGGGATAAATGTCCGCCACATTAAATGTGCGATGCATGCGAAACTCCGGAAGAAGGTCGACCTCATAGGCATTCGGCCCACAGGCTCGAATAATAGGAAAAGGGCCAAAACGTCTCATAAGAATCTTGTTCCCTTTGCCTAAACATCATGCCTTATGGAGGTACACCATAACTAAATCACTGGGCTGGAAAGAAAGAAAACGATGATGCTCATCAGTCGCCTCTTTGTAAGAGTTATAGGTGGTCTATAGACGGGTACGAACGTCGACCTGGATGGACGTTAAGTGGGTCGCAAACTCCTCTGCAGAGGGGTACATAGGAAATGCAGGTGATAGCTCAACGAGGTTAATGGTCATAGTTAGGGACTCACCCAACATAATCTGGAAGGGGGAAAAACCTATAGAACAGTTGACTGCATTATTGAAAGCAAACTCGTCCTGTGCAATCACAATATCCCATCTACGGGGGTGCTCGGAGGTCAAATAATGCAAAAGGTCTCCCACACTCCTATTGACAGCCTTTGTCTGTCTGTCGGTCTGTGAATGAAAGTCATTCAAAAACTGGAGCTCCGTCCGTAATAAGCGAAATAAGGTCCGCCAGAAATGTCCCGTAAAGCATACATCTCGATCGGATGTGATGCTGTGGGGAATACTATGTGATCGAACAATCTCACAGAAGTACAAGGACGCGATATGAGAAGCATCTGTCATACAAGAACACAGAATGAAATGAGACATCTTGGAGAATCAGTCGACAATTACCATTAAATAATCATGCCCACTGGAAGTACGGGGAGGCCCACAATGAAGTCCATCTAAACGTCTTGCAACGAGCGTTCGGGTATCGGAAGTGGAGTGTACAAGACTGCATTGGAATGCTTCCCCTTGGTCGTCTGATATGTATAACAACGCCTAATGAAGGCATTAATATCCCGCTTCATTGTTGGCCAATAGAAACGGTCTCTCAACAATGCATGGGTGCGTGCCTTCCCCAAGTGACCTGCTAATACGCCCCCCGTGAACTTCAGAAATAATCTTCTCCTGCAAAGAGGAAGAAGGTATACACAAATTGGTCCTGCGATGTAAAAAGCCATCATGTAATAGGTACTCACCCATTGCCCCATTGCCCTGCTGGCAAGCTGTATAAATGGGTCCCAAATCCACATCGATCGGGTAAATGTCTCGAATCTCATCAAACCCAAAAACTTGATTTCGCAAAGTCACTAGAGCATTAGCTCGCCTGCTAAGAGCATCCGCTACCAGATTCTCTTTACCGGGCTTGTACTAAAGGTGGAAAGTGTAACGGTGAAGATATGCAGTCGCTAACACGTCGCTGGCTATGAAGGAATCGCAAGGCCTCATGGTCAGATTTGATCACAAACTCCTTGTGTAAGAGGTAAGGTGACCAAAACTTCATGGCCTTCATGACTGTATAAAACTCAAGTTATATGTATAATTGTGTAATGCCGCTCCCGTTAACTTCTGCTTAAAAATGCAATGGGATTCCCATTTTGGCTCATGGCAGCCCCAACCCCAATCTTGCAAGCATCGCAAGACAACTGATCAAAGTTCGGTAAGGAGATGATAGGACCAGTCGTCATTAATTCCTTAATGAACTTGAAGGCCTGCTCGACCTCCTCGGTCCATCTGAACTCGATGCTTGAAGAAGTTCTCATGAAATCTGTGATCAAGGCCATGACGGTGTTAAATCCTACTAAGAACCGTCGATAAAACCAGGCAAGACCATAAAAGCTACGAACCTGAGTCACCAAAGCAGGGGTGGGACAATCTATTATCGCTCGAATCTTGGCGTCATCCACCCGAACGCCATCTCCGAATACGACGTAACCCAAAAAAGTCACCGATGAAACCATAAAAGCACACTTTTTCAACGTAAGGAAAAAGCATTCTACTCGTAAAACCTCAAAAACCTAGGTCATGTGGCTAAGATGATCCTCCTCAGATCGACTATAAATCAAAATATCATCAAAGTAGACCACGATGAACTTGCCCAAGAAATGGCGCAAAATCTGAGTCATCACCCTCATAAATGTGGATGGAGCGTGGGAGAGGCCAAAAGATATCACCGTCCACTGATAAAGCTCGTTTTTTGTCTTAAAAGTCATCTTTCATTCATCCTGCGGTCTCAAACGTATCTGGTGTTTGCCACTCTTCAAATCTAGCTTAGAAAAAATTGTCACCCCATGGAGCTGGTCCAACATATCTTGAGTCTAGGAATTGGGAATATATATGTCATTGTGATTTTTTTAATTGCACGACTATCTACACACATACGCCAACTCTTATCCTTCTTGGGATATAATAATGTTGTCACCACACAAGGACATGTTCTCCCGAATATACCCCTTGTCACACAACTCGGTGACCTGCCTCTGTAACTCAGCGTGCTCCGTAGGCAACATGCGATAATAGGGGAGTTGCGCCCTATGAATAAAACCAATAGCATACTGTATATCCCGAAGAGGGGGAAGATCATCCAGGGTTGTGCACAAGTGGGTAAACGAGTCTAACAAACTCTAAACACGCGGTAGAACAAGCGCCTCCAGAGTGGTAATGGGGCTAATAAGAGCATAGCACAATCCTGTCTCTGCAGTATCAGTGGATAACTCCTCATATGAGACAAGGGAGAAAGGGAGAGAGATTGGGAATGGTCGCATAGGTCGGAAAAGAAAATCTCTACCATCATGCTTAAATGAATAGGTATTGGCTCGGCTATCGTGCATGCTGCGATGATCAAAATGTCACGGTCTTCCCAAAAGCAGGTGATGCACTCGCATATCCACCACGGTACATAGAACCTCGTCATGATAATCTCTGATGAAAAAAGTCACCCGACATTGTCGGCTTGGAGCAAGTGTGGTTCCACTTCCCAACCGTCCAATACAACACGAGTTGGGCAGTGCTTCTGTGGGAAGTTATAATTTGTTAACCATCTCCTATGCTACCAAATTATCACTATATCCCCCATCGATAATAACTGTGCATAACCTCCACTTTGTGGTGCAACGAGTAAAAAAAATACTCGATCGGATCCAAGTATCATCGTTAAGTGGGGGTGTTTTAGGATCCACGGGTGTTGTTATCATCACGGTATGTGTGTAGGTAGGGAAGATATTGGTTAGTTTTTCTTGGGTCTGGCAAAAGGAAACTCGTTGTCGGCAAATAAATTGAGCGGTAAGTAATGGAACATTGGTGGGAATGGAGAGGATACCCAAATACGCGCATCCTTTATATAGGGAATTAGGGTTTTAGATGGAGCAAGAATTATGTTTTCTTGGGATTGGGGTAAATAGGGTTTGGTATTACTTTTGCGGTGTTGGATTTGGGTAAGGTTTACGATAGAAATGGTCTTGAATTGGTTGGAATTATTAGGTTTTAAATCTTGGTAATATTTAAGACTTTTCTAAATTTCGGTGGATCTTATTGAATTCCGGGCAGATCTGTAGGAGATTCCGGACTGATCGGCGGTATCCCCAAGCAAGAACGATGGGCCAGACCTCTAACTGAGGTCGCGGTTGTTGTGAGGAGGGCCATTGCCTACTATGAATTTTTGGCGGTGGCGTAACTGGTCTCGAGGAGGAGCTGTTATCCGAAACACTCAAAGGATTTGTCGACAGTTGTGGGCCCTACATCTGGGCTGCCTCGATTGTCCATTCTTGTGAAAAAGAGTTGTCAAAATGGTGGTATTAGGTGTGGTTAATGTAGGGTTAGGGTTTATTCGAACATCATCTGGATGATTCCAATGGGAGTCCCAATCTTCTATGAACATGGCTGGTCCGAGAACAAACCACGCTCTGATACCAATTTGATATAATCTAAGGTGCAGAAGCATAAGAAAATTAACTACACAATAACAACAACAACATGGAATATGTGGGAGGTTATATTATTTCTCTTTGTAGTCTTTTAATCTCAAAATGGCAAAAGTGATACAATGAGGGACTGAATAGTTATTTATACTAAAAGGGTACAAAAGGGAAAAAATGCTAAAAAAGATGACTATATCCCTATACTCTTGCATCAAATATAGTCACGAGAATGAATGCATCTTAATCTCGCTTTCCTGTAGAGGCATTCTCTATGTCCTCAATTTTCAACTGGAAACGCTTGACTTGGAGGCTGTAGGAGGAGCATGGGGCAAGCAGCATATGGTTCATTTGTTGTTGCAAGTAAAGTTGGTTATAAGAAATCTAATCCTAAGTGAAAAGGATTGTATTAGGGGTTAACTCAATAAGAGCAGTGTTTCAAGTTCGTCATCCTGGCAACATAGTGAATCAACAATGATATATAAATGAGACAACAGTCACTCCCCCAGATGGGGCCAACTAATGATGTCGATTTTAGCATGAATGACAATAAATGCAGGAAAGGAAAGGAATATATAGCTTGCAACGGTTCGAGTCAAAAATATACCTACATCCACTTCAGGAATTTTATCAATGGTTGAGAGACTATAACATCGTATGATGAACCCCAGTTATTTGAGAGGAAAAGGGAATAGTGTGCCTTGTTTCTGATATCCACAGTCTCAATTATAGTAGTAAGTGCAAGTCTTAGAAACTTCCCTCCTATATGGAAGATAAGCTAAGTTCAGTTATGTAGATCCTATAATTCCAGCGTGAGATCAGTTAAGGCTAATTTGTTTGTTGCTGGAAGTGAGACTAGATATGATATGGATTGGGTAGGTGGTAGCATGGTTCGAATTATCTCTAGGTGTCCCAGTAAGAGTTCTGGGATAAATTACAGACCACAAATATCAAAATTAATACATACAGTTAGGTTATGTCTCACGCTTGAAATTCCATCAACCCATGAAATTATAGTACATAATTAGTCATTACTCGCATATCTACACCCACTTTAGCCCATTTAAGACTCAAGAACAGGGGGTTGATATTTTGAATCCAACACCATTGTAAAACTGGACAAACAAGAAATTTTTCTATTTTTCGAAAGTAAAACTCACATTTGATTTCTTCTTTTCTCCTCTAAAAAAAGCAGAGAAAACGGGTTGTTGTGATGCTCACCCTCCACATTTTCAGCTCCATGAAGAGTCACCATAAGTACACCTGCTTCGCTGGGGCTCTCACTACCAAATACACCATCAATTCCACTTTTTTTCCTCGAAAATCTATCAAGAACTCTGTTGAGACCATCATTATCTTCTTTAAAAGGAGCATATGTTAGCTCCACTACAATCTACCATCTTTGCTTCATGTTTGGATGATCATTTATATTTGTGTTGTTAAGCAAATCAAGGGTGAATTCCTTTGGTTCATTAGGTATGAGAAGTTTCAAAGGCACTACTTGAACCCCCAATCTGTCGTGTGCCCCTACATGTGAATAAAATCGCAAAGCAGCATAAAAAAACAACTCTTTGTATACTAAAACCATAGTTGTCACATGCGTATCAAAAATGTATATATCGTGTATTATATCGTAAAATGTTGCGCAAAATAATAAATGTGTAAAGAACGCAGTACATAGTATAAAACCAATCTTAGATATGATTACATCATCTAACAATAAGAGATTTGCATGTGTTAAAAAAATGTGTTTGAATCGCACTGTAATCACATATTACGAGTATATTAGAATAAAAGAGAAATAAAATGAAAAAACAAGAAAGGTAATGGATTTTCATTTACATTTTTTCTACAAGGAAAAAAATTAAAAAAATAAACAATATGGACACTAATATGTCTATATTATAGAATGCTACTTGCGATACATGCATGTGATACGTATGTAGCATACAATACTAACAACTTTTAGAAACTACACAAGGTAAAATATAGAAGTATATGAGATGATCACGTGACAAACCTTATCCTAATCATATACATTGATATGCCCCAAGTGTAACCTCGGCCTAGAGACACCAACCTCGACCGATATTATGGCCGACGTTGGGCATGACTTGGACACGCGATATCACCCCTCGGCCATATCAAGGTCGGTCCAGGCCGACACTACCATGAGCCTCTCCAAGGGACATCACAAGGATCGGCAACATTCTCGTATACCTTGGAATGGCAACCTCGGCTAGATGTAGGTCGAGCTCGCAGGAAGCCACCAGCAACCTCATCAAGCCACCAGTTCAACCTCGTCTCAGGCCGACCTTGCCCATTGTCTCGGTTGGGATTAGGCCGAGACCTCCATGGGATACTCGGACTGAATAGGTACCAAGACTCACCAACCTCGGCCTCACCAAGGCCGAGGTCATACACCAGACGCGGTAGCCGAGCACCTGCTGACACTTAGATAAGGACACGTGGACACAAATCAGTTATAACAAGATTATTCCCCACACGTGGGGAGAATATTGCATCATCATTCTCTACATGTGACAGTGACAGATGGCACTCCCATATTGGTGAGGTAACCACACACATTCTCATTACATGCATGGAGGGTACATTACACCCCCTAGGTACTATATATAGAGGTCATCCTCTACCTTGCAAAGGGATCCCAGATATTCAACCCTAGCTGAAACCCTGTCTAGATACACAGTAGAGAGAGAAAGCTTGAGAGATTGTATCCATGGCCATTAGTGCCTTATTACAGTGAGATTATTCACACACACAAAGTGGACGTAAGCCAATTTAGGCTGAACCACTTATATTCTGGTGCTCTCTCCTCTTCTCCTCATCTCATTCCCTTACCTTTTACATAACTATGCTGCCATTGTTGTTCTTAGATTGAGCTTGAAAACACTTTGGCTGGTGGTGCTGATTCCGGCATCATCATTTTGGCACCGTCTGTGGGAAGAGAGAAGCTATCTCTTCCTCTTTTTGTCCTTAACCTCACCGGAGACTCTGGTGGTGAACCAGGCCTCCCCCTAGCGCGGAGCTGTTTCACCATTGTAAGAGGTCCTGTGAGGTACTAAGCTCATCTGTTACTCAAGATCTATAGTGTTAACATATGGCACCAGACTTACCACCGCCTCTTCCGCCGCCTGGGGGTGGAGGGCCTAGTTCCAGTCAGGCGCCCCCCAAGTACGAAATGGTAGAGGTGGCAGCAGCCTTGAGATCTTTGGCTGCAACACAAGCAGCCATGGAGGAGCAGTTTGCACAGCTCAGCCAAAATATGATGAGGCCACCAGGAGTCTCACCGAACATGATCACTCCGGCGGCAATTCAGCCTCATCCTGACACCAGGGGACCACCCCAGGCACCAATGAAGGACCAACCTGCACCCCCGCGAAGAAGGGACGTTGTTGACCCTAGGCGCTTACGCCTGGGGAGGCAGGGAAACCCTTGCCCAGAGGACATGTATGATGATCTAGAGGCGGAAGAAACCCCAGAAGACTGCTGGGAGCCGTATGAGGTGTCAAATAACATTGTACGGCCTCTTAGGCAAAGTCAAGGTTGTGTCGGCCGAAGAAGTGAAGAGGCCCAACAAAGAGGGTCAGCCTTTGATAGGTTGAGTAGAGGGTCGGCCTTCGAGAGATTGGGCCCGATAAATGACCTAAGACAGAGACTGTCGAGATCAAGGAGCGCAGCAGGCTCTCAGAGAAGGAACAGGCAGGGTCGGCCAGACCAAGGCCGACACTGTGAAAGTAGAGGCAGGGATCAGTAAGAGGTCAACAACCAACGTGTCGTGGTAGGAGAACCCGCGGTCCATCCCAGGGAGGTGGCAGGGGATAACCTCGGCCAAGTCGATGACAAAAGACCATGAATGATTCTATCCAACGCCTTGAGGAGAAGATAGGAGACCTCATTAAAAGCATAGACCCATTACAAAGGGGCTACTCAGAGGGCTCCCCATTTATGGCTAGGATAGTGGGGTTCCCAACCCCGGCTAAGTTCAAGCCTCCTACGATGTCTCCCAAGTATGATGGAAGCACCAACCCAGTACACCACATAGATATGTATCAATCGGCGGTAGACATCTACTCGATACCCGATGAGATGAAGTGTAGAGCCTTCTCTGGGACCTTAACAGGGGCAGTGCACAGCTGGTTTACCTCTCTTCCGAAGAACTCGATTGAGAACTTCAAAGGCTTAGCTGAACGATTCATCCATAACTTCTTCTTTGGGATAAGACCCCAGAAGAAAACCACCCACCTGCTGTATGTCAAACAGGGCAAGGATGAGAGCCTAAGAGACTACATAGCACGGTTCAACAAAGAGAAGTTGGAGGTCGAGGATTATGAAGAAAATATAGCCATGACTGCCCTTATAGGGGGTCTGCAGAAAGGGAAGCTGTTGTGGAAGCTGGCCGAAGACCCTCCTAGGTCTATGGCAGAGCTCCCGACAACCGCAGGGAAAGTAATTAATACGGAAGAGGCAATGGCCGCCAAGTATGAGGATGAGAACCGCGGTGGCAGTGGAAAGTCCCAAAGCAAGAAACATGATAAGAAGAGATCGGGTGATGACAAGTTTCCTCACTATACTCCTCTGACTGTGAGTTGTGAGCACATCCTCAATGAGATTAAGAATGACGGGGCTCTGAGATGGTCAGAGAAGCTGAAAGCCCCACCACATAAGAGGAACAAAAACCTATGGTGTGAGTTCCACCAAGATCATGGTCACGTCACAGATAGATGCTTCGCTTTGAAGGATGAGATTGAGAAGATGTTAAAATCTGGGAAATTGAGAAAATATATAGACGGTAAGGCTCCTAAGAGTGGAAGAGATGACCATAAGAAAAGGAGGAATGACAGATGTCGTGACAACGTCCCAGCCCGAAGAGACGATGATTCAGAAGGTGATGATGAAGATGATCCGAATCTCCCACCAAAGGATGACAACACCCCGGTGAAGAGGGTTGGTATGATCTCTTTCGGTGTTGGCACAATATGCGGAGGATTTGCAGGTGGTGGATCTGAAGTAGCTGATAGGAAGGCTCATGTAGCTGAGGCCAAATCAGTGACCAAGCTTGAAGTTATGAATCTAACGTCTTCCGATACAGTACAGAAGAGGAAGAAAGTAGATATTAACACCCTCGTAGTTGGGTTCTCCAGACTCGACTTGAGAGGTATCTTAGCCCCCCATGATGACCCTTTGGTCATAACAACAAGGGTGCATGGATATGAGGTGCAGAGGATCCTCGTGGATGGGGGGAGTTCGGCAGATGTGATGTTTTGGCCTTGCTTCAAGATCTTAGGCCTTAGTAAAGCAAGACTGGTTCCCTATCACCACCCCTTGATAGGCTTCAGTGGTGAAAAGGTTCACCCCTTGGGCATGTATGAGATGGACGTACGAATGGGTGACGAATGGCCTAAGAGGTTGACTAGGAGGATTAATTTCTTAGTGATGGATGAGAGTGTCTTCTCGGCCTATAACCTCATCATAGGAAGGGTGGCCCTTAGGGAGTTCGAGGTTGTGCCGTCAACGGTCCATCAAATGCTAAAATTCACGACTCATTATGGAGTAGGGGAAGTGCAAGGTGACCAAACCACAGCGCGAGTATGTTACTTCAACTCGGTCGAAGAGAGAGAAACCCATAAGAGGGCCACCACCACTTATAGCATTGATACTCTTGATCCAAGAGATGAAACAAAGTTGAAGAAGGGAGAGGTCGCGGAAGAGGTAGAATCCATCGTCCTCGATAAGGATGAGCCAAAAAAAACCATCCAAGTCGGCAAAGCCCTTAATCCAAAAATCAAGGAAGAGCTGATAAACTTCCTCAGGAAGAGGCAGAGTGTCTTCGCATGGAGTCACGCAGACATGCCTGACATCAATCCTGAAGTGATGAGTCACAAGCTCAACATAGCCAAAGATGCCAGGCCTATCACACAGAGATGAAGAGTATACTCCAGGGAAAAATATAACGTCATCCGTGAAGAGGTGAAAAAGTTGGAAGAGGCTGAGTTTATAAGAGAATTTACCTATCCAAAGTGGCTATCAAATGCGGTCATCGTGCCCAAGGCCAATGGGAAGTGGAGAATGTGTGTCGATTTCACTGATCTAAACAGATCTTGACCAAAAGACAGCTACCCCTTACCTCGGATAGATCAGATGGTGGATGCTACAGCAGGACATGAGCTTCATGGATGCGTATTCAGGCTATAACCAAATCTTCATGGATGCCAAAGACTCAGAGAAGACAGCCTTCATTACCAACAAAGGGACATACTGCTACAAAGTGATGCCCTTCGGTCTGAAAAATGCATGGGTAACATACCAATGTCTTATCAATAAGATGTTCAAAGAGCAAATAGGTAAGACCATGGAAGTGTATGTATATGATATGCTGACAAAAAGCTTGAAAGCTTGCACTCATGTAGCAGACCTTGAGAAGACCTTCGATGTGATGGACTCGTACAAGATGAAACTCAACCCAGCGAAATGTGTCTTCGGAGTAGGAGCTGGGAAGTTCTTGGGATTCATTGTCAACCAGAGAGGAATCGAAGCGAACCCTAAAAAAATGAAGGCGTTGCTTGACATGAAGACTCCTAGGAATATCAAGGATGTCCAAAGACTCACGGGGAGAGTGGCTGTGCTTAATAGATTCGTCTCTAGGGAGACGGACAAGTGTCTCCCATTCTTTAAAGTTTAGAGAAAGGCCTTCCAATGGGACGAAGAGTGTGAAAAAGCCTTCAACCAACTCAAGTCCTACTTAGGGTCTCCCTTATTGCTGTATCGTCCCATCGCATGAGAAAGGTTGTTTGTGTATCTGGTGGTCTCTGAATCAGCCATCAGCGCGACCATCATACGGGAAGAGGATGGGATCTAAAGGCCTGTATACTTCAACAGTAAGGCCCTTCAAGGGTCTGAGCAAAATTATCCCCGTATGGAAAAGTTGGCTTATGCCCTAATACAAGCCCCAAGAAAAATGAAGTCTTACTTCCAAGCTCACTCCATGGTAGTCCTCACTGACTCCCCACTAAGGCAGGTCCTGCATAAACCTAAGAAGTACGGGAGATTGATGACCTGGGCCATCGAATTAGGAGAATATGATCTTACCTACCAGCCTAGGACAGCCATCAAAGGGCAGGCCCTCGCGGACTTTATTGCAGAATTCACCTGGGAAGAGGTCGAGACAGAGAAAGGCCTAGAGGACGCCGAAGAGACAAACCGTAGGGTCTTATGAAATTTGGAAGAGACGGCACCAAATGTCTTTCGAGATCGGGAAGAGGTTTTCTCAGGCAAAACCCGGAGCCGGGTAGAAGAGAACGAAGAGGATCGATACCTCTTCAAGTAAGGAGTTATGACAGAAGGGGTCTTCTCATTAGATACAGATGTCTGGAGCCTCTTCGTTGATGGCTCTTCCTGTGATAGTGGAAGCGGTGCCGGGCTAATACTCTCGGCTCCAGATGGCGCCAATATTGAATACGCCTTGAGATTCAACTTCCAGGCCTCAAACAATGAGTTCGAGTATGAAGCCATGATAGCAGGTCTCTTATTGGCGAAGACTCTTCGTGTAAGATGACTCCTACTCCACAGCGACTCAAGGCTAGTTGTCAATCAAGTGTTGGGAGTCTATGAGGCCAAGAATGAAAGGATGGTGAAGTACCTGGACAGAGTTAGAAAGATGTTGGAATATTTTGAAGAGGCAAAACTGAAGAGAGTGCCTCGATAAAGTAACAGCCACGCAGATGCATTGGCAAGGTTGGCCTCGACAACGGAGACAGATGTTAGAAGGACCGTTCCGATCGAGGTCTTAGGAAAGTCAACCATCGAGGAAGAAGAGGTATGTAACCCTTGTCATAATTTGAACCTAGGAGACTCATGGATCGACCCGCTTGTCAGATACATAAAAGAGGGAGAGCTGCCTGAGTCCAAATTAGAAAGAAGAAAATTGAGATATAGAGCTACCAGGTTCTCGATGATAGGAGACGTCTTGTACAAAAAGGGGTTTTTATTGCCTCTCCTTTGGTGTGTGCATCCCACAGAAGTCTCCAGGGTCTTACAAGAAGTCCATAAGGGCTCTTGCTCTAGCCACATAGGGGGAAGGCCCTTGGCCAAAAGGATCATCACTCAGGGATACTGGTGGCGTACCTTGTCCAAGGACGCTGCAGACTACGTGAAGAGGTGCGACAAATGTCAAAGGTTTGCCACTATCCCTCATCAAACCCATCATCCTATGACGTCATTCTCTTCCCCGTGGCCATTTGCGGTATGGGGAATTGACTTAGTAGGACCCTTCCCAAGAGTTTTCAACAACTATAGATTCTTGATAGTTACGATTGACTACTTCTCAAAGTGGGTGGAGGCAGAGCCGATGATAACAATCACGGAGCAGAAGACCTTCCAGTTCATTTGGAGGAATATCATATGTAGATATGGCCTCCCAAACACTCTCACCTCGGACAATGGGACCCAGTTCAAGAACTCCTCTTTAGAAAAGTATTGCCTAAGAGTAGGAATAAGGCAATTCTTCTCATCCCCCGACCGACCTCAGGTAAATGGCCAGACCGAGGTCACAAACAAAACTATACTGGATGGGATCAAGAAAAGGTTAGAGGAGGCGAAGGGAAGATGGGCTGAAGAGGTCTACGCTGTGTTATGGGCCTATAGAACCACTGCAAGGACACCAACAGGTGAAACCCCATTCATGCTGGCACATGGCTCAGAGGCCGTCATACCAACAGAAGTAGGACTTCCAACTCATCGGGTTCAGACCTACGACCCTGACAATAATGGAGAAGAGAGGAGGCTAGACCTAGATCTTATCAAAGAAAGAAGAGAGGACGCAGAGGTCAGACATGCAGCCTACCAGCAGAGGGTAGCGAAATTCTACAACCAGAGGGTGAAGTCAAGACCCATTACAGTAGGAGACCTAGTGCTGAAGAAGACCCTACAGAAAGCAAATAAGCTTCACCCAAACTGGCATGGCCCCTACAAAGTGATAGAAGAGGTTGTGCCTGGCACTTACAGGCTAGAAAACCTAGAAGGAGAACCTTTCACTAACCCATGGAATGAAGATCACCTAAAAAGATATTACATATGATGTTGCATAGAGTTTTATGTAAATGTACCATCTTATTATGAAGAGGTTATTAATGAAGATCAGTTCCCATAATAGTTCTTGCTACATTCTTAGATCAGAGATTAATTATGAGGATAACATCTTAGGTGATGACCTCAGACCTTCATAACACCATTCATTGGTGACGAGGTCTGAGGTCAGACACCATAAGGAGATGACCTCAGACCCTTAACATCATTAATTTGGTGAGATTAATTATGAGGATAACATCTTAGGTGATGACCTCAGACCTTCATAACACCATTCAGTGGTGACTAGGTCTAAGGTCAGACACCATAATGAGATGACCTCAGACCCTTAACATCATTAATTTGGTGAGATTAATTATGAGGATAATATCTTAGGTGATGACCTCAGACCTTCATAACACCATTCATTGGTGACGAGGTCTAAGGTCAGACACTATAATGAGATGACCTCAGACCTTTAACATCATTAATTTAGTGAGATTCATTATGAGGATAACATCTTGGGTGATGACCTCAGACCTTCATAACACCATTCATTGGTGACGAGGTCTGAGGTCAGATACCATAATGAGATGACCTCAGACCCTTAACATCATTAATTTGGTGAGATTTATTATGAGGATAACATCTTAGGTGATGAACTCAGACCTTCATAACACCATTCAGTGGTGACGAGGTCTGAGGTCAGACACCATAATGAGATGACCTCAGACCCTTAACATCATTAATTTGGTGAGATTAATTATAAGGATAACATCTTAGGTGATGACCTTAGACCTTCATAACACCATTCAGTGGTGACGAGGTCTGAGGTCAGACACCATAATGAGATGACCTCAGACCCCTAACATCATGAATTTGGTGAGATTAATTATAAGGATAACATCTAAGGCGATGACCTCAGACCCTCATAACACCATTCGGTGGTGACAGGGCCTGAGCTCAGGACCATTGGTTGAGTTTAAACAAGGCCATTGCAAAAAGACAAGCTTAGAAAGAGGGCTTCAGAGGTTGAAGCTCATTACAAATTTGTTTTTTAGCAGACATCATTGCAACGAAACTAAGAATGAAAATTAATAAGCTAAGAATGAAAAGCATCACATGACATTCAATGAAAAGAAAGTGAAGATGGTCCTCATCAGAGGTTGATATATATATTCAGAAATTATATGTTCAACGATTACAGAAACTCCATAATACAACGAGTTACAAAGAATGATAAAAAAATCCTAAGGGTTTGAAGAGGGAATGTTGACATCCTCAGCTTGATTAGTCACCTCGGCCGCATCATCACAATGGTCTGCCCCTCCAACCTCGGTGACCTCCAATGTAGCAGTCTCGGCAGGAGCGGTAACCTCTTCCTCAACCTCCTGAAGAGCTTGGGAAAATTGGGGATCAGCAAAGCCGAGGCCAACGAAATCAGAGGCCTTCAAAGTGCCGGCCTCTCTCTCCCTGACGTCTGCCCATTTAATAATGGCTTTGATACCTCTTTCAAGGTATTCAAAGCCGAAGCCCATGAACTCATCAGAGGCCTTATAATTAGCAATTATCTTCTCACAGGCATCATCAAGAGCGGCTCTGACTGCTGAGTTGACTTTCTGCTACAGAACGTCGTCCTTAGCCTTTAGTGCAGCAGTATGATCATTGCCGAGTTGGGAGATGTCCTTCTCCAACCCCTTCACCTTCTTCTCAGAGTTATCCAGCTCAGACTTGAGGTGCTCGATCTTTGCGTTCAGAGTACTCTGGACTTTCTCGGCCTCTTGCCCCTCTTGGATGAGGGTCAACTTCCTCAGAGTCCAGTTGGATAAATGGTGCATAGCGGTCAAGCCCTGCATATTTAGTGATCATGAATAAGCTAAAGTAGAATCAGATGTTACACTTAGAAGAATTTCTGAAGAAGGATCAAATAACACCTGAACGGCTCTGTGAAGGCCGAACTCAACCAGCAAAGGGGTGTCCAGAGACCTGAAGAAGCATTTGTCAGCCTCGGTCATTACAGAGCCGACGACATCCAGGGCCTGCATACTGTGGCCGACTACACTGTCAGTTATCTTCAATTGATCCAGACGAGCCGACAGGACGTCAGCTGAAGAGATAGAAATGGCAGTGTCAGTAGTTTTCTTCTTAGGCCTCTAATCCTCAGGGGCATGACCTTCGGGAGCCCTCTTCTTTTTGGCGGGGGGCTTAGAGGCAGAGGGAGATGGGGGAGGAAACTTAAGACCTGCTTTCTTAGCAAGTCTTGTCAAGCTTGGTACGGCCATCTCCCAAAGCTCGTCCGGAATATCCTTTGGTCTCTCTGTAAAAAATTAGTGGACTTGAGTTAGATAATCAGATATGATTAAACTCAGAGGTTAAACTTCAATAACAAAAATGCTTACCAAGCTCGGCAAGGGGACTTCCACCCAGACCTGTCCCAGAGAGGAAGTGGGGAGTCATCAAGTGTTCGAACCTGACAAATAGCCCATGTACCCCTGATCTTGAAGGGCTTTCACCTTCTGGAGGTTTTGTAGACTTAGGCCAGGGTCAGCCCTGGGAGACATGGTGACCTTACCCCACCTCAGGGTCATCCTCTGCTCCAGATTGGATGAGGGAACACTTGGGCCAAACTCCCATGGCCCTGAAGCAAAGAAGTACGGAGGCTTTCAGTTATGGTTGGAAGTCTGAGTCACCTGAAGCAATTTCTTCTCAGGCCTCCGAGCTACAAAACGGTAGTAGCTCGGATGATTTTTGGTCGAGGAAGGGACGTAGAAACCTACGAAGACCTGAACTGGAAGGTTTGAGTGGTGGACAGCCTTCCATAACACTATGGCCCCTATTAGGACTCTCCAAGCATTAGGAGAGAGTTGAGAGGGGGGGAAATTGATATAAGAAAGGATGGACTTGATAATGGGGTGAATGGGCAGACGGAACCCCAACTTGAACATCTGCTCATACAGGCAGATCTCGCCGTCTCGACCATGATAAGCCCTCTCTTCCCTCAGAGGTCTCCTAAGTTTTATTGAGGGGCTGATAGAATACAAATATCTGAAGCAGAGAAGGTCTACCTTAGTAATTGTACTCTCGATCTCGGCCGCCTCAGAGACGTCGACATCGCTCTCAACCTCATCATCATCATCCAACTCAACGTCGGCCGGAGCAGATGTTGATGGGTTACTCGAGAACCTCTGAGCGAATTCTGCCTCGGTGACAGCCGACAGAGGGATGGCGTCAAGTGGTGGTGGAATGGCCATACTCGGCTCAAGAATCTCAACCTCTGAGGAAGACCCTGAGGTGCTTGAGTGATTATGGGACGAGGCTCGTTGGAGACCTCGGCCTGATCAGGGGCCTGATCAGGCCTAGGTGTGAAGTCCATGGCCTCTTGAAAGGAATCCACAGACATGGGGTCTGAGGTAGAAGATTCAGACTCAGACATAGGTATGGGATCAGCAGGAACCTCTGTCTTATAGAAGTTCTCCGGGGGGTCAGGATATATCACCTTCAGAGGCGGTGAAATATGGGTCTAATGGGAAAATCTTGTGATCTACGAGCCTCCTCCTATGCTCTTTCTATTTGCCTAATCTTTTCTAAAGTCTTCACTCTAAGAGAGGGGAACTCCTCAAGAAGCTGATATAAGGGTCTGAGCATCAGAGGACGACACTACACTTAGGGATTTTCCTAAACTCCAAAAATTACAAACAAGACTGGCTGATGAAGCAAAGGAATCTAAAGATCAAACTACTTAAATTTGGCAAGAATAGCTCGCCTAAAATTATGGTGGTCTCGCCGAAAAACTAAGAAACTCGCCGAAAAATACGAAAATAAGGGTGCTTGCAGGAAAAATGAAGGAAAAAGTATGGTAGACCTTACTTGAGGATGAAATGGTAAGGAAGAGAGGAGAAGATGCGAGAAATCACCACCCAAAAGCCTTGAACCAAGATCTTTCTAGAAAGAGAAAGCTGCAGGAACGAGAGCGGCTGAAATGGGAGAAATGAAGAAGAAAGAAGGAAAGAAGGGTTCAAAAGCCTTAAATACTCTGGCATAACTCCCAAGGCCCATCATTGCCTTGGGAGCCCCAAAGGGCGGCTGATAGCACACGCCTACCAAGCAAGCATGTTCCAGCATTGGACAAGTGTTAAGAAAGTATTGGTTTGTAATAGACAGGCCTCGGAGCTGTGGTAATCCCCTAGTCACTTGCTCTCACATATGACTAAGGGTTGGGGGGTGATTGACATACCCCAAGTGTAACCTCGGCCTAGAGACACCAACCTCGGCCGATATTATGGCCGACGTTGGGCATGACTTGGACACGCGATATCACCCCTCGGCCATATCAAGGTCGGCCCAGGCCGACACTACCATGAGCCTCTCCAAGGGACGTCACAAGGATCGGCGCATTCTCGTATACCTTGGAATGGAAACCTCGACCAGATGTAGGCCAAGCTCGCAGGAAGCCATCAGCAACCTCATCAAGCCACCGCAACCTCATCAAGCCACCAATAACCTCATCAAGCCACCAGTTCAACCTCATCAAGCCACCAGTTCAACCTCGTCTCAGGCCGACCTTGCCCATTGTCTCAGCTGGGATTAGGCCGAGACCTTCATGGGATACTCGAACTGAACAGGTACCAAGACTCACTAACCTCGGCCTCACCAAGGCCGAGGTCATACACCAGATGCGGTAGCCGAGCACCTGCTGACACTTAGATAAGGACATGTGGATACAAATCAGTTATAACTGGATTATTCCCCACACGTGGGGAGAATATTGCATCATCATTCTCTACATGTGACAGTGACAGATGGCACTCCCATATTGGTGAGGTAACCACACACATGCTCATTGCATGCATGGAGGGTACATTACACCCACTAGGTACTATATATAGAGGTCATCCTCTACCTTGCAAAGGGATCCCAGATATTCAACCCTAGCTGAAACCCTGTCTAGATACACAGTAGAGAGAGAAATCTTGAGAGATTGTATCCATGGCCATTAGTGCCTTATTGCAGTGAGATTATTCACACACACACAGTGGACGTAGGCCAATTTAGGCTGAACCACTTATATTCTGGTGCTCTCTCCTCTTCTCCTCATCTCATTCCCTTACCTTTTACATAACTATGCTGCCATTGTTGTTCTTAGATTGAGCTTGAAAACACCTTGTCTAGTCGTGCTGATTCCGACATCATCATACATTTATGTGAAGAAGTTGATACTGTGGTTCTTTCACTATAAGCTTAAAATTCTCATTCCACTCGGGATTTAAGTTCTTCTTCTTGATAGTAGTTCTCTTTGATGACAATCTCTCTCCACTCAGGTTGAGCTTAACATAAGGATCAGATGATCCCAATAAGTCCTTCTTCAATAGTCTGAGAGTGCGTACAACTTTCACATGCAGTATCCCCACGGGTTTCTTTATAGATACTCTGTTCAAACAAGAAACAAAGAAAGAATTTAAGGCTATCTCCAATGGTAATGGTACGAAGTTAAATTTTTATGTAGAAATGTAAAACCAAAAAAATACTCTCCCATGGGTCTTTCTACATACATATAGAAATTTTCTATATGACATGGATAAATAAAATAATCACTCTTTTATGAACTTAATATTTAGTAAGAAATTTTCTAAAAAGGCTTTGACGTAAACTACACGTCAATGGCTAAAAGAAATACACCAAACCTCAACTTTAGAGAGAGAATCAAAATCTTTCTTATATTCAAAAATGGAGAGTGTCCCCAAATGAAGACTAGATGGGGTATTTAAAGGGTATGAGTAGTTTAGGCTTCAAACTAAGGCCCTAATTATAAAAATGTCATTACTACTCATTACCTCCAAATAAAAAAGCAAAAAAAAAAAAGAAAAAATACAAGAACAAAATAAAATAAATATAAAATAAAATAAAACGACAAATAATCCCTAAAACGGCCCTATTTTCATCACTCTCCCCGACTTCGAAAAGCTCATCCTCGAGTATAAGAGATTAACGATACGGAAGCAAGGCACCCATCAAAGATCTCTTCACAAGGAAGAAGAGTCATCCACGAAAACGCCCCTTGTACGGGCTTGAAATATATCCCAGGAGAATAGAAACACGATCCAAACATCGCCAACCAACAAAATCGTGACCCGAGATTCCCATGATAAACCTCCTTAATGCTACGCCGTGAAAATTTTCCTCCAAGAGCCTATCAAAAGCTACCACGAACGAGTCTATATACCCACCATGTTGATGTAAAAAACTAGATCGCTCTAATTTTTCAATCACAGATAAATAAATAAGACAAAGATTTTTAAAGTGGTTCGGCTAGGAATAAAGCCTACGTCCACTGTTATGTTATTGCTGAGTGTTTGTGGAATTCTTGATTACAAGTTCTCTCAAGAAATTCCGGTCCCCTTGAATGAGGATGATACAAGGTATTTATAGCCTTTAGGCTGTACATGAAAGGTCCAATACATTAAATGATATACATATGAAAGGGTAATACATTTAATGCAGCGTGTGCGTCAAGAATATAATGAATAGTTGAACAGTTGTCCGTCTGGTAATTAATGATACGGCCGAGATGCAGTTCGGACCGCCTTAGTTGCTCGTTGATCAAGAGTTCCTCGGAGTGCTTAGAGTATCTCGGGATGATAGAGTTCCTCAGGGTGTCCTCCTCGTTGCTCGGAGAGAATATGACTTGGTCGGGAGAAATAAACTTCCTCGTTGTTATTGTGCCATGTAGATTGACACGTGTCTTCTTATTATTGGTCCACATCAGCAGATTAAATTTGGTATCAACAGAAGCCCCCAATGCTTCATGCTTGATTGGTTACTTGAAAGGATGGAGTATTTATTCTGCAATGTTGCTCGGTGCTCGTGAAATTCTTGATCTACCTTCTTGATTTGTTTAACATAAAGTGCATTATCTTTTGGACGACATATGATGCCGTTTGTAGCTTGTCATAATCTTCAAGTATGTTGATTGGTTTGCTAGCCGACCTACTGCCTCCTATGAGCTAGTGGTGGACTTCGAAACATTTTCATATAACTTCTTCTTCAATGTTGGTCGAGACAGTAGTAGTAAAGATCTGAATGATGTAGATGCTGATTTTGACTTCTACCTCTGTTCGGGGACGAGCAAGAGGTTCTCGGGGATTAACAACTGATTCTCAGGGACGAGCAAAATCTTCTCGGGAATGGGCTAATGCTTCTCGGATAGATCATCTGTGATGAATATCAGAATGTTGAAAGGTCTTAACTTCATAAACTCCTCTTATATTTTAGATGATCCTCCTGCTAGTGAGGAACCTGTTTCAAAAGTAGAAGGAAAAGAAACCAATAGAATAGGAATCTCAATGTAATAGTTAGTATACATTTTCATTCTCAATGTATTTTGTTTTTTGAATTTAACAAAAGACTTTCATTTTTATTCGCAATCTTAATTGCTATTGTCTTGTAAAATACTTTAAATGTGTGCATATGTATAACAATATTGTGTTGTTCATCGACCAACTTAGTAATAAAGAAGTTACAAGTATTAGTAACGTTGCTCGATCACTTAATAATAAAGTAATGAGTATAAAAATGTTAAAATTTTTCCAACCAACCAAGGTTGTTAAATTATGCTTGTCGACCAACTACAGTTGATGGGTTTTTATATCCGACCAGCCATACTTGGTTCAATTTCAAATATTTTCATAAAAAGTGTCCGACCAACTAAGGTCAATAATTTATCCTCGTCGACCAACTACAGTTGGTGGGTTTTTATCCCCGACCAACTATACTTGGTGTATTTTGGAATATTTTGTTCTTCAAAGAACTTTTTGTAATAATATTACCTCCCGACCAACATAAGTTGTAATGTGAGAGTATATTTTTATCTTACCAACTGTAATTGATCATGCTGGTGTATACCTCCTAAACAAAGGAATATTTTTTGGCTCCTTAGAGCTGTCCTCCTAACCAAAGGAGGTTGGCTACTTATAGCACTTTTTGGCTCCGTAGAGCTGTCCTCCTAACCAAAGGAGGTTGGCTACTTATAGCACTTTTTCTCCGTAGAGCTGTCCTCCTAACCAAAGGAGGTTGGCTACTTATAGCACTTTTGCTCCGTAGAGCTGTCCTCCTAACCAAAGGAGGTTGGCTACTTATAGCACTTTTGCTCCGTAGAGCTGTTTTTGGCTCCTTAGAGCAATTTTGCCTCCTTAGAGCACTTTTTGGCTCCTTAGAGCTTTTGGTCCATTAGCTCTGAGGATATCCTGGCGCTGAATGAACCTTCAAAATGTTTGACTGATGATAATAGGCAGCAAACTCCTCGTTTTTAAATTGTGTTCCATGGTCTGTGATGAAGGCATGAGGGAGACCATATCGGCAGATGATGTTCTTCCAAACAAATTGGTACACCTTCCTTCTCGTATGTCACGTCAATAAGTAGCTCAGCTTCTATCCACTAAGTAAAATAATCTACTGCGATGACGGGGTATTTGAATCTTCCTCGAGTCGTCGGCAATGGTCCAACCAAATCAATCCCCACATGGAAAATGGCCAAGGATAAATGATGGGTGTCAACAATGTTTGTGAAGTTCTTCGGATGGAGGAAAAGCGTTGGTACTTGTCACATTCCTTGGCATAAGCTATACAATCAGCTCTCATCATCGGCCAGTAGTATCCCTGCGTCATCACCTTTTGTAAAAGTGTTCGTCCTGCTACATGGGCTCCACAGGACCCTTCATGGATCTCTTTAATCAATTCACCTCGGAGGGATGTATACATCTTTTGCAAACCTGCCATAATTCCTCGTCGAGCAACTTTAAACTTCCATTTCTTGGCAGTGAGCTTATCTTTCGAATACCATTATACCGAGCAGCTTTAAACTTCCATTTCTTGGCGGCGAACTTATCCTCCGAATACCATTATACCGAGCAGCTTTAAACTTCCATTTCTTGGCGGCGAACTTATCCTCCGAATACCATTAATTAGTACATACCGAGCAGCTTTAAACTTCCATTTCTTGGTAGCGAGCTTATCCTCCGGTAATTGTTCCTCCTTAATATATGCTCTGATAGGATCCATCCAAGATGGTCCTAAATCAAGGGTAATAATATTCATCGTCAGGTCTTCATCTATGCTCCGACTTTCTAATACTTCAATTGGTATCGTTCTTCGTAGCTCGGTACGAGTAGCTGATGCTAATCGGGCCAAGGCGTATGCTCTCACATTCTCCATTCTTGATATTCATACCAGTTTAAACAGCAACAAACTCTAATACTAACTCCATCACCTTTGTTTGATACTTGATCATCAATTCTCCTTTGGCTGCATATATTCCCAACATTTGGTTTACGATCAATTGAGAATCACTGAAGACAATAACCTGCTGTGCCTCCATAGTATTTGACAAATTAAAACCTGCAATCATGGCCTCATACTCAACCTCATTATTAGAAGCTTTGAATTAGAAACGTAGGGCGTATTCCATGTCGACCTCGTCTGGGCTGTTTAAAACGATCCCTGCCCCACAGCCTGTAGTGCAAAATGAGCCATCTACATATAGCCTCCATATAGGCAATTTGTCTTCTAATTTCTGGTCTGATAGAGTTCCTCGGTGGAATACTTGTTGCTTTCTTTCATCATGTCCTGATACTTCTGAATACACCTCTTGAATTTCAATATACCTCCTGAACTTCAATATTCCTCCTGAACTTCAATATACCTCCTGAACTTCAATATTCCTCCTGAACTTCAATATACCTCCTGAAATTCAATATTCCTCCTGAACTTCAATATATCTCCTGAACTTCAATATTCCTCTTGAACTTCAATATACCTCCTGAACTTCAATATTCCTCCTGAACTTCAATATATCTCCTGAATGATGATTAGTCGGGGTTGAATTTGATGCTCGACTGCATGATGATATAAAAATGTGCCACCAAATGAACAAATATATCTGTAATAGAAGCCCCCAACTGTGGAATGTGAACTTTGAATGAGATTTATTGACCAATACCAACCGGAGTTGGATTTTATCTACCAACCGGAGTTGGATTTTTTTTACCAACCGAAGTTGGATTTTATCTACCAACCGGAGTTGGATTTTGTCTACCAACCGGAGTTGGATTTTATCTACCAATCGGAGTTGGTGGTAATTGATAATAAATGATGAAGACTTCCTCGGCACTGACCAACAGATTTGTTGGGAATAATATAATATAAATACAGGATACCTCCTCGGCAATGACCAACAGATTTGTTGGGAATAAGATAATATAAATGCAGGATACCTCCTAGGCGATGACCAACAGATTGTTGGGAATAAGATATAATAAATGCAGGATACCTCCTCGGCGATGACCAACAGATTGTTGGGAATAATATATAATAAATGCAGGATACCTCCTCGGCTAAGATATAATAAATGTTGGAGACATCCTTGGAGCTGAATAAGATATAATAAATGTTGGAGACATCCTTGGAGCTGAATAAGATATAATTATTTGTCGAGCTCCATGCTGAAATGAGAATAGAATATGCATCCAAATAGATATAAAGAATAATTAAAAATAATAAAGTGCCTCGCCGATCCGTCGAGGTAGAATCATATAATGCAGAACAAGAATAAGATCTTTCAGAACATAAGAATATGGCCGAGAACGTTGTCAGGCCTGAATATAAATAAGAATTACCCCGACCAACTATCCGTTGGGGGTGAAATATAATAAATGTTATAGTTTTCCTCAAAGCTGAATATGATAATAAGTATCTCGTCGAGCTCGATGTTGAGATGAATATAGAATATGAATCCCAATGGATATATAGAATCATTTGTGCTGGAGCAGATATCTGGGCCTGAATATAAATAAGAATTACCCCGACCAACTATCCGTTGGGGGTGAAATATAATAACTGTTATAGCTTTTCCTTGGAGCCGAATATATATAGAGAGAAGAAATTTTTCGAGCTCGATGCTGAGATAAATATAAAATATGAATCCCAACAGATATAGAATAATTT
The DNA here is from genome assembly GCA_949130495.1 of Sambucus nigra. Lineage (NCBI taxonomy): Eukaryota > Viridiplantae > Streptophyta > Magnoliopsida > Dipsacales > Adoxaceae > Sambucus > Sambucus nigra. The sequence goes on from OX422209.1 coordinate 46,111,940, forward strand.
GTGCTTCAGCATTCGTCGGCATTGAATCTTGTGCCTGTAAAAATTAATAATTTGCTCTACCATATGTGTAGGCTGAATTGATTAGTCATGAGAATAATTTACTCATCCAATCAATATATGATATGTATATGCTTGAGAAATATAAATATTAATTTCAAAATATCAGGGGTGCTTAGCATTTTTTTAATACCTCAATATTCTACCGCTGCCGACAAACGACATGGATGTTGCCGACCAACATTTAAGGATATCTCAAATTATAGAATATATGGTTGAATGACCAGAATATATCGAATCTTTAGATAAAAAATAACATTCAATGTAAAATTTAAGCCTTGAGACTGTTAATTAAATGAATAAATATATAACCCACTAGATCGTGTGATTTCGTCAAAGAAACCTTGTGATGTGATGAACGAGGGGCCAACATATCAAATTTTGTTCCCAGAGTCTTGATATGGTCATGATTATTTTACTGATCCTCTTTTACAAGAGGTGGGTAATGATTTTTCAGGTGAGAGAAAATTATTATTTTTTTATATTGATCCCTTCCTATTCCCAATTTGGAGAGATAAAAATATGGTGAATGATTAAAATTATTACCAAATTTATATCAAAAATCAATCAATTTGACTTTATTGACATAGATGGAAGATGAACCAAATTAAGTATATAATTCATAAAAGTGAATGCAAAGAGACTCAAACTTGAAGAGAGAGAGAATATATATGGGTCATGATTTTCATGAGAAGACTTTTCATTGTCTTTAACCTTTTCCCATTCTTTTATTAAAAATATGATGGGAATTTGAATAGACATCAAATATCTTACAAAATTTCTTTCAAAATCAACAATGAAAATGATCAAATCTTATCATCGTCGTATATATTGGCATATGTAATCATTTAAAATATTTATTCCATGATATAAAATTAAAACTTGAGAATCAAGCAAAGAATTATGATTTATGAAATCTACTATTTTTCAGATTTCTAAATAAGAATTAATCTAACAGTTATGATTTAAAAATCATAATATGCAACATTTTGCAGATAAAAATTGGACAATTAATTTATGTATATAAACATAAAAATCACGATTCAATCAAAAGATGTAAGTATAATTGATTATACGTAGAGAAAATAAAAACTTAGCTTTTGGTGGAGAACAACGCTTGTAACACGTTTCCCACAGACGGCGCCAATCTGTTGATGTAAAAAACTAGATCGCTCTAATTTTTCAATCACAGATAAATAAATAAGACAAAGATTTTTAAAGTGGTTCGGCTAGCAATAAAGCCTACGTCCACTGTTATGTTATTGCTGAGTGTTTGTGGAATTCTTGATTACAAGTTCTCTCAAGAAATTCCGGTCCCCTTGAATGAGGATGATACAAGGTATTTATAGCCTTTAGGCTGTACATGAAAGGTCCAATACATTAAATGATATACATATGAAAGGGTAATACATTTAATGCAGCGTGTGCGTCAAGAATATAATGAATAGTTGAACAGTTGTCCGTCTGGTAATTAATGATACGGCCGAGATGCAGTTCGGACCGCCTTAGTTGCTCGTTGATCAAGAGTTCCTCGGAGTGCTTAGAGTATCTCGGGATGATAGAGTTCCTCGGGGTGTCCTCCTCGTTGCTCGGAGATAATATGACTTGGTCGGGAGAAATAAACTTCCTCGTTGTTATTGTGCCATGTAGATTGACACGTGTCTTCTTATTATTGGTCCACATCAGCAGATTAAATTTGGTATCAACACACCACCTAAAACATCACCTCCCATCTCCAAATCAACCCCAAGAGAGATAACTTCCGATCCAACCTCATCAAAATCATCATCCCCTCAAAGATTGGAAAAAAATCTCCCAAATCAAATGTTTCGGTCTCGCGAAAGTGCGTGCGAGTCACCCAAACATCATCGACAAAAATGTCCAAAAAATCTCCAATACTTAATCCAGTTTCATCGTTTATATCTTCTTGAAATCACCCGACTTAGGAGGGGAGTTTTTATTATTGATTTGACCCGCTTGGGTGAATGAGGGGGAAGAATGATTGGGTGGAGCATCCAATCTTGGACTAGCCGCCGGTAATCTAGAATTGAGCCTCAGGAGTTAATCGGGGCAACAATGTATTTTTTTTTAATCTTGGGGTTTGAAAAATGGGTAGTGGGTTGGAGGGTTTGAGGTTGGGAAGCGGTTAGAGTTTAATTCGGTTTGTGGGGGTTTTGTGGGGTCGACGAGTGGTTGGGGTAGGGTTTGGACAGGCGGGGGAAAGGGGGCGCCGCTGTAGCAGGCCTGGTCGTCATCCACTGAAACTGACCGACCCCTTATGGAGGAGGGATGAGAGTTTTTTTGGGCAGAGGAATGGTCAGAACATGGGTGGGGTATAATATTTTGGTCGACGGGGATGACAAAGGGCAATGGGGTGGCCGGAATAGGGTAGGGGCAGAGGGGGTTTCAAATGGGGTGGGGATTGTTTTGACGGGGAAAAAATTGTTAGCCTGACCCTGTTCAGGGGCTGCCTTAGCAAGAGTTTTCGGCCTTTTCTAGGGCAGACCTGCGATGGGATATCTAGGGTTAGGTCTAGGACTTTGGAAATAGGTATAGATTTGTTGTTGTGATTGTACCCACTCTCCCGTTCATTTTTTAATCTCCTCTTATAGTTGTTCGGATCTTCTTGGAGCCATTGATTATAGCGTACAATTTTGATAACGAAAATACATAGATACACCAACACCAATATGGAGCGACACCCGCTCTGATGCCAATTCGACGTAAACTACACGTCAGTGGCTAAAAAGAATATACCAAATCCTAACTTTAGTGAGAGAATCAAAAGATTTCTTAAATTCAAAAATGGAGAGTGTCCCCAAATGAAGACTACATGGGGTATTTAAAGGGTAGGAGTAGCTTAAGATCCAAGCTAAGGACCTAATTTCAGTACTGCCATTACTACTCCTTATCTCTAAATAATAAAGCAATAGAAAGAAAAAATACAGTAACAAAATAAAGGAAAATATAAAAGAAAATAAAATGACAAATAATCCCTAAAACGAGCCTATTTCCATAAGTTTTGGACACATGAGATAAAAATGTAGTTATAGAAAAGACCATTGGAGATGACCACCAATTATCCATAAAATGTACACAAAATTCCTTTGGGGAGGGGGTTGATTTGGACTTTGACCCATCCATTCTTACTAATTACACTGGGTGCCAAAGTTTGCATTAATATACCTTTAACCCTCAAAGTACCTTTTTATGACACTTTGTGAAGATATTTGGTGATGCTTTCAGTATTTAAGGTGCTTTCGAGAGGCTATATTCATATTATTGTAAACTTGGTCCATAACAAATTTCGACAAAGTCCATATCACCCTTTTTAATTTTTCAATACAGCACATTATAGGAAATTTATTATCTCGCCAAGAATACTCACGATGAAGCATCAAGAACTGGTATTTCAAGTACTTGGGGCCAGAGCTAAAGATTTGTAACTTTTTTTTTAATAATATCCTACAATAAGCAAACAAAATCAGTTGATAAAATATTTTTTTGTTTAAGAGGGAGAAGAAAGAAAACTCAGAATAAATATATTCCACAACCATTCACTTTCAGAGATAAAAAAGTTATTTGAACTTTAAGCCCCATTTATTTTGCCACAGCCATTCACTTTCAGAAAATAAAAAAGTTACCCGGTACCCAAAAGCGTCATAAATACACGTAAAGTGGCACTAAGTATTCTCAAATATTCTCATGAAGTATCTTAAAAGTGTATAATGACACTTTCGGGCGACACAGTTTAAGAAGTGGAAATTAAGAGGGCCAAGCCAAATGTAGCAAAATAAATAGAATTTAACCCCACTCCCCACTCTATAAAATAATGAGAAAATATATCACCTGAACTAATTGATAAAGGCCAGGTATGGACATAAGGTCCCTACCAAGTAATTTCATTCCAAAATCCACGTGAGGCTGCATGAAACCAGAGATGTTGATCACAAAAAAATGATTAGCAATGCGTTTATTTACTAAAAACGAAGGCTAATCTTTATCTCTTTTCCCATAAACACCACCACCATCACCACACAACCACCCGCAACCAACCACCACCACTACCACCAATAGTTGTGGAACAGTGGTTCATCGACGGTAATGGTGGTGCGGTGGTGGTGTGGCAACAGTGCAGTGGTGGTGATGGATGTTGTGGTGGTAGTAAGGTGTGGTGCACTAGTGGTAGTGGTGGTGGTGCAGTGGTGGGGCGGTGGGATGGTGGCCGTGATTGTGGTAAGGTTCTAGTGTAAGTAAGGTGGTGGGGGCAGAGGTTGTGGTAAGTTGGTGCTAAATTCAAAATAGATCTCTATCTTGAAATAAAATCTTATAAAACATTCTATTATATTTCCAAGGTTTTTGAATTGAAATTGACGCAAAACTAGTCCTAACATTTTAACTAATGTTGCTCTAATTGAAATCCTATAGCATGAAATCGAATCTCGCAAACACTCCCTTAGGTCAACTCAACCAATAACGTAAACAGAGGACAGAATTAAAACAAAAAATTCTACTTACCTTCTCCAATAAAGTACTACTATGCTTGCAAAACATGGAAAGGTAGGGACAAGGGGTTTCAAAGTTATCCGTGGTGTCGTATATATTTGTAAATCCACCAACTGAGAAGAAACATAATACAAAAATAATGAGAACTAAAAACACTATTTTCTTAAGAACTGTTTTTCAGCTATGCTGACCTGAACTCTGATTCTTAGAGACAACAATTTTAGCACCACAATTATGTTTGGATTTCCTTCCCATTTTATTACTGGTTCCATCACTAATTGCTTCTCATTAGTCTCATAGATTTTAATACCTACCAAGTTGTAAAGTTAAATGAAAAGTAAAACATAATCTCATCAAATCATTATTCTTTTACACATGTTTGTATATTATTTGCCTGACTTTGTATCCTAGTACGATAATATTAAAACGGGCCATTAGAGCAAAAGCTATAATTGTCTATGATTTTGTATAAAACGCACTTACACATGATTCGCATACATAATTACTTATGACAAAACTTGCCTTGAATTGAAGGAGGAAGAGTTCCAAGGCTCAACTTCTCAAACTCAATTTCCTTTATCTGAAACTACCCCGTGCATTGAGAAAATATAGGTTGTGCAGTGCTTTTAATTATTCCACAAATTGCCTGTACATTACATAAACTCAAGTTTGTTGTTGCCTTTGAACATAAAAATTAAGGTATTGTTCTATAACACTTTTTTTTTTAAAGTAAAATATCAAAATAAAAAGATAAAAAATAAAAGGGTGCTTATAAATTGTCTAGCCATAAGGTACCTAAGATTTTTGAGCTAACTACCTTGTGAAGGTAAGGCCACATATCCAAAAGAATTTTGTTTAGTCATTCTACCTGCGCATCACGTAAATATAAACCATACATTCATAAGAGATTAAAATGGAAGGGGAAAAGAGTGATAACAATGACATGGAAGCTTGAATGAAAATGCTTACTCGATCATAATCAGAATATTTCACCCAGAGACGAATTTCAGGCATGAGATCTTTTGAATCAGTGGTATCTAGCTCATAAAGTGGCCTACTAACTGGATCCTGAGGTTATTTCAAGGACAATCTTAGAAAGGTAAATTTAATATCCTAATAGTTTTATACGAGTAGTTCTAGGACACATTTTTCTAACACAGTCTAACTAACATAATTATGTGTCATATATGCACTAGTCAGTGCGTGGGTTCTCATTACTAACAAGCTTTGATTGACCGGAGTAATTATAACATATCATTGTGTCAAAAAACTGTCCCCCCAGAATTGTTCTTTGTAAAATAATTTAGGCTATGTAAACAAAGAGCTAGTAAAGAATACATGTATGCACGTGTCTATCATGTGGAGACGATATAATTTACATGTATAGGTATATTTTATGCACATTGCACATGATTATGATAAATAAACTATCTCCCACGGCCTAGGGTCGGTCCTGAGATGCCATAATATTTAGGGGGCCCTAGGCGGACCCTTTGCTCGGGGCCCTTATAAATAATGGCAAATTCAGTAGAAAACTTATAAACTTTTAGAAAATAATCACATTTGCAATTGTGGTAATCTTATTTCACGATTTAAAATAAAATTGAGTTCGACTAGTGTGCACATAACTATTATTTTTTAGTTGGGGCCCTAGGCATTTGGAGGGCCAGGACTGGCTCTGCCACAGTCGGAACTTTAGTGAAATCTTCCATTGTCATCATTATGATAGAATATGGTTTTTTTACTTACTTTCCTCCTTATAGTAGTATTTAGACTTTGGTACCTATAAACCAAAAAATGGTACTTTTACGTAGCTGAATGTTGATGTTTTGTCCCTGATTTAGTCTTTTTTTTCCTTTGGTACATTTAGGGGCGAAACAATTACACTCGCCGATGAAAAGTACCACAATATAAAAATCAATTATGGAGGTACCAAAGTTTATAAACGACCAGTAGTGAGGTGTCCAAGTCAACTCACCATTTCTTTATTTCTTCCAACATATATATTCTTTTGCTTACAGAAAATGGTGTTATCTCAACATCCAATATTTAACATTTGCAAGTGTCAAATATGCGTCCGAAATGAATGGTTTAATATCCAAATAATAAAAAAGTTGAGAAGGTATTGGCAATTTCGATTGTATGCCTTCAACTATTAGAGAATCAATGTGCGTGTGAATCAGATCTGAATTCTCTACAGAAAAATTCCATTGAAGAAACCCAATTCAGTTAGCTTTAGGAGATAGTTATCCAAATCTACTAGGATTTAGTGTAGGGATAGAATACTAAGCTGCGTTTGTTTTTCATCCGAATCGATCTAAAATTTGAAGTTTGAATCTTAAGTCTGAAATCTTAATCGAAAACACACGTTTGTTTTAATGTCTGAATGAACGTTTTTTGTCCTCCACAAGACAGAGATCCATGGCAAGGACATGACCCATTTGCACTAAAGCCCGTCTAGCATGATCCTCTACCAGACGAAGCTAATAGAGAAGGTTGGACCAATCGGGGGTGATTTGTGACCTCGTATGATCGTGTTAGGTGAGCAACAGGGTCTAGTCATAGTCTTTGACAATTTTACCACTTAACCATTCAAAAACAAATATAGCTGGTAATCTCACTTGTTTTTTAAGAAAAACAAACATTTTTTAATACCTCTTATGTCTATTAAGTTTCAATATTTACAAACCCAAAGTCTACTACGCTAGAGGGATTTAACCGAGCCCAATTTTGTTGACCCTACCCAAATGAGGTTACTATGATCCTCTAATGTAGATTGGTTGAAATATTAATGCTCAACAGTGGATAGCTCAGCTCTTTATAAGTTGTCCGTATTCCAACCAATCAAATTAAAGGGTCATGTTACCCTCATTAAAAAGGGTCAACAAATTTAAATTCGATTTATTCTTATTCAAATTCTTTACAAACTTTGTTGGGTTGAGATCCATCCACCACCTATGTGGGGGGATCATGGGTACACATCCGAGATAACCAGACCCTAATATTAATAGGATTAAGGAAAATAGAATCATAATTAGATTTATTAGATAAGAATAGTCCAAACATGAGAAAACCTATCAAATTAGAGTAAATCCGACTCATTTTTTGGACTCATTGCACTTGTTCATTTTTTGGGCCTACTCACTGGACCTCATTATGTAAAAAATCAGTCGGATTCGTGAGTCGGCCTAGAATTACGAATGAAATCAACGTCCTATTAAACAAAACCAACATTAAAATGAAGCATAAAAAATACATTTTTTCTATCACTTAATTAACGTGCATCAACAAAACTTCACATACAATGATAAAAATTAACACTTTGTTTTCACATGCAAGATGGTGATCAAGAAACAAACATGAAATCAAATAAAAAATATAGTTACCTCTACATATCGGGGCTTAGAGTAAATGAAGAAGTAAAAGTGAATGACAAACCCAACTCCAAAACCAAAAATTCCCAGAAAACTACTAAGAAATCACATGTCTTATCAAACCCAAGAAACACTGAAAACTGAATAAATGAGAAGATGAATAAACCCAGTTTGATAAAACCAAAGAAAACTTAACCTGAAACTTAACGAACAAGACTCCTAATCGAAAACCACCAAAAATGGGAAGTTCAAAGGTTCAACTCTGTCTGATGTCAAATAAAAACAAAAGAAAAGAAAAAGAAAAAAGAAAACTATCGTGGGCATTTGATTATTCAATATACGCTATGGATATGAGTGTGACACATACGAATGCGATAAACTGACGTGTCGTACGCACATTTACTTATGTATGTGTATGGAATTTATTAATATTCGATTTGGGCATGAGTCAATACGAGTTTTTTTGTTTTTAAATTGATCGTATTTTTCAATTTTTGAATAATATTTTTTATTTTTTGATTTTATAAAAAATTGAGTTGGAACTGTGATTGAATTTTCTACAAGAATATACAATCCGAATTTCTTTGCTGTATTTTTAGAATTTTATTCCAATTCTCAGTTTAATTTTTTTTAATTTGAAAGAAAAAATCATTTAAAAAATTTGCATAATATTTATTAAATGAATTTTTCTCCTTCCAAAACCCAACATGTTATCAAATCAAACCAACTACATCCATGTGTCCAAGGTTAAAACAACATTGTTTGCACAATCCTAGGGATCAATAATGGTGCTTAATGAGAGTCATATAATCGTACGACGCAAAAGAAGTATTGTTTTCTTTTCAACGACAAAAAATATTAGATATTGATGTAGTGAGTACAAAATAGAGTTTTTCTAAACTTTCCTCCCTTTATAAGAGTCTAAGAGTATAAAATACTCATGTGCCTAATTGTCTTATTCGTGCAAAAAAATACATGTTTTAGACTAGTACAAGAGGTCTCTGGAAAGCTTCATCAAACTCATACCAGATCATGCATATCGTTTGTCTCGAGCTAATCACTTAGGATAGATGTATATGCATAGCAAACTTCGACTCACCATTTGTTAAACTAATTTTCATAATTGGAAAATCTTTCTTATTTAACCTTATGGTTCCTCTAGACTTGTAATTGTCATATCCAAAGATGTTATATTCTTTTATATACAAAACTATGTTTTAATGCATAGATGTATTTAGAATTTTACTTGTCCTTGGTTGAAAAAGATAAAATTTTATGTTTTGTAAAATTGCAAAACATGACATTTTGTTATTCTAGCCACGAACTCGTTCATAGGAGGCTCACTTCAGTGAAACGGAGTTTCTCATCAATGAAGGTATAATTCCCTGGTCATGACCATATGAAAACTAAGTCGGTGTAAAAATATGGAACAATTCGCGACCTACATTCTACTGTGACTCGCATCAGCGAAATGTGCTTCGCATCAGTGAAGGTACCATCTCGCTAGTCGCGACCTAAAGTAACCATAACTCAAAACTCAAGGTTACATATGCGACCTTGGTCATTGGCCCTTCATATCAGTAAAGGAGCCACGAATTGTATTTGTCTTTTTCACTTTTTGAGATATTTTGAGTAATATCTTAAGGGAAGTTGTGCCTAGACACAGTCTTTATTTGCAACCAACAAATATTATTTATTAGCCAATAGGACTTGAGTGTGTAGTGAAGGAACGCGGAGAGCTTTTCTTAGATCAAAGCTCTGATACCAATTTGAAAACTAGTATTTCCTTGTTATGTGAATCGATGCTGAAGCGTAAAGGATGATGATGGTTCAACTTTAAAAGCAACAAATTTTAATTTCTTAAACAAATTAAAATTAAACCAAGTGAAGTAAAATTAAACAATTAATATATTCACTTAAACCAATTAATTAATTCAAGTCCTAGAATTTTCCTAAGTCATATTTATCAATATTAGCAAATTAGGTGAAACCAAATTTTAGCAAATGACTTGAATTAAATAAACTTTACCCAATATTTAATTTAGCACCAAATTAAATGAGTGTGATAATTTAAACCAAATTTTATCTTGAATTATTCTACACATGCGTTCTACGTTATTTTGCAAGACAAAATAAATCAATCACACTACGCCGCGATGTACGAGGAAAAACCCAAGACGGGAAAAAAACTCGGACATCCCTAGCCACAATTCCACTAGATACGGAATTACAAGTACAAGACAAAAGACTTACAACACACGACTCGATCCCTCTCAAGCCCCAATGCTTCTTCTTGTAGAAACCTCTTCCTAGCGGATAACCTTGGAACTCCACCGCGGTCTCGGAATCCACCGATAGGACTTTATATGATCACCGTCACCCGAACATGGAGCCTTTATCCGTGTGGGTAAAACAACATAAGAACACTTCTTCTTTCTTTGTGGGTGGTAGAAGCAAAACCCGAAACTTCTCTTCTTCAATTCGGTAGATAAAACCTGTGCCAAAACTCCAAGCAATTAATATGTATATATGTGAACTTGGATAAACATATTTGGGTGTAAACACTAGAGTGATGGATATTTTTCTCTAAAAATTTCACTCAAAACATGAACATTTTCCTTAAACCATTTTGCTCTCAAACTCTCTCTAAGAGATAAACTAGGATGGAAAAATTTAGGAAAAGTTAGATTGGAAAATGTTCTTCCCGCACATACTAAGTCTGAAAAAGTTGGTTAAAAACTTAGTGGGGAAGTGGGTACAAAACTGCCAAAAAACTGCCAAAAACTGTTCCCGCCTGGCATCTCGTTCGAACGACATTTGGTTCGAACGAAATCTCGTTCGAACGAGACTTCTAACGACGTTCCAGATTGAACTCGTTAGAATCTCGTTGGATATCTCGTTCGAACATAAGGTTCGTTCGAACGACATATCGAACGACATTACAGTGGCCTAATATGGGAACTCGTTGGCAGGTTCGTTCGAACGACATTCTCGTTCGAACGACTCTATCGAACGACAATCCAGAAAGTTTGAATATTCTTGTTTAAGCCCAGAAAACTTTATAAACATTTATTTAATGTTTTAATTAATTCTTTCCTAAAACAAAAACGCAGTTTTTATAAAACCTAACACCCAATAAACTTCTTCCAAGCTCCTATATATATAATATTGCATTCATACCTTGGGAGCATGGAACTATAGTTGATGACGTAGAAACGAGGCACGCAAACCGGCACATTTGATGAAGCTTTATACTTTTTGGCGCTACGTCTTCAACAAACACTTCATAGGCTTGAGAGTATTATAATTACATTCTATCCTATGAATAAATGTTTTTGTCCGGAATTGAGCCAACACTATACATGGCCTCAATTGGAAATTTGTGTTCTTACAAATCTCCCCCTTTGGCTATTCCGGGACAAAAACCAAAACAAAAATCCTAAAGGGCCGTCAAGCTCACTAGACTCAAAACAAAACCCGCCCAAACTTGGCTCAACCCAAGGATCAAAGGCTTTTGCCATTGAATGTTGCCGCTTTAGAAGAATTCCTGCACACTTAAGCAAACATATCAAATGCATAGGGAATATCAAAGTGTTTAATGCAATTAAAATAAATACTCCCCCACAATTAATTCTTTCCTTTATCAAAACAATCTACCAAAGAAGGTCGCGACTCCCCCTAAGTCAAATCTCCTAAATTAAGGTACGATTACAATAGGATTAGATACCATTTCTCCCCCTATCATTCTCCCCCTTTTTGTTCAGGAATAGGCAAAGGATATAGAACTAATAAACACAGTGAAGCTTAAAGTGTTAAGACATTAAAGCACATTAGCAACAAAAGCATAACTAATCCAAGATAGATACCAATAATGAAGTATAAGCATGGATGGACTAGAAATCAAGGCAAAGACAAACAAATATCATATATATATATATACGAGAAATATACCAATAGAGTACTTTCATATATATATAGATATAAACACACATATAACACAAAATACAATAAGTTTGCACACTCGTATGGCAAAAATGTGTCATATGGATACGTAAGTGTAGGGGTGTGAACTAGCAACAATTAAATTTAGACCCAAACACTTAAGAAACGTTCATGGAGTTCTCATTTGATTTCAAACTTCATCGCATTTAAGTATAACCTCATGTGACAATATAGATTGAACTCAATGAACAAACATACACAATGCATACAAGCCTAGCATGATGATGATTCTACAAACCAAATAGAGTCATGACATTAAAGACAACTAGGATAAACGGACATTGTGCAAACCGTTGATATACCATCCAATCTCCCTCAATATGCATTTATATTAATTTTGAATGAATATATCAATCAAACATAGGCCTTGGCAAATTATTTTATTTTTAATGCCATATTTTCTGTTTTTAGGCCTTTGGACCACGTATTTCTTTTAGGTCCATTCAAAACGGTGGCTTACTATCGCAAAGGATTTAATTCATCCTTTCGGAGCCCTTCCCCGTGCACATTTAGATATATAATTTTTTTATCTCACAAAGCTCACGTGCAACGGATTTTGACATGCACTAGTCCTCCTAGGTCATAGATATGTAGATGACTACATTGGTAGGAGAACACCTCCAAAAGCTCAAATATAACATGTGACGTTAAGATTTCAAAAGAGCTCGTGCATGTGTGAAAAGAGGCATATAAAAATAGAATCCATTTAAACAATACAAAATCCAACTACTCCATATAAAACATGGTAAAGAACATTTTAAGGATTGAAAATCTAAACCAAAAGTTCTAGCCACGTGGGAGCGTAAAAGATGGGATTCAAACACAAATATATGCCACATAAAGTGTGTCAAACAAAAATACACAAAAAAAAAAATCTTTTTGAGTTTTTAACACTTTTAATCAAAAATAAATATTTACTCAAAAGGACAAACAAAAATCATTTGTATTTTTCATTAATCTCAAATGAAACAGATAAAACACAAATGATAAACAAAAATCTTTTTATATTATTCAGTTAATTCAAACAAAAATATAATACAAAAAGATAAACAAGTCATAATTTCTAGCATATGATATGAAATGAGGCAATGACTAGAAAATGACTAAACATGCATACATCTAGCAATGATATATAATATGAAGCACAAAAAACTAGAGTATGCATAAAACACTAACACATTCAACCTTTAAATTTAGCAAGGGAGGTTTCATGTGATAGTAAATGAGAATCAACAAATCTTGTATCTAGCGCATTTAATAATGATTTCCTAACCCATATAGATTTATATTTAACATGATGGGGATTAGGAAATAATGAAATGATAGATAAAGATTTCCTTGGACTTCTTTTAAGATAAAAAAAATGACCTAAGGTGACCTTTCCTACCACAATGCAAGCATGTGTAAACAGGAGGAATGTTACCTAAGGTGTGACCCTTTTTAAAGACCTTGGACAAAGTTGACCCTCTAAAACAAACAATGGTTTTAGCTTTAACAATGGAAGAATTTGAGCATGATTTGCTAGAACCATTAGAACTACTACTAGAGTCTTGAAAATCATTTTTCATTTTTAAAATTTCGGACTCAAGTAATAAATTAGACTCCTCAAAATTATGGGACTCCTTTAAATTTTCAATAATTCCTAGAAGGTTAACACGCTCTCCCTCAATATGAGTAAACTTGTCCCTAAGAGTCTTTTCACGATTTTCACTCTCTTTCTTGGACTTTTCTAAAATATCAAAATTTGAATGTAAGTCCATGAGCTTTTCACGAAAAATATCTTTTTGAGATAAGGAGATTTGCAAAGACTCAATCTGAGCTTTAAAAGAAGAATTTTCATTTTCAAGAAATTTAATTCTTTTTACAAATCTCAAATTTAATTCCTTTAAATTTTCGTTACATTTGTTAAGCCCATATAATTCCTCTCGAAAATCAAAAAATTTATTTTCATTAAAATTGGACAAATTTTCATTAAGACGTCCCATTGAGAGAAAAAAAATATGAGAGTGATAAAAAAAATTGAACCACCTAAAAAGGTAAGGAAATACAAAAAGCCGAAAAATGGATCTTTAACGCGATAACTTAGCTCTCCGGCTCTGATACCAATTTGAAGGAACGCGGAGAGCTTTTCTTAGATCAAAGCTCTGATACCAATTTGAAAACTAGTATTTCCTTGTTATGTGAATCGATGCGGAAGCGTAAAGGATGATGATGGTTCAACTTTAAAAATAACAAATTTTAATTTCTTAAACAAATTAAAATTAAACCAAGTGAAGTAAAATTAAACAATTAATATATTCACTTAAACCAATTAATTAATTCAAGTCCTAGAATTTGCCTAAGTCATATTTATCAATATTAGCAAATTAGGCGAAACCAAATTTTAGCAAATGACTTGAATTAAATAAACTTTACCCAATATTTAATTTAGCACCAAATTAAATGAGTGTGATAATTTAAACCAAATTTTATCTTGAATCATTCTTAACATGCGTTCTACGTTATTTTGCAAGATAAAATAAATCAATCACACTACGCCGCGATGTACGAGGAAAAACCCAAGACGGGAAACAAACTCGGACAGCCCTAGCCACAATTCCACTAGATACGGAATTACAAGTACAAGACAAAAGACTTACAACACACGACTCGATCCCTCTCAAGCCCCGATGCTTCTTCTTGTAGAAAGCTCTTCCTAGAGGATAACCTTGGAACTCCACCGCGGTCTCGGAATCCACCGATAGGACTTTATATGGTCACCGTCACCCGAACATGGAGCCTTTCTCCGTGTGGGTAAAACAACATAAGAACACTTCTTCTTTCTTTGTGGGTGGTAGAAGCAAAACTCGAAACTTCTCTTCTTCAATTCGGTAGAGAAAACCGGTGCCAAAACTCCAAGCAATTAATATGTATATATGTTAACTTGGATAAACATATTTGGGTGTAAACACTAGAGTGATGGATATTTTTCTCTAAAAATTTCACTCAAAACATGAACATTTTCCTTAAACCATTTTGCTCTCAAACTCTCTCTAAGAGATAAACTAGGATGGAAAAAATTAGGAAAAGTTAGATTGGAAAATGTTCTTCCCGCACATATTAAGTCTGAAAAAGTTGGTTAAAAACTTAGTGGGGAAGTGGGTGCAAAACTGCCAAAAATTGTTCCCGCCTGACATCTCGTTCGAACGAAATCTCGTTCGAACGAGACTTCTAACGACGTTCCAGATTGAACTCGTTAGAATCTCGTTGGATATCTCGTTCGAACATAAGGTTCGTTCGAACGACATATCGAACGACATTACAGTGGCTTAATATTGGAACTCGTTGGCAGGTTCGTTCGAACGACAATCTCGTTCGAACGACTCTATCGAACGACAATCCAGAAAGTTTGAATATTCTTGTTTAAGCCCAGAAAACTTTATAAACATTTATTTAAAGTTTTAATTAATTCTTTCTTAAAACAAAAACGCAGTTTTTATAAAACCTAACACCCAATAAACTTCTTCCAAGCTCCTATATATATAATATTGCATTCATACCTTGGGAGCATGGAACTATAGTTGATGACGTAGAAACGAGGCACGCAAACCGGCACATTTGATGAAGCTTTATACTCTTTTCCGCTACGTCTTCAACAAACACTTCATAGGCTTGAGAGTATTACAATTACATTCTATCCTATGAATAAATGTTTTTGTCTGGAATTGAGCCAACACTATACATGGACTCAATTGGAAATTTGTGTTCTTACATGTAGCCACTTTTTATAATATACAAGTCCTATACATACTCATTACAAGCATGCTTCTTCATTGTTGAGTTGATTTTCAAGAGAGAGCTTTTAAGAAGAAAAATATTTTTCAGCATATTTCTTTCTTCTTCTCTTATATGATTTTCAAGCTTTTTGATTCATTCTTTAATTCTTAAAAGTAAGACTTTTGTACTCAAGCAAGCTTTGACAAATTAATTTTTTAATTTTATTTGTTTTTTAGTATGGACTTCTTTTAAGCTGAAAAATACACTTGTGAGTTTTTAAAAAGAAACCTTTTCACTATATCTTTTCAACCTATGACATCCTCACACATCCCACTCATAGTTGGTGGTTACTCACTGGTTCCCTTGAATAGGAACAAAGTGATTGTTCCATTTTAAAGAAGATTTGTTGGTGTGATGAAGGCATTAGACAAGTCCACAATCGGTCGCAGTTGTGTAGCATTCTCTCGTTATTAACGCCCTCCTCAGAGGATATGGTGGAAAAGAGTTTCTAGTCGATCATTACATTGTGTCATTTTTTAAATCTTATTTCTTTTTTAGTATGACCTTCTTTAAGGCTTGAAAAACACACTTGTGAGTTTTTAAAGAGAAACATTTTCACTACATATTTTTAACCATAAGATGTCCTCACACATCCTAGTTGTAGTTAATGGTTACTCATTAGTTATGTTGAATCAAAAGAAAGTGATTCCTTCATTTTAAAGAAGATTTTTTGGGGTGATATTTGAAGACATTGAATGAGTCCAAAATTGGTTGCAGTTGTGTAGCGTTCTCCAGCTGTTGGTGCTCTCCTCGGAGGATATGGTGGGAAAGAGTTTTTAATCGGTCATATCATTTTGTGATTGTATCTTCTAGTTGTAATATTCTACCATAGTACATTGGAGTTTTTGAAAATTAAACACATGAATCTTAGGTAGGATTTTCATATAGATTTAATCCCACTGTGAATAGAAAATGAAATTTGAATATATGAGATGAGATAAATGGAAGAAATCTGAATTCTTGATTAAAAGAGATGAAGTACATGAGAAACTAGGGTTTTTGTCCATACGTAGTTTGATATGTTCTTGAATTGAATTCTAGAGGATTTAATGTGTTATTTATGTTCAAAGTTGTCCCTATATAATGCATGATTATATAGGTTGGTTGGGAATTTGAAGAAGTTTAATGGAGTTTTGAAGAAGTTTTCATGGTGACAATTGTAACTGCGTAAGAAAAGTGGACACATGTACAGTTTCGAATCGATTCGGCTCCTTGGCCAAATCAATTCAGTTAGCGAATCTATTGGGTTAAGGCTGAATCGATTCGTTTTCCTAGATTTTGGCAAATTTTCCATTTTAGCCTAGAACTTGTAAAAAACGACCGGGAGAACTTTCGAGGTAACTTTTAAATATAGTGAGGGATATTTTGAGTACTAGTAGGTTGATGGTAGGGTTGGGGATTAGGGTTAAAATGAGAAGAATTAAGGTTATGGTTAATTGAGCATAAATTGTAATGTAAAGTGAATTCGGGAGAATGAGACAGAGGCACGAAGATTTGAGTGAACCTATGACTTAGACCAGTAGAGTATGAGTGTAGTATCCAATAAAATAACTTAAGTTGTAACTAAGGACCTTCGGGTAGAGATTAATACTCGGAAAAATGCAATAGAGATCTATAATTGTATATCGATAGTACGTTGCGTATTCGAGAGATATATTACGTACAGATTATATTTATAGGTTGTATACAAATTATATGTATAGGTTGAGTGTATACTTACAAACTATATTATAGGTGATAAGCACCCAAAAATGTCTATATTATA
This sequence comes from Sambucus nigra, assembly GCA_949130495.1. NCBI lineage: Eukaryota > Viridiplantae > Streptophyta > Magnoliopsida > Dipsacales > Adoxaceae > Sambucus > Sambucus nigra. The sequence goes on from OX422209.1 coordinate 46,129,460, forward strand.
CCCTAAATAAATGCATTTTAGTGACTCGTTTTTAATAAAAATGGCATTATGTTCGTATTTATCTACATTGCAGGTCACTCGATAATTGCGGCATCAAATAGTGCTAAATCAAGTCAGTTGCGACAAAGTAGCGGTCAAATGCGTTAAAAGAAGAAAATCAAAGCGACCGTGAAGACTGAGGTCCTGTTTGAGCATGCCCAGATGAGTTTCGATGCCCCGAGCCAATCCCATACCAAACCTAACCCTAAACCAAATCCAAGCCATCACCCGAGCCTTGTGTGTGTTTAGTTTGTGTGCGTATAGAATTTTTAGGATTTATTTTATATGTTATTTTGTGTGCGTATAGTTATAGTGCGCAGGGTATTTTTATGTAAATATAATATTGGTGTCTATTTTTATTAGGTTTATTCTTTATTTTCTTTTATTTTTTTATTTTGGTTCTATTGTTATTATTATTAATATTATTATTATTATTATTATTATTATTATTATTATTATTATTAATATTATTATTAATATTATTATTATTATAGATTTTTATTTGAGTCTTTTATTAGTTTAGAGTTTAGGATTTTAATTTTTAGTTCTTAATTTTAATATATTTTAATTTTAATTTTTATTAATTTTGTAATTATAGTTGAGGTTTTAATTAATTTTTAGTTTTTTTTAATAATTACAAAGTAACACACACATACGACAAACACCACTCTCCTCTCATCCTCACTTATCCTCCTACACGATCCCCATACCCATCTTCCCCAAATCGACATGAAACCCGGATGTTAAATCCAACTCTCCGGTAGCTAACCCGACCTTACACCGGTCACTATCCAAACCTCCGACGCCCATTGGACCTGCTATCCTTCTCAATTCAGCAGCAACCACCAGCAGATGTCTTCTTTGCCGAACTCACCCCAGCTACGACCACCTGCCCAACTCCGGCCATTCAACCTCTTACCTCTGGTCGAAAACCCCATCAAAATCGACCACCTCCATTTACGACCCCCGAGCTCATTTGAAGACTCTCGCACACTGCAGAATAAGCGAGAAAACCGTAGTTTTTTACATTTTAGGAATTAAAAAAATTCAGAAAAATACAAAAAAAAAATAGTTTAACTTTAGAACAATTTTTGGGATTAGTTTTTATTGTTTTCTTTGTAATCTTGTGCAAATATTCGTGAAGATGTTGAACACATGTTAGGACGCATTTCAAGAACATGCTTCGACAGGAAAGTTTGCGTATCATATTTCTTTTCCTTATTTCATTTTATACTATTATTAACATGTATTTGATTGTTGTGTTATGTTATAATATGAGAATGTTAGGCTAAACACCCCGTTCAAAGGGTGGGATGAAGCGCATAGGATGTTAATATAATTAATTAATATAATTTATTATTATATTTTTAGGAAAATTTATTTTTAATTATCACACATTAATCTATGTATCGAGAGATAGTGAATTAATTTTGTTTTAATATTTGATTTTTGAATCTAACTAGAGATAGGTTTTTCCTAAAATTTGAATATTAATTCGGATTTGTGATTCTCTGATTCATATTTTTCTTTTATAAATCGATCTTAGCGGGTGATTTATTAAAGAGAGTATAAATCCATTTTGCAGAGTAGTGGCATTTTTAAATGAGTTTTCTGAAAAAGACATTATTGAATTTATGATTGTAACGAGAGTTAAATTATAAATTTAATATTATCTCGAAATATTTCAATTCAATAAATTAAGAAATTAAAAATAACAGAACACGCGATGTAATCCCATCTCTCGAATCTTCTCACATTTATCACACCTAGTTACGTATTATTTCTAGTTATTTAATCACTTCAGATTTTTAACATTTATTTGTTAATTCTCCCTTGAAATTGGTTTTTAAAAAAATAAAAAACAAAGTTTTAATAAACAATTGAAATTTCAAGTGTTCACGTTATTTGTTTCACCTTGAAAGTTGGATTCATACCCCTACTAACCGCAATACGAGTTGTTTAACAAGTTTTGCAGGTATTCAAGGGATATTGAGACTAGGCTTTTAAAGACAACGACCATACACACAAAAAGCCTGTTATCAAATGGCGTCGTGTATACCTATACAGATTACATTTTATGAGTTATGTGTATGCATATATGCGACATATAAATAGGTTGTGTGTATGCCTATTATGTTTTTTTTGTGTGTGAACATACCTAAGCTGCCTACTTTCACGAAGGTTCCACGCAGAGGGCAATCCCTCCTTAACGATTCCAGTGAGGTCTCGATTAGTGCCCCAGAACATATAACCTAGGTACGTACTATCTGAGTGTATGATAGTTTTGACGGTCAATTGGGTATGTTAGGTGTGTGCGTAACCCATAGGCTTAAAACTATGTTCGACTCCAATATGTGTTGATTTGATTTATGGTTCGAGGGTGATATCCGATCTGTAGTCCTTGATTTAGTACGCGAAGTACATGGACTTTATAGCAGAGTATGCAAGTGTGCATCACGGTGGCCATTTCGGAAGATACTATATATATATATATATATATATATATATATATATATATATATATATATACATACTTGTTTAATTTATCCTACTTGTGTGTAGTGTGGGAAGGACATATAGTATATATCTAAAAGTGACTTAATTATGAGATAATCTATTTAGTGTGTGATAGTAGTAAAATAGGATAACGTATATCTAAAGATGATTTAATTAGAGAAACTTCATTAAATAGTTTAATGATAACATACGGGACATGTTCATTATTAGTTTACGATAGCGTACAGTATGGGCGGTACAAGTGAGCCAAACCTGTTAGCGATTAGATAGTTCGTGAGGAGACCTAGTCGGACTGGGTAGCATAGCTAGGTAGATGACGTTAGGTGTGCACATTAGTTGAGAGGTGAGGAACTCAAGGGAGTGTGCGTTGAACTAATATGTGTAATCAATAACTGCTTTTAAACTTGTGATAATTACTTGCTAATTATTTTCAAAAGGTTTTCGTGGGCTCTAACCTGTATGAAAAATATTTTCAAAACCTTTAAGGTGTCCATCCATAGAGACGCCCAACTTGATGATCTGTTCCAGGGATGCGTAGTTACAACACTTGTTGATGCTTGTAGGATTTGGATTAGACGCTTCAGTCACTTCATTCCTAGAGTAGGATGCAATTTTAGTATTTCATTTGGGCATGTCGCCCCTTCAGCTATTTCTTTTTTTTAGTTTATCAGACCTTGTATTTGTGGACTCAATTTGATTTCATTAGATGTTTAGTTGGATTTTGTATTTGGAATATATGGTTTATTCGGTATTATTTTATTTCAGTTATTTATCTGGTGTTTGGTTAAGCCAATTTTACTACGTGGATGGTTTAGTTACTGTAATTATTTTAGCATGTTGTTGTTATTTAATGAAAGATAAAATTTGGCACCGGATTTTTGAATACTATGTGGTTAGTAAACTTTAAAACGTTTTTTACAGTGATGCTAAGAATGAACCAAGTGAGATTTTTATTTTATTTTATAAAGAATTGATCACCCAATATTTAAATAGGCGGGGTGTCACAATGATGTCATTAGATGACATTTATTTATGGTATTCAAGTCCCCAAAATATGATTTAGTTGGGATGATAATGACATCAAAGTGAGTGGGTGGAACGCGAAGGGTTTGAACGTAATTTATAGTTTCATAACCGTTAGCGACTTTAGGCACATTTTGATGTGTTCTATGTCGAAGGAGGCAGGGGGAGTTTTACAAACGACCTATGAAGGCACCTTTACTATGAATCATGAAAAGCTTTAATACCTCACCACCCATTTTGAACTCCTTACCATGAAGGACAATGAAACTTTTGACGAATTATATGCTCAACTATGCGACGCAATGAATTCGATGTTTATGTTAGGGAATGTTATCAAAGAGAAGATTATAATTGATAAAATTCTTATATGCCTACCCGCAAAGTTCCCTGACAAGGTTGGTGCCATCGGAGAAGTTCGACCCCTAATTAAAATGCATATAAAAGTAGATGAATTGGTAGGATTACTTCAAACGTATGAGGCGAATTTGAATTATCCTCTCGGAGAACCTACAAAGATAAGAACTTAGGGCCCGTTTGGTTTTATGTATTCAGAAAACTCAATTTAAACACCTTTTTTAAATACTGTTTTGAAATTTAGTTTTCTATGTTTATAAATATTGGTGTGCGTTTGGTAAACTTGTTTTTAAATACAATTTTCTAAAAATCTGACAAAATTAGCAAACGCACACACACACACACACACACACACACACATATATATATATATATATATATATATATATATATATATATATATATATATAAACACATACATAAAAATTCCATACATATATGACACATGAATGTATACATATATACATACACACATACATGCAATACATCATAAATGTATAAATATATCATAAACATACATACATAATACAAATGTATACGTACATATAATAAAATTATGTATGCGCATATACATTTGTATTATGTATTATGTATGTATGTATATGTATATATATGTCTATATTATGATATTTGCATGTATAATCCACAATAAAACTATATACATACATGCATTGATAATATTAATTAATACATATGTACTATATGTATATTTTATAGTATTTCATGCATTAATAATACGGTTATATATAAAACTATATATAAGTGTGGGGTGCATTGATAATATTATATAACATATAGATCTTAGTATATAATATAATTTAATAATATATATATATATATATATATATATATATATATATATATATATATATATATATATATATAATTTTGTGTACATGTACATATATAGTTTTATTTATTAAAATTGCAAGCATATTAATGTATTATGTATGTATATTATACATTAAGATATAAATCCATAAAAATATTAAGAATGAATTATTCTGAGTTGAAAAATAAAAAACATAATTTAGAAAATACTTTTTTGTTATTTTCTGAAAAACTTGATTATAACCCAGAAATATTATGATTCGGTATTTAAAAACAAGTGTGTTAAATGCAAATTCTTATCAGAATTGTATTTAAACACATAAAACAAAATCATAATTGATAAGCAAACATGCCTTTAGTGTTCAAAATCAAATCTCAAAAGATTTCTCCATCCAATACCCTTGATTTTAGTGAAGAGGATATGGACATATTTGTGACATCCCGCCTAATAAAATACTGAGCGATCAGTCTTATATCAAATTAAAACAGGAATCTCATCTGGTCCATTCTTAGCATTACTGTCGAAATTATTTTAAAACTTACTACCCACCTAGTATTAAAAAGCTTATGTCAAAATTTTAAATCTTTCATTAACTTGCGGAACAACCACAGAAAATATAATGATAATAACCAATCACATAACATTAAGGTCCAAACCATAAATGATATAAATGTAGTCTTGCCGAATAAACCATCGGCTAAATCCAAAACCAAAATAACTAACAAAGAGTAATAAGTCTCATACAATCTGAAATGAAATAACTGAATAAAACCCTGAGCGACATGCTCGAGATAAACTGAGATACCATTCCTAAACTAGGAATAAAATAAGAGAAACGTCTATCCAAATCCTGGAACATCCACACATGATGCAACTATGAGTACTTGGAGTGAATTCAAGCATGGCGTCCCTGTGGCTGGACACCTAAAAGGTTTTGAAAATATTTGATACCAAGGGTTAGAACCCAAAACGTTTTGAAAATATTTAGCAAGTGATTAAATTGCAATAATTTAAAATGAATGAATGCTCTTCATATTTAAGCTAGTGTCGCACTCTCTTGAGGACAAACTCACCCTTTAACTAATGTGCACACCTAACGCTTTCATTATAACCACCTAGTCATCTACCCCGTAACTAGCTCTTGTTATAACTCCCTCCTTCCACACTACGCTAGCCCGAGTATGTTTGATATGAATTATAAGTTATTTATGAGTGTAACTTAAATAATCACCTTAACTAAATTAATCATATTTTCTTGAAAGCCATATAACATTCACTAGTTATATTATTAATACAATTTTCTCCATGTATTAAATTACCCGTATATAATTATTCATCCCATTATATACATAAAGCGATATTACAACAATTACACATATGTTGCATATATATATAATCCATCCTCCTGAGAAATACCTCACCGGATGTATTCTCTAAAGTGCTATCATCCCAGGTCTACTCAGTCCCACCTGGAGTTCTGAGACAACTATGGTCCACCAAATCGGAACATAAATAATAAACGTAGTGGGGGAGGTCATATTCCCCCGAGTATGAGGACATCATCGCAATGCCCCACCTCTATAATTGGACGCTATGACCTGGGGATATACTCGACCTACTCCTCAAGCTAGTGGATTCACCCACATCGCGCAACCTCCCTTGATAGCACTAATGTATATAATTTAATCAACTATCTAGTCATTGATATTTACAATCACACACAATATATATACTATCACACACCGTATATATAATAATAATAATAATAATAATAATAATAATAATAATAATAATAATAACAATAATAATAATAATAATAATAATAGTAATAATAATAATAATAATAATAATAATAAAAATAATAATAATAATAATAATAATAATAATAATAATAATAGTAATTTATGAGTCTGCTACCTCACGTTCACATTGTAGCTGGCCTAGGAACCAAGACATTGATATTATCGAAGTCAATGACCTTTCAACTCGTTGGAGCATGTTTCCCTCCTTAAGTAATTAGAGTTAGGATTCGTTAGATATGCATATGATATGCGTTAGATTACTCATCTTATTCCTTGGTTATATCTAGGTTCGGTTTATAATTTTCTATATGGTTGGTATTATTCTTTATTTGTTCATATCAATAACCTTTACTTTTGTACAATATGGTTCTATGTAGGTATTCATGTATCTCATGTGATAAATTTTAACCTATATGCTTTGAAATTTTGCAATCGATTTCTTTTATGTCTTTTATACTCCATGCTTAGAATTCAAATACTTGAAATGTTGTGGTAAATTACGCTTATAATTTTAAAGTATTTTATCATAACTCATACATTATACCGCACTATGACTTGAGCAATTTCTAAATCAAATCAAATAAAGGGGTTTATTTTCTTCCTCTAAATAAAATTAGAAGTTTTATGTGTAGCTTGGAGAAAAAGGGTTATCATTTAACCTTTTTGTATGAGAGAGTTTAATCGTGGATGAAGTTGAAAAATAAATGGCTAACCTTTCAAAAATAATCATGAGAGCATAAGTGGATATGACTACGATATTAGGTCAAAATAGATAATTACCTTTAAAAATTGGGAAAAAAAAATTCTCTTATGTTTGTGTTGTAATGTCTCAAAGATTTTAATCTAACTAAAATTAGGTTACACCACCAATGATCGCAAAATGAAGAAGTAAAAAGTGGTAGTTAAAAATGATGGTATAAAATGAAGCTTTTTCAAAGTTGTATAAACAAAAATCAAAAGTGAGATCAATCATTAATCTTCATTAGTTATCTTATATGTTAATGATCGTGTAATTAACTTCTATAATGAGAAATGTAAAAATTCACACTTCTTTAAAATGGCTATAATTTAAACCATTGTGCCTTTTGAGTGCTAAACCATTCTTTGTTTGCGGAGTATTTGATATAATCATAAACCTTGAATATGATTTCAAAAGTTTTTTATAGTCATGCAGTTGTTTATTTTAAATGGGGATATAGTGTACTTGAGAAAATGAGAAATTATATTTACACTTGTTTGTGCCGCTTCCCGCACAACTTTTATTCTCTGATTAGCTCACAATCCACAAACTAGAAGATTCGTTGCAGTAATAGGTTTTGTGACCAATGAAGGATGACCATCATGTCATTGAGTTGGTCTAGGAGAGTAAAGTTTATTTAAAATACACTTTTCGAAGCTTTATTCTTTCCCATCCAAATATTGGCACTTCTGCACTTCTTTATTTTTCATCCTACCAATATCAAATCTTGGGAGATTAGTTTATTACCTTCTATGTCTAATAGGATATTCATCATATTGGTAAGATTCCTTCCTAGATTTTATGGATTCCTCTTTTCTTAGTTCTTAGGGTTTGGTTTTGTAGCTTTTTGGTTTGGATTTTGAGTTTTGTTTATGACGATGAATTTATTTATCTTGAGATAAAGTTATTTTGGCTTAGATTATTAGTTCTTGTGTCTAACATTGTGATTTGTTTCACTCATTTTTTAACTTTAGTGCTCTATTATCTTATATGAGAGAGAGTTCATGATTGTGTTCCATTGTATGAAACTCTCTTATATATATTTAATGTGTAATTCTTTGGACTATCTATTGATGAAGTTTGTATACTCATGAGATTTCTATATTTTTTTATCTTGGTTTGTGATTTCAGGCTATTGAAATGGCTCTCAAATCACATTCACATGCCTCGACATCCGCAAACACCCATTCCAAATTTGATGAAATGTTCTTTACACTCTTAGTACATTGGGAACTTTCAGTTAATTTGGATTCCCTCTAAGAGATGCGTGTGCCTTAGATTATTAAAAATCGTGGTTAGTTTGTTATTTGTTCTCAAACCGGGTATTATTATCCAAATCTGGTTCGAGAATTTTATGCTTTTGTGAAAGAAGATAAGGATGAAATGGGATTATAAGTTATAAATATTATGGTTCTTGGTATTAAGCTGTGTATACCCTTCGATAAGATCACAAGTCATTATGACCTCGAAGTTGTCAAGTCACTAAACTACATGTTTCTAAAGAATAATCCCGCTTCTTTCCCGTCATAAGTTATTTTTCATTTGAGTGATGTGCTGAGGCGCGAAATAAGTGCTCATGTAGAGGCACCATCATTGTTTTAGGTTCGCCATAAACATACAAAAAAAACTAAACTACAACTACACTTACAATACAAGTATAGCGGTAAGGCAGGTATCGTAAGAAATCCACAGGGAGTGTTGGTAAAGATGGTAATCGATTTACTTTTTCAAGAATAAAAGTGTAAAAGTTGATGGGTAGATTATGGTGAAAAAGGGAAAAGAGAAGTTAAAACTAAATTACAACTAACTAAAATAAGAGTCGGGATCGCCCCGCCATGGGATAAACAACACATAATTATAATTTCTATTCGAAAAAATTTAACCGAGCATTTTTAGTTAATCATAAACATCAAACACGAAGGAATTTTAACCCAAAAATGCGAGATAAAACATTTAATAAAAAATTGTCACATGCGTCTTAAATTCAGATTATCTCTATAAACACTAGCGTTGCATGACAAAGAAAGTTAAACATATAATAATCCGATTTTAATATGCAAGGTTTCAATTAAACCCAATTTTACACAAAATCTAACTTTTGGAGCTCAATACCCATTAATGGCGAAAACTCAACCCCAACCCGTTATCTATGGACTATGCATGGAAATAAACTAATTAAACTACGGAAAGCAATAAATAACAACAATAAATGATTAATGATTAGGAATAAATTCTTCTGAATTTATCCCATTAATTTAGTTGCTTTTAGCACCTCGAATAATGTAATTCGTATTGATTTATCTCATTTATATGCTACTTAAAATTCCCACATAATGCCTCGAGTTTTGTGTATTTTTCCTTATTTTTACAGGTATTTAATGCAAGTGAAGAGAAGAGGAATCCAAAGCCTAGAAATCAACAAAGGAAGGAAATTCATAAGGCGAAATAGTCATTTCACATCTAGAGTTCGGACGAGGGACCAACATAAAAAATGAAGACCTCGCATCTCCAAGCGCGTAGGAAAAAATGACATCCCAAACCGAGATTTAAATATGAGAGAAAAATCAAGAGAAAGGAAGATTTCAAAGACCAGGCCGGACCGTCCATGCCCAAAAATTAATCGATCCGGAAGAGATCCAAGTCCTGTGAAAAATTAGCCACCGAACCGATCTAGGTACAGAAGAAAATGAATCGGTCCGAATGCCTTTAGTATCTATGTATCAAAATGAGGGCCGAATCAATACGTTTAGAGAAGAAAACTAACCAGTTCGATTAATTGAAGATCCCTGAACAAAATTGGATACCGGGACGAACCAAAGATTACCCTTCGGACCGGTTCGGCTGAGATTTTTTTAGATTTTTCATTTCTAATTTAGAGTTTTACTTGATTCAAACTCTTGTAAATTTCGGAGTTTATTAATTTTAACTTATTATCAAACATTAGGAGGTTCGAATATTATTAGTTTTAGAGGGATCTTGCATAGGAGAACCCTAGTTTTGAAGATTTGTTGCAATTAATTCAAGATTCAAAGTTTATTTTTAGATTTCCTCATTGCAAGTAACATTTAATTTTTGCTTTCAATTTTTTTTGTACTTATTTAGATTAATTCTTAATTCCTAGTTTTCAATTCTTAATTCCAAAATTTTCTTCTCAAAATTTCCAAAATAGTCATGAATTCCTGAACTTTAAAACTTGTGTTTTCATTGAATTTAATCATGTCCACCTAAGTTTTTAAGGGTTGGGCTGCATGAACCCAACCCAATGTAATTTACCCATGTAGAAAATAGGGTTTGAATTGCATTTTTAGTGAATCGTATTGTGTAGTACATAAAACCGTCGTATACCTTTTAACCTTGTTTCCCCTAGGTAATCGGGGTGTTTAAGGATGCGATGCGTGTATTAGCTATTCAACACCACTTTATTTTTACCTTTTATTATGTATGATGCGGGCTCGTACCCTCATATATGTAATGCTTAGGATTACTAAAGACTGGGTTCAATTAAATTTCTAATTCAAAATCTAACATTCTATACGGTAAATGTACTAGGGTTTGGGGGACTGTAACCCGACCTATCTTTCCTTTTTCATAGTTAATTCGTTCAGCAGATTTGTTCCTTTGCACTTAGTTTAGTTGTTAGTTAATTTGCATTCACATTTAGTTAGTAGATTTTATATTCATCTTAATCACCTTTTCCATTTATTTCGAGAGTCAATTTTAGGGTTAGTCATCTATTCCGTGTCGTTACAATTCTTCGTCCTAGTTCCCTGTGGAGACGATCCCTACTTACTGGGTTTATTACTAACGCGACAGAATTGCACTTGATCCTATATCATCACGCACACTAGATACACATTTGTGGTCCCGTCAAGTTTTTGGCGTCGTTATCGGGGAATCAGGTAGACTTTAGGTTAGTAGATTTAATCCCAAATTGTATTCCAAATTTTTTTTAAAAAATCAAAAATCCAAAAAAAAAAATCAAAAATAAAATCATCTCTCAAAATCCCTTTCTTGCAAAATCAAGAACAAACTCCTCATAATACTCCAATAAGAATTCACAAAAATCCCATCGTTGAGTATAATTTAGAAAGCCCACACACCCCTCGAAAACCACAATTCTGGGCTCCACCTCCTACACCTCGAAACTCCATCATGAGCTATACGTCTAGGACACTGAGTGAGGATTCTGAGTCCATTAGAAAGAAAGTCATGTCGGATATCGCTAGTTTCGGTACGGGTGAGGAAAACCTGTCGTAACGTCCCATGAAGGAACTCCTATTTCCTGAGTGAACTGTCACCCCTAGTTACATTTTACTCCCGTATAATGCCGGTCAGTTCCACTTTCGTAATGGGATGATAAAATTTCTTCCAACATTTCACGGCATGGATTCGTAGAAACCATATCTTCATATCCGAGAGTTCTAAGAGGCGTGCAACACCTTTAGTGAGCAAGATTGCACGCAAGATGTCATTCGCCTAACGCTTTTTCCTTTTTCCTTAAAGGATAAGGCTAAGACCTGGCTTTGGTCTTTACCACCGAACTCGATCATATCATGGAAGGATATGCAATCCAAGTTTATTTCAAAGTTCTTTCCACCACATAAAACCAACTCTGTCAAGGCTCAAATTTAAGCCATTTTACAAAGAGATAATGAATTGTTTGACAAGTGTTGTGAACAATTTCAAGAGTTGGTTAACATTTGCCCCCATCATGGATTTGAGAAACATCACCTTATCTCTTTCTTCCATCATGGGCTTACAATAGCGTCTAAACAACTTATTTAAATAGTGTGTGAAAGACCATTTTTGGAATTAGATGCAAGAGACGCTGAGGCTCATCTTAAGTATGTCGCCAAGACTACTCAAGCATGAGACAAATCCAATCCTAATGCCCAAAACCGACCTCAATAAGTGTTCAATTGAATCATGATATCGTGGTAGACCGACGACTTGATCAATTTGATAAGAGTATGAGGAACCTACTTGAGGTGCGACTGAGATAAGCTACTGGATCCACCCGTGTTGTGAAAGAAAAAGTGTGCACTATTTGTGAGGTGGACCATTCAACAAAGGAATGTCCGACGATACCCACCTATAAAGATATGCATACCGAGAAAGTGGAAGCTATAGGAGGGTTTAAGGGAAATTTTAACACCTCTCATGGGAACTCACATAACCCTTCGTGGAGAAACCATCCTGGTTTTATCTACGGGCAATAACAAGTTGCGTTGAATCCACATTCACATGTTGACTTACCTCCACCCCCTCCTCAATTTCAGCAAGCACCGCCTATGCAAGAACACATGCAATCTCCACCTCCAGGCTCATACATTACCCCACCATGGAGGACTCTTAATGACAACTTAACCCAGTTTATCCAGTCTCAAAATGCAACCAATGCCACGTTTGAGCATATGTTCGCTGAGATGCATACGAGCTTATCTAAGTTGTAATCTTCATTGAATGTCCAAGAGAAGGGAAAATTTTCGGCTCAAGGCCAAATACCTCCTCAAGGTCAAGGTAATGTCAGCTCTACATCTTCCAATAAGCAAGAGCAATGCCAAGCTATCACCACTCTACGTAGTGGGAGAGTCGTTGATTTATCACCTCCCCCGCATTAGAAGACAAAAGACAAGGAGGTTTCACCCAGCATGAAAGTGGATGAAGATGCCCCCTTGAATGAGAGTGACAAGGAAGACATTAGAGAGACCAATTTTTTTGTGAAATCTCCCATCGCTGCTCCGTTCCCTCAACTATTGGCCCCACCTCAAAAGGGAGCCTCCCGTGCAGATGTGTTAGATTTTCTTAAGAAAGTGAAGCTGAATTTCCCATTCCTTGATGCCATCCAATAAATTCCCGCCTATGCCAAGGTCATTAAAGTTCTTTTAACAGTGAAAAGACGGCTAAAGGTGAAGAAGAATGTCTTCCTAGAACAAAATGTGAGCTTCGTTCTACTTAACGCCCTTCCACCCAAGTTTAAAAATTCGGGTGCACCCACAATCTCATGTGTTATTAGAGAACGTCGAATTGAGAGAGCCTTATTGGAATTAGGTGCGAGTGTTAATATACTTCCATACTTTATATATAGGAAACTTGAGTTGGGTAACCTTAAGCCCACGTGAATCACTCTCCAATTAGCGGATCACACAATAAAAGTGCCTCAAGGGTTTGTTGAGGACGTGATAGTCCAAGTGGACACTTTCTACTTCCCGGTAGACATTGTTATTTAGGAGACGGATCCATCCATCCATTCTACCAACCATGTTCCCATCATTTTAGGCCTCCCATTATTAGCTACGGCTAATGCCTTAATCAATACACGAAATGGGCAAATGCAACTCACTTTTGGGAACTTGATCCTCGAGATAAACATCTTCAATGTTGCTAACCAAATGGGTGATGAAGATGAAATTCATTCGGACGACCTCATAGAGGAGGTAGTATAAGATCACATTGAGAGAACCATGGGTGGGAACGTCTTAGAAGTTTTCCTAGTGAGAGGTGATGAATGTGAGATCCCATACACCGAGTATGAGCAAGAGGTAGAGGAGTTGAAAGTCATATTAGACGAGGGATTGTCTTTAGAGGAGTTGAGAAATGTTCATTGGGTTTCTAGATTCGAGGAATTACCCTCGAGGAAGTCATACTTGACACCTTCCGAAGAGAAATTTCTTACCCTCGAATTGAAGAAACTACCCTTTAATGTGAAATATTCTTTTCTAGGAGAGGATGAGACATTTCCTGTTGTTGTCTCCTCTAGCCTAGATATAGATCAAGAAGGTAAGTTTTTGGAAATTCTTAGGAAGCACATAGGTGATTTTGGTTGGTCTATAGCGGATTTTAAATGTATAGGTCCCTTGATTTGTACCTACAAAATCCACCTCGAGGAGGACGTGAATCCATTGAGGGAAATCTAAAGGAGACTAAACCCAACCATGAAAGAAGTCGTTAGAGAGGAAATTATAAAGTTGTTAGATGCCCGGATTATCTAACCTATCTCAGACGGAAAATGGGTAAGCCCAATTCAAGTCGTCCCAAAGAAGTTGGGAATGACGGTGGTCGAAAATGCTAAGGTAGAATTAATTCCTCAACGCACCACCTCCAGGTGGCGTGTTTGTATTGATTATCGAAAACTCAATGGCGGTATAAGAAAAGATCAATTTCCCTTATCTTTCATAGACCAAATTCTTAAATACGTAGCGAACCACCCATATTATTGCTTCCTTGATGGTTATTCCGGATATAACCAAATCGAGGTAGATATACTTGATTAAGAGAAGACGACTTTTATATGTCCATTTGGTACGTTTTCCTATAAACGTATGCCTTTTGGATTGTGTAATGTGCCTGTAACCTTCTAAAGGTGCATGTTAAGTCTCTTTAGCGACATGGTAGATATAGGACTTGAGGTTTTCATGGAAGATTTCAGTGTTTTTGGCCGCTCTTTTGACCAATGCTTAGCGAATCTTGAAAAGGTTTTATCCCGGTGTGTGGAGAAGAACATAGTCCTCAATTGGTAAAAATGTCACTTCATGGTTACCGAGGGCATATTTCTAGGCCACATAGTCTCATCTAAGGGAGTAGAAGTTGATCGAGCAAAAATAGATGTCATAGCCGAGATTTCCCCGCCTAAATCACTAAAGGACGTGCACTCCTTCTTGGGCCATGCAGGTTTTTACAGACAGTTTATCAAGGATTTTAGCGCTATCGCTAGACCATCAAGTAACCTCCTTATGAAGGATAGACCCTTTGAGTGGAATAATGCATGCCAAGAGGCTTTCGATAAATTGAAAAGCATGTTAATTTTCTCTCCCATCATGCAAGATCCGAATTGGTAAATTCCATTCCAGCTCATGTGTGATGTTACTGATTATGCGATTGGGGATGTTTTGGGACAAAGAAAAGACAAGAAACCTCATGTCATTTATTACACTAGCCGGACGTTAACCAAGCCACAACTTAACTACTCCACCACGGAGAAAGAGTTTCTAGCAATTGTTTTTTATTTGGACAAATTCTGCTCATATCTTGTTGGGTCGCCCATCACTTGCTTTACCGACCATGCGGCCCTGAAATATATCCTTACGAAGAAAGATGCAAAGCCACACCTCATAAGGTGGATCCTAATCCTATAAGAATTCAATTTCTCTATAAAAGATAAAAAAAAGGAGTAGAAAAATTCATTACCGACCATTTACCGCGGCTCTCGTTCGACGTGCTTAGTGATCTGATACCCATAGACGAGTATTTTCTGAATGAGTAGCTCTTTGCTACTTCTTCTCTACCTTGGTTTGCTAATATCATTAACTATCTTGTCACAGGAGACGTTCCTCCCAGATGGACACCGTAAGAGAAGAAGAAATTCATCACTTGGTACTGCATGTTCTTCTATGACGACCCATTCCTATTTAAATATTGTGTGAACCAACTCATCCGAAGATGAGTACCGAATGAAGAAATTCAAGATGTGATCTGGTTTTGTTATACGAAAGCTTGTGGAGGCCACTTCTCCAAGAATAATACGGTCGCTAAAATTCTACAAAACGACCTCTATTGGCCCATAATATTCCGAGATGTGAACGCCTATTGCAAATCTTGCGATAAATGCCAATGGATGGGAGTTATTACCCGCCACGACATGATGCCTCTAACCCCTATACTCGTCATTGAGTTATTTGATTGCTGGGATATTGACTTCATGGGACCTTTCCCTCCCTCCTATGGCTTCTTATACATCCTCGTTACAGTAAACTACGTCTCCAAATGGGTGGAGGCAATAGCTACCAAAACAAATGACAATAAGGTGGTTATTAATTTCCTACAAGAACACATACTTTATCACTTGGATGCTCCGAAGGCGATCATAAGTGATAACGACACACATTTTTATAATAAGCCGTTTGAAAAATTAATGAGAAAGTATGGGGTCGTCCACAAGGTTGGGATGACTTATCACCCTCAAGCAAGTGGGCAAGCGGAGCTAGAAAATCGTGAGATTAAAAGCATCCTTGAAAATACCTTCGATCCTACCCGAAAAGATTGGTCACTTTGATTAAAGGATGAGCTATGGGCTTATCGTATCGCCTGCAATAACCCCTTCGGGATGTCCCCATTTTATTTTGTCTATGGCAAGCCTTGACATATCCCCGTGGAGCAAGAGCACAAAGCCCATTGGGCCATTAATAGGTTGAACTCTAATCTCGATAAAGCCAGTGAAGCTCACAAGCTTTAATTGAATGAGTTGGAAGAGATGCGAAATGGCGCATATGAGAATGCTAAAATTCCAAAAGAATGAATGAAACTCAGGCAAGATAAGATAATTCGATGAAAAGAGTTTCATCTGAGATAAAAAGTTCTTCTCTACAATTATCGACTACACTTATTTCTCGACAAGTTGCGTTCAAGGTGGATGGGCCCATTTGTTACTCGAGAAGTGTTCCATCATGGTGCTGTGGAGTTAGAAGATTCGAAAGGGGGGACTATTTTTAAAGTGAATGGCAACGCCTCAAACTGTACTTTGAGGCATGCATCGAAGAAGCCGACACCATTTAGTTGTAGAACCCCATCTATGGGGATTGATTGAGTAGTACGAGAAGTTCGTTGCACCCTCGATGCATATGGGGTGATTCTTGTGTACAGTAGACGTGAGTCGGTTAGGTTAGTTGGAGTCGGTAGGTATAGGACACATAGGATAGGTGCAGGAGAACACACGTTAAGAGTGAGCCTAGGGTTTCGAAGCACGCATTGAGTGAAGTTAGGTAGATTACGTGTTGGTATAGTGGTGAGAGAATCCAGAGATGTTGAGAGATGAGTGAATTCATCCATAAGGGATTTTTCATAATTTTAGGAACCGGACCTGTCCGCCCCTGGACACCGGACATATTCATTTTTGGGAAAAATTAAATAAAAAAGGGATCGGACCGGACCAATCCGGCTGCTAGTTTTTCTTCGATCATTTCCAAGGTGCAACCCCCATCTCCCAATACGTTTTCCCTCCACCATTTCCCTACCAAATTCACCCCCCCTTCCCTCCAAAACCAACCTTTCCCTCCACCTTACCCACCTATAAATACACCCTAACCCCTCCTCCTATCCACCACCACTCCTCTTTACTCTCATATTCTCTCTCTTCCAAATTTCTAAGTGTCCAACCACTACTGATACACATGGCCAACCAAGACCGCCCTCAAAAGTATAACTCCATCGCGTTCATCGATAATAATGATGCATACCGCTCTGATAAAGAACAATGATGGTGTGAACGTTTTTTTGGACAGTCTCGCAAACTACAATTGGAGCATCAAGTGCACTGGAACGATCTGCCTAATTATGTCACCAACCTCTTCCTTCCGAGGGGTTGGTGTCGGTACCTTAACAATCCCCATGATGCAGTTTGGGCGGCTAAAGTGCGAGCCTTTTATGGAACCCTTTTCCACACCAATGATTTTGTTTTTGAGGCGCCTGTGGATGGACAACGCATCCCTTTCTCCCTCGAGATTCTTGCCCAGAGCTAGCAGAAATGGATGTCCCGAGCCCCGCCAACTTCACGTACCCCAATGGTCTCACCCCCATCGACAAAGACGGTTGCATTGCCCGTATAGCACCCGGTGAGGTTTGGGCTACCAAAACATTTTCGGTAGGGCAAATGAGCAACAAGGCGCGTATCACGTTTCAAATCGTCTGCGCCAATATCCTACAAACCTTGAATGATTTCGCAATGAGACCTTGACGAACTACTCTTGTGTATCACCTTTTTTACCACAACACCCCAATCAACCTGGCCCATATCATTTATAAAGACATATTATTTGCGGCCTTAGACAAAAAGGGTGTCACCCCTCTTCCATATGCCCGACTTATAACGTCCATTATAGCCGACATACTCATTGTTCCTCCCCACAGGGCCCTTCGCCTTCCCATTCCTCTTGGTCAAGGCACCCGTACCAAGAGTGAGTGCTAATGGGAGATTATCCGCTCCCTAAAAGCGGAGGAGGCGACGGACGATGATGATGATACGGAGACGGATGATTCAGAGGGTGATGAGTCCGAGGAGGAAGTCGCTGGGGATGAATAATAAATTATGGGTTAGGGCGACGAGGGTGAAAATAACGAGGACGACGATTCTGATTTTAAGCCCCTGGGAGCTAACTTTGATATGAAAATCACTACGCTGGAAGCCCGATTCGATGGGTTTATCGATCAATACAATGCTCACTGGGAGGAGTACCGACACACATATCAGCGGGATACAAGCATGCTACATCGCCTACAAGATGAAGTGTACAGGATGACCATGGTTGTTCCTCGCCCGGTCTATTTCTATGACCCGTACGACCCAAATACTCCCGGACCTTCTCACCCTCCCCCTCAGTAGTTATTCTTTCTAGGTTGCTCATATAATGTTTGACATTTCCTTTTTCCACAACTTTGTATGCTTTTTATATATCTAATGGAAATTGGATTCCCTATTAATGTGCATCTTATGATTGCTTTTGTATATTCCATTTTGTACTTTGTTCCATTTTTGTTGCTTTCCTCCTTAATTTAGCTTTTAGTCCTTTCTTCATCGGGACTATGCAAAGATCTAAGTTCTGTGGGTTGGGGGGGGGGGGGGGGGGGGGGTACGCATGCGCTTTCAAATTTCACAAAGTTCAAAATGCCCCAAAAAAAAATGAGAAAATTTTCAAAATTTTCCAAAACAATTGAAAATTTTTCGAAAATCCAAAAATATTTTTCTTCAAAATAATTAAAAATTGGAATTAAAAATTTTCAAAAATATC
This sequence comes from Sambucus nigra, assembly GCA_949130495.1. Taxonomy (NCBI): domain Eukaryota; kingdom Viridiplantae; phylum Streptophyta; class Magnoliopsida; order Dipsacales; family Adoxaceae; genus Sambucus; species Sambucus nigra. Next base: position 46,148,546 of record OX422209.1, read on the forward strand.
ACCGAAATTTTGTTTAAAGTCTCAAATGTGTAAAACTTCAAATGCACTAAGCCAAAATTGACCAAAGGTGGAAATTGAAAGAAAGTTGACGACTTAACGAATAAGTGTGGAGATTAATCAAACTAGTGAGATTTCGATCTTTTCACTTTTTTGTGAGTTTTTAAAATCAATCTAAGTTAATGTTTAACTCAAACTTCAATTCAACGTTAAATAAGTCGTTAAAGATCCCAATACCCTTATTTTAATTAGTCAATGAATAGTTTGTGATGTTGCCTCAAAATGCGCTAAAATATCTCTAAATGAAATTAATCTCGAGACGCATATGGTAAAATAATGAGTAATTCGGATAAATGAAGTTAGGCCATTGTTCGTTACCCAAAAAGATTAGCCATAAAAAGTTGTGAAAAAATCCCCTTTGCAAACCAAGTTGTGCCAAATAAAATTTATCCTTTCGTTTGATAACCGAAAACCCCATAGAAATCGGAATTGAGAAAACCCAAAAATTCAGCAATTAAGTCCAAATTCTGTGAATATGAAAAGAGGCAATAAAAGAAAAATGGTCAAGAAAAATGGAAAAAAAAAAAGAAAAATGAGAAAAAGCCCGAAAAAACACTAATGGACATCATAGATGATTTTCCAATTTTGAAGTTTCCCTTTTTACCCAGTACACCTTAAAAACTCAGAAAAAGTCCTAACAGAGTCCGGATTATGAAATTGATTACCGCGTGGAGAGCTAAAACACGAAAATATAATAGAAGAGATTAATCGGTGTGTATAAGAGGCAATGTTCCCGTTTCCCAATGACCATAACCCGATGAAGAGATCTTTTCACCCATAAATTTTTATTTTTAAATTTTGTGTACGTGAATTCGTGTTCCAATGCATTTATTCCTTATATCACGCATATCGAGCGAAATAGCCACATTCCGAGGGATTCGTTTGCGAGAGTATCCCGAGAGCATTTTAATCAAAATGAATTTTTGGAAAGTAGCGTAATGATCAATCGATGAAAATTTGTGGTTAGATTTTTTGCTTCGCACACATACACAACAAATTGAGATTTAAGCATAAAAATATAAGGTGATTATTTTCTGAAAAGTTTGAATTATACAATTTTTAGGTATTTTGAATTTTATTTGAGTCAAAAAGCGAATTTTGTGGGTATATTCACTGCAAACCCTCACGAGACAAAACTCGTGCTACTAGGGTAGCCTAGGGGTTTAACGGCCTATTGCATACGCTAAATACAATCTCTTTCCCGAGAAAGTGGTATTCTATCTTAATAAAATGAATTTCAAGAGTTGAGCCTCGGTAAAGTTCTTTTACATTACTCGAGACGCGCAAAGTTCTAAGTTAGGGGGATTTTATTAGGAATAAATTCTTCTGAATTTATCCATTTAATTTAGTAGCTTTTAGCACCTCGAATAATATAATTCATTTTGATTTATCTCATTTATAAGCAACTAACAATTACCACATAGTGCCTCAAGTTTTCTGTATTTTTCATGCTTTCTACAAGTATTTAATGCAAGTGAAGAGAAGATGAATCCAAATCTGAGAAATCAATGAAGGAAGGAAAGTCAAAGGTAAAAATAGTCATTTCATATCTAGAGTACGGAAAAGGGACCAATACAAAAAATGAAGACCTCGCTTCTGTAAACGCATAGGAAGAAACGACATCCCAAACCGAACCTTGGATCAGAAGTTACGGAGATTCAAAGATGAGAGGAAAAATCAATAGAAAGGAAGCAAGGAAGATTTTTAAGATCGGACCGGACTAGCCATGCCCAAAAATGAACAGATTCGGAGGAGATCCAAGTCCTGTGAAAAATTAGCCACCGGACCGATCCATGTACAAAAGAAAATGAACCGATCCAAATGCCTTTAGGAGCTCTGTACCAAAATGAGGGTCAGACCGATCCGTTTACAGAAGAAAATGAACTGGTCTGTGAAAAACGTTGCTAATGACGTTTAATACAAGATTAAACTGTATAAGCAACTCCAAGATGTTTGTTGAAGAAACCCTTTTCTTTTGAAAAATAAAAATTATAAACAACAAGATGTGTTTACAAAAACTTATGTACGAGAGTAATCAAGACTTTGTAATCAGTTTTTAAAACTAAGACAGTTTCAAAAATTCAGCACACTATAGAATGAGATGAGTAGATGAAAACAATCAGAACACACAGTTTTTAACGTGGTAAAACCTCTCCCAACAGATGAAACATCCACGGTGACTTCTAAGTCACAAAAGCAAAAAATCCACTAATAACAAATAATATTTACAAACAATACAACATACATGCACACAAATCAACCTATTCTAAGTTTAGGAATATACCCCACTTAGTGTCCTTCTAACTTCTCATAGATCTGATTGTTGATGATGTTCTTCCAGTTTGATAACTTCCTTTGCTTTAGCTTCCTTATGTCGACTCAATAATCTTTGATCTTATTCACAACACTTCCAGTGTAGTAGTGTGTTATGTGTTTGTGATGTGAATCCTATCAACATGCATGAACTCACACACACTTAGTTTTACAGACAGTCCTAGAAAATTACATATAAAGACTATATGCTGTGATTTTCTTTTCTTTCTTTCTTACAGAACTTGTAACCTTTTTGACCTTTCAACATAACCCAGATTCCACGGATATCTTGCTTCAAAATCGGTCAAGATCTTAATCAATCTCTGTTTTAAAAATATTTTTGAGATTGAAAATCTCCAAGTGTGAATCCAACTAGGTCAAGGTTAAGTTTCATAAGAATAGAAACCATAAAACATTTTAAAAACTAAATCAGTAAAGATTTTCTTAAATCGAGAAAGAAACATGCAGATCTAGTGAAATGTAACATGCAGAGTGTAGATCTATAATTTCTATGAAAGAGAAATGCAGATCTTCACACGAATGTTTAAGTTGTAAACAAGATCATAGATAAAGAGGTTACAGCTTCAATATGAACAAACCACTATCTCTCAAACACTCAAGGTTGTGTTTGGGGTTGTGTGTATACGAAGGTTTGATTCAGAAAATGAAGTGTTTAGGGTTAGGGTTTGGTTTTGGCTAACACAGTTTTCCTTTCTCTCTCCTCTCTCTTTTCTTTTCTCTCTTCTCTCTCACTTCTCTCTTCTCTCTGTTTTTTTTTCTCTCAGAAATGACGAATGCCCAAAAGTCTTGAAAGACTGAGAAGTGGGGGGTTTATATAGGGGTGGAGGAAGGTTCTAGAGATGCGAAGGGAATCAAGGGCTGAGATTAAGTCATCCTAAGATTGACTTGATCTAAGGGTTATAAAACAGCGGTGGTAAAGTCGATTGTGATTGGTTCATAGGATGGCACAAGGATAGGTTTAAAACACATGCAGACCATCGATAAGCTTTGATCCAACGATCAGCAATCCACCAGCCAACCCTCTCACATAACAAACACAAACATATACATCAGGAGGATGACAAGTGTTGACATATGAGTGGCTCACAAACGCGCGTCCAAAGTAATTACAGGCAGCACCCTGAAGTCTCTAGCGCATTTACATTCTACCCAAACAAACATTCCATTGAAAAATGAAGTTTACAAAATAGCAAATTTACCCCACAAATTATATAATCACATTTTATTAATGAAAAAATTTATTTAAAAAATGTTTAAAAATTCCCAAAAATTATTAAAACAACATTTTAAGGGGGGAATTTAACACACAATCAATTTTAAGCAATATATACACATGTATGCACTTCTAATGTGTGTAGTGTGATTCAATTTATACCTTCTTGGAAAATTGAAGAGGATTAGAGAGAGTGATTCTGAGGTTCTTTGGATTCTAGGATGGACAACCAATTTTGTCATTATATCCAAACTAGTTGAACACTTATACAGTATAGACTTAAGCAAGTCAAAGGTATAAGGTGCTTCAATCTCCCCCTTTGGAAATATGAGACAAAATCTCCTTTGAGTTAGCTTAAAACTCGTAGGGAACAAAAAAAAATAAAACCTAGTCCTATACAAAAGATACTATCTACCCATTTCCTAGAAAGTCAAAAATTACATTACTCAACTATTTACAAATTTGTACACTAGAAAAGGTAGACAATCAGTAGAAGAGATTCCTGCAAATATGCACACTAAGATCAAGCAGTTTAGATGAAATGTGAACAAAACATTGAACCCTTAAGACTCAAATTTCTCCCCCATTTTGTCTCAAATGGACAAAGGGTAAAAATGAAGGTCTTTAGAGTTTTAATCAGCACATACCATACCTATAGAATTACGCAAATACATAAATCTGTTAAAGTCTAAAGGTTTAGTGAACATGTCTGCAAGTTGCAGATCAGTAGGTAGGTAATGGATTTCTAACTCCTTAGTTTCAATAAGTTCGCGTATAAAATGATGTCTTATTTTAATATGCTTAGTTGGCGAGTGTTGAACCGGGTTTTTAGATATGTTAATAGCGCTTTGATTGTCACAATACAATTGTAACTGATCTTCTTTAATCCCATAGTCGCTTAACATTTGTTTTATCCATAGCAATTGAGCACAGCAACTTCCTGCTGCTATATATTCGGACTCAGCCGTAGATAAAGATGTGCAATTCTGTTTTTTGCTACTCCAACCTACTAAATTATCGCCGACATAATAACAGGCACCTAATGTACTTTTACTGTCATTAGTACATCCGGCCCAATCAGCATCAGTATACCCTATGATGGTGCTACAGGTATCATTAGTGTACCTAAGTCCAAGATTGAGAGTTCCTTTTATGTACTTTATTATACATTTTACACACGATAAATGGCTCTCTTTAGGGTTATTCTGGTAACGAGCACACAGACATACATCATACATTATGTCTGGTCGTGAGGCAGTTAGATAGAGTAGCCTACCAATCATACTACGATAAAGTGTGGAATCAACTGACTTTCCAGTTTCATCTTTACATAATTTAATAGTAGTACTCATAGGCGTTTTGGCAACTTTAGCATTATCTAAACCAAATTTCTTAACAAGATCTAAGGCATACTTAGTTTGAGAGACAAATAGTCCATCAGAATTCTGTTTCACTTGAAATCCTAAGAAAAGTTGTAGCTCCCCCATAAGGGACATGTGAAACTCCTTATGCATAACAGCAGAAAAAGATTTAACTTCAGATGTTGAAGTGGACCCAAAAATGATGTCGTCTACATAGACTTGGGCTATAATAATGTTTTTGTCAAAATGTTTGACAAAGAGGGTCTGGTCATTTCCTCCTCTCTTAAAACCCTTATCCAACAAAAAGTTGGAAAGGCGTTCATACCAAGCTCGAGGAGCTTGTTTTAAGCCATACAAAGCCTTTTTTAGACGAAAGACATGGTTAGGGTATTTAGGGTCAATGAACCCTTTGGGTTGTTCTACATACGTTTCTTCGGACAGAATTCCATTGAGGAAGGCAGACTTGACATCCATTTGATAAAGTGTAAATTTTAAGTAACACGCTATGGCGAAAAGGAGTCGAACAGATTCAAGATGAGTGACAGGGGCATATGTCTCGCTAAAATCTATTCCTTCTATTTGTGAGTAACCTTGAGCAACTAGTCTAGCTTTGTTTCTAAGGATTACCCCATTTTCATCAGATTTGTTCTTAAAGATCCAACGTGTGCCAATGACATTTTTGTTTTGAGGCCGCGGTACAAGATACCAGACATCGTGAATGACAAATTGTAAAAGTTCTTCCTGCATAGAAGAAATCCATTGTGTGTCATTCAATGCTTCATTAACATTTTTCGGTTCCACAAGGGAGATGAAACATGCATAATTAGCATAATTCCTTAACTGGGATCTAGTACGAACTGGCTCATTAGGATTACCGACCACGTTCTCAATGGGATGATCTTTAGAGACCCAGCCAGGTACTTCTGGACTCTCAATAGGTAATGAGTCATCTATTTCTGGTGAATCAGTTTTGAAATCATTTTCAGATTCAACCACAATAGGTGATTCAGATATCTTCTTTTCGACAATAGTGTCGCTTACAATTACATTTATCGATTCCATAAGGGCCTTAGTACGCAGATTGTATATATGATAAGCACTACTGTGTGGGGAGTATCCTAAGAAAATGGCTTTATCACCATGCGTCTCGAATTTAGACAAATGTTCTCTGTCTTTACAGACATAACACTGGCTATCGAAAGTCCTTAGATATTTCAGATTTGGCTTCTTACCGTACCACAACTCATAAGGGGTTTGTTTTGTGTTTTTCCTAAGGTAAACCCTATTAATGATATGACACACAGTTCTAATGGATTCTATCCAGAAGTATTTAGGTAGAGATTTGGCATGCAACATGACACGTGCCATCTCTTGAAGAGTTCGGTTTTTCCTTTCAGCAATACCATTCTGCTGAGGAGTTTTAGGGGCACTGAATTCATGTTTGTAACCGATGTAGTCACAATATTCAACTATTCATGTGTCTATGAACTCTCCCCCTCTATCGCTACGAATGTGATTGACTTGTGTGTCCTTCTCATTTTCAATTCTTAGTAAAATTTTCAAAAAATTCTGAAACGTGTCAGATTTTTGTTTCAAGAAGGCAACCCAAGTGAATCGTGTGAAATCATCAACCATGACAAGGATATAACTGTGTCCACAAAGACTAACAGTTCTAGAGGGACCAATAAGGTCCATATGGATGAGATCTAAAGGTCTAGAGGTGAGAATGTCTTTAACTTTTTTATGCAAAGTCTTAACTATTTTTCCTTCCTGGCAATGACCACAGACAACACTGGAAATAGGTTTAATTTTAGGAATTCCTCTAACAATCTCTTGACTAGACAATCTACCAAGGATATCATAACTTAGGTGACCCATACGATTATGCCATATTTCATTGTCATCCATTCTGACAATGTTACAGGTTTCAGAACCAGTCTTGACAGTATAACAATTGTCAGGTGTTCTAAATCCGGTAATAATGCATTTACCTTTATCATTTAGAATTTTACAATTGTTCTTTGAAAAGGTAACTGTATGGTCAGAGTCACAAAATTGTGATATACTTAGGAGGTTGGCTTTAAGGCCTTTAACTAAAAGTACATTTTCGAGAGTAGGCATTCCCTCTTCTTTTAAGGTTCCTTTACCTATGATCTGGGATGAAACTCTGTCACCAAAGACAACTTTGCCTCCAGCAAATCTGGTTTTGTTTAAGAGTTTGGTTTCATCTCCTGCCATATGTTTGGAGCATCCTGAATCTAAATACCATCCAGATGAAGTGTGTTCATCTTTTAAAGCAGTGATGACAATGTTACACTTCATTTGGGCTAAAAGATCATCTTTTCTAACCCAAATAGCTCTAGTTTTAATTTTGCGCATGTTTGCCCTCATTTGATAAAACTTTCGAGAAACAGCTTTTTGTCGAAAAACATTTGGGGCAACAAACTGATTATTGTGGAAAATTTAAGCTTTTGGTTTAGGAAAGTTTCTGGGAGCCTTTCTCTTAAATGAACTCTTAGTTTTGGTCTTTCTATTTCTGTAGTTAGAGTTTTTGTCAGGTTGTCTAGGAAGGACATAATGGTTACGATTTTGCCTAGAATAGTTAAAGTTCTTGTAGATAGAAGTGTTGTACACAGGGGTGTTTAGACGCCTAGCATAACAAACTTCAAAGGAATGACCATAAATGTCACAGTAGGAGCAATATTGATTGCTTGAGGGATGAATTTCCTTAGGAAAACTTCTAAAAATGGGTTTAACAGCATTCTGTTCAGAATTCTTATTCCTAGGAGGTATGGTCTTAAAGGTAGATTCATCCTTTCTGATCAAAGGAAAAACGTATTTAGTCTTAAGTGTAGTGTCAGCCTTAGAATTACTAGACTCTCCAATGTCTTTCTGTTGTTGCTTTTGATCAAATTCCTTTTTAATAAAATGAAAGTCTGGACATGTATCAATTGGTCTTTTGCCCCCAGACACAAACTTAATAGATTCAAGATTTTTAGTTTGTGGTTTGTTCTTAGGGGAAAATCCAATACCGGTTCTATCATCAGAATTGGTCTTGGAGTCAACAACAAAGTCAGTAAAACAATTTGAATTGTTTTCAAACTTAGAAATTTTTTTGAAAACAGTTGCTGTCTTTGTTTTTGCTTCCTCTAGTTCTAATAATGTTCCCTTGTATTTCATTTCCAGGGTTTCATTAGTTTTAGTCAACTCTTTTAATTTTTTTATCAAAAGTTTCAATTTCGGATTGATGAGACAGACACTGGTTAGTGTAATCTTCAGCATTCAGCTTCACAATAAGACTTAGATCATCTAATTTCTTAGTCAGGTCTCTAACAGTCTTCTCCAGTCTAGTGCCTTTTTTAAGAGTTTTAGCATACAAAGTATGGATATCAGGGAGGTCATCTGTGTCTGAGTCGCTAAGTGAAGTGTGTGTAGTGACCCCTAACGATTCAGTTTTAGTACTCACGCACCCATTTACATCGTCGTTATCGAGATCACTTTGACTCACACACACGGAACTAGAACTAGCAACATTTTCAGATAATAAAGCATCTAGGCCAGTAAAAACAGTATTCACACAAGCAGGAGTAGGAGCATCATTATCACACATAGGCATATCATCATTGTAAATGATCTTAGCATAAAATGACATGAAAGGGTCAAGTACATTTGATGACTCAAGTTCCTCTTCATCAGAGTAACTTGAATCATTCCAAGTTTTACACACATTGGCTCTATTATGTGTGTTGGCTTTATTCAGATTAACTTTGCAATCGTGAGAAATGTGACCTAGTTTCCCACATCTAAAACATTCAATCTTTTTAAGCTCTCTGCTGGGTCTGGAGCTGTTGTCCTTAGGATGTTTGTCAAGACCTCTCTCATGAGGTTTAGGATTAGACAGAGTAGGATAATTAGGCTTGCCTTGTTTAGTCGCCTGTTTGTTTCTAAATTTAACAATTTTCTTAAATTGTTTAGACATTAAGGCAATCTGATTATCTAGTTTGTCTATATCACACTCCTCATCAGAGTCAGAGTTGGTCAAATTAGTCTCAGGTTTAGATATCTTAGAGGCAAAACTCCAGTTAGAGTTGGGCTGTTTTCTTTGTGAATGATTTAATTGTTTCTTAAAGTCTAATTCCATTTCCACAGTCCTAAGTTTGCTACTGAGTAACTCAGGGGTAAGGTTTTGATCACTCATTTCCTCAATAGCATACCTCTTGCTGTCAAACTTTTGTGGTAATGATCTTAGAATTTTAGAGACAATTTCATTCCTATCATAAGTTATACCATTAGTATGAAACTCAGTAACTATATCAGTTAAGTTCATGTAAAAGTCATCAAAAGACTCAGAGTCAGACATAATCAAAGAGTTGTATTGCTGGGTAAGCATTTGAGTTTTAACAGCTTTAACTCTTGAGTCTCCTTCATGGGCATTGATTAATGTGTCCCAAGCTTCCTTAGAAGTGGCACAAGATGAGATTCTCTTGAACTCATACTCATTAATAGACATAAAAATGGCATTCTTACCTTTATTGTTATTTCGAGAAATAGTTTTCTCTTCTTGGGTAAACTCACTTAAGATTTTCTTTACCCTCTCATCACTTCCTTCAGTGGCTGGTTTAGTAGGATAAGTATATCCATTTTCAATAATGTCCCAGACATCATCTCCTAAAGTCCCTTGGATGAAGGCAACCATTCTTACTTTCCAGTAAGCAAAGTTGTTTCCATCAAAGAGTGGAGGTCTGGACAGATTACCAAACCTTTCATTCTTCTCGTCCATAGTTAAGTTTTTCAGAAAACGATTTAGAAACACAAGATCTTTTTGAAATAAAAGTTAACAGGGCTCTGATACCAATTGAAAAACGTTGCTAATGCCGTTTAATACAAGATTAAACTGTATAAGCAACTCCAAGATGTTTGTTGAAGAAACCCTTTTCTTTTGAAAAATAAAAATTATAAACAACAAGATGTGTTTACAAAAACTTATGTACGAGAGTAATCAAGACTTTGTAATCAATTTTTAAAACTAAGACAGTTTCAAAAATTCGGCACACTATAGAATGAGATGAGTAGATGAAGACAATCAGAACACACAGTTTTTAACGTGGTAAAACCTCTCCCAACAGAGGAAACATCCACGGTGACTTCTAAGTCACAAAACCAAAAAATCCACTAATAACAAATAATAGTTACAAACAATACAACATACATGCACACAAATCAACCTATTCTAAGTTTAGGAATATACCCCACTTGGTGTCCTTCTAACGTCTCATAGATCTGATTGTTGATGATGTTCTTCCAGTTTGATAACTTCCTTTGCTTTAGCTTCCTTATGTCGACTCAATAATCTTTGATCTTATTCACAACACTTCCAGTGTAGTAGTGTGTTATGTGTTTGTGATGTGAATCCTATCAACATGCATGAACTCACACACACTTAGTTTTACAGACAGTCCTAGAAAATTACATATAAAGACTATATGCTGTGATTTTCTTTTCTTTCTTTCTTACAGAACTTGTAACCTTTTTGACCTTTCAATATAACCCAGATTCCACGGATATCTTGCTTTAAAATCGGTCAAGATCTTAATCTATCTCTGTTTTAAAAATATTTTTGAGATTGAAAATCTCCAAGTGTGAATCCAACTAGGTTAAGGTTATGTTTCATAAGAATAGAAACCATAAAACATTTTAAAAACTAAATCAGTAAAGATTTTCTTAAATGGAGAAAGAAACATGCAGATCTAGTGAAATGTAACATGCAGAGTGTAGATCTATAATTTCTATGAAAGAGAAATGCAGATCTTCACACGAATGTTTAAGTTGTAAACAAGATCATAGATAAAGAGGTTACAACTTCAATATGAACAAACCACTCTCTCTCAAACACTCAAGGTTGTGTTTGGGGTTGTGTGTATACGAAGGTTTGATTCAGAAAATGAAGTGTTTAGGGTTAGGGTTTGGTTTTGGCTAACATAGTTTTCCTTTCTCTCTCCTCTCTCTTTTCTTTTCTCTCTTCTCTCTATTTTTTTTTTCTCTCAGAAATGACGAATGCCCAAAAGTCTTGAAAGACTGAGAAGTGGGGGGTTTATATAGGGGTGGAGGAAGGTTCTGGAGATGCGAAGGGAATCAAGGGCTGATATTAAGTCATCCTAAGATTGACTTGATCTAAGGGTTATAAACAGCGGTGGTAAAGTCGATTGTGATTGGTTCATAGGATGGCACAAGGATAGGTTTAAAACACATTTAGACCATCGATAAGCTTTGATCCAGGGATCAGCAATCCACCAGCCAACCCTCTCACATAACAGACACAAACATATACATCAGGAGGATGACAAGTGTTGACATATGAGTGGCTCACAAACGCGCGTCCAAAGTAATTACAGGCAGCACCCTAAAGTCTCTAGCGCATTTACATTCTACCCAAACAAACATTCCATTGAAAAATGAAGTTTACAAAATAGCAAATTTACCCCACAAATTATATAATCACATTTTATTAATGAAAACATTTATTTAAAAAATGTTTAAAAATGTTTAAAAATTCCCAAAAATTATTAAAACAACATTTTAAGGGAAATTTAACACACAATCAATTTTAAGCAATATATACACATGTATGCACTTCTAATGTGTGTAGTGTGATTCAATTTATACCTTCTTGGAAAATTGAAGAGGATTAGAGAGAGTGATTCTGAGGTTCTTTGGATTCTAGGATGGACAACCAATTTTGTCATTATTTCCAAACTAGTTGAACACTTATACAGTATAGACTTAAGCAAGTCAAAGGTATAAGGTGCTTCAGTCTGATGTCTTGAAGATCCTTTAATAAAATTGGTCACCGGACCGAACTGAAGATTACCCGTCGGACTAGTTTGGTTGATATTTTCCCAGATTTTTCGTTTCTAATTTAGAGTTTTACTTGGTTCAAACTCTTGTAAATTTCGGAGTGTATTTATTTTAACTTATTGCCAGTTATTAGGAGGTTCGAATATTATAAGTTTTAGAGGGCTCTTGCACAGGAGAACCCTAGTTTTGAAGAGTTTTTGAAATTAATTCAAGATTCAAAGTTTATTATCAGATTTCGTCATTGCAAGTAACATTTAATTTTTGCTTTCAATTTTTTCGTAGTTAGTTAGATTAATTCTTTATTCCTAGTTTTCAATTCTTAATTCCAAAATTTTCTTCTCAAAATTTCTAAAATAGTCATGAATTCCTGCACTTTAAAACTTGTGTTTTCATTGAATTTAATCATGTCCGGCTAAGTTTGTAAGGGTTGGGGGTGCATGAACCCAACCTGATGTAATTTACCCATGTAGAAAATAGGGTTTGAATTGAATTTTAAGTGAGTCATGGTGTGTAGTACATACAACCGTCATAGACCTTTTAACCTCGTTTGCCCTAGGTAACCGAGGTGTTTAAGGATGCGTTGCGCGAGTTAGCTATTCAACACCGCATTATTTTTACCTTTGATTATGTATGATGCGGGTTAGTATCCTCATATATGTAATGCTTAGGATTACTAAAGACCGGGTTCAATTAAATTTCTAATTCAAAATCTAGCATTCTATATAGTAAATGTACTAGGGTTTGGGGGATTGTAATCCGACCTATCTTTCCTTATTCATAGTTAATTCGTTCAGTAGATTTGTTCCTTTGCACTTAGTTTAGTTGTTAGTTAATTTGCATTCACATTTAGTTAGGAGGTTTTCTATTCATGTTAATCACCTTTTCCATTTCTTTCGAGAGTTAATTTTAGGGTTAGTCATCTTGTAAGGACACAAATTTCCAATTGAGTCCATATATATTTTTGGCTCAATTCCGGACAAAAACATTTATTCATAGGATAGCATTCTATTGTAATATTTTCAAGCCTATGAAGTGTTTGTTGAAGACGTAGCGGCAAAGAGTATAAATCTTCATCAAATGTGCCGGTTTGCGTGCCTCGTTTCTACGTCATCAACTATGGTTCCACGCTCCCAAGGTATGAATGCAATTATATATATATAGGAGCTTGGAACAAAGTTTAATGGGTGTTAGGATTTATAAAAACTGCATTTTATTTTAAGAAATAATTAATTAAAACTTTAAAATAAATGTTTGTAAAGTTTTCATGGGTAAAAAATGAAATTTTCAAACTTTCTGGTGGTTCGTTAGATATGTCGTTCGAACGAGTTTTTTTCGTTCGAACCAGATGTCGTTCGAACGAGTTTTGCCAACGAGTTCTCACTGGTCTGTCGTTAGAAATGTCGTTCGAACGAGATTGTCGTTCTAACGAGATTTCCAACGATATTCTAACGAGTTCAATCTGGAACGTCATTAGAAGTCTCATTCGAACGAGATTTCGTTCGAACGAAAATGTCGTTCGAACGAGATGCCAGGCGGGAACAGTTTTTGGCAGTTTTGCACCCACTTCCCCACTTGGTTTTTAACCAACTTTTTCAGACTTTATTATGTGTGGGAAGAACATTTTCCAACTTAACATTTTCATAACTTTTCCATCCTAGTTTATCTCTTAGAGAGAGTTTGAGAGCAAAAATTGTTTAGGAAAATGTTCATGTTTTGAGTGAGTTTTTTAGAGAAATATTTTCATCACTCTAGTGTTTACACCCAATTGAGTTTATTCCAAGTTCACATATAATTATCAATTGCTTGGAGTTTGGCACCGGTTTTCTCTACACCGAATTGAAGAGAAGTTTTGGGTTTTGCTTCCACCACCCACAAAGAAAGAAGAAGTGTTTCTATGTTGTTTTATCCACATGGAGAAAGGATCCATGCTCGGGCGACGGTGACCATATAAAGTCCTATCGGTGGATTCCGAGACCGCGGTGGTGTTCCAAGGTTATTCGCTAAGAAGAGGTTTCTACAAGAAGAAGCATCGAGGCTTGAGAGGGATCGAGTCGTGCGTTGTAAGTCTATCTGTCTTGTAATTGTAATTCCGTATCTAGTGGATTTGTGGCTAGGGCCGTCCGAGGTTGTTTCCCGTCTTGGGTTTTTCCTCGTACATCGCGGCGTAGTGTGATTGGTTTATTTTATCTTGCACAATAATTTAGAACGCATGCTTAGGATAATTCAAGATAAAATTTGGTTTAATTATCACACTCACTTTAATTGGGACTTATATTAATATTGGGTAGAGTTTATTTAATTCAAGTCATTTGCTAAAACTTGGTTTCGCCTAATTTGCTAATATTGATAAATTTGACTTATGTAAATTCTAGGACTTGGATTAATGAATCGGTTTAAGTGAATATATTAATTGATTAATGTTACTTCACTTGGTTTAATTTTAATTTGTGTTAAGAAATTAAAATTTGTTTGTTCATTTTGTGAACCATCTTTCAACGCTTCCGCATCGAGATTTAATTTATATGGAAATTATAATTATAATTGTTTTTAATTGTGAAAATTAAAACCCGGGGTTAGCTTTGATTCAGAAAAGCTCGCACTTACAAATTGGTATCAGAGCCAAAAACGATAAATTATTTCATTAACGATCCTTAAATATTTTTGGCTAAAATGGATTTTTCCCCATTTTCAAAATTTCCTATTTTTGATGGTTCCAACTGCGCGTATTGGAAAGCGCGTATGAGATCGGCACTAAAATCTATCGACGAGAGAGTTTGGATGTCTGTTGTTAACGGGTGGTCCCCACCAACTTATTTAGTTGAAAATGAACGTGCTATCAAACCCCCCGATAGATGGACTGAAAATGAGTTTAAACTTGCTAATTTCAATTCCCGTGGTTTGAATGCCTTATTTAGCGCTGTCACACCGGATGAATTCCGTCGTATTATGACGTGTGAAACCGCTAAAGAAGCTTGGGATATTTTACAATTAACTCATGAAGGAACTAGTGTCGTTAAAGCTTCAAAACTCCAAAACCTCACCACTCAATTTGAAACTATCAAAATGAATGAAAAAGAAATGTTTGATGAATTTTATGCTAGACTTTCTGATATTGTTAATTCATCTTTTAACTTGGGAGAGAAAATACCTGACGACCGTGTTGTAAAGAAAATTTTAAGGTCCTTACCCGATAGATTTATTCCAAAGGTGACCGTTTTAAATTCTTTACCCACTTTAGCCTCTACGAAATTAGAAGAGCTTGTAGGTGATTTACAAACCTATGAACTGGATATGTTTCCCTCTAAAACTGAAAAGAAAATCGAAAAGTGCGTTGCTTTAAAAGCCCGAAAAGAGGTCAAACAAGTAGTAGAGAGCGATAGTGATAGTGACCGGAAGACATGGCTTTATTTGCTCGCAAATTTAGAAAATTTCTTAAAATTAACAAAGATAAATTTAAAAATAATTTTAAGAAATTCGAATCTTCTAAGCATGACAAAGGCGAAAAGATTTCTAAAGCCGAGAAGATCCCTAAACCTAGTAATGAAAATTTAGATAGGGACGAGTCTGATAAGTGTTTTGGTTGTGAAGGTTATGGCCATAGGGCTTATGAGTGCCCCACTAAACTAAGGAAAGAGGGTAAACTACCCACTGCATATAATGCGACCCTTAGTGATAGTGATAAGGAAGAGAAGCCCGATTCCTCCACTAAGAAAAATTTTGTGGCTTTTATGGCTAGTCATGTGAGTGATAGTGAGAACTCATCGATTGATGAAACGATAGCACATGCCACTTCCAAGGTCATTGTTCACGATTCCTTTGTTTTTTATGATAGTGAGAGTGGAGAAGAAAGAGAGAGTGAAAATGAAGAAGAGGTTAATGAGAGTGAACTTCAAAATGCTTTTCAAGAACTTTATAAAGAATCTATTAAATTGAAAAGAGCTAATTTGAAGTTAGAAGCTAGTTTAAGAGAGCGTGTCAAGGTCATTGATGAAAATGCTTTAATAGAAGACCTTAGGACACGTGAGAGGACTCTTCAAGAGAAGCTTGATTATGTAGAAGGCGAAAGAGATAGCCTTAGGGGTTTAATGGAATCCTTGAAAAAGGAGTTTCTTACTTTGAAGAGCGAAATGTTTTATTAGGGTCTAACATTTTAGAATTGCAAAATAAATTAAAAGACTCTAGTAATGTGAAATTTGATTTGGAGTGTCGTTCGGAAAAATTAGATAAAATATTAGGAACGGTCCAAATTAAAAATGACACTTGTGGTTTAGGCTTCAATACTTGTAATGAATTTACTCATAATGCCCAAACCAATGTTTTAGGAGAATCTACTAGGAATGCATTTAAAGATCACTCCTTAGGTAAATCTTTTCGACATGCTTTTACTTGTACTCATTGTGGTCGAAAAGGTCATGTTAGGAAATTTTGTTTTGATCTTAAACGAATTCCTAAAAAATCCCATAGTAATGTAACCACGGTAGTTAACGCTCCAACACCCCATGATTGTCATTCTTTATTAATTTGGGTTAGGAAATCCGACTTGCTTGCCTTTCATAATAGGGTTTTTGATTCTTCTTTACTTTCACATGCTTCCTCCCTTGCTAAATCTAATGGATGAATGTGTTAGTATTTGCATACTTTAGCATTTGTACTTCATGCTATATTCACATGCTAAATGTATGCTTGTTTAGTCATTTTCTAGTCATTGCCTTAATTCATATCACATGCTAGAAATTTTGACTTGTTTATCTTTTTGTATTATATTTTGTGTTTGAATTCATTGAAAAATATAAAAAGATTTTTGTTTATCATTTGTGTTTTATCTGTTTCATTTGAGATTAATGAAAAATACAAATGATTTTTGTTTGTCCTTTTGAGTAAATATTTATTTTTGATTAAAAAATGTTAAAAACTCAAAAAGATTTTTTTTGTGTGTGTATTTTTGTTTGACACACTTTAAGTGGCATATATTTTTGTTTGAATCCCATCTTTTACGCTCCCATGTGGCGAGAACTTTTGGTTTAGATTTTCAATCCCTAAAATGTTCTTTACCATGTTTTATATGGAGTAGTTGGATTTTGTGTTGTTTAAATGGATTCTATTTCTATATGCCTCTATTCACACATGCACGAGCTCTTTTGAAATCTTAATGTCACATGTTATATTTGAGCTTTTTGAGGTGTTCTCCTACCAATCTAGTCATCTACATATCTACGACCTAGGAGGACTAGTGCATGTCAAAATCCGTTGCACGTGAGCTTTGTGAGATGAAAAAATTATATATCTAAATGTGCACGGGGAAGGGCTCCGAAAGGATGAATTAAATCCTTTGCGATAGTAAGCCACCGTTTATTGGATCTAAAAGAAATACGTGATCCAAAGGCCTAAAAACAGAATATTTGGCATTAAAAAGAAAACAATTGCCAAGGCCTATGTTTGTTTGATATATTCATTCAAAAGCAAAAGAATATATATGCTTATTGAGGGAGAATTGGATGGTATATCAACGGTTTTCACAATGTCCGTTATCCTAGTTGTCTTTAATGTCATGACTCTATTTGGTTTGTAGAATCATCATCATGCTAGGCTTGTATGCATTGCGTATGTTTGTTCATTGAGTTCAATCTATATTGTCACATGAGGTTATATTTACATGTGATGAAGTTTGCAATCAAATGAGAACTCCGTGAACGTTTCTTAAGTGTTTGGGTCTAAATTTAATTGTTGCTAGTTCACACCCCTACACTTCCGTTTCCATATGACACATTTTTGCCATACGAGTATGCAAACTTATTGTATTTTGTGTTATATATGTGTTTATATCTATATGTATATGCAAGTGATTCATTGATATATTTCTAGTTTATATATATATATATATGATATGTGTTGGTCTTTGCCTTGCTTTTATTGCCCATATACTTTTATGTTTTTTAGTTCTTTATCCTTTGCCTATTCCTGAACAAAAAGGGGGAGAATGATGATAGGGGGAGAAATGGTATCAAATCCTATTATTATCGTATCTTCATTTGGGGGAGATTTATCTTAGGGGGAGACGTCTTTCTAAGTAGGTCATGTGTTTGATAAAGGGGAGAATTAATTTAGGGGGAGTAATTAATTAAAATTGCATTTAATACTTTGAAATTCCCTATGAATTTGATGAGTTTGCTTAAGTGTGCAGGATTTCTTCTAAAGCTGCATTGTTTAATGGCAAAGCGTTTGATCCTTGGGTTGAGTCAAGTTTGGGTGGGTTATGTTTTGAGTCTAGTAGAGCTTGACGGCCCTTTAGGATTTTTTTTTGGTTTTTGTCCCGGAATAGCCAAAGGGGGAGATTCGTAAGGACACAAATTTCCAATTGAGTCCATATATAGTTTTGGCTCAATTCTGGACAAAAACATTTATTCATAGGATAGCATTCTATTGTAATATTCTCAAGTCTATGAAGTGTTTGTTGAAGACGTAGCGGCAAAGAGTATAAAGCTTCATCAAATGTGCCGGTTTGCGTGCCTCGTTTCTACATCATCAACTATGGTTCCATGCTCCCAAGGTATGAATGAAATTATATATATATATAGGAGCTTGGAACAAAGTTTAATAGGTGTTAGGATTTATAAAAACTGCATTTTATTTTAAGAAAGAATTAATTAAAACTTTAAAGTAAATGTTTATAAAGTTTTCTGGGCTAAAAATGAAATTTTCAAACTTTCTGGTGGTTCGTTAGATATGGCGTTCGAACCAGATGTCGTTCGAACGAGTTTTGCCAACGAGTTCTCACTGGTCTGTCTTTAGAAATGTCGTTCGAACGAGATTGTCATTCTAACAAGATTTCCAACGAGATTCTAACGAGTTCAATCTGGAACGTCGTTAGAAGTCTCGTTCGAACGAGATGCCAGGCGAGAACAGATTTTGGCAGTTTTTTGGCAGTTTTGCACCCACTTCCCCACTTGGTTTTTAACCAACTTTTTCAGACTTTATTATGTGCGGGAAGAACATTTTCCAACTTAACATGTTCATAACTTCTCCATCCTAGTTTATCTCTTAGAGAGAGTTTGAGAGCAAAAATTGTTTAGGAAAATGTTCATGTTTTGAGTGAGTTTTTTAGAGAAATATTTTCATCACTCTAGTGTTTACACCCAATTGAGTTTATTCCAAGTTCACATATACTTATCAATTGCTTGGAGTTTGTCACCGTTTTTCTCTACGCCGAATTGAAGAGAAGTTTTGGGTTTTGCTTCCACCACCCACAAAGAAAGAAGAAGTGTTTCTATGTTGTTTTACCCACACGGAGAAAGGCTCCATGCTCGGGCGACGGTGACCATATAAAGTCCTATCGGTAGATTCCGAGACCGCGGTGGTGTTCCAAGGTTATTCGTTAGGAAGAGGTTTCTACAAGAAGAAGCGTCGAGGCTTGAGAGGGATCGAGTCGTGCGTTGTAAGTCTATCTGTCTTGTAATTGTAATTCCGTATCTAGTGGATTTGTGGCTAGGGTCGTCCGAGGTTGTTTCCCGTCTTGGGTTTTTCCTCATACATCGCGGCGTAGTGTGATTGGTTTATTTTATCTTGCACAATAATTTAGAACGCATGCTTAGGATAATTCAAGATAAAATTTGGTTTAATTATCACACTCACTTTAATTGGGACTTATATTAATATTGGGTAGAGTTTATTTAATTCAAGTCATTTGCTAAAACTTGGTTTCGCCTAATTTGCTAATATTGATAAATTTGACTTAGGTAAATTCTAAGACTTGGATTAATGAATTGGTTTAAGTGAATATATTAATTGATTAATGTTACTTCACTTGGTTTAATTTTAATTTGTGTTAAGAAATTAAAATTTGTTTATTTATTTTATGAACCATCTTTCAACGCTTCCGCATCGAGATTTAATTTATAAGGAAATTATATTTATAATTGTTTTTAATTGTGAGAATTAAAACCCGGGGTTAGATTTGATTCAGAAAAGCTCGCACTTACACATCTATTCCGTGTCATTACGATTCTTCGTCCTAGTTCCCTGTGGAGACGATCTCTACTTACTTGGTTTATTACTAACACGAAAGGCTTACACTTGAGCCTATATCATCATGCACACTAGATAAACATTTGTGGTCGCGTCAATTAACTAGGAATGGAAATGAAATACATGAAGGAAATAAAGCGAGAACAAAGGAAATACAATAAGGAAGATGAATGAATAGTAAATATAACTTACAAGATGGGCAAAACATGCATGAAAATGTTGGAGTAGGGCCAAAGCTCCAATAAAACCCTAACAAAATCTATCTAAAATGAATTATATCTCATCAAAATGAGATAAAAATGTTTTATACATATACCCTAATGGCAAACTAGTAAATAAGAAAGCTGGAAAAGCAGAGGACAGAATCGATTCGGAAGGAACCGAATCGATTCTAAAATAGGGGAAATAAAAATTAGGTTCTGGTTCCAAATTGAATCAATTCTTACTTGTCCGAATCGATTCGCACCCGAAAATCTGCAATTCTCAGCTTTGTTCAACTTTACAGAAAATTTCGTAACTTCTTCGTTATAACTCGAAATTTGGCACGGTCGGAGGCTACGCGAAGATAACTCAGAGGGATACAACATCCAATAGATATTAGGAAAAAAACTAAACTATGAAATTACTAAAATTCCCTTGAAGTGTGCTTTTAAAGTCAAAACCATCCTAAAAATGCCATAACTCCTTCGATACAACTCGAATTCATGCACCGTCGGTGGACACGCGAAGAGAAATAAAAGGGATTCAACTTCCGTGAAGAGTTTAGGATTAAAACCTGAATGTTAAAATTACTGAAATGCCCCCGAAGCTATAAAAGTTGACGAAATTTCTCCGAAATGCTACTGAACTTCACATTAAGGACCAAAATACCTACTAAAGCTCAATTATACCTCATATAACATGTTAACATATAAAACGGAGGTTGTCTAGTTAACGAGCTTAAATATAGGAATTAAGGTACCCTAGGGGCTAAAATTCATAAGTATAAGGGGCGAAAAATACAATATTCATGCCGAATCACACCCCCTAACGTACACATTGCTAGTCCCTAGCAATGAAGTACAAAGCAAGAAGAGAAACAAATAAACCACAAAAAGGAGATATGTACAAAGAAGATAAATGCCACTTTCACGGGTAAACGATTGCATTTAACATATGCAATAAGCCGTTAAACCCCTAGGTTACCTAAGTGGACGAGTGTCATCTCGTGAGGGTTTTTAGGGATGAAACCCACAAACATCATATGGTTTCATCAAAATGAAAAGTCTGTTGTTATTAAAATTATAGAACGAACTTTATAGAATTAAAACCTTAAATTTTGGAGGGGAGCGAGCAAATGCAAAGTATGATTTGGCAAAAACTTAAATAAAATGGATAAACATTAAAGCGTGCATATATGTCAATCCTCACCGAATATTGCACTCAACAAATGAAATCATTCTGAAATGGGAGGTAATACACGGGATATGCGGGCATAAAGAGTAATTGTAAATGGAAACAAGGCCGCACACATGTCACAAATGAAAACCGTTATATATAAAATGAAAAATATGTAATCTCAATGAAAGATTCCTCTCATTAAAGGAGGCGAAATGTATTTTCACAAATTATCAAACTATTTAAACTTTTAAATTAAATTCACCTTAAAATCACATAGGACTTAATAGGGTTGTAGTGTAGGCTTGGGGTTAACGGTCCGAAATGAAAGGAATATGTACGGTTTCAAAGTGTTTGGTGATGAAAACTCAGGATAATGGAATATTTGTGAGAAATTTCAAAATTAGAAAATGATTTCCATAACAAGCATTAAATATAAAATTGGAGAGAGACAAGGATTATTGAACACTATTAACAACATGTCCAAACTTTCTCTTTCTTTTTCTTTTCTTCTTTTTCTAACTTTTTTACTTCTCTTTTTTGTTTTTTCACTTCTTCACTTTTCTCACTCTTTTCATGATTAATTGCAACCGCGAGACAAGAACGTCATTCAATCCCAAGTATCATTCCAAACAAAGGTATGGGAGGTAATATGTATGATTTATACTTTAATGAGGAGTCGGTTATGGGATTTTGGGTAATGAAATGAAAGGCTAATATTTAGGCTCAAAGGGGTTGACCTGGGAAACATTTAAGGTGAGGGTAAGGCTAATATGGGTAATATAACAAAGATAGACTATGATCATTTCCTAAAGTTTGCCCAATTCTTGAGTCAAAACAATTTTAAAAATTATGCTCAAGTAACACATTTTAAGATATAAACTCAATTAATGAATGATCAATGAAAGAATAGAGATATTACCGACGAATTCAGCGTTTTCAAAGAGGAAAGAATAGTGTATATACTCACAAATTAAGGCAAGTCTCTAATCTCACTCGATGTAAGTACATACAATGGAACAAAAGATTACCGAGTTATAAAAATCTTAAACCAAATCAATAAAATAAGAAAAGTTCATGTGCTCATGGGATTGAAGTTTAATTCATGAATTTATTCATAATATCAATGATTTGAGGACTAAAGTCAAATAACTTCTAAAATTGAGAACACGCATCGTTGAGTTGTCTAATGGATTGGGGAATTATTGAAATTTATCATCGAAAACAAAGGCAAAATTCCCAACAAAGGAGAAAAAATAAAGAAACTATTTTTGAAAATTTTCAATTTTTAATAAAAGGCATGCTTTGTAACTAACATTTGATCAAACCCATGGAATAAACATGAAATGGATAGAATATCCTACACCCTAACTTAAATTTTGCATTGTTCTCAATGCACATTAAGAACACAACACAAAGATAGGAAAAGACTGATATTACCCAAAATTGGAGCGATCCCCGAATAAGTGCGAGTCCAAAGAATCTACGAAAACAAGTTCGTACCGAGCATAAAGAAAATCAATAGAAAAAAGTTTAACTAATTACACTAGACTAAATTAAAAAGGAAAGAAAAATTAAAGAAAAATTAAAGAAAGAAAGAATAAAAAGCTAACTATTTATAACCTACAATTTGGACTTCTAACAAACTATACACTAGAAGTCTAAATAATTGAGGATCCACCCAAAATGGGATGTGACTTTGAAAGATTAACGGTGGACCCTCCAAAGAAAACATGCCTCCCGGAAGATATGAATTCCGTTTGAACAATGGAACGCATGTGGGTGGTGGAAAAGGTGAACCATCGCCAATTATAAATTTTAAGCGGACAATGGGAGATTTTGATAATAAGTGGGAAAGGTACACTTGGGATCCAAGAAAAATATATTCACCTCCAAAAGGTTTTTCAATTGGAATGAGAGGTGGTGCACACATGGGGATACAATCTGATATGCCCAAGTATAACCTCAGCTAGGGATACCTACCTCGGCCAAGATGGTGGCCGAGACAGTGGTAGGCCCAATAAGGGGTAAAACCACCGGTATCATCCCTCGGCCAGGACTACCTCGGCCCCGGCCGACATTACTACATGCACCTCCCCAAGGATACTACGCACGTCGCAGATATCAACAGCACCCTCAAGTGTCCAGGAATAGCAACCTCGGCCATCAGTAGGCCGAGATAACAAGGAGCCACCGATTCACCTTCATCATGGATCCTACCTCGGCTTGGGCCGAGGTTACCAGAGGTATTAGTAAACATCAGCATGCCACATGCCTAACCTTGGCTCAGGCCGACCCTAGAATATACCTCGGCTGACATCAGGCCGAGATTCCTCATGACACCGCGGATTGAGAGGACATCCAACCTTTATAGCTCAGCCTCTCCTAGGTCGAGGCCATTCACCAACATGACTGCCGAGCATCTGGATAAGGACACCTGGGCACAAATCAGTTATAACAAGATTATTCTCCACATGTGGGAGAATATTTCATCATCATTACCTACATGTGGCCATGACAGGTGGCACACCCCCATTGGTGAGGAAACTATACACATGCACATTACATGCATAGGGGGTACATTACACCCCCTAGGCGCTATATAAAGGGATCATCCCCTACCTTGCAAAAGGATCCAGTTATTAAAACCCTAGCAAAAACTTTGTTTTAATACATACTTTAGAGAGAGAAAGAGCTTGAGAGGTTGTATCCATGGCCATTAGTGCCTTGTTTCAGTGATATTACTCACACACACTCACAGTGGACGTAGGCCAAATTGGCTGAACCACTTATCTTCAGGTGTTATTCCCCTTATCCTCACCTCATTCTTATCTTCTTTATACTGCTATGTTGCCATTGTTGAATCTATATTGAGCTTGCAAAACACCTCACCTGGTGGTGCTGACTCCCAGCATCATCATTTTGGCGCCGTCTGTGGGAATCGAGAGACTATCTCTTCCTCTTTTTCTGCTTTACCTCACCGGAGACTCTGGTGGTGAACCAGGAACCACCCCTTGTGTGGAGCTGTTTCACCATTGAAAGAGGTCCTTTAAGGTATTAAGCTAACTTGTTGTTCAAGCTCGTTATTATCAACACATGGCACCCGAATTACCACCACCTCTTCCACCGCCCGGAGGTGGAGGGGCTAGCTCCAGTCAGGCTCCTACCCAGTCCAAAATGGCTGAGGTGGCAGCAGCTTTGAAATATTTAGCTGCAACACAACAAGCCATGAAGGAGCAATTTGCCCAGCTCAGCCAAATCATGATGATGAGGCCACCGGGAGTCTCCCCGGACATGATAACTCCGGCGGCAGTTCAACCCCATCCTGATGCCAGGGGACCACCCCAGGCGCTCATGAAGGACCAGCCTGCACCCCAGCGGAGGAGGGACGTTGCTGACCCTAGGCGCTTGCGCCTGGGGAGGAAGGGAAACCCTTGCCCAGAGGACAGGTATGATGACCTAGAAGCTGAGGAGGTCCCGAAAGATTGCTGGGAGCCGTATGAGGTGTCAGATAACACCGTACGACCCCTTAGGCAGAGCCAAGGATGTGTCGGCCGAAGAAGAGACGAGGCCCAACATAGGGGGTCGGCCTTTGATAGGCAGAGCCAAGGATGTGTCGGCCGTGGAGGAGATGAGGCCCAGCAGAGAGGGTCGGCCTTTAACAGATTGAGCAGAGGGTCGGCCTTCGAGAGGCTAGGCCCAGTCAATGACCTGAGGCAGAGGCTATCGAGGTCAAGAAGCGCGGCAGGCTCTCAAAGAGGGAATAGGCAGGCTCGGCGAGATTAAGCCCGACCCGTGGAGAGAAGAGCCAGGGAGCAGGAAGAAGTCAATAGTCAGCGTGTTGTGGCTGGGGAACCCTCTGTCCACCGAAGGGAGGTGGCAGGGGATAACCTCGGCCTAGCTGAAGAGAGAAGACCCTGGAATGACTCAATCCAACATCTCGAGGAAAAGATAGGGGACCTCATAAAGAGCAGGGACCCACTACAGAGGGGCTACTCGGAGGGCTCCCCGTTTGTAGCTAGGATAGTGGGATTCCCAACCCCAGCTAAGTTCAAGCCTCCTGCGATGAAGCCTAAGTATGATGGCAGCACTAACCCAGTGCACCATATCGAGATGTATCAGTCGGCGGCAGATATTTACTCAATCCCTGATGAGATGAAGTGTAGGGCCTTCTCAGGGACCTTGATAGGGGCAGGTCATAGTTGGTTCACCTCTCTTCCAAAGAACTCGATTGAAAACTTCAAGGGCCTAGCAGAGCAGTTCATCCACAACTTCTGCTTTGGGGTAAGACCTCAGAAGAAGACCACCCACCTCTTGTATGTCAAACAGGCTAAGGGTGAAAGCCTAAGAGACTATATAGCAAGATTTAACAAGGAGAAGTTGGAGATAGAGGATTCCGAAGAGAGCATAGCCATGACCGCCCTGATAGGAGGCCTCCAGAAGGGGAAGCTATTGTGGAAGCTGGCGGAGGACCCCCCCAAGTCTATGGCAGAGCTGTTGTCCACCGCAGGGAAAGTGATGAATGCGGAAGAGGCAATGGCCACCAAATATTAGGAGGAGAACCGTGGTATCACTGGGAGGTCCCAGCGTAAGAAAGAGGGGAAGAAGAGGTCAGCAGACGACAAGTTCGCTCATTACACTCCTCTGACTGTGAGTTGTGAGCACATCCTTAATGAAATCAAGACTGACCGGGCTCTGAGGTGGCCAGAAAAATTGAAGGCCCCGCCACATAAGAGGAATAAAAAACTCTGGTGTGAGTTCCATCAGGATCACAGACATGTCACAGAAAAATGCTTCGCTCTGAAGGACGAGATCGAGAAGATGCTGAAATCCGGGAAGCTGAGAAAGTATGTGGATGGCAAGGCCCCGAAGGGTGGAAGAGAAGACCCTATAAAGAGAAGAGATGACAGATGCCGCGGCGATGTCCCCACTAGAAGGCATGATGATTCAGAGGGAGACGATGTCGATGACCCGGATCTCCCACCTAAGGATGACAACACCCCAGTGAAGAGGGTAGGAATGATCTCCTTTGGTGTTAGCACCATATGTGGGGGATTCGCGGGAGGTGGCTCTGAGGTAGCCGATAGGAAGGCTCATGTAGCAGAGGCGAAGTCAGTGGTCAAGACTGAGGTGGTGAATCTGACCTCTTCTGATGCAGTACAGAAGAGAAAGAAAGTAGACATGGACACCCTAGTGGTGGGATTCTCCAGACTTGACTTCAAGGGCATCTTAGCCCCCCATGATGACCCTCTGGTCATCACAACAAGGGTGCATGGGTGCGATGTAGGGAGAATCCTCATAAATGGGGGAAGCTCAGCAGATGTAATGTTCTGGCCTTATTTTAAGAGCTTGGGTCTTAGCAGGGCAAGGCTGGTGCCTTACCATCACCCATTGATAGGCTTCAGTGGTGAGAAGGTGCACCCATTGGGCATGTATGAAATGGATATATGGATGGGAGATGAGTGGCCTAAGAGGCTGACTAAGAAGATAAACTTTTTTGTGATGGACGAGAATGTCTTCTCGGCCTACAACCTCATCACCGAAAGAGTGGCCCTCAAAGAGTTTGAAGCCGTGCCATCAACGGTCCACCAGATGCTAAAATTCTCGACTCCTTATGGGGTAGGGGAAGTGCAAGGGGACCAGACTACGGTGCGGGAGTGTTATTTTAACTCGGCCGAAGAGCGAGAGGCCCATAAGAGAGCAACCGTCACTTACAGCATTGACACACTTGATCCCAGAGATGAAACAAAATTAAAGAAGGGCGAGGCAACAGAAGAGGTAGAATCCATCGTCCTCAATGAGGACGAGCCGAAAAAAACCGTCCAGGTCGGCAAGGCCCTGGAGAAAGGGATCAAGGAAGAGCTGATAAACTTCCTTAGGAGGAGGCAGAGCGTCTTCGCGTGGAGTCATGCAGACATGCCTGGCATCAACCCTGGGATCATGACCCACAAGCTCAACGTGGATGGAGATGCTAGACCTATTAAACAGAGGCAAAGGATCTACTCCAGAGAGAAGTATGAGGTCATCAGGGAAGAGGTGAAGAAGTTGGAAGAGGACGAGTTCATAAGAGAGGTTACTTATCCAGAGTGGCTCTCAAATGCAGTCATCGTGCCTAAGGCTAATGGAAAGTGGCGGATGTGTGTAGATTTCACAGACCTGAATAGGTCTTGCCCGAAGGACAGCTATCCCTTGCCTAGGATAGACCAGATGGTGGATGCAACAGCAGGGAACGAGCTTATGAGTTTCATGGATGCTTATTCAGGTTATAACCAAATCTTCATGGATGCCGAGGACTCTGAGAAGACAGCCTTCATCACTGACAAGGGGACGTACTGTTACAAGGTGATGCCCTTTGGTTTAAAAAATGCGGGTGCGACCTATCAACGTCTTGTCAATAAGATGTTCGAGGAGCAGATAGGTAAGACCATGGAGGTATACGTGGATGATATGCTAACAAAGAGCCTGAAAGCATGTACTCACGTAGCGGACCTTGAGAAGACCTTTGATGTCATGGACTCCTACAGGATGAAGCTCAACCCAGCAAAATGTGTCTTCAGGGTAGGAGCCGGGAAGTTCTTGGGGTTCATCGTTAATAAGAGGGGAATTGAAGCAAACCCAAAAAAAATCAAGGCATTACTCGACATGAAGACTCCTAGGATTATCAAGGATGTTCAGAGACTCACTGGAAGGGTGGCGGCCCTTAACAGGTTTGTTTCCAGAGCCACAGACAAGTGTCTTCCGTTCTTTAAAGTCCTGAGAAAGGCCTTCCAGTGGGATGAAGAGTGTGAAAAAGCTTTTGATCAATTGAAGTTCTACTTGGGGTCTCCCTTGCTTCTGTCCCGGCCTATCACGGGGGAAAGGTTGTTTGTGTACCTGGCAGTCTCTGAGTCAGCCATTAGCGCGGCCATCATACGGGAAGAGGATGGGGTTCAGCGACCTGTGTATTTTAATAGTAAGGCCCTTCAAGGGTCTGAACAAAACTATCCCCGCATGGAGAAATTGGCTTATGCCCTGATACACGCCTCTAGGAAGATAAAGCCTTACTTTCAAGCTCACTCCATGACAGTCCTCACTGACTCACCACTGCGGCAGGTCTTGCACAAGCCTGAGAAGTTCGGAAGACTGATGACATGGGCCATCGAACTAGGAGAGTATGACCTCACCTACCAGCCCAGGACAGCCATCAAGGGGCAGGCCCTCGCAGACTTTGTCGCAGAGTTCACCTGGGAAGAGGCAGATAGAGGTTCGGAAGAGGCCGAGACAGAGAAAGGCATGGATGATGGCGAAGAGACAAATCGTAGTGTCTTCTGAAATTCGGAAGAGGCGGAACCAAACGTCTTCCAAGGCCGAGAAGAGGTTGTACCAAGAAAAACCCGGGGCAGAGTGGAAGAGAACGAAGAGGATCGGTACCTCTTCAAGAAGGGAGTTATGAGTGAAGGGGTCTTCTCATCCGATGCGGACGTGTGGAGCCTCTTCATTGATGGCTCTTCTTGTGACCATGGCAGCTGCGCGGGGCTAATACTCTCGGCTCCAGATGGCGCCAACATTGAGTACACCTTGAGATTCAACTTTAAGGCCTCCAACAACGAGTCTGAGTATGAGGCCATGATAGCAGGTCTCTTGTTGGCAACAGCTCTTCAAGTAAAGCGGCTCCTACTCCATAGCGACTCAAGGTTAGTTATCAATCAAGTGCTGGGGGCATACGAGGCCAAGGATGGAAGGATGGCCAAATACCTAAAGAAAGTAAGAGGGTTGCTAGAGTACTTTGAAGAAGCCAAACTGAAGAGAGTACCTATACTGAGCAATAATCACGCTGATGCATTGGCAAGGCTGGCCTCAGCAATGAAGACAGACTTGGGAAGAACTATCCCAATTGAAATCTTAGGAAAGGCAAGTATCGAGGAGGACGAGGTATGTAACCCTTGTCACAGTGTAAACCTGGGAGACTCGTGGATTGACCCGATTGTCAGATACCTAAGAGAGGGGGAGCTACCTGAGTCTAAGATGGAAAGAAAAAAGTTGAGATACAGAGCTGCAAAGTTCTCATTGATAGGAGACGTCTTGTATAAAAAGGGGTTTCTCTTGCCCCTCCTCAGATGTGTGCATCCTGTGGAGGTACCTCGGATCTTACAGGAGGTTCATGAAGTCTACTGCTCCAGCCACATAGGAGGAAGACCCTTAGCTAAGAGGATCATCACTCAGGGGTATTGGTGGCCCACCTTGTCTAGGGATGCTGCCGACCATGTGAAGAGGTGTGATAAATATCAGAGGTTCGCCACTATCCCTCACCAACCCCATCAACCTATGACATCGATCTCTTCTCCTTGGCCATTTGCGATATGGGGAATCGACTTGGTAGGACCTTTGCCAAGAGCTATTAACAACTATAGATTCTTGATAGTTGCCATTGACTACTTTTCAAAATGGGTAGAGGCAGAGCCAATGATAACAATTACGGAGCAGAAGACCTTTCAGTTCATCTGGAAGAACATCATATGTAGGTATGGCCTCCCGAACACGCTCATCTCAGACAACGGGACCCAGTTCAAGAATGCTTCTTTGGAGAAGTATTGCCGAAGTGTGGGGATCAGACAGTTCTTCTCATCTCCTGGTCGACCTCAAGCAAATGGCCAGACCGAGGTCACGAACAGAACCATCTTGGATGGAATCAAGAAGAGGTTAGAAGACGCGAAGGGGAGATGGATAGAAGAGGTCTACGCCGTGCTGTGGGCTTATAGAACTACGGCAAGGACACCCACAGGAGAAACCCCATTCATGTTGGCACATGGATCAGAGGCAGTCATACCAACGGAGGTAGGGTTGCCAACTCATCGGATTCAGACCTACGACCCTGACGGCAATGGGGAGAAGAGAAGGCTAGACCTGGATCTCATTGAAGAGAGAAGAGAAGACGTAGAAGTCAGGAAAGCAGTCTATCAACAGAGGGTTGCAAGATTCTACAATCAAAGGGTGAAGTCAAGGCCCATTGCGGTGGGAGACCTAGTGCTTAAGAAGACCCTACAGAAAACAAACAAGCTACACCCGAACTAGCATGGCCCCTACAGAGTAATGGAAGAGGTTGTGCCTGGCACGTACAGGCTAGAAAACTTAGAGGGAGAACCCTTAACCAACCCATGGAATGCTGACCACCTAAAGAGATATTTCATATGATGTTGCATCTATTTTGTAAATTGTAAATGTACCATCTTATTGAGAAGAGGTTGTTAATAAAGATCAGTTTCCATGACAAATTCTCGTTCCATCCTTAACATCATTAATCTGGTGATTTATTATGAGGATAACCTCGACCCAGGTGGTGACCTCAGACCCTCATAACATCACTCGGTGGTGACGAGGTCTGAGCTCAGACACCTAGGTTAGAGGACCTCAGACCCTTAACATCATTAATTTGGTGATTTATTATGAGGCTAACCTCGGCCCAGGTGGTGATCTCAGACCCTCGTAACATCACTCGGTGGTGACGAGGTATGAGCTCAGACACCTAGGTTAGAGGACCTCAGACCCTTAACATCATTAATTTGGTGATTTATTATGAGGCTAACCTCGGCCCAGGTGGTGACCTCAGACCCTCATAACATCACCCGGTGGTGACGAGGTCTGAGCTCAGACACCTAGGTTAGAGGACCTCAGACCCTTGACATCATTAATTTGGTGATTTATTATGAGGCTAACCTCGGCCCAGGTGGTGACCTCAGACCCTCATAACATCACACGGTGGTGATGAGGTCTGAGCTCAGACATCTAGGTTAGAGGACCTCAAACCCTTAACATCATTAATTTGGTGCTTTATTATGAGGCTAACCTCGGCCCAGGTGGTGACCTCAGACCCTCATAACATCACTCGGTGGTGACGAGGTCTGAGCTCAGACACCTAGGTTAGAGGACCTCAGACCCTTAACATCATTAATTTGGTGATTTATTATGAGGCTAACCTCGGCCCAGGTGGTGACCTCAGACCCTCATAACATCACTCGGTGGTGACGAGGTCTGAGCTCAGACACCTAGGTTAGAGGACCTCAGACCCTTAACATCGTTAATTTGGTGATTTATTATGAGGCTAACCTCGACCCAAGTGGTGACCTCAGACCCTCATAACATCACCCGGTGGTGACGAGGTCTGAGCTCAGACACCTAGGTTAGAGGATCTCAGACCCTTAACATCATTAATTTGGTGATTTATTATGAGACTAACCTCAGACACCTTAGTTAGAGGACCTCAGACTCTTAAGTAATGGTTACGGCATCATATTAAATAATGACTTCAGAGATTGCATGGCATTCAAATACATTCAGAGATCAAGATGAAGGAAGACATTGGCATTCAATGAAAGAAATTTCATAATATTTACATGTCTGAGAAATTACAAATGCAAGATTACAAGTCAAAACAAAAAATGCAAAATACAAGGCCAAGCCAAACATCTGAGGGAGGAACATTCGATGTCTCGGCTGGATTGGCCTGCTCGGCATTGGTCACCTCGGCCACTTCATCTGCAGGGTCAGTCCCTCCGAGATCGGTCCCTTCCAGAGTAACAGTCTGACCAGGGGCAGCAGCCTCGTCCTCTATCTCTTGCAAGGCCTGGGCAAACTGAGCGTCGGCAAGGCCGAGGCCCACAAAGTCGGAGGCCTTTATGGTGCCAACCTCGGCCTCCCTGACCTCGGCCCATTTGGTGGTGGCCTTGATACCCCTTTCAAGGTATTCAAGACCAAAACCTACAAACTCCGCGGAGACCTTGTAATCAGCAATTATTTTCTCCGAGGCATCTGCAAGAGAGGCCTTCACAGCAGCATTAACCTTCCTCTGCAGGGCATCATCCTTGTCCTTCAAGGCCTTGGTGTGGCTCTGGATGAGTGAAGATATGTCCTTTTCTAGGCCTTGGGCCTTGTTTTCAGAAGTTTGGGCCTTGGTCTCAGTATTTTGCAACTCCGTCCTCAGACGGTCGACCTCGGCCTTCAGGGTGCTCTCCACCTGCTCAGCCTCTTGCCCCTTCTGGATCAGAGGCAATTTCCTCAAGGCCCAGTTAGATAACTGGTACATGGCAGTCACACTCTGCATAGACAATGAAGAGGTTAGAGGGAAATAAATTCAGAGGTCGCACTTGGTAAAATGAACGAGCCATACCTGGGCGGCTCTGTGGAGGCCGAACTCAACCAGCATATGGGTGTCCATGGCCCTGTAAAAGTGCTTGTCGGCATCAGTCATCACGTTGGCAAGGGCATCCATGGCCTGCCTGCTGTTGCCGACCACTCTCTCGGAAAGCTTTAGCTGGTCCAGACGAGCAGCTAAGGTATCGGCTGTGATAGGAATTGCAGCGTCTGGAGTCCTCCTTTGCCTAGAGCTCGGCCTCTGATACTCAGGGGGATGGACCTCAGGGGCCCTCTTCTTGGACTTGGATGTTGAGGGAGCAGGTGGGGGAGCATTCAAACCGGTCTTCTTGACAAGTCTAGCCAATCTTGGATTTGCCATCTCCCACAACTCGTCTGAAATGCCTGGTGGTCTCTCTGCAAAAATGAAAAGATAAGACTCAGAAATAAAATAAGTATAATCAGAGGTTAGACTTGAAATAAAAATAAAATCCTTACCAAAGTCTAGGGTACTTCCACCTAAGTTCGTCCCCGAGAGGTACTGGGGGGTCAACAGATGCTCGAACTTGACAAACATCCCATGGGCCCCTTGGTCTTGTAGGGCCTTCACCTTTTTGCCATTTTGAACACTTAGTCCAGGGTCAGCCCTAGCAGACATGGTGACTTTTCCCCATTTAAGGGGTATTCTCGGCTCATGAATGGAAGAGGGAATGGAAGGGCCAAATTCCCACAGCCCTGAGGCAAAAAAGTAACGAGGTTTCCAATTATGATTGGAGGTCTGAGTGACCAAGAGCATATTTTTCTCAGGCCTCTGAGCCACAAAGTGATAGTAGCTCGGATGATTCTTGGCCGAGGTGGGGACGTAACAGCCAGCAAAGACCTGAACTGGGAGGTCAGAGTGGTGGACCGCCCTCCACAAGATAATGGCCCCTATGATAACTCTCCAAGCATTGGGAGAGAGCTGTGAGGGGGCCAAGTTAATAAAGGAAAGGATGGAACTGATGACAGGTTGAAAGGGAAGACGAAAACCTAACTTGAACATCTGCTCGTACAAGCAGATCTCTCCATCTTGACCATGGTAGGCCCTCTCTTCCCTCAGAGGTCTCCTTAAGTGGATAGAGGGACTGATGGAGTATAAGTACCTGAAGTGCAATAGATCCACCTCAGTAACTGTGCTTTCATACTCGGCCGCCTCAGATGTGTCAACATCACTTTCGGCATCCTCATCATCGTTAGACTCAACGTCGGCTGGAGAAGACGTAGACGGGTGACCAGGGAACCTTTGAGCAAACTCGGCCCCAGTAACGGCCGACAGTGGGATGGCATTTAGAATGGGAGGCACAGCCACACTTGGCCCAACAAGCTCAACGTCTGAAGAAGAACTTGAGGTACTTGTGCCATTTTTGGACGAGGCCCGGCTGGAAACCTCGGCCTGGTCAGGGTCCTGACCATCCTGAGGAGTGAAGTCCATGGCCTCTTGGAAAGAGTCCACAGACATCGGGTCGGAGGTGGAAGACTCAGACTCAGACATAGGCAAGTTATTGGCAGAGGCTTCTGTCTGATAGAAATTCTCAGGTGGACGAGGGTATACTACCTTGAGAGGTGGAGGAAAGAGAGGTCTGACAGGGAACTCCTGTGACCTACGAGCTTCTTCCTGAGCTCTCTCTATTTGCCTAATTTTCTTTAAGGTCTTTTCTCTAAGAGATGGGAAGTCTTCAAGAAGTTGATACAGGGGTCTGAGCATCTGGGGACGACCCAAAACTTTGGCAGACCCTAAACTTGAGGAAAAATCCTAAAAACTACAAACGAGTTTGGCTTGAAAGATTAAGGGGACCAAAGATCAAACCAAAGAACTTTTGCAGAAAACCTAGCTCACTGGAAAATTCAAACCCTCACTGGAAAACTCATATGACCACCGGAAAATTCAAACCCTAACCGAAAAATTCAAGTTAAAATGCCAAAATGAAGGAGATAGAGAGGGGGAGGTATTTGAGGGTGAGTTAATGAATGAAATAGAGGAAATCGCGCAAGAAACGAGGTATTCCCCTGCAGAACAAGCGCTGGAACGAGGGAGCTTCGGAGAGAGAGAGTTGCAGAAAATAGGGCGCGAAGGAGAGAAATGAGGAAGAAGAAATGTTTTTAACTTTAAATACTTGAGCATGATTCCCAAGGCTCATCATTGCCTTGGGAAGCCCAAAGGACAACTGACAGCACATGCCAACCAAGTGGGCACGCCTTGGCTTGGGACAGGTGTTGGCCTTGGGGTGAACAGGCCTCGGAGGAAAGAATCCCCTAGCCACCTGCTCTCGCAAATGACTAAGGGCTGGGGGGTGATTGATATGCCCAAGTATAACCTCAGCCAGGGATACCTACCTCAGCCAAGATGGTGGCCGAGACAATGGTAGGCCCAATAAGGGGTAAGGACCACCGGTATCATCCCTCGGCTAGGACTACCTCGGCCCCGGCCGACATTACTACATGCACCTCCCCAAGGATACTACGCACGTCGCAGATATCAACAGCACCCTCAAGTGCCCAGGAATAGCAACCTCGGCCATCAGTAGGCCGAGATAACAAGGAGCCACCAATTCACCTTCATCATGGATCCTACCTCGGCTTGGGCCGAGGTTACCAGAGGTATTAGTAAACATCAGCATGCCACATGCCTAACCTCGGCTCTGGCCGACCCTAGAATATACCTCGTCTGACATCAGGCCGAGATTCCTCATGACACCGCGGATTGAGCGGACATCCAACCTTTATAGCTCGGCCTCTCCTAGGCCGAGGCCATTCACCAACATGACTGCCGAGCATCTGTTGACATCTGGATAAGGACACCTGGGCACAAATCAGTTATAATAAGATTATTCTCCACATGTGGGAGAATATTTCATCATCATTACCTACATGTGGCCATGACAGGTGGCACACCCCCATTAGTGAGGAAACTACACACATGCACATTACATGCATAGGGGGTACATTACGACCCCTAGGCACTATATAAAGGGATCATCCCCTACCTTGCAAAAGGATCTAGTTATTAAAACCCTAGCAAAAACTCTGTTTAAATACATACTGTAGAGAGAGAAAGATCTTGAGAGGTTGTATCCATGGCCATTAGTGCCTTCTTTCAGTGATATTACTCACACACACTCACAGTGGACGTAGGCCAAATTGGCTGAACCACTTATCTTCAGGTGTTATTCGCCTTATCCTCACCTCATTCTTATCTTCTTTATACTGC
The DNA here is from genome assembly GCA_949130495.1 of Sambucus nigra. Classification (NCBI taxonomy): domain Eukaryota; kingdom Viridiplantae; phylum Streptophyta; class Magnoliopsida; order Dipsacales; family Adoxaceae; genus Sambucus; species Sambucus nigra. Next base: position 46,184,118 of record OX422209.1, read on the forward strand.
TATGTTGCCATTGTTGAATCTATATTGAGCTTGCAAAACTCCTTACCTGGTGGTGCTGACTCCCAGCATCATCACAATCCATCTTGGAAAACAAGTCCGACAAAGAGTCCTCAAAGGCAAAAGGTGTGGAAGTTTCAAAAATTTCTACCGACTCATAGGAATCAATATGTACCTATAATGGTTCGATAACTGAAAAAGTATATGTTAATTAACTCAATTCAATCTCAATCAACTCATCGTAGGAAGTAGATTGGATTTCGGGGGAGAAAGACTCACTTTCAATGAGATATTCTTTAAAAATTTGAGGTGAAACACAAGTTTCCACCTCCTCATTGATTTGCGCAAAAGAATTAATTTTATTGCAAAGTGCATCAAGTCTCAATCCAGGTGCAATAATGCTATCCACACCTTGGGTGAAAAGAATAAACGTTTCTTTCAAAGTAGGCTTCCTCAGCTCTAGAACCTTGGAATCCTCATTTGGTTGAAACTCATCTTCAAATTCATAAGTATCGGAATAAAAATCGTCGTTGGATTCGAATAATGAATTTAACTCTAGCTCCCAACAACGATTTTCATTACGATAAATATTTTCAAGCCTTCATTCTCAAGAAATTCTAAAAAATGGAAATCCTAAAAACTATCCCAAAGTAAGAATCATTAGAATGAACAACTAAACTATAAAAATATAACATGGTCATCGAATTATTTGTGGAGTCAAAGTTTCTTAGCCATCAAATGTGCTATCCAGTAAAAAGGTTAAAACAAAGAATACAAACACAAAAGAAAAAAAATTCAACAAAATAATAAAACAACTACAATCTAAAACACACTCCCCGGCAACGGCGCAATTTTGATGAGATGCGAACTACGCGCTCGTGTAGAGGCACTGTCAGTGTTTTAGGTTCGCCGTCAACATACAAAAAAAACTAAACTACAACTACACTTGCGATACAAGTATAGCGGTAAGTCGGGTACCGTAAGAAATCCACAGGGAGTGTTGGGAAAGATGGTAATCGATTACTATTTCAAGAATAAAAATGTAAAAGGTGATGGGTTGAATATGGTGAAAAGGGGAAAAGAGAAGTTAAAACTAAATTATAACTAATTAAAGTGAAAGTCGGGATCGCATCCCTGCCATGGGATTGCATAATTAGAATTTCAGTTCGAAAACATTTAACTGAGCATTTTTAGTTAATCGTAAACATCACACATGAAGGGATTTTAACCCAAAAATGCGAGATAAAACATTTAACAAAAAATGGTCACACGCGTCTTAAATTCGGATCATCACTATAAACACTAACGTTGCATGACAAAGAAAGTTAAACGCATAATAAGCCGACTTTAATATGAGAGGTTTCAATTAAACGCAATTTTACACAAAATCTAACTTTCGGAGCTCAATAACCACTAATGGAGGAAACGCAACCCCAAACTCGTTATCTACGGACTATGCATGGAAATAAAATAATTAAACACTAATTAAACTAAGGAAAGCAATAAATAACAACAATAAATGATTAACAAGGCATGGAAATGAAATACATGAAGAAAATAAAGCAAGATAAATAAACAAAGGAAATACAATAAGGAAGATGAATGAATAGTAAATATAACTTACAAAATGGGCAAAACACCCATGGAAATGGTGGAGTAGGGCCAAAGCGCCAATAAAACCCTAGCAAAATCTATCTAAAATGAGATGAAAATGTTTTATACATAAACCCTAATGGCAAACTAGTAAATAAGAAAGCCTGAAAAACAGGGGACTGAATCGATTCGAAAGGAACCGAATTAATTCAAAAGGAATCAAATCGATTCAAAAATAGGAAGAAAAAAAAAAGGTTCTGGTGCCAAATTGAATCGATTCGGACTTGTCCGAATCGATTCGCACCTGACAGTATGCAATTCTCAACTTTGTCCAACTTTACAGAAAATGACGTAACTTCTTGTTATAACTCGAAATTAGGCACGATCAGAGGCTACGCGAAGATAAATCAGAGAGATACAACATCTAATTGGACATTAGGCCAAAAAGCAAATTATGAAAAAAACTAAAATGCCCTTGAATGTGCCCTTGAGTGTGCTTTTGAAGTCGAAACCATCCTAAAAATGCAATTACTCCTTCGATACAACTCAGATTCTTGCACCGTCAATGGAGACTTGAAGACAAATCAAAGGGCTTAAACTTTCATGAAGAGTTAGGGATTGAAATCCGAATGCAGAAATTACTAAAATACCCCCGGATCGGCGAAAATTGACATAATTTCACTGAAATGCTACTGAAATTCACCCTAAGCACCAAAATACCTACAAAAGCTCAATTATACCTCATATAGCATGTTAACATATGAAACGGAGGTTGTCTAGTTAACGAGCATAAATATAGGAATTAAGATACCCGAGGGGGCTAAAATGCATATCTATAAGGGGTGAAAAATATAATATTCGTGTCGAATCCACTATTGCCCTCATTGGTCATTTTATTATTTTTGTGAAGCTTTATTGTGTAAGTACTACTACATTCTTCCTATGGTTGCTTCTTCAAACATTTTGCCGAATATGAATTCACATGTGGTTTCGTTGGAACACGACTACTTGTTTCATATCATTAGACATGATATTTATATTTTGGATTTGACGATTATGATGTTTAACTTTATCATGTCTTGTTCGACATATGAGATGAAGTCTCATGCATTTCCTTTCAGTTGTATGATCAGACGCTTGCTTTAAGAGTTAAGGGTTTAGATTCTTCCGGATGACGTGACGAAAAAACCAGAGGGAAACATCTCAATGCTGTCATATTATAGATCAATCACTCAGTTGGAAAGACTTAATGGATTACCAGTTCCACCGCATATTGTGCCTCCTCATCTTCCTTCTCCATATCCTACTAGTTTATCTAGAGGACCAGACACTTATACTATATATGATGGAGATGTGGATGGGATCGCTGATCTGTTGGCTTTCTCTTTTCGATCTTGATTATTTTTATCTTTTGGTTATTCATCCGCTCGATCTTCTAAATCATATCAACGTGATACCAAGGTTTAACTATATCAAGTGAGGGACGACTTACATGATGTTAAGATTAACTTTTAGGATTTTAAGAGCTTTATGGAGAATAGAAATGGATTTTGAGATGTTACCTTTTGTTTTAGGTTTATTTATTTTTAAGATTTAGAATTTATCTTTTAAATACTTATATTTTGTATAAATCTCGTAACTATTATTTGGTTGTTAATGATTATCAAGTTTTAACATGAGTTTATTGTATATTTTTGCTTTGATATATTGTGTATCTCCATGTGTAGTTGTTGATATTATATCTTACGTATGTGTATCATATGTTTCATATCTAACCTAAACTATTGTATCAATGTTTCACTCGCTATATGGTTCTATCTCTTATTTTTTTTAGTTTAATTAACATGTTTACTTTAATTAGTTTCTTAACTCTATTTTTCTCAATATGTAGTTAGTTATTTCCTTTGTCTCATGCCGTAACAAAAAGGGGGAGAAATTTGTAAATAAGGGGAGTACATAGTATTGACCATGTTGTATTATAGAAAGTGTTCATGTGCTATTTCTTTTTTAGAGGAATGGTTTAGTTTAGGGGGAGTTACTTTAGTAATTTGATGTTCACATGTACACATGATTATATCGACATGTTTTGTCGGATAACTCTTTTATTTTTTGTCTTAAAATTACACATTGGTATTTGACGAGTTTGATAGTATGTGATGGGAAATAGGTATAAGAATCTTCTTGAAGCGTCTTGTCTTTGGTTACTTGTTATCAAGTTGCATCTATCTTGCACCTTTGGCTCGACAAGTTGTGTCATACATGATATATTTGATTCAATTTTTTGTAAATTTTTGTTTTATGTATTTTTTTCATGGAATAGACAAAATGGAAATATTTTAAGAGTATAGTATACTCATATGCCTCATGACAATACGGATTGTATTATTCTGTGCTAAAAAATACGTGTTTGAGTCTAGTCCAATAGGTCTCCAAAAAGCTTCATAAAACTCATACGGGATCGTGCATGCCATTTTCCCCTAGTTAATCACTTAGAATAAAGGTATATGTCCAGTGGACTTAGATTCACCCTTGGTTTGACTAATATTCATAATTAGACAATCTTTCTAATTTAACCTTGTAACTTGAAATTACTAAATCTAAAGATGTTATATTTTTTTATATATGTTGATGTAAAAAACTAGATTTGATCTAATTAATTAATCACAAATAAATATGAGTAAAGAAATAAGACAAAATATTTTTAAAGTGGTTCAGCCTTAATGAAATGGCCTACGTCCACTGTCTTGCATTACAGGGTCTTTCGCCTTGATCTCGATTATGTTTGCTTAAGATAGCTTACCCTGACATGAGGGTATTTACGATGTATTTATATCCCTTGGGCTATCTGTATAAATAGGTAATGTGTTGTTATTGAATAGGCATATACATCTGTACATGGTAAAGAATAATCATTAAATCTGCCTTAGTCGTTTAATCTTCCCAACAAGTTGCTCGGGATGCTGAGTAGCTCGGTATTTTAAGTTTCTTGGTACATATACTAATGCCACACTGGATGACATGTGTCTTCATATAAATGATCCACGTCAGCTGATAATTTTTGTATCAACAAAAGTCCTTAATGTTTCACAGGTGAGGTTGGATGCGAGGGTGTGGAAAATTATACCCAAAAGTTGTTCGGGTATATTTCTCATGTTTTGTTTGATTACAGACCTTTAACACTTGTAAAATTTTACACTTAGCTTAAAAGTTTTGAGCGCGAAATGGCAAACTTGTAAATATTTCGAATTTTTGGCGAACGCTTGGGTACTTGCGTCTTTTTCCCTTGATTAGCCGTCGAAAACGCAATCGTCGTCATTTGTGATCATTACTTTTGTCATTTTCCAAAGCAGCGTATTTAAAGGCAATAAAATAAGATTGTCTTCTACCTTTTGCCATTTAGATTTCCAAACTCTCTATCTTCTCACCTTTCTTCTTACGATCATTCTTTTTGTCATCTGCCTTAGCTGATTTCTTAATTTCATGTAAGAACTTCTTCCTTCCTTCTTCTTTCTTTGTTTTAGCCATCATGGTTTACCTTATCGAATCGTTGGATGAGTTTAATGCTGACTTTGGTATTCCTTCGTGGGTTCTTTTGGAAGAACCTCCTTGCCCTTTTGATTTATTTTCTCTAGCTGAAGGAAACTAGTTTCGCTCTATTTTTGTAGCAGAATGTGGTTTTTCTTTCCCGCCTAATCCCGTGTTTGGAATTTTGCCAATATTTTGATACTGTACCTGCAAGAGTAGTTCCAAATACATGGAGGGTAGTTAATGGCATATATATATTGAATCAAATTCATGGAACTTGTTTAGGGATTCGTGAAATTATGTACTGTTGTAAATAGGTTACCAGTGACACCACCTTTTATTTAAAAACTAGGTTTTCTAATAGAGCTTTAGTGGTCAATCTCCCTGATTCTAATAGGGACTATTTTTAACATGGGGTTGTGATGAAAAATTGGCAACACCCCCCCACTAAAGGGGAAAGATGTGTACCAAGGTCCCAGATGTCCACTTTATGGCAATGGGATAGGTTGTTTTGTTTTTCAATTTAGCTCTATTTTTGTTTTATAAAATGTGTCGCTGATTTTTTCTTTTTATTTTGCAGTTGATAGTAAAAGAAAATCCCCAAAAGAGAGTGATATTAATATAAAAGATTTGAAGTTCATCTGGGGTTTGCAACAATCAATTGTTGGGGATCACGTGAGGTTTGCTTCCTATTTGCTGAGATATAAGAACACCACTTCTTCTTTTATTACTCGACCTCTTGTTCCTCCTTTGGTGATTGATCTTGTGCATGATCCAGAACTTCTTCAATTATTGATGAATCTTCCTCTGATTTGAGTATTTCTATTTCTGACCTGATGACAAAGAAGAGGAGAATGCCTGATCACTTTGTCAAGGTTGTCCCTGGTGTTGATGGGGTGAAAAAGAGCAAAGAAGATGTCCCAGCTAATGGGACTAAGAAAAAGGATATTGTTTCATCTAAGGGAGTAGTCAAGACTGTCAAGGAGACCAGCAAGAAGCCCACTGTTTCTCCAGAAGAGGCAGGACCTTTGATTCAAGGGGTTTTTGTTATTCAAGAAGAGACAACACCTTTAATTGAAGCTGCTCCTTTGAGAAGATTGAGAAGGGGTCTTACTGAGAATCCAGTGGATGCTGTTGCTCAACCTACTAGGTTTGAGATACCTTCTTTGAGAGAAAGTTCTCCAACACTCATTACTCCTGACTTGACCAAGAAATTGATTTGGTCCGAAACTCTTCCTGATTTCTGAGCTGATAAGACTTCTACTCCTCGGGATAAAGTCATTGACTTGGCAGCCCAACACCTTGCATCAGTAAGTGTCATTGTACCTATCATTTTGATTCTTCATGCAATGTTCATATTCTTACAGTTTTTGGTGTATTTTAATAATATCCTAGAGAATGATGAAGTTATAAAAGCTATAACCTCTTCTAGTGGAGTAGAAGAAGCCCTTGCTGGGTTATTAAAATCTTTGGAGGAGTCCTGACAGAAGTACGAGGATGATAAAACTGCTTGGGAAAATAAAATCAAGTTTACTGAGATAGCTTAACAAAAAGCTATGGAAGTTTCCAAAGGAGGCTGATATAGCTCGACAATAAAGAGGAAGTAGAGGAGAACTTGAAGGTTGCCATTTCCAGCAAAGAGGAAGCTGAGGGAAAGCTTGAAGAGGTTGAACGGAATAAGAAAGATCTTGAGCAGAAAGTAAAATTTGTTGAAAATATTCTTAGAGAAAATGATTACTCAGAGAGGGCAAAGAGAAAGCTGCTGTGAAGATCTCCTTTAGCTCTGGCTGGGAAAAAGGGTGGAATAAAGTTGTAACTGCTGCCTCTACTCAAATGGAGTATGCAAGTTTAAAGTTTTTTAGGGATGGATGGGTTGCAGCGTTGAAGGAGCTGAATGTTGTTGAAGACTCTGAACTATTTCAGAGACATGTTCACGGCCCTCCTCCTGCTATTGAAGAAGAGGAATAAGATGAAGCTGGTTCTGATGAATCTTCTTTGATGATGGTGGAACAAACACCTGCTGCAACTATCCCTCAATCCTCTGAGCAAGTTCAGCAGGCAATAACGTCACCCGAACAATATCAGCTGCCCACCGAGCAACCAATCCCTTCTTCAAAATCTATTGAGGATATTATAGGGAATAAGGAGAAGGTGTAATGTTGTTCGGCGGTTTTTGCTTTCCTCTATTTTCCCTTTATTCTATAATTTTGGTTGTACTTTCCCCCATTATAATCAATAAAATGAACTTGCTACTTATCCTAAATTTCTCCTTTATTGTTCAATACAGCTGTGTTGTTGTTGATCTGTTTTTACTTTTCCTTACTAGTTTATTGCCATGATGGAACTATTGTCAGCTCATGATACATAGTTAATGAAGAAATGTACAGATTGCTTCAAAGCTAGTCGTACAGATTTCACTTAAGCAAATATAATTGATATATTAGGATCTAATGCCTCTGAACGAGCAATTGAGGCTTACCGATATTTAAAATGTATGTTTAATTGGGTTGTAGTAAATAACGTAGCTTGCTATGAAGTGATTGAAGATCTTTAAGGAATGATTGAAGAACTTAAACTTCAACACAAAGAGGCCACTACCCTTCTACATGAAGGTTATGAGAAGAAGTACCAACAGTTGAGCGCTGAGAGTGTGTTGAAGCTTGAGATTGAGGATCATAGAAACATTGCTAAATTGCTGGAGGAAGAAAATAATACTTTGAGAGAAGAATTGAGACAACTAAAATTTGCTTCTTCCTCTTTAGCTCTAATCCCAGTCAATGATGAATGTTTTTCCTTTTTGGAGACTGAAAATGCTTCATTAAGAGAAGAATTATAAACTTTAAAAAGAGTTAGACCTGCATCCTCTTCCCGGGGTAGAGCAAGAGATGGTGGGAGTAGCATTAAAGAGACTAGAACTCAACAAGCTTTAGAAAATCAAGCTGCTCAAATGAAGGCAAAAAATCAAGCTTTAACTAAGATATTCCATACAATTCAAACTCTTACCGAGCAAGTTTCCAATCAGAGTTCTGCATTGCAGAGTAAAGAAAACTTGATGAAAAGTCTTCATTAACACGTTGAACGATTGACTTATCAGCTTTACAATCAGCCCAGAGAATTCTATATGGAATGATGCAATTAAGCTTTATATCATCTTGATGCCAGGTTGAAGCAATCAAATAATTAGGGGTATAAATATGGATAGATGAATGCTCTAACTATGATGAAGGTTGAGCAGGGAGCAGAACTGTGGGATTGGTATGATCCTAGATTTCTTGATCTACCAGTACCTCCTTTTAAACTAGATGTCAGTTGGATTCCAGTTAGCTCTATTCCTCAATATTTGATTTCTAAATACCTTGGTGATTACAGTCAATATGAAGATTTTTAGATATCCCGAACTCCATATTTACTTGACCGACCAAGTACGAGCAATACCATAATGCTACGGGATTTGAACTTTATCAATTCTTCTTTTGCTTTAGATGATCCTCCAACTGGAATGGATCCTGTACCTAAATCTGAAGGAAAGAAACCAGTAGAATAGACTATTTGTGTTTCGTTAGTAATTTTTAATGGAGAAAAATCAAATCTTTGTAATTTTATTTCCTTGGAGATAAAACAATCGCATGATATTTTTTTTATCAATCTTTATTGACTATGGTAGTGTTGTACTTTACTTTCCAGTCATTGAGTATATATATATATATATATATATTTGAATGGAAAATTTTCCCTTCGTTGATCTGATTTCCTAGACAATGGAACTTTTGCCCCATGTGTTTGCCTAGTTGTAGTGGCTTATCACCCATAAATGCCTAAGCAATGGGATTCCCATGTTCTTGCTTAGTTGTAACGATCATTTAAATAAATAAATTCCCTGGTGCCTAGGCTGTGGATATTTTACCCATCTTCATGCCTAGTTTAGATGCCACTTAGGTCACCGATAACCAAACAGGCCTTGCCTTGCTCGATTGTTTTTCCAACGTTGTTGGTATGTAAGTTGATGCCAACCAACTTTTAGTCGGTGGTTATTATTGCCGACCAACTTTGTTGGTGTTTATGCTGATGCCGACCAACTTTGTTGGTGGAAAAATCTTGTGTGTTGCTACAAAGTTAAGTGTAGTGTGTAGCACTAGTACTCCGAAAAAATAAAACAAAAGAATGAGAATGGGGAAATCATTGTTTTCATTCATATTGAAATAAATTGTACATGGGCAGTTATATTACTGGTAGTATTTGCGCAGGTGCTCTGTGTTCCAGGCATTTTTGAATTCTCCTCCTTCAAAAGTTTCAATTCTGTAAGTACCAGGTCGAATAACAGTTGTGACACGATAGGGCCCATGCCAATTGGCTTCCAATTTATTATGTTTTTGAATGACCTTCTTGAGCACATGATCGCCTTCCTTGAGATCACATTTCTTGATCCTTTTATTATAGAATATGGCAGTTCGTTGCTGATAAGCAACATTTTGGATTACTGCATCTTTTCTAACTTCCTCGAGCATGTCTAAGTCCAAACGTCTCATTAAATCACTTACTGAAGAACTGAAGTTAAGCAGCCTATGAGTAGGTAATCCTAATTCAGCAGGTATGACTTCTTCACTCCCAAAAGCCAATATATAAGGAGATTCCCCCGTTGTTCGGGGAGTTGTTCGATAATCCCATAACACTGAGTGAAACTGGTTGATCCAATTTCCTTTAGCATTATCTAATCTCTTCTTCAAACCAATCAGTAGAGTTCTATTTGTCACCTCTGTTTGACGTTGCTTTGGGGATGTCCTGGAGCGGAATGGATTTTTTAAATGTTGGACTGTAGACAGTACACTGCAAACTCATCATTGTCAAATTGGGTACCGTGATCGGTGATAAAAGCATGGGGCAAACCAAATCTATAAATAATATTCTTCCAGATGAATTGATAGACCTTTTTATAGGTCATATCGATGAGAGGTTCAGCTTCCACCCATTTTGTAAAGTAATCAACAACAACCACCAAATATTTGAATCATCCTCTTGTAGTTGGCAGAGGCTCGACTAAATCTATTCCCCACATAGCAAATGGCCAAGGTGAAGTCATTGGTGTTAGCAGCGCCTGAGGAGTTCTACGTATAGTAGAGAATTATTGGAACATGTCGCATTTCTTGGCATAAGTTGTACAATCAGGGCGCATTGTTGGACAATATTACCCTTGCGTATCTATTCTCTGTAAAAGAGTTCTACCTTCTACGTGAGCTCCGCAAGATCCTGTAATACCCCGTATTTTTATTCTATATTAATTTGGGGATTTGGTAAATTTAATGTGAGTTATTAATTTAATATAAATCCGGAAATTAATCACTTTATAATTATTAACGTGATGTGAGTTAGTAATTATGGGAAACTTGTTGAATATTACTAATGAGTAAAGTAATATAATATTGATTCTACTATATGTCAAGAGTGAATAAAATGATAATTTTGGAAATTTGAGTCGGGACGCGCCCGTGTCGTGTCGGGACTAAATGTTGATTAATAAAAGTGAAATATTTTTAAGTTATCCGTATGGTCGTTTTGAGTGCACCAAAGTTTCCGGAAGGGTTGAGGTAGTCAGAAAATTATACCCGAGGGTTTAGTTTTGGTCTCGGGGCATTTTTAGGCCTATTTAACACCCCGGGGGGCATTTTGGGCATTTTGCATTTTTGGGTAATTAAACCCACGAAAATTATTAGGCTATATCAGCCATTTGGAATATTCCTTTAGGGTTAGCAGACTCAAAACATTATAAAGGCCATAAGAGAGGGAAGGAGAAAGCTTTCCAAGCAATCCAAGGCCCAAACGTCATCCGATTGCACCGCCACCACCACCAAAGCGTAGATCGTGCGAGGGGGAACGCAAACACACCAAATTCGTCATCAAATCAGAACTTTGAAATTTTCAGGCAAGTATTTATCTTGCTTATTTTTGTTAATGCATCGTTCATGTTAGTCTAGGGTGATTAGGATGAGTTTGGTAGAAGAAAATCCATGTTGGAGATAGGAAAATCGCATGTAGTAATGATTTGAATGATAATCTGGAAACCCCTTCACATGTAGAGGCTAAACCACGAATTTATGATCAATTATGAGTAGAAATTTCTGGAGAAAGACTGATTAGAACCATGTTTAAGAAATTCTAGAGTTCTTGAGATTTATATGAGTTTTGGCCTATTAATCTATGGTTATTGATGGAAAATTGTATGCTTTACGTTGAAGATGTATAATATGGGTGTATACTGATTGTAGTACGAATTTTAGGGAGCTTGGGTATGAAAAATCTGGATTTGATTGAGTTTAGATTATGAAACCCGTAACTGTTAATCTCCATAAATCGCCATACCTGTTTTATCGATCGATCGAACCAGGAGTGTCGATCGATCGACGCATCGATCGATCGAGCCCCTGCCCTCGATCGATCGACCCCTTCTGCAGACTCACATTTGCCCTTTGAATATAGTTAAATTCAAATTAAATGAGTAGAAATATTTGGGCATCCTTATTAAAATAATTTGGAAGGTAAAGGAGACCAGTAAGACGTATTAATAATTATGAGACCTTTAATATGAGACGAGATGTACATTTTTGGAATATTTACATATAAGGGACGACGAAATTATGCATTAAAGGGAGAGACGCGTAAGATAGTTACGTTGGAAAAATAGATGAGTACCTACTGAATTCTATACTTGGGAGGATAGGATCCATGAGTGTTACGTAGTAAGTTGGATTAATCCCTCAATTAAAGTAAGAGACGAACCGTTATACGTGATAGCCACAGATTGAGAAATAATGATAAAAATTATATTATGGGTGATGTAAGTACCTAAAGAGATATGGTAAAAGTAGTATATTTATATGACTGTGTTTATGCATATACTATATACATGTGAAAATCATGCCCGTGCTACTTGTTTTCCTGAGGTTACCGCGCTGGGACAGTCTTATCTCGATGGGACCTTTATGGGGGATATTGACTTGTACCCTAGAAGATAGATATCCTTGGTACAGGCTATCTGATCGATGGTCAGACAGTCCTAAGAGACGTGAGGGTATGTACTGACCTCTTAGAGACTTGGAATCTATGCTTCGCCTCAATATTGTTTGTGTATGTGTTAATACAGTTCGAGAGTGATTCCGAACTTGTATTTCCCTCAGTACGAGTGAGACGGGGATTGGATAGCAGAGTATGCCCGCACCATAATTTTTATGTGGGGTGCTGTTAGAATATATAGATATTATACGAGTATTTAATATATATATATTAAATTTTGAAATTGGGAATTTCATACCGTGCTTATGGTAAGTAAGAAATGTATAATGATTTCAATTTGGATATACTTGTTTTGAAAAGCATAATATGATACCGGGAAACTTTATTAGCAAATAAGGTTTAAATGAGAACTTTGTGATCAAATGAAATTATCCTCTTTAAACAATTAAATTGTTCAGTTTTAAATCTTACGAGTAACGTAAGATAAGTTAAACCATTGGGAAGATTAGTGCGATATAAGAGAAGTTAAACCATTGGGAAGATTAGTGCAATAAGCATGCACATTAGAAGAGAGGTGAGAATTTCTCAAGAGAGTGTCGCACTAATATGTTGTTTCGTTGGCCTGTAAACATTTTAAATACTTGCTAAACAAATTTTAAATCATTTACATTATCGGGCTCTGACCGTTTCTATTTCCTTTCTCTCTAGTATATATATATGTATATATTACAGGTGCCCAGCCACAGGGGCGTCTTGCATAGGATCCTTTGGAAGGAACGCGCTGAAACTTAGGTGGGACTTGCAGGCCTCTTGCTTAGACGACCTCATTCATATGATTCCACTCTTAGCACTATTTATTTTAGTTGGCCTCGTGTCGCCCTTTCCATTTTTTAGTTGTTTTATTGGATATTATAATCCATTTATTTCCAGTACTTGCACCTTGCCAGGATGTTTTCATTTAAAGTATTAAATGTTGGATCCAACTAGTTGAATGTTTAAATTATTTGGATTATATGTTCCAGGATAATTGTGGTGTGATTCTTTAATATTGAATTATGTAAAGTTTTAAATGTTGGTTTATTAAATAAAATTTGGAAAGTAATGTCTAAAATGGTCTTGACACTTAGCTTAATTAATTAGGGTGTTTAATTTGGAAAAGTATTTTTTTTCGACCGTGATGCTAAGAATGAACCAACTGTTCACCTTGATTTTAATTTAATAAAGGAGTGATCGCCCGGTATATAATTAGGCGGGGTGTCACAGATCCTTCGTGAATTTCTTCTATTAGATCTTTTACTTCTGTCGGGTGAACGTATCTTTGCAGACCAACTATCACACCTCTTATGTATAGAACTCCATTGTTCAAGACATATCTGGAAGCTTTATACTTTAACCTCTTGGCTGCAAGTTGGTCAGATTGTAAAGTACCTTCTTAGATATAAGCCCTGATGGGATCCATCCAGAAAGGTCCCATATCCAAAGCGATAAAATTCACCATCAAATCTTCATCAATACTCCTGCTTGTAAGTACCTCAATGGAAATGGTTCTTCATAGCTCGGTGCGCGTAGCTGAAGCTAATCGATCAAGTGCATCTGCCCTTACATTCTCTAGTCTTGGTATTCTAGTCACTTGTAAAACTGCCAAACTGGACACAATGTCCATAGCTTTACTTAAATACCTCGATATGAACTCCCTTTTTGCTTCATAAAGGCTTAGCATCTAGTTCACCACTAGTTGAGAATCGTTGAACACCAAAACTTGCTCTGCATTCAACGATTTAGACAAGTTAAGGCCCATAATGACGGTTTCATACTCAGCTTCATTGTTGGAAGCCTGGAACTCGAAACACGGGGCGTATTCTATGTTTATCCCATATGGACTTTTGAGAATAATTCCAGCCCCGCAACCTGTTGCACATAAAGAACCATTGACATATAAATTCCATATAGGGATATTATCATCAAACGCTTGGTCTGACAAAATCCCTTGATGAAATATCTTGTCCTTCTTTTCTTCATACTTCTTTTTCAGTTCTTGCTTCTTACCAGAGTATGCTGGTTGCTCGGTGGCTATCCCTTCTGGAAATTCTACTTCTGGGCATTGCTTGGGTATATTTTGTGTTGCTCTTCTGATATCCTGGAATAGCTATGCATTATCCCCTATTGATCAGAGACATCTGGGTAAGTAAATTCAGCAATAAAATCCGACATTGCCTGCCCTTTGAGAGAGGATCTTGGTTCATAGATAATGTCGTACTCCCCTAACTCCACTTCCCAATACATCAGTCTTCCAGACTTTTTTAGTTTATATAAAACCTGTATAAGTGTCATATCAGTATACACCACTATTGTATGGGTTTAAAAATTTGGTTTCATCCTCCTACTCGCCTCAATTAACGTCAGTGCTAACTTCTCCAATTTTGGATACCTGACCTTTGCTCCCTTGAATGCCATGCTCGTATAATAAACGGGTTGTTGCGTTCCACCTTCTACTCTTATCAAATCCGAACTAACTGCACTTTCTGAAACAGCTAAGTATAAGTATAATTTTTTTGCCCGTTACTGGCCTGGATAATAAAAGAGGTGTCCCCAAGTATCTTTTCAACTCTAAGAATGCCTTCTCATATTTTTCATTCCACTTAAAGGTATTTCTGAGCACCTTGAAGAATGGAAGACATCTATCAGTTGCTCGGGAGATGAATCCGCTGAGAGCTGCAACACGCCCCGTAAGGCTTTGCACTTCCTTCTTGATGGTTGGAGATTGCAATTCCAACAAGGCTTTTATTTTGTCAGGATTGGCTTCAATACCTCTTTGATTCACAATATACCCGAGGAACATGCCTTCTTATACGCTAAAAATGCACTTGGACGGGTTCAGCTTCATCTGATATTTTTCTAACTGATCAAATTTTTTACTCAAATCAATAATATGGTCAACAGATTTCTTACTTTTGGTCAACATATCATCGATGTACACCTCCATATTTTTGCCAATCTGCTCGGTAAACACCTTGTTCATCAGTCGCTAATATATAGCACCTGCATTTTTAAGACCAAAAGGCATAACATTGTAACAGTATGTTCCTCGTGGAATAATGAAAGAGGTACTTTCCCTGTCTTCTAGTTTTATTCTAATTTAATTGTATCCAGAATAAGCATCCATAAAGCTCAGCAGCTCATGTCCCGAAGTTGCATCTACCAGCTGATCTATCCTAGGTAGAGGAAAATGATCCTTTAGGCAAGCTTTATTCAGGTCTGTGAAATCTATACACATTCTCCATATCATAACATTAGAAAACCAATCAAGATATTTAACGTCTTCAATGAAAGAAGCCTTTTGCAACTTTCCCACATCCTCTTGAATAGCCTAATTCTTCTCCGGACTAAATACTCTTCTTCGTTGCTTCACTGGTTTGATCTCTTTGTTGACATTGAGCTCATGGCATAGGAAGGTTGGATCTGTCCCAGGAATATCTTCATGACTCTATGCGAAGGCTTGTTTTTTATGCTTCAGAAATGCTACCAGCTCTTGCTTCATTATTGGATCAAGTGAAGCATCAATCTGAGTTATTCTTTTCGATCGCTCATCATTCAGAATAATGCTTTATGTTACCTCCATGACCAGGCCTTTAACGAGTTTTGTTTCATCTTTTGGGTCTAAGGTTTCAATCTCAAACTCGTTATATTCTTCCACTTGATAAGTGGTAGTTTTCTTCCTAGCATTCTCCAATTTTTCTTACTCGACAGATGAGTAGTAGCATTCCCGAGCTACTTTTTGATCGCCCTTTACAATTCCAACCCCAAAGTTGGTCAGTAACTTCAAACACTGATGTACAGTAGATGGAACTTCTTCAAACTTTTTTAAACCTACTCTCCCCATGATTATATTGTGGGTGATTGGACATTTATATCCACCACGAAGAAACACACCTTCTTTGATCTGCAAGTAGTCCAGGTTCCGATCAATATTTCTAACTTGATTGTTCCAAGCGGAAAAACATTTTCTCTAGAGAACCCGATGAGGGGCCTGTGATACGGCTCTAATTGACTAAGTTTTAAGTTCAAACTATTGAAACAAGGGTAGAATATGATGTCTAGTGAGCTCATTATCCACCAGTACTCTTGAAATGATTACATCCTTCATCCTCATTTTGATTACTAGAGGATCATCGTGAGGATACAAAACTTCTTCCAGATCATTTTTAGAAAAACCAATAACCAGCTTATCTTTGTTAACCTTCCTCGAGCGATCTTATTCTGCCAAATTTATACGTTGTATATAGGAACAAGCTTAAGCCTCATTGAGGTAAGATTTCCTTTTAGCAGTATGATCACCGCCTCCTGCGTCTCCTCTTGTAATCATGTTATAATCGAATGAACAAAAATGAATTGAAAATACCTCACGCTCAGGATGTCTTGGCTTTTTTGGGAGATCGGGATTACCTTTAGGGTTATCCTCATGGTCCCTTTTCTTATCGTCTCTTGGTCGGTAAGGAGATTTGGACCTTTGTCGAGCTCTATTGTTGGTTCTCCTACCGTTCTGACGATCAACATACCTATTCAGCTTTCCTCATTTAATGAGTGCCTCTATCTCATTTTGGAGAGCTACACACTGCTTGGTTATGTGACCATGATCCTTATGGAACTCGCAATACTTAGATTTATCCCTTTTTTCGAGGGCTGATCTCAGTTTTTTCTGGCCAATTCTATTTCTCGTTGTTCTTTATTTCCTCCAGAACATGGTTTATATACACCTTTAAGGGAGTATAATTTGTATACTTCCTCAAGTGTTCCAATGTCTCTTTGCCTTTCGACTACTTGCTCCCACCATTATTCTTGTGATCTTTCCTCTCCGTCTTTCCTTCAGCTTTAGTTTTTGCCTTTGCCACAAGGTTCTTCTTCACAACCATAACTTCTTTGGCGTTCATAATTTTTGGCTGCTTTAGCCATCAATTCAGCCATGGATTTTGGGATATCCTTGGCCCGAGTGTAGTATAGCTTATTTGTTAAAAGACCACTCATGAGAGCTGTAATGGTTTTCTTCTCCTCATAGACAATTACTTTCAATTTCTCGTTGTTAAAATGAGTGATATAGTCCCTGCTGCTTTCTCTCTCTTTTTTCCTTACACTCAACATATGTGCTACCCTTTTGACTGGCTTTGCACCAAAACAAAAAATTCTTAAAAAGAGCTCGACCAGTTGATGGAAGGTTGCAATCTGCCCCCGAGGAAGGCTATTATACCATATTTGGGTGGATCCGGTAATAGTTCCTGAGAATTCCTTACACCTCATTTCATCCGGGATTGCAAAAATTTCTCTTACAGCTTGGTACTGCTTTATGTGGAGAACAAGATCGGTTTTTCCATCACACTTTGGTGTGACCATAGGAGCTTTAAATTTTGATGGTGTGGGGAAATCCATAATTGCTTGCACAAATGGAGATTCTTTGATAAAGGTTCTTTAGAGAGGGTTTTTGGCCTTATCAATTTCCCCTAACTTGTCTTCCAATCTCTAAATAGATCCCTTCTATGCATTATTTCCTACTTCTGATTTATTTATGTTTTCTTGAGCAACAGATCGCGCAGAATTCTCCTCTTGGGATCTTTCTATGCGAGCTGCAAGCCTGGGATTTGGATGTTATTGGGATGAGCCTTCCCTCAGATCATTTGGTCATTGAGAATTTCTTGACACAATTCAAGGAGGATTCTATTCCTCCTAGGGCCTAAACGGTCGAAGGGAGAAACTCTGCTCAACCTTTCCAGAGCGCTTGTTCATTCTGGAATTAGAGTGATATTTTCTTGAGAATCCACAATTCTTATAAGAGAAGTTAGAACATGGTGATATGATGGATCACTTGAAGTCCCAGTGTGATGGAGTTCAGTATGTATGGATCGTGAAGATGATGAACGCATGCTTCAATTAATGCTTCATTGGCCTGACTGGGCAGATGCTCCATTTTGAACAATTTGAATGAACGGTCGCATGGTTTCCTGTATAAATGTTTGTCCCCTGGCTAAGTTTGCCAAGATTCCTATAATATCATTGGAATTTAGAGGAGCAAAAGGGTTGGGAGGATTCTCGTCATTGTTCCTGTTACTAGATTCTAGGATATCAACCATTTATGATAAGTTTTTAGTGAAAAACGCTACGTATAGTCATTCCCACAGACGACGCCAATCTGTTGATGTAAAAAACTAGATTTGATCTAATTAATTAATCACACATAAATATGAATAAAGAAATACGACAAAAGATTTTTAAAGTGGTTCATCCTTAATGAAATGGCCTATGTCCACTGTCTTGCATTACTGGGTGTTTTGCTTTGATCTCGATTATGTTTTCTTAAGATATCTTACCTTGCCATGAGGGTATTTACAATGTATTTATAGCCCTTGGACTGTCTGTGTGAATAGGTAATGTGTCGTTATTGAATAAGCATATACATCTCTACATGGTAAAGAATAAGCATTGAATTTGTCTTGGTCATTTAATCTTCCCAATAAGTTGCTCGGTATGCCGAGTAACTCGGTACGCTGAGTAGCTCGATATTTTAAGTTGCTCGGTAAATATACTAATGCCACGCTGGATGACATGTGTCTTCATAGAATTGGTCCACGTCAGCTAACTAATTTTTGTATCAACAATATACAAAAACTATATTTTAATGTATCTTTCTATTTAGAATTTTTCTTTTCCTTAGTCGAACAATTTAAAATTCTATGGTTTTTAAAGTTGTAAAATAGGGGATTTTTTTCCCAACTATGACCTCATTCACTGTAGCAAAATAGGTCTTCACTCTAGTGAAGGTCTAGTTTGTTGGTCGCGATCATATGGAAACTTAGTCAATCTAAAAGTTTTGCACAACTCACAATCTATATTTGCTGGTGTCTCATGTCAACAAAATGGGCTTCACATCAGTAATGGTCCCATCTCGATGGTCACGGCCTGAAGTAACCATAACTCAAAATCCTTGGTTGCATCCGCGACCTTGGTCGCTGACCCTTCGCACCCGCAACTTGTATCGATTTTTTTCCTTTTTGATATATTTTTAGTAATATCTCATGGGAAGTTATGCCTAGACACAATCTTTGTATGTAACCAACAAAGATTATTTCTTAGCCAATATGATGGCTTCGCCTAAGTGTTTTCGTCCTTGCAGACTTGATTTTTAAGAGTTCTTTTAAGAAGAAAAATATTTTTTAGCATATTTCTTTGTTCTTCTCTTTTGTGATTTTCATACTTTTTGATTCATTATTGAACCATTAAGAGTAAGACATTTTTACTCGAGCAAGCTTTGGAAAATAATTTTCCAAATATTATTTGTTGTTCAGTATGGCATTTTTTAAGCTTGGAAAACGTACTTGTGAGTTTTAAAGATAAACCTTTTTACAACATCTTTTCAACCATAGGATACCCTCACACATCCTAGTTTTAGTTGGGGGTTACTCATTAGTTTTTTTAATCTAAACAAAGTGATTTTTCCACTTTAAAGAAAATTTATTGGTGTGATATTTGAAGGCATTAGATGAGTTCAAAACCGATCACGATTGTGTAACGTTTTCCAGTTGTTGGATCTCTCCTTAGAGGATATGGTGGGAAAAAGCTTCTAGTCGTTCATATCGTTGTTTGATTATAATTCTTTATGTTATAGTTTAAATACTCTACTATAGTACATTTGTTGTTCATTTTGACCCGAGTTTTTTTTCCATTAGTGGGATTTTCCTCATAGATCCGGTGTTGCGTGATTTGATTTATCTTGTCGCATATTAGAATCACTTGTCTTCAATTGAAGATGAAATTTATTAAGATTCTAATATTGATAAACCAAAATTTTCACGTAGAACTTTGGATATTTTTAACCCGTTAAGTTAATTGTTATCACTTGATTGTTATATTAATTTTAATTGGGTAGCTACCGTCGAGAACTCGCACTCTCAAAGAGTTACAAATATCAGTAGATACGCGTTTGGGAAGAAAGTAAGGAACAAATTTATCGTACATGCTACAACTACCCCTCTACTAGACAAATCAAGCTAATATATTTTCGACTTTGTTGGATTCAACATAGCAAAAGGATATTCAAAGATTTTTGAATTTCCAAATGATCCATGCGCAATCCTCTTTTATAGGTAGATTTGTTTGTATGATTCATTCATCCTGCATAAAAAGTCAAGAATAACCATTGAACTTGTTTTAATGTGAATGTCCTTGAAATTTGAATCAACTTCATTACAATTCCTTATCTCAAAGTATAGTTTTATTCAGATATTTCATTATGGATCCAATTAATTCAGTTTTATATTATTGGAGATTGGATTACTATTGGAGTTTAGCATAGTGATATATCAACATATTCATTGTTTTTTTTTTGTCTTCGAATAATGTTCCTGAATGAAATATTGGATTTCACATTCAGCTAGTTTAATAACTTATTTAGTAATTGACCAACCTTGAAATATGGTTATGTTCCCAAATTTCAATATATGCCACCTATTATTTAGTTAAAATACACCGATAAAATTATTCTCCATGTAATTGGTAGATGGATGTTGAGTTACAAGCTTACTATGGACCATATCATTGATATTGAAAGTGGATTTGATCTCCTCAAAGGTAGGATATTTAGTGAAATAATGAGTGTTATTATAAATTTTGGAACAAATAAGACAAATTAAAATCCCTAAATCCATGTAAACTAGAATCCCTGGGGTGATAATATCTGATATACAATCAGTTATATAATTCCTTGATGGAGAAATATCTAGAGGGGCTAGGCTTCCAGCCAATAGTATCGTTGATATGCTCAGTTGACCATGGTATACCCATTGTCTTCATTGATTCCAAGCCTTTCAGCTTCTGCAATTGTGGAGAGATTTTAAGATTTTGGAGAGAGAGTTGCAAAATCTATGTTCTTAGATCATATAAGCCCTTTTATTCTTTATTCTTTATTCATTTTCATTTATTATTTCCTTTAATCCAATATTTTTTTTTTAACCATTATTTTGATGGCTTCCAGATCTTCATCGATTGTGACATGATCCGCCCATGATCTGACAGCGAAAAGGCAAGCCCACTTAGAGTTTTATCATCGTGCTATGTTTTTTGGCGAGGACAATGACTTCTATGAGCCCTCTCAATTCCTTAATCAACTTATTGAATTTTGTGATCATCCCACATTTGTTCAAGAGGAACCAATGGACCATACCACTGGTGCCCCTTTTGATCCTTCCATCATCCTTCGATTGAGGTTGGATAGGGGAGAGCTTCCTTAATCCTTAGTTGAGTATGGACCAAGAGGTTCACCTAATGGTTTTTGCTAAGTGGTCTAACTTTATTAGGTCTAAATATGTTGATGTATTAGGATTAGTTGAGTTGATTAAAGATTATACATGGTTTAGGGACTTTACTCTCTTAAATAATAATTCATCTCCATAATTTTTAATATCACAATAGAGTATCACCACCCATACATGTGTTCCTGATTATGGCGAGTTTATGATTTCCTAGGAAGATGTTTGTGAGATACTGGGCGGGGAATCTTTTGGACTTAAATTTTTTGACAAAACTCCTCCCGATCAAGAATAATTTTAAGACTAATTCCATCTAGACCAATGGGTTTGTGATAGTATTGAGGGTTCTTTAAAGTTAACTTTTGTCTAATATATGAGGTTCTTGTATGTGACTAGGAAAAAGTTTACTATTGAGAAAAAAAGTAAAATATTGAGGTACCTGATGTTTTTCGAAAAGGCTATTAGTATCCTTTGAAGTTGGCAACTCACATCATAACCTTGTTGTCCCATTTTTTCATGATTATAAAAACTAACAATCAACCACGTTGTAACTTGGTAAACGTTTATGTGAGGCTGGTACATGGGGCCAATCTTTCTCTTACAATAATAACTCTAGGCTCATTATATACTTGGCTAGATTGAACACCTTTTGACATTGAGAGTTCATTGATCGATATAGCATAGGAAATTTCCCTAATTCGACTCTCCTCATAGTAATATTATATATCTTTTCCAATCTTTCTCCTAAAGTTATTGTGATAAATGCATTCCCTATTAGTCATCCACAAATTTTGTAGTGTAATAAGCGACAAAGTAAAAAGTCTCATATGCCCCTCATTGATGATGTAAGTTAATCTTTCACCCTTATCAGTCGACCAATGTTCTTAATTGGTCTTTTTTTAAACCTTAACCCAGATTTGCCTAAGTTATTTATCCTAAATGGGATATATTATCCAATTTATCTGTGTTTTGGTGTTGGTGATTAGGTCAAATTGACTTCTATCATACACTGAGTGTGATTCTGGGAGTGAAGCTTGTAACCCACATTAATTTCTGAGGCAACTAGGTTATGACCAAAGTGTGTTTGTCACCACTTATGCTTATAATAATAAAGATGTCACCTTCTTTGCTGCTTCAGATGAGTATACCTGCAGGTCTGTTGTGCTTGAGATGTTGGAGCATGGGGTAAAATAGTCATTCTAGATGAAATAAGGTTGGGAAAGTTTCCCTTGGTTGGTTCATCCATTGGTCCTCGTAACTTGTGTCCTTTAAAAATTTTGGATTAGTCTAAAAATTTTCTCTATCATTGGTGAAGCGTATTCTTTGAGTTTGATGGATAAACCACAAAACATGATGTTGTCCCAATCGATTGCTAAGTTAGATGATTCAATTGATGACTAAAATAAGATATAAAGGAAGTATTTTGCTCATTCTGCTAAATCAAAACCCATCATAGCTTACACATAGAATTAAAAATCTTCTTTGATCGTCGGTCCTTCATAAAAGGTTGAAGAGTCATGCCCTAGTAAGAAATGTCGACAAAAAAAATATAAACCAACTTAGTGGCATTTATACAAGTCGAGTTAAAACGAATTATCCTTCGTTGGTTGAGAAAGTATGGGCTGCTATGAAGAAGGCACTTTATATGGTGGAGGCCACACCATTAAATTTTTAGGAGATTAACACGATATTGGATTGAGAACCTCCTATTCATGGACGTCTTTCTCTGTAATAACAAATTTGCTAACTAGTTGTACCTTCGTCAAGAGTTTCTTAAGTTTATTTACGACTTACCACCAATGATCCCTATATGCATGTTCGTAGATTTTGTAGAAAGACATTGATGAATAAGCACGCCGATAAACTAGTTAGCTATCGGCCTAGTCCTCGATGCTAAGTCAATAACGAACTCAATCTCTCGGCCTAACGGTAACCTTGGTATTGTAATACCCCGTATTTCTCTGTATCTTTTTTTAATTAAATTGGGAAATTAATTGGGGAAAATACACTTTATTTAAATTACGCGAGGGACATAATTTAATACAATTATATGGTATATGTTCTTATTAAATATTAATCGAGAGGTACATATTGATTAATATTACATTACAATGTTTACTAAGTGAAAATAGTAAATAAGTGATAAGTATGGTTACGGCATAGTGAGTGATATGTGCGTATTTTATTTTATCTCACCGGGAGTCGCGTGTAGACTATTTTGAGGTGAGGAATGAGAATTATATTTTAAGTGACTCCGATGGGAATTTAGAGGTCACGAATGATTCTGGATGGGTCGAAATAGTTTACCTGGGAGTATAGTTTGGGTCTCGAGTCAACTTCGATCATTTTTCAAAAGAGGTTAAGTGACGTACGACATTTAGAGCCATATATCTGATATTTAGAGATTGGGGTTAGGGTTCATTATACAAAAATATTAGAGATGACATTAGAGAGAAGAGATAACCATTTTACAAAGACCAAGGAGAGATTTGCGAAGCTGATGAAGGGTTTCTTGCACCTCAAGGCAATTAAAAAGGTAGATTTGAAAAGAAGCCATCAATCATCTACCAAGAACCATGAAATCAGATCAATCAATCAAAGGCAAGTGTTTATTGCAAATTGAATTGATCTTATAATACCTATGTGTAGGATTTCGTGAATAGATTGATTTTATTGAAAAATCTGTGATGAAAAGTACCAATTGACTTCATGTTTTAGTAAAATTTCATGTAGTTAGTGGTTATATCTGTAGAGAATTAAAAATTAGAAGAGTTTTGACTATTTCTACGAATTTAAATTTGGTTTTTGAATTGAATGAAATGGATGAACACAAAACTAGATTTAAGAAAGAGTACATAGGGTTTGATTCATCCTTGATTGATTTCGCTGAAGTTTTAATGTGTTTGAAACGTCAGAAATCATCCTAACTCATTTAGGAATGGTTAGAAATAATTGGATGTGATTTTGGTGAAGAATTATAGGGTTTGAGTGAATCAAAAATGGTGAAAAATCGAAGAAGACGAAGCTGCACCTGTTCAATCTATCGATCGACCCTGGCAGATTTTGGGTTCTTTTCTTGGTTAAATTTTTTGGGATTACCAAGGATGGAAGGGAATCCTAGGAGTGATATTATACCTACGTAGGAACTCGATTAAGACCAATAGGTGTATAGTATGGTCCATTAAGGTCATAGAGTGTAGGACTTAGAGTATGGACTGGCCAGGATAACCGACTGATAGAGGAATTCAAAAATATGGGAATTGAGCTATGAAGAGAGGGCAAGCATCAACTTTACGTGTATACCGATATACTAAAATGGTAACTACTGGATTTATATAACGAGGGGTAACTCGAACCCTTAGAGTTGTGTGAACACTCAAATAGTTACGAAATTTAATTAAATTCGTAAATAAATGATAAGTACGATGAATATTAGAGATAAAAATATTACGTATAAGTATAAATAATTTGGTTGTGTGAATACCTATTACATTAATACGTAGGTTGTGTGAATACCTAAAGTATGCTTAATTCTATATTGGGGTCGATGATTATCCAGACCGATACATGAAAGCTCGATTTGGGATCGATAATTATCCACACCAAATTGAAGATGAATAATATTGGGGTCGATGATTATCCGGACCAATATACATATGCATAACATTTACTTTGGGGTTGGAGTATATATGGACCAGTGTAAATGATAAGATGATTGGGGTCGATGATTATTCGGACAAATAATCCTATAGTATGTATTGTGCATGAAATATATACTTCATGATATTCTACTTATGTGTGGGAGTAGACTTGTAGATGATATATATATATATTTTACTTAATGATATTCTACTTACTCGGATCAATATGTAAGTTATCGACGGTGAGGGAATGGGGGTATCCCACGACACCGACCGAGATTTGAAGATTCTTAGGGTTGGCCGAATATTACCATTTCTTCATTAAGGGGTTCTCAAAGGTTGTTAGGCCCTTGACGAACTTGACTCGTTGTGTGGAGCGACCAGTGTCAGTTGGCTTTCGATGAGCTGAAGGATAGATTGACATCAGTACCCATACTTGCATTGCTTAGGAGTAGGGTGGAGTATCGGTCCTACACAGATGCATACTTATGGGTACTTCGGGGTGTTGCAACAGGATGAGAGGGTGATAGCTTATGCATCTCGAAAGCTAAAGCCGCAAGAGAAGAATTAACCCACCCATGACCTAGAGTTAATAACGATCATTTTTGCGTTGAGGATATGGAGACGTTACCTATTGGGGGTAATAATTCACATTATTCATGGATCATAAGTCACTTCAGTATCTCTTCACACAGATGTATATGAACATAAGGTAGAGGCGGCGGCTAGAATTCGTGAAGGACTACCAATTTGATATACAATATCATCCTGGTAAGGCTAATGTGATGGCAGACGCGTTGAGCCGACGACGTACTAGGGATTTAGAGAGGGTATGGAAAGTAAAGTGGAGTGAGCTCCAGTAGGAGGATGAAGTTTCCAGAGCATACATGGTCGTTATGACTATCACAGCCAAGATCTTTATGTGGGTAGTGAAGGCACAAACAGAGGATCAGTTCTATCGGGACAGGGTATGGCAATTATTAGCTGAGGGTGCAGAGTCTTACTCAGTCAGCTCCGAGGGAGGCATGTACTTTAATGAAAGATTAGTAGAACCCGAGGATGAGAATTTGAGACATGAAGTTATAAGTGAGTCTCACGGTTCCATATTTGCAGTACAATCTGATGGAGATAAGATGTACCATGATAGGAGGAGATAGTACTGGTGGGCTGGCAGGGAGAGAGACATAACAAAGTTTATCTCAAAGTGTGTCATTTGTCAGTTTGTGAAAGCTGACCATCAGAGACCTTTAGGTATGCTACAGTCGTTGGAGATTCCCATGTTGAAATAGGAAAGAATATCTATGGATTTCATTACAGGACTGACGATGTCGCAGAGGGGTCACGATTCCATTTGGTTGATAGTGGATCGATTAACTAAGGTAGACCATTTCTTGGCGGTTCGTACTAATTTTGAGACAATGCAATATGAGTAGCTATTCATTGTCGAGATTATTAACCTACACGGGATGTCGATCAAGATTGTGTCAGACAGAGATAAGATATTTATGTCCCATTTATGGCAGAGCTTTCAAGAGGATATGGGTACTGACTTGAGATTGAGTATGGCATATAACCCCCAGACTGATAGACAAACAGAGAAGGTGAATCAGATGCTGAAGGACATGCTGAGGATGTGTATCCTGGATTTCGGGGGAGGTTGGGAGCGATACCTTCGATTGGTAGAGTTTGCGTATAACAACTCTTGCCAATTTACTATTGGGATGGAAACTTTTGAAGCACTGTATGGGATACATTGTCATTCGCCCACATGCTGGTTAGAGGTGTGGAAAAATAATTTATTAGGACCCGAGATGATAGAGGAGACTACTGCCAATATTGAGTTGATTCGAGGATGTATTCGGATAGCTCAGGATAGACAAAAGAGTTATGCTGACACCGACAGGATACATATGGAGTTACAGGCTTGAGACCGGGTGTTGGTTCGAGTATCTCCTATGAAGGGGATTATGAGATTATTCAAGATAGGGAAGTTAGCACTGAGATATGTGGGACAATTTCCTATTATAGAGATAGTGGTACCGATAGCATACATGCTGGGACTTCCAGAGCATCTTCTACGGATACACGATGTGTTCCATGTATCTTCACTAAAGAAGTACACGAGGAGGGAGAGAGCTTTATGGCACGTTCCACTTGAGGAGATTGACTTACTTCCAGATGTCTCATATGAGGAGAGTCCCGTGGCTATTCGAGATCGTGGTGATCATAAACTACGGTCCAATGTAGTTCCATTGGTGCGAGTTTAGTGGGCATACCATAATATTGAGGAGTCGACATGGGAGCAGAAGGATGACATGCGAGAGAAGTATCCATAGTTATTTACCTCGAGTATGTCCCAATTTCGAGGACGAAACTCCTTTTTAAGGGGGGAAGTACATAATACCCCGTATTTCTATGTATTTTTATTTCATTAAATTGGGAAATTAATTGGGGAAAATACACTTTATTTAAATTACGCGAGGGAAATAATTTAATACAATTATATGATAAATGTGCTTATTAAATATTAATCGAGAGTTAGATACTGATTAATATTACATTATAATATTTACTAAGTGAATATAGTAAATAAGTGATAAGTATGGTTACGACATATCGAGTGATATGTGCGTATTTTATTTTATCTCACCGGGAGTCGCATGTAGACTATTTTGAGGTGAGGAATGAGAATTATATTTTAAGTGACTCGGATGGGAATTGAGAGACAGCGAATGATTCTGGATGGGTCGAAATAGTCAGAATATTGTACCCAAGAGTATAATTTGGGTCCCAGCTCAATTTTGAACCAAACCGGCACCTATTAAGGGCGTTTCGATCATTTTTCAAAAAAATGGTAAAGGACCTACGAAATTTAGAGCCATATATGTGATATTTAGAGATTGGGGTTAGGATTCATAACACAAAAAGATTTGAGAGGCCATTAGAGAGAAGAGAGAACCATTTTCCAAAGCTTAAAGAGTGATTTATGAAGCTGGTGAAGGGTTTGTTGCACCTCAAAGCAATTAGAAAGGTAGATTTGAGAAGAAGCCATCAATCATCAACCAAGAACCAAGAAATCTGATCAATCAATCAAAGGCAAGTGTTTATTTCAAATCAAACTGATGTTATAATACCCATGTGTATGGATTTCATTAATATATTGGTTTTATTTAAAAATCCTTGATGAAAAGTACCAATTGATTTCATGTTTGAGTAAAATTGCATGTAGTTAGTGGTTATATTTGTAGAGAATTACAAATCAGAAGAGTTTTGATTATTACTACGGACTTAAATCTAAATTTTGAATTGAATAAAATGGATGAACACAGAACTATATTTAAGAAAGAGTTTTGAAGGTTTGATTCATCCTTGATTGATTTCGGTGAAGTTTTAATGTGTTTGAAACGTTATAAATCATCCTAACTCATGTAGGAATGGTTAGGACTAATTATATGTGAGCTTGGTGAAGAATTGTGGGGTTTGAGTGAATAAAAAATGGTGAAAATTTGAAGAAGATGAAGCTGCACCTATTCGATTGAACCATTAATGTCGATCGATCGATGAGTCAATCGATCGACCAAATCCTTCGATCGATTGACCCTGACAGATTTTGGCTTCTTTTCTTGGTTAAATTTTTTGGGATTACCAATGATGGAAGGTAATCCTAGGAGTGATATTTTACCTACGTAGGAACTCGATTAAGACCAGTGTGTGTATAGTAAGGTCCATTAAGGTCATTGAGGGTAGGACATAGAGTATGGACTGGCCAAGATAACCGATTGATAGATGAATTCGAAAATTTGGGAATTGAGCTACGAAGAGAGGGTAAGCATCAATTCTATGTGTATATCGGTAGATTAAAATGGTAACTACTGCATTTATATAACAAGGGTAACTAGGACCCTTAGAGTTTTGTGAACACTCAGATTGTTATGAAATTGAATTAAATTCGTAAATAAATTATAAGTACGATGAATATTAGAGAGAAAAATATTATTTACAAGTATAAATAATTTATTTGTGTGAATACCTATTATAATGATATCCAGGCTGTGTGAATACCTAAAGTATGCATGATTCTGTATTGGGGTCGATGATTATCCGGACCGATACATAAAAGCTCGATTTTGGGTTCGATGATTATCCGGACCAAATCGAAGATGAATACTATTGGGGTCGATGATTATCGGGACCAATTTGCATATGCTTAACATTTACTTTGGGGCTGAGGGATATCCGGACTAGTGTGAATGATAAGATGATTGGGGTCAATGATTATTCGGACCAATAATCATATAGTATGTATTGTGCATGAAATATATACTTCATGATATTTTACTTATGTACGAGAGTAGACTTGTAGATGATATATATATATATATATATATATATATACACACATATACATATAAATGGTAAATTAAGTAGAGAAAAACTTAATTACAAGATTAAAAATAGATTGGGAATATCTATAGTAAATTAGTGAAACTTAACTATGGAAGTTGAATGATGAGAGTTATGAAATGCTATATGAATTAAGTAATGAGACTTGATTATGAAGATAGGATTTAACCTATGTGAATCTTACATAAGAAATGAAGAACATGCGAGAAATGTTAATAATGAATCATGCAGTATGGGCGACACGAAAGAGTATACTATGGATAGGATCGGTTGTATTCTTTAGTCGAGATAGGTTGGGGGTGGTAGCTAGGTGGTCTAAGTATATAATGTTAGGTGTGCACATTAGATGAGAGGTAAGTAAACTTAAGGGAGTGTGCATGAACCTAACATGTGTAATCAATAACTGATTTTAATTGCGATAAATTGCTTGTTAAATGTTTACAAAACTTTTTAGGTGTCCAGCCACAAGGGCGCCATACTTGATTTCATTCCATGGATTCAGAGTTGTAGCACTGTGGATGCTGACAGGATTATTGATTAGCTGACTCTTTCATTCAAATCTAGCATAAGATCTTATCCTTGTAGCTCATGTGTAGACATGTTGTCAGTTAACTACATTGCAGTTCCAGATTTGTATCAATTTTACTTAGTAGTTTGATTGTGGATTTATGAATTGGTTGAAGTTCTTAGCCGACATTTTTTTTGCATGACTTTGATGCATTTACATATTATGATGGTTTGGATTTTATTATCTTGTGAATTTTTATTTAGCTCTAAAACTATTCTTTTATCCTGTGTTGATACCAAATTTAGTCTGCTAGCATGGCTCAATTGAGTGAAGACACATGGCAATCTACGTGGAAACAACAAACACTTCCGAGGAACTTACACGCTCCGAGGAACCATACTACAACGAGGAACACTGCTTCCCCGAGGAACTCATATGCTCCGAGGAATAAGAACTCTTCGAGGAACTCATACGCTCCGAGGAATAATAACTCTCCGAGGAACTCTTGAGTACCGAGAAGCTTAGGCGATCTGAGTTGCACCTCGAATAAAGTATTAATAGCAGGATACCAACAGTTTGACTGTTCATTAAATGCTTATCATTCAGACGCACACGCTAAAGGGGCATTGAATGTATTACCCCTTCATATGTACATCATTTAATGTATTACCCTTTCCCATTACAACCTCGGGGCTATAAATACATTGTACAATCCTCATTGTAAGGGGACCGGAATTGCTTGATAGAACTTGTAATCGAGAATTCCCAAACACTCAGTTATAACATAACAGTGGACGTAGGCCATTCTTATAAGGCTGAACCACTTTAAAATTCTTTGTCTCATTTATTTATCTGTGATTGAATAATTAGATATGATCTAATTTTTTACATCAACATCCTGTTTATTTGAATGATAAAATTTGGCACCAGTTTAATTAACTTAGGTGGTTAGTATTTAATTGGGTTTTCGACAGTGATGCGAAGAATAAACCATATGAGGAACTTGTTTTAATTTGATAAAGGCCTGATCACCCGATATTTAATTAGACGGGGTATCACAGATATCTCCTAGAAAATGTCAACAAATTTCCTCACTACGGGGATCGAATCTAACAGGATGACAACACCCTGCGAGGTCTCATCCTCAATGTAATAGAGATGTGTGCTCGACCCTCCCTCGGGATGAGGCATCGCCACTAAAAAATCTCCTGCCATGGTATGACGAACGTGATAGTCCTACTAAAACAGTCCATACCTAGAAGGACATCGTACCCTATCATACTTAACACAAGTAAATCGAGGACCAAACATAGTCTCCCTATATTTATACCCATTCACCTACAAATGGAATGGATAAACGTCCCTTTACCTAACGAAAAATCAATGCATATAATAATATTATCACATGTATCTAATAAACCTACTGCTCGTGCAAATTTAGTCTCAATAAATGAATGTGATACTCCCCGTTAAATATAACCTGACCCATATGCTCATAAATAGGAAATATACCCTCTACAGCTGGCGGCGCATGCGAAACTATAGCATTTAGTACGTTGTACAAACGACCATACTGTAACTGCACATGCTATAATGGAATCACTAGAACTGCTAGTGTTATTGGTAATATTGGCACTTATGACCCCTGTTGGGAAGCCTACTATTATACTTTGGCTAGATTCGAGCAAGCTCGCCACATGTGGCCATGTTCCCCATATACGAAACACGTACCCGTAAAGCCCCCTATCTTTGGACCTAATTGCCATATCGGGCTTGCCTTAATATCTGGCACTAGTGGCCTCAGCCCTAATAGCCACCCTATTTTTTCCTTGTGCTTGCTAGACCTGAGGAACACGTTGCTGGGCCTCATAGCCCAATCTCAACCCATTATCTCTATATCAAAAGACTCCTCATCTGAACCTCTTAGCCAGATCCTCCTGATGGAAATCCCACTTATGATGCCTACCCCGTTGCTATTGTAGTGATTCATTGGCATTGCTACCTCTGGTCTTTCCCTACTGGCTAGACTACCCAACTCTCTTTGCTCCCTTCAGGTTTAAGCGATGATCCTGACAGTGTAGAAATGAGGCATTGATGACATCAACATAAGTCTTCAATGTTGGATTACCTAACAGATGCTGTCGGATCCTCCATATGAGTCTATCTGTGAATATCAAAACCTTATTCTCATTCGTATCCACTTCTTCGGGCACAAAGCTCATAGGCAGGTGAATTCCTCGTCATACTTGGCCACTGTCCGACCCTCCTATGCAAGATCTAAAAATTTCCTCCTCATCTTCATCGGAATGGCAGATGAGAAGAAGTTGTAGTCAAACCGCACACAAAACTCACCAACAGTCATGATATCTCTCTCCTCATAAGTGGTGCCTAACTCCCACCACCATAAAGCTACTCCCACGAGCTTAAAGGTATCTAAAATTTTCTTTTGAGTGTCACCGCATTCAATTATACGTAGAAGCCACTAGATGTCTTTCTTCCATTAGCAAGTGGCAACAACATCCGCTCTCCCCTGGAACTCTGACGGATTGACCTTTTAGAAGGCCTCTTTAACCTTTTAGAAGTCCTGAACGACTGGTTCCACTGGCTGCTATGGTTGTGCATGGGGAAACTGTTGCGCCATGGCAATCATCGCGGTGTTAACCGCCTGAGCAACAACAGTGGCAACCTCTACAGTTGTCACCATCCTTGGAGTGGCATATGACTCCAGTTGAGCCTCCCCTCCTTCGGCCCTCCTAGCGGCTCGAGCTGGTCATCCTCTCCTATTTGGCATCTGAAACAAAATTATTTTTTTATAAGATTAAGTGACAGAATATAAAAATATAACACAAGGACGTAAATGCACATATAAGAATGCAACAATCCTATTCATAGGGCTCTATATCAAAGATTGCTAAGCTGGAAACATAATGAAGTTGCACAGATCCTAATGACACTAGAACCTCATGCTCTGATACCATCTGTGATACCCCACCTAATCTAATACCGGTTGATCAGGCTTTATTAAATTAAACGAATATCATATTTGATCCCATTCTTAGCATTAGTGTCGAAAACTAATAACCTATTAAATCCGATGACAATTTTTAAATCTTATTAACATGCATACATGAGACCATTCAAAATATAATTATAAACATCCACAGTGGCCGAACGTGAAGAGTATTGATAGCCTAAATAAAATAAAGTGAATGAATTTTTGGTATCCAGAATACATAATCCAAATGCTCAACTGAAATAATATAAATAATGTCCACTAATAAAACTGTTTAACTACGGGCAACATGCCCAAAGAGAAATATTGAACTAGAGTCCTATTTAGATAGAAATAACTGAAGCGTCCAATCAAGTCTCGTGGGCATCCACAACTGCAACAGCATCGTCTGACTGGAACAAAATGGCTAACCCTGGCGGACTAGTGACTGAGTACCTAAATGGTTTTGAAAATATTTTTGACACGGCTCAGTTCCCAAAACATTTGAAAAATAACTGTAAGTATTTAAATGAAATAATAAATAAAGCAGTAAGAAATATCCATGTTCACCTGGTGTTGAACTCACATGAGATTATCCTCACCCTTTATCTACAGTGCGCACCTAAGGTGTATAATTTATCTAGTTAGTTATGCTATCCTTCCTAACTAGTTTAACCCTCATTAACCTACTTTGATCAGCTAAACATGATGCCCATCCGTTCTACCCATACGATACCCCATACTATGTATTAATTAGATAACATCAAAGTTGTAACCTAGAGTTTCTCGATTATTTTTGTCTCATTGGATAGGTAACGTAACCAAACACTAGTTATACTTTAATACTCACATAATCATTAAGTCGCATATACATATATCACTCTCTATACGTATATACATAGCATCCCCAAGTTGGACCTCCTGGATGCATCAGTAGTATACTATCAGGCACCAGGTACATTATGTACCTCTCCCGGGCCACCGGGTCGAAATCTCGCCATCGATCCCAAATAACAAACACATAACGGAGGCAGTCATAAACATATATACGTGGGTCGTAACCATACCCCCTCACACCCAACTAGACTCGAAACCAAAACCTATCATCACATATGGAGAGTGGTCATGCAACAGTACCATGACCTGGGGGATGGAATCCAACATCTACTGGTCAACGCAAGGGTGGACCTCCCACAATGTGTAACCTCTAATGATAATATATTAAAGTATGTATGTTCACATAATTCAATCACACAGACACACACACACACACACACACGCATATATATATATATATATATATATATATATATAGTTGGCTACGTGCGTAATATCTCTTGTAGCACTAGCCTACCAAATCCCTAAGTCTAACTCGCCTTCTCGATCTTTTCTAAGTATCCCCATACTTATAGTTAACTCTCTGATAATACATTTCTTGCCAACATGCTATTATAACCAAGAACTAGCCTAGCCATCCTGAAATCCTAACTCGATTCTTTGATTTCAACACGTGAACATTTACTTGTTTAGTCACGTAACACTTACTAACCCTCACATTGAATTCCCAGAAACCTAAACTCATCCCTAGACCCAAGATTCAATGACCAATCCTCAAACGGTCCAAAAAACCAATATAAGATAAAGTTGGCAAGCCATTAGAACTAAATCGATTCGCTGGCTAGATCAACCTTGTTCGGTTAGCGAACCCGTTCGCTCCCCCCAGCAAACCAGTTCGATTTTTTGGGCTGCCATAATGGACTTTTGAAGGGATTTCATCTTAAACCTTCATCCATGGTGGTTCTGACCTTCACCATACCCCATACATGAAACCTAATCCATCCCCAAACATAACGTAATAATTTTCTACGTAAAACCACCTTGAAACAATATATAATTCACCTAACAACAAATTAAATCAAGAATTCATGTTATAGTAAACCCTAGTTTCAAGATTTGATCTCTTCTTCTTAATTCATCCAAGAACTTATATTTTATTATTATTTTACATCAAATTCATCAAAAAAATATTCTTAGATTCATCTCATATCATTTATGCAATTTAAAACCCAGATTTCCTTAGTTTTCCCAACCCGAAAACCATGTTATTCTACACAAAGTTGCTTGAACAAATAAAACTACACAAAAATATTAAAGAAAGTACATACTTGCCTTTAAATTTATGAGTTTTGAGATTTTCCTTTTTTGAGACTCTTCTTTTGGTGATGATCTTCACCTTGACGATGATGGCTTTTCTCCCCGGATCCTCTGTTCCTCTTCTTTTTTCATTTTCTCTTCTCTTTTCTCACTTTTCCACAAACCCTAGCCTCTTTGGGTGGATAGATAACAACCCTCCTCTATACACCTTGATTATATATTAATCTAAAACTCTCTAATCACGAACTAAGGTCTGCCCCCTCAAGTAAAATGACATGTATCTCCTTCTACGACTCTTACTTAGTCTAAAAAGCCCATGGAACCTAATTGCAACCGCTGGGTACCTATTCCAGACCATTTCGACCTATTCTGGACCATTGGTGCACTCAAACTTACCATCCGAGTCATTTAACATAAAATTTCCATCTCATTTCCAATACTACTCTACCCGCATGTCCCCAATAAAACACCGATAAACCCGTCGCTTTAACTCACTTATGACGTAACATAATTTAAGTCGTTATCATTTAACTATAACACAAGTAAATATAAATTTGTATAACTATTAATCCTTTTTATTCTCTAATTAATATTGATTTAAGCCAATTTATTTTTCAATTATTTTAATATTACATGCACATGTAATTTAAAATAATTTAAAAATACGGGGTGTTACAATCCTATCAACTCCCCCTCTCTTGAAGCCACGCTAAGAAATAAGAATTTTTTGTACTAAGAATGGGGTAATTGATTCAAACCATACAAGACTTTATTTAGATAAAAATGACGTGTTTCGGGTGCTTTGGGTCAACAAACCCTTTTTGTTGTTCCACATAAACCTCCTCCTGAAAAATGTCGTTTAAAAAGGCACTCTTGACATCCATTTTATATAGCTTAAACTGTAGATGACATGATATGATGAGTAGTAAGAGGTCGTACTCAAGCCTAGCAATATGAACGAATGTCTCGTCAAAGTCCACACCATTAACTTGTGTGTAACCTTGAGCGACTAACCTAGCCTTATTACGAATGATGGTGCCATTCTTATCCATCTTGATTTTGTACACCCACTTGATACCTATCACATTGGTCTTTGTAGGTTGGGGGACTAATTACTAAACATCATTCTTTTAAAATTTAAGTAACTTTTCTTGTATAACATTTATCCAATTCTTACCTGTGAGTGCTTCCTCCACATGATTGGGCTTTACTGTAGAAGTTTAGAAAAAGTAGCTAACCACATTCTCTAGTTGAGCACGAGTCTTCAAATCTAGTGTGGGAACACCAAGTATGTCGTTAGGGTCATGACTCTTTCAAATCCAAGAGGATGGATCCTTTTTTTCAAGAGTCGGGTCAACTGTGGTGTTATTGTGAATAATGAGATCGTCATCGGGAGGTGCATTGTTATCACACGCAACATCATCATCAATAAACGTAGTTGGACCATCATATCTAATCGTGGCATTTATTGATTCCATGATATTAGAGATTTTAAGGTTAGACACCGTATAGGCTATACTAATCGATGAATATCCTAAAACTATTCCCTCATCGATTCTAGAGACAAATTTCCCTGAATGCTCTCTATCTCTAAGGATATAATAAGGACTCCAAAAAACTCAAAAATAGGTTGGGTTTTTTACCGATTCATAACATATATGGAGTTCGAAAAGTGCATGGACGAAGATAAACCTTATTCACCATGTGGCATGCGATGTTAATCGCCTCCCCCCAAAATATCTAGGCACGTTCCTACCAAGCAACATGGATCGCATCATCTCTTAGAAAGTCCTATTTTTCCTCGCAATAATCCCATTTTATTGAGGCGTGCCTACCATCAAAAACTTGTGTTTAATGCCTATACCATCATAATATACATCAACACATGTGTCAATAAATCCCGTGCCATTGTCATTTATTAATTTATTAATGAAAAATTGTGTTAATTTTGAAGTAGACGACACTTAGCTATAAGGAACTCACAAGAATTGAACTTTTCCCTAAGAAATCCAACAATGGAATATCTCGAAAAGTCATCGACCATCACCAAAATATACTTCTTACCACCAATGCTCTCGGTGCACATTGGACATATATGATCCATGTGTATTAACTCTAACACACACAAGGTGGTGATAATATTCAACTTCCTATGGGTACTCTTGATTTGTTTCCCTCGTTGACAAGGACTATAAATCAAGGAAGTTGGTTTTCCTAGTGATGGGAAGCGATGAACTAGGTCTTTCATAACTAACCTCGCAAGATATCTATAATTAACATGATCTAATCATTGATCCCAAAGGACCATGATGGTGACCTTAGCACTATTGCACACTAAAGAGGACTTGGAATGATACCGTAGCAATTTTCAATAGTCCTAACGCCTTATAGCAAAAGTTTACCGAATTAATCATAAATGATATATCATGACCGGTCAATCTTTATCGTAAATTTATCATCGCAAAGTTGGCTTGTGTTCCTTCATCCCTTTTAAATAAAATGTATTATCCAGCTCAGGAAATTCGAGAATCTTCATAAAATCTCATCCTAAAATGCTAAACCTACCCCCATTCCCAAAGGTGACTTTTCCTTCCTTGCGACCCGCGAGGTTGGTAAAAAGGCACTTGTCACCAGTCATGTACCTAGAGCACCAACTATAAAAATACCATTGATAAGTATTTTGAACCTTAAGAGAAGCATGAACAATAAGGGCTTTTATGTCACTTTAAGGTACCCAAGTGGTGGTAACCTCTTTCTTACCCTGATCATCGCTGACTCTGGTCATTATGTTGGAAGTATCATCATAAGGCATATATATCCTTTGAAATTATTTCATTAAACATTTAGAAGTATTGACTAGAGTCTCAGCTTGCTCTCTAAGACTAGCTAGGTTGTTATACCGGTGTGTGTGAGCATGTGTGTGAGAGACTCTTCATAGATTGTAACAAAACTCCCTAAGGTGACCTCTTCATTTGTAATGGATACAAACATAGATTTTTTGGGTCGACCTTGGTTAATACTCCAAGGACGTGTAAGGACACAAATTTCCAATTGAGTCCTTTGTAGTTTTGGCTCAATTCCGGACAAAAACATTTGAGTCATAGGATAGTGTTCTTATGTATCCTTCAAGCCTATGACATGTTAAAGTTTTACGGCCTTGCTTTTCAAGATTAACATCATTGTCGAGTTTTCGTGCCACGTTTCACGTCATCAACATCATTTTTTTTCAAGTCTCCAATGGTATGAATGTTTTTATATATTTGTAGGCGACTTGGAATAATTTCAATGGGTGTACTTTTATTTAAAATAAAGTTTTTTGGTCTTAAAATTGAAAATGTACATTCTGTCACTTTGTTCGATATTGTCGTTCGAACGAGTTTGCCAACGACCTTTCCCTTTTGGCCACTGGAACTTCGTTAGAAGGTTCGTTCGAACGAGTTTTTGGCGAGAAAATTCAATGGAAGTTTTTGGCAGTTTTCTCCATCTTCACACTATTTTTGTTCCCACTACTTTTTGATAGAATTAATATGTGAGGGAACCAACCATTTCAAATTAACTTTTTTATCTTATAAAATCTCCAATAGAGAGTTTTCAGAGCTCAATTCCTCCATGAAAAGGTTCATGTTTTGAGTGTGTGGTTTTTAAGAAAATTCTTAAACACTTTTGTTTACACCCATATTTATTTATTCCAAGTAACACATTATATATATATATATATATATATATATATATATATATATATATATATATATATATATATATATATATATATTGCTTGGAGTGTTTGGCACTGGGTTTTACTCTACCGAATTGAAGAGTTCGTATGGGTTTACTTCTACATCCCATAAAGAAGAAGTTCGTTGTTTTACTGCGGCATTATCATATGGTGAAAGACATCATCTGCGGTTGACGGTTGTTCCTAAATCTTCATTGGTAGATTCCAAGGTTCCGGCGGAGTCCGGTATTATCAGCTAGGCAGAGGTAGTAACAAGAAGACGCGCCAGGGGCTTGGACAGAGTCAAGTTGAGTTGTGTAATTCATTTGTCTTGAAATCATAAAATCATACTTAGTGGACTTAAGGCTAGAGCCGTCCGAGGTTTTTTCCGTTGTGAGTTTTTCCTCGTACATCGCGGCACAGTGGTTTATTTATTTTATCTTTTGCAAAACTCACCTTAAATGCATACTTAGGTAAAAAGATAAATTTTGGTTTAAATCTCTACTTGTTTAATTTGGTGCTAATAATGTTTTAGTTAAGTTGAAATTAATTTAATTCAAGTCATTATTTAATTTGTTAAATTTGATTTGGCCTAATTTGCAAAATTGAATTAATTATTGGTCAGGCAAATTTCTAGGACTTGGGTTAAATTAATTTGGTTTAAGTGAAAAATTTTATAAGTAGTTTAATTTAATTTCACTTGGATTTTAGTTTTATTTTAATTTGAAAGAAATTAAAATTCATTGTTTGTGTGTGTTGTGTTGAACCATCCTTATTCCGCAACCTAAAAGGAAATTCTTTTTATAAAAATTCAAAATTGGGGGTAATCATTTCCAACAAGTGGTATCAGAGCGGGAGCGTTAATTTATTGCGTTAAGATCTTTTTAAATAATTTTGACTAAAAATTGAATTTTCTCCATTTTCAAAATTTCGTGTTTTCGATGGTTGCAACTACGCGTATTGAAAAGCGCATATGAAATAGGCACTTAGGTCTATCGAGGAGAGGGTTTGGTTGTCAGTTGTTAACGGGTGGTCCCCACCCACACATTTAGTAGTAAATGAACGTGTTCCCAAACCCGCAGATAGATGGAGTGAGAATGAATTTAAACTTTCAAATTTTAATTCCCATGGTTTAAATGCCATGCTTAGCGCGGTCACAGCGAATGAATTCCGATGCATTATGACGTGTGAAACCGCTAAGGAAGCTTGGGATATATTACAACTCACACACGCGGGAACTAGTGTCGTTAAGGCTTTGAAACTCCAAAACCTCAGCACTCAATTTGAAACCATCAAAATGAATGAAAAAGAAACATTTTATGAATTTTATGCTAGACTTTCCGATATAGTTAATTAATCTTTTAATTTAGGAGAGAAAATACCTGACAACCGAGTAGTAAAGAAAATTTTAAGGTCCCTACTCGATAGATTTATTCCTAAGGTGACCGTGTTAAATTCTTTAGCCACATAAGCCTCTACGAAATTATAAGAGCTCGTAGGTGATTTACAAACCTATGAACTAGACATGTTTCCATCCAAAATTGAAAAGAAAATAGATTAGGGCGTTGCTTTAAAAGCCCGAAAGGAGGAAAAACAAGTAGTAGAGAGTGAAAGTGATAGTGACTCGGAAGATATGGCTATATTTGCTAGTAAATTTCATAAATTTCTTAAATTTAACAAAGATAAATTTAAAAATGATTTTAAGAAATTTGAAAATTCTAAGCATGACAAAGTCGAAAAATCCCTAAAACTTTTAATGAAAATTTAAATAGGGACGAGTCAAATAGGTGTTACGATTGTGAGGGTTATGGCCATAGGGTGAAAGAGTACCCCACTAAACAAAGGAGAGAGGGTAAGAATCCAATTTCCTATAATGCAACCCTTAGTGATAGTCATAAGGAAGAGGGACCCGATTCCCCCACTAAACCCAACTTTGTGGGTTTTATGGCAAGTCATGTGAGTGAAAGTGAGCACTCCTCTATTGATGAAATTTTAACACATGACACTTCCAAAGTCAAAGTTTATAATTCCCTTATTTTTTATGGTTGTGAGGGTGAAAAAGAGAGAGAAAGTGATGATGAGGCTGATGTGAGAGAACTTCAATTTGCATTTCAAGAATTATATGAAGAATCCATTAAATTAAAAAAAAACAAATTTGAAGTTAGAAGCTAGTTTAAGAGAGCGTGTCAAGGTCGTTGATGATAGTGTGTTGGTTGAAGACCTTAGGACACGACAGAGAGCTCTTCTAGATAAGCTTGAATATGTAGAAGGCGAGAGAGATAGCCTTAGAAGCTTAATGGAGTCAATGAAAAAGGAGCTTCTCGAGTTTGAAGAGAGAAATGTTTTGTTAGAGTCTAGAATTTTAGAATTAGAAAATAAATTAAAAGACTCTAGTAAAGTCAAATTTTATTTGGAGTGTCGTTCGGAGAAATTAGATAAAATCTTAGGCACGGTCCAAATCAAAAATGACACTTGTGGTTTAGGCTTCGATACTTGTAATGAATCAACTCATAAAGTAAAAACCAATGTTTTAGGGGAATCACCTAGGAAAGCCTTTAGAGATCAATCCTTAGGTACCAATTTTCGACGTGTTTTTACTTGTTCACAGTGTGGTCGAAAAGGTCATCTTAAAAAATTTTGTTTTGATCTTAAACGAGGTCCTAGAAAATCCCAACGTAAGGCAACTG
This sequence comes from Sambucus nigra, assembly GCA_949130495.1. Classification (NCBI taxonomy): domain Eukaryota; kingdom Viridiplantae; phylum Streptophyta; class Magnoliopsida; order Dipsacales; family Adoxaceae; genus Sambucus; species Sambucus nigra. The sequence goes on from OX422209.1 coordinate 46,225,629, forward strand.
AGGTAGCCAAGATTCCTACACCTCGAGATCGTCATTCGTCAATAGTTTGGGTTAGGAGATCCAACTTGGTAGCTTTACAAAATAGGATTTTTTATTCTCATTTACTTTCAAATGCTTCCTCACTTGCTAAATCTAAAGGTTGAATATGTTAGTTGTTTGCATACTCTAGCTTTTTGTGCTTCATATTACATATCATTGCTAGGTGTATGCATGTTTAGTCATTTTCTAGTCATTGTTGTATATCATATCTCAGGCTAGAATTATGAAGTTTGTTTATATTTTGTATTATATTTTTTTTTTCATTTTAGTTTGCATTAAATGAAAAATACAAAAATATTTTTGCTTATCATTTGCGTTTTACCTTTTTAGTAATTTAGGCTTTATGAAATTTACAAATGATTTTTTTTGTATCTTTTGAGTAAATATATTTGTTTGCTTAGTTAAATTTTTTTCTAAAACTCAAAAAGATTTTTTTTTTGTATGTATTTTAGTTTGGCACACTCTATGTGGCATATACTTGAGTTGGAATCCCTTCTTTTTCGCTTCCATGTGGCTAGAACTTTTGGTTAAGATTGTCAATCCTTAAAATGTTCTTTACCATGCTTACATGGAGTAGTTGGATTGTGTGTTTCTTTAATGGATTTTATTTTTATATGCCACAATTCACACATGCATGAGCTCACTTGAAATTTTAACTTCACAAGTATATTTGAGCTTTGTGAGGTGTTCTCCTACCAATCTAGTCATCTACGTAATATGTGACCTAGGAGGACTAGTTCATGTTAAAATCCATTGCACGTGAGATTTGTGTGAGACATAAAAATGATATATATAAATGTGTAGGGGGAAGGGCTCCGAAAGGAAATATCATACTTTGCGAGTAAGCCACCGTTTGGAATGGACCTAAAAGAAATACGTTGTCTAAAGACCTAAAAGAATATTGGCATTAAAAGAAAATATTTAGCCAATGTCTATATTTGTTTAGTTTGATTAAAAAATAATATGCTTATTTTGAGGGAGTTTGGATGGTATATCAACGGTTTCCACAATGTCCGTTTATCCTAATTGTACTTTCAATGTCATGACTCTATTGGTTTGTAGAATCATCACAATTCTAGGCTTGTATACATTGTGTATGTTTGTTCATTGAGTTCAATATATATTGTCACATGAGGTTATATTCAAATGTGATAAAGTTTGCAATCAAATGAGAACTCCGTGAACATGTTTTTTAAGTGATTGGGTCTAAAGTTAATTGTTACTAGTTCACACCCCTGCACTTCCATTTCCATATGACACATTTTTGCCATACGAATGTGAAAAGCTTATTGTATTTTGTGTCATGTGTGCTGTTTACACGTATATATGTGCGTGTATATATGGTAATTTTCTTTGACTTGCTTTCTAGTCCATATATGCTTCTAATTCATAATTGGTATCTATCTTGTTGCATATTGTTGTTGATATCACATGCTTAATATCCTATGTATCACATTGGTATCATTTTTTTAGTTGGTATCCGTTATTATTTGTATGGATTAGTTATGATTTTGTTGCTCATGTGCTTTAATGCTTTTATCACTCTAAGCTTCATCATGTTTAAATTAGTTTTTATCCTTTGTCTATTCCTGAACAAAAAGGGGGAGAATGATAGGGGGAAATGGTATCTTTTCCTATTATTATCGTATCTTAGTTTGGGTGATTTATCTTAGGGGGAGACATCTTTCTAAGTATTTCATTGTTAGACAAAAAGGGGAGAATTAATTTAGGGGGAGTAATTATTTTAATTGCATTTAATATTGTGATATTCCATCTGCGTTTGATAGTTTTCTTAAGTGTGCAGGAATTCTTCTAAGTGGCAACTTTCATAGGCAAAGATATTGATCCTTGGGTATTGAGTCAAGTTTGGGTGGGATGTTTGAGTCTAGTAGAGCTTGACGGCCCTTTAGGATTTTGTTTTAGTTTTTATCCCAGAATAGCCAAAGGGGGAGATTTGTAAGGACACAAATTTACAGTTGAGTCCTTTGTAGTTTTGGCTCAATTCCGGACAAAAACATTTAAGTCATAGGATAGTGTTATTGTGTGTCTTTCAAGCCTATGACATGTTAAAGTTGAAGACGCTAGGGCCTTGCTATTCAAGATTAACATTATTGCCGAGTTTCCGTGCCGTGTTTCACGTCATCAACATCGTTGTTTTTCAAGTCTACAAAGGTATGAATGCTGTTATATATTTGTAGGCGACTTGGAATAATTTTAATGGGTGTGCTTTTATTTAAAATAAACTTTTTTGGGCTTAAAATTGAAAATGTACATTCTGTCACTTCGTTCGATATTGTCATTCGAACGAGTTTTCCAACGACCTTTCCCTCTTGGCCACTGGAGCTTCGTTAGAAGGGTCATTCGAACGAGACTTCGTTCGAATGAAAATCTCATTCGAACAAGATTTTCGGCGGGAAAATTCTATGGCAGTTTTCTCCATCTTTCCACTAATTTTTTTCCCACTAATTTTTGACATAATTAATATATGCACGAACCAACATTTTCAACTTAACTTTTTCATCTTCTACAGTCTCCAATATAGAGTTTTCAGAGCTCAATTCCTCCATGAAAAGGTTCATGTTTTGAGTGTGTGTTTTTCAAGAAAATTATTAAACACTTTTATTTACACCCATATTTGTTTATTCCAAGTACCACATATATATATCTTGATTGGAGTATTTGGCACTGGGTTTTACTCTAGTGAATTGAAGAGTTAATTTGGTTTTACTTCTACATCCCATAAAGAAGAAGTTTGTTGTTTTGCTACGGCATTCTCACATGGTGAAAGGCATCATGTGTGGTTGACGGTTGTTCCTAAAGCTTCATTGGTGGATTCCAAGGTTCCGGTGGAGTTTGGGATTGTCGACTAGGCGAAGGTAGTTATAAGAAGATGCATCAGGGGCTTAGACGGAGTCAAGTCAAGTTGTGTAAGTCATTTGTCTTGTAATCATAAAACCATATTTAGTGGACTTAAGGCTAGGGTCGTCCGAGGTTTTTTCCTGTTGTGGGTTTTTCCTTCTACATAGCGGCGTAGTGGTTTATTTATTTTATCTTTTGTAAAACTCACCTTAGATGCATGCTTAGGTAAAAAGATAAAATTTGGTTTAAATCTCTACTTGTTTAATTTGGTGCTAATAATGTTTTGGGTAAATTAAAATTATTTTAATTCAAGCCATTATTTAATTTGTTAAATTTGGCTTGGCCTGATTTGCAAAATTGAATTAATTATTGGTTAGGCAAATTTCTAGGACTTGGGTTTAAGTGAAAAAATTTATGTGTTGTTTAATTTAATTTAACTTTGAGTTTAGTTTTATTTTAATTTGAAAGAAATTAAAATTCATTGTCTGTGTGTGTTGAGCTGAACCGTCCTTATTCCGCAACCTAAAAGGAAATTCTTTTTGTAAAAATTCAAAATTGGGGGTCATCATTTCCAACAGGACAAGTTCTCCTTAGTGGGTTAGGTGGAGGCTCATAAAGATCTAACAAAAACTTGACAATCGCTTCAGGTGTGGTATTAGAAGTGGATTCACCATCGTAATCTATACCATGCCTCTCTTTAAAACCTAAAGCGGTACGTAGGAATATTTTTCAACTTTCTTAGATGTGTCCTCCAAAGTGACTTTGACCTCTCAAGCACATTCGAGATCTTTTTCGAGATATGAAATTTGGACTTTAATTTTCTCATGAATCTCTAATGATGCTTGAAGATTTCTCGTAAGACTAGCCACTATGTTGGTCAAGTGGATCTTTTCCCTAACCACTGAAATAGGTTGCTCACTCAAAAGTATTTTTATTCTCTTGAGTTAACTCAGTGTGGCCTCAAACTCTCTTAAAACTTTTTAACTCATTCTCTGAAGACAATATCATAAGAGTCAAATGTTTATTGTGCTTTTTAATTTTTAACAACTCGATGTAAAGTTTGGAGTATCCGGATTAAAGACCATGTTCTCTCTCACTCGAATTCTCATCATCACCCTCAAACTCTCCGAAATTATTTGACTCATTGTCGAGTGTATCACGTTTAGAAAATTCTTCATAGGTATGAGATGTACTAAAAGTTCTAGCGTAACTAGCCATAAATGCGGTGAAGTTACGTCCATGTAGTGATTCATCCCCAAAATCCACCGACTCGACATACCTATCACTTAGAGTGGAATTATAGGCGTCTTTGTGACCTTTTCCTTCACACTCATAACACCTCTCTGATTCATCTTTCCTAGGATTTTCACCTCTAGCTTTCTTTTGATCATTCTCATTAAAAAAATTACCCGCTTTGTAATTTTTATTTTTTTTTATTTTCCAATTTGAATGGAATTTTATTTTTTAATTTGAGAAATTTTTAAATATTTTAGCAAATAAGGCGAGATCATCTTGATCAATTTCAAAATCAGAGTCAGAAACCTCCTATTTTTTAATTTATCTTTTAAAACTATTCCTTTTTCTTTTTTCTCTTGGGTTTTAGGGAGAATGTCTAATTCGTAAGTTTGGAGATCACCTACGAGTTCTTCTAGCCTAATTGCGTTTAGAATTACCATAGAGTTAAGGGCGGTAGCGTTCACAGTAAAATAAGGTGGGAGAGAACTCAAAATTTTCTTAACAACTCTTATTTTCGGAATTTTCTCACCTAAATTAAAATGGGAATTCACAATATCATACATACGAGCATAAAATTCATCTAAAAATTCAATTTTAAGCATACGTATAGTCTCAAATTGTGTGGTTAAGCTTAGAAGATTTAACAACATTGGTACTCTCATGTGTGAGTAAGAGGATAGACCAATCTTTTTTAGATGCGGTACAAGTCATGATGCAATGAAATTCGATTAGTGTGACAACACTAAAAATTGCATTCAAACTTCAAGAGTTAAAATTAATTAATATAAAGTCATCTTCAGCCCAATTTTTTACTGGCTTGAGACTAATGATATTTTCCATAGTCACAATAGGAGGAGTCCACCCCCTTTCAACAACAAGCCAAATATGCTCATCGATTGATTTTAGGAACGATCTCATATGAGATTTCTAATATGCATAATTCGTGCCATCAACCATAGGTGGCCTATTTTACGAATTATCTATAACCACCAGGATTTATCTAAATACTGGTAGAAACAAGAACTGATACTAATTTGATAAACGTGCAGAGTGATTCGGTTATTTGGTCAATAGTAGAATCTGTAAATTAGGTCACAAACAATTCAAATTCAATTTTACCTTTATTAATTAGGTGAAACTAAGCATGGAATATATTGAATCTAAATCGAAGAAATAAACAATCACACTAGATATATGGAAAAAACCCTTTTAGAAAAAACCCTTTTCAGCACTCTTTCAACTAAGGTATTATAGACGACACAAATAGACTTACAGATTTAGACACTATTAAGTATCACAATTCAATCTCCTTTCTTATTGATAACAGAAAACGATGCAGATCCAGCAATGCTCCAAAGCAGGATCCACTTGTCTCGGTATCTACTGATCATCCTCAGGAAACTCCTTTCCTCTCATCAGCAGTGAAGAATTAACTTCATAGGGATTTGAACAAGTGATGTGCTCTTTCGGATTTAATAAAGTGATCAAAAATATCCAAGGGGTTTGCATTTTGAAAAACCAAAGAGTTTGATCACAAAATGAGTTCCAAAAGGCGTGCAATAATGTTAAGGTTTATACCTCGTAAATAGGTTGGAAAATCTAAAAGATATGAGCTTGAAAAGATAGATTTGAAACAAACTAAAAAATAAAATCTTCTTCGGTTCAGTTGAATGAATAGTACTTTAGTTCGAACGACCTTCACAAACTCGTTTGAACGTCTATCGAACGAGAGATTACACGACTTTTAGAATGAGAGGAAAAATGAAAGTTTGAAACTCGTTTGAATGACTACCCAACGAGTTGTATTAACTCGTTCAAACAACCTCAATCTTGTTCTAATGCGATGCATACAAAATTCTTTTTTATTCTAAAAAAAATTTTGGAAAAATAATTTGGATTTAAATAAGTTTAAAAACGCCCCTGAAGATAAGTTAACATTAAATCTACCTCACACACATTATTTGATGATTGCAGTGATGATATCAACTCTTTAGTCTTCAGTTGATGTGCGTTTTTGATAGAAGGTTTTTGAGAATGTTCATGATAATGTAGTTGTGTAACGGAATATGCTCAACTATAAACATAATGAGAAAATAATAAAGTGTGCTCTTATATATTTAGATCTCTATTTTCATATGTACATTGAAATCTATTTTCATAAATTGAAAACCCCAAAAGGAGGCTTATACCATAATTCCCAATTTAAAGCGTTCACACAATTTTCCATGTTTCCAAAAATGGGTCTTGTACCACAATTTCCAATTTAATAAAACTGAAAATGTCGTCAATGAATCCATCAAGTGGAACTATGAACCTATAACTTAATTTCAAACAGATGAATTTTTAATGAGGTGGGTGGTGGGATGTTAAAGTAACAGGTTCCAATAAGAAAAATAACGTAGAATAGGTGTACCACCACTTTCCTATATATTGTAAATGGCTTGGATGGGCAATACCTAAACAAAATGGACTTCCTCGTGGAATGATTTCCACGTCGTTGATTAATTCATTGTGTGAAAAAACTGAGTCTTCCAACAGTGCTATACCCCTAAATAATAGTAGTTTGAATGGACGTTGTGTTGTTCTCGATGGAAATTAAGAAAAGAATGTACTAATGGAGAAAAGGCTCGAATTCGTAATTGTTGGGTTATGTGTTTATCTTATTTTGAGGTCGTTTATCCGAAAGTGAGATGCACTCATGTTTGAATCCATGCACAACGTCGGATTGCTATTTTGAATTCTCTTTAATAGAATGCATTTGAAATTGATAAATTGCTCACAGGTGGGGTCAGGGTTTTGAGCCGTGACCACCGGGTCATGGTCACAAACTGTGACTAGTCTTTTAATGTTGATATCACCCATAAGACTATGATCCCCTACTAGGTTCACGACTTTAAACCGTGACCCTCAAAATGGTCACCCGTAAAATAGTCGATCAGGTTCTAAAACCGTGACCATTTTCGATATATGGTGTACTTAAATAACATAGACAATGAATATAGTATGGTAAGAAAGATCACAATGAAAATAGAACTAGTGAAGTAAGAGCTAGGAAAGCAGGTGAAATACTATAACTATAACAAGGGAATACACAAGTAGTATATACAAGTATATCATCATATGAATCTTAAAACAGGGACTAGTAGATGAAAGATATCAATTAATAAGTATAGAAGCAAGATATGTGATACAAAAAATATAACTAGAATGAGATCATATGCAAAGAATGAATATGTCAATATAAGCACGAGAAAATGATATCAATTAAGAATCAAGATACGAATTGAAAATGGGCCAAACGAGGATGGAAATACATAAATGTAACATTGTGTACGATAAAAGCCAAGTTAACTCAAAGACAGATAGAGAGTAAAGGTACATCACTCATTCACACAATCGTTCAAATAAACATCCAAGCATTAAGTCCTAAAGAATACGATACGACTATCCAATCGTCTCGGTACAAAATGGAAAGGTACAACAAAGTCTCAACAAATGATAACCAATGGATATAGAGATACACGTAAAATATTTAATCCTCCTCAGATGCACGTGTGACATCCACAACAACAAGTTGCAAGATATGAATACGAATAAGAAAAGAATCATAATACCAATGAAAAAATAAATTCATGATGTCACCAACTCATAGAAAAGACATCCAATATATGAATAATAAGATATAAACTTCAACATTAGAATATGAATAACTCATACGAACCAACATCCAATCTATGAATAATAAATTGGCCTGGAACCAATATAAATAACTCCCAATACAATCTTTGACTCATAACTAAATACATAAAATGAAACTTAATATTTAAAAGAAAATAAATACTAAAAGGAAATATGATCTACATCCCCGACACCTAAATCCTTCGAGTAGATAAACATAACTAGAAGCTTAGACAATCTCCAACTAAAATTCTCAGGGTTAATTTATTGATTCATTAATAAATTAGTTCTTCAATAAATAAACTAAGGTTTATAACATGATTAGTCTTAATCACGAAATTAGATTAGTTGATGATAAAATTCATATTACAAGAATGTGACACCCCGCCTATTTTAATCCTGGGTGATCAGTCCATTACTAAATTAAACAGGATTCATTGATGATGTCATTCTTAGCACCAGTGTCAAATTTCAATTTAATTACTGATATCTTAATATCTCGGTGTTGAAATTTTAATCTTAATTATTAACATGCAATAAATAAATCAGAATAAATATATCATTCATCATTTCCATGCACATAACAATGAATAATAAGATAACGACATAAGTAAATAATTGAGTTTGGAATAACACTCCAGATAAAATTTAAGTACAATCATCCATGAGTAAAGTCTAAATCAATACTAGAAACAAACGGGAATACAAGTCTCTGAAAATAGTATCCAACTGAGAATGGGCAACATGCCCGATTGAGATAACTAAGGATGCATCAAAACTGAAATAAATATGGAAGCGTCTAATAGCAAAGTCCTGCAACCTCCACAACAGCTGCAGCGCGTCAAATGGGGGAACTCTTATGCCTGGCGTCCCTGTGGTTGGGCACCTAAAATGTTTTTTTACAAAAAGGATTTTAAACGGGTCAGAGCACAAGTAAAATAGATTGAACATATTTTGCAAGTGTTTAAAATGCGATAAGATAAAATATTAAATACACTTTAGTTCCACGTGCCCGCGCTTGAGATCCTCACACCTCAACTAATATGCACGCACAACGTACTACTCTAACCCACATAGTTATGCTACCCACCTAACTAGTCTGGTTTACATCTCTTAGCATCTAATCAATTATAGTGCCCACATGTATTGCTCATACACTACGTTACTAAATTTTCCCAATTCTTTATACTCATTAGGAATCTCTATCAAATGATAGTTCTCGTATACTTTGGTTAATTTAGATATCACTATCTATCAGTTACTGATTTAGTTCTCAAACTCTTGAATAATTTAGATGCCACAATCTATCTTATCTACTAACACACTCGCATAAGAATCAATCACACGTACATATATACATCACGATTATTATATATATGTATATAACACCCCTAGGTGGAGACTTGCCGTGTGGGACTAATCTGCTATCAAGTCCCGCTACATCACGTACTATATAAGGACACTGGTTCAAATAGTCTCCCTCAAACCACAAATCAAATCACACAATATTGGAGGCAAACGTAGCTCTAAGCCTTTGGTATACGCTCATACCTAACTCACCCTAATGATCGATCACACCCTCATTCGCACAAGCGGTTCTCAATCCCTAAGGTCTATGTCCTAAAGTACAAGTCAATATCCCCCCATATGGGATCATCAGAATAAGACTGTCTGCGAAACCTCTCGTGATAGCAAGAAGCCTAGGTATGATTACACATACAAATCAAACGATAGGTATACACTACACCCATGTATATATATAATTTAGCTATAGGTATTCACATAAACTATATCATATGCCCTGTACGTAGAGTAGTATCTCTCGAATATTCTATGTAACGTAAAACCTCTCACAGTAAATTTCCAAGTGTTTCTCAATACCCAAATGGTTATCAAGTGTCCCTTAAGTAAATTCAGTAGGCAAATCCACTCAAGGCCTACTGGTCTTGGTCTTACATTCCCCTAATTTTTCCATAATAAGAAATCAATATCCGAATAATCCTTTATTACCAGTTAAACTAAATCAATTACTAGTCTTAAACCCTCTTAGTGATACCAACCTCAAATTCAAATTAGCCTATTAGTAATTAGAATATCTCTTAATAAAATCTTACAGTTAGTTCGAGGGTCAACCCAAATATTTTCCATATGAGTTCTATGTAAAAAATGGGAAAATTATGAAATTCTGGGAAACCGAATCGATTCGGCCTTGGACCGAATTGATTCGCTAGCCGAATCAATTCGTCGTAGCAGTTGTCATCTTCATCCCTACACTATTACGGGAAACCACCATTGTTAAGCCTTCAAACAAACATTACACAATCCCAAATTTCCAACCAAAGTTTTTTTAACATTATATTATCATGTATCAATGATTTTTAATGTATAAGAATCATAAAATCTCTACATAATATCTCCAAATCAGATTTAATCAATATAATTTCTAAAAACCCTAGTTTATTATTCATGTTCAAGAACCTCAACATAATTTCATATTTCCTCCCGAAATTCATGATATTCTTCATCAAAATTCATCTACGGATATCAGGGATCGATTATTTTATCATGCCTACCCAAGATTATGAATTATACCTCCAATTTCAAAGCCAAATTTCATGAATTTCACGGGATTATCACCCTATTCTAACATGGTGATATATCAAATCATAGTTTAGCAAGATTAAACACTTGCCTCTATTTGAAAGTCTGATTCCTTGTAGAAGAATGATATGGTTTTGATCATCTCCTCCCGATCTACGTGATGGTGGTGCTTGTGGTGTAAAAATTATCTAATTTGGCCTTGGGAACTCCTCTCTTCTCCCTCCTATGGCCTCTATGTGGTTTTACAGATACTAACCCTAACTCTCTCAGCCTAATTCATGATATAAACATATGAAATTCGTAGGTCTTCTTTCACCAAAAATGCAAATGACCAAAATACCCTCTCGGGGTGCTAATTTGGCCTGAAAGTGCCCCGGGACCCAAGCTAAACCCCCGAGTAGATTTTTCTACCTATCTCGACCCTTCCGGACACACTGGCGCACTCAAAATGACCATATGGAATATTAAAAGTGAAATTATATTATTTTTAAATTAAGTCCCGACACGACTACACGCGCGTCCCGACTAAATTTACCGTAACTACCGTATTTTTCACTCACGACAATCATAATATTTTCTTATCATTATTATTACTCATTCACTAAGTAATATTCAATATAAATAAATATTAACCCATATCTTGCTATTTAATATTTGTTTCACTGGATTAATTTTCCAAATTTAATTTAATTAATCCTAATTAATTCCCAATATACAAATCAATAAAATTATGGGGTGTTACAATGAATTCATTTGAAAACTCCAACATATTACTATTATTATTATTACACAAACCTAATTACATGCTTATACAGAATAAACTTGCATTAGGATGATTTTAGAATCAATACCCAAAATCCCTAAATTCTTTAAGCTTATGTTCTTCCTCTTCCTCCTTAGCAGCTAGGGTTCCTCTCTAACTATTTTATGTGAATTAGTTTTAGTTAATTAATTATTATAATAATTAAACCTGAAATTAAGCTTAGGCCCCAAAATAGCCTTAACCCAATAGGCACAAAATAAGCTTTAAATGGCCTAAAATTTGACCCAACCCATATATTAACCCAACATGCCAATATTCTATTATTTTAAACCCAACACGGACATTCTCATTGTTTAGAGAGACAAACCCAAAGGAGAACATATTCGATGAGTTAATTATTTAATTAAATTATGCATAGCTTAAGTTTATATCTTAATTATTAATGAATTAAACGTGACTCGGTATTATGAGAACATACTTCATAATCGGTGGAACCCAATACCGAGGTAGTAATCCAAATAAGGAAACCCATGACACCTAGATCCCAACCATTCTATAGCCACCCATAATACTAAGTAACTTAAAATTAATGAATTAATGTGTGTTTTCCAATTTCTAACGGATGTGTATTCGAGCAACGCATAAAAAAATTATGTGATATTACTACATATGCAATATAGATAACTACTAAATGGCATATCACATGTCATAAGAATTATCTAATAAGCATGTAATTTATAATTAATTAAACAATTAATTAAATGTAAGAAACATCTGGGTTATTACATCCCCCCCCCCCCCTAAACAAGGAATTCATCCTCGAAATTTGACTGTTATATACTTTACTCGAAGATATTAGGATATATCACTTATATGTCGTCATTTATCTCTCTAGTATACTCACCTTCTTGTTATGTCCCCACTTGATACAGACTAAAGGAATGACCTTCGATAGCAAAGTATGCTCTCTCCGATCCAGGAAACGCTGCGATCTCTCCTCGTAACTCGCATCGAGTTGAAACTCAATACCATCAAGGTTGATGTGCTAATACGATAAGTCATCCCTCAAGAACTTCCTCAGCATGGGCAAAATGGTAAACATAGTGTACATGCTGAAGATGATCAGGTAAGGAAAATGATATGCCACCATCCCCACCATATACAAGATCGTGAAAGGACCGATGTATCAGGGCACAAACTTCTCATCGAATCCTAATAGTATAACCCTTTCATCGAAGAGACCTTTATAAGAACTTGGTCCCCAATTGAAAATCCAACTTTCCCCTCCTCTAGTCAGTATAACTCTTCTTCCTACTTTGGGTAGTCTTTATACGCACTCTGATGAACGCCGCCTTCTTCGAGGTATTCCGAACATAATCTGGCCCAAAACGTCTTCAATCCCCCATCTTTAACCAATAACTCGGAGAATGGAAAGGTTGTCTATACAAAGCCTCATAGGATGCCATATAGATAGTCTACTGGTGATTATTATTATAGGCAAACTTTATGAGTGGAAAATGTAGATCCTAACTCGATTTGAGTTCCAAAATGCAAGCATGCAACATGTCTTCCAAAATTTGTTTCACCCACTTAATATAACCATTTGTCTGAGGGAGAAACATAATAATCATGTACAACTGACCCCAATAGCCTCCTCAAATCCCCTATAACTGGGAAACAAAAGTATGGTCCCTTCCAGGCATAATATCAAGCGGTACCTCATGGATAAGAACAATCTCTAAAATAAATAGTCGGGCATATTGCATTGTTGTGTAGTTTGTTCATATTGAAAGAAAATGATCCACTTTGATTAGTTTATCTACAATGACCCAATATCATGACCCATTTGGAACCTCTATAACCTCACTATGAGATCCATAGATTTTCTCTTCCACTTCCACATCGGAATCTCCAACGACTGTAGCTCTCCAAATGGTATCTCGTGCTCCACCTTCACTAGTTAACAGGTGGTACACTTAGACATGGACTATGTAAAATCCTTCTTCATAATGTCCCACTAGTACTTCCTCCTCATGTCACGATACATCTTGTCACCCCAGGATGCACAGTGAATCGCGAACCATATGCATCGACCAATATTTCCTTCCTTATCTGGGGACCCACTGGCATAACCAATCACTCCTGAAATCTCAGTCCTCCATCTGAGTTAATCGAATGAAAAGGAACTCCTCCGGATAACGATTCCCGCACCTTTTCTTGACAAAAAGAGTACAAATCCTAGGATTGAATCACCGACAACACGATATCAAGTGTAACATCCACAAGTGCTAAAAATGCCTCTATCGAATTTATGGTACGCAAAGTATCCCACCACTCTACCCTTAGAGTTGGTAAATTGTCCCCCCATGATCCACCCATAAATTTGATAGACTCGCAGTCAATCGATGAGCGTTTGCTATTACGTTCGCCTTCCCCAAATGATACTTAATTAAGAAGTGATAGTTCTTCATAAACTCCAACCACCTCCTCTGCCGCATGTTCAACTCTCATTGAATGAATAAATACTGAAGGATATGGTGGTTTGAGAATAATGTGAATCTCTTTCCCAACGTCAATACATAACCTAAGGTTTATCATATGATTAGTCGTAATCTGAAATTAGATTAATTTATAATACAAATCAGATTATATGAATTCATTAGTAGATTCCAACATATTACTATTATTATAACACAAACCTATTACTAAAATGACGAATGTAATCGATTTTCCCCTCGGTTGAATGGATTCGTCCCCTATAACTTCCAAGTTTGTTCCAACGCATTCATGGTAGACTAAACTGAATCCAAATCAACCTAGAAAACTCTACAGAGTAAAACAAACATATTTACTTCATATGTAAACACCAAACACTAGCTAACAACATATTTCCATAAGTGTTAGGGGATTAATAACTCAATTAAGGGTTTAATTACAAAATTTATAAAATTAACCCTAAGTTTATGTTCTACACAAGGCTAATTCAATTAACTTACGAATTCTAATTAATTATTAAAATAAATTGAGGGCTTTTAAATATTACAACTAATAGGATTCATATCGAGAGATTTGAGTATAAAATTACATGGATTTGTTGGTTAATTAGTCGATCCATTAACAAAGATCCATTAGTTCTTCTAGCTTAGGTTCTTCCTCTTCATAATTAGTAGTTATGATTCTTCTTGAATTGTCTTATGTGAATTAGGTTTAGAAAATTAGGTTATTATGATCATTAAACCCTAAAGTAAGCTTAGCCCCCAAAATATCCTCAACCCACCAGTCCCAAAATAAGCTCAAATGGCCTAAAACTTGACCTAACCCATATACTAACCCAACAACCCAATATTCCTCTATTTAAAGCCCAAACCGGACTTTCTAAATGCCCAAAGAACTAAACCCCAAAGAGAACATATTCTAGCCCCTGACTAATCCATAGAAGCCTATAATACTAAATCACTTAAATATTTAATTAATGAATCAATGTGTGTTTGCCAATTTCTGACAGATGTGTATTCGAGCAACATACAAAATAATTATATAACATTACTACACACACACACACACACACACACACACACACATATATATATATATATATATATATATATATATATATATATTTAACTACTAAATGACATATTACACGTTATAAGTATTATCTAATCTATAGGCAACTAATAATTAATTAAATTCAAGAAAATAAGGGATATTACCGCTAGCTACAAGTCATCTCCCTCTTAACTAGGACATAAACGACTTATCTAGTTGATGATGATGAGTTATATGAGATAGACTTACCAAAGCCAATTTTTACAAAGGTGTCATCAACCAAGTTAAGGTCATTAGGATACAACATAAATATGGTACTAAACAAGAGATAATGATGAGGTATCTTGAGGCCGATGAGAGGTATTGTGATTTAAGAAACAGTAATGAGATTTTGTACAAAATATTTTTGGAACAGCCCGCATAGTTTTCTATTAAGGGTGATCAGGCCCCGATACTAAAATATGCAAATTGTTATTATTACTATACAATTCTTAGCATGTGATAGAAATATTGAACATTTAAAACTGGTTCCACAAGATAATTTTGATATAAATCACAATAAATAAACCATCCACCGAATAAGATCCATCGTTATGCTAAAACCCAAATAATATAAAATTCAAATGGAATAATGTCATCAATATAATCTCTCCAAATAAAACTATAAACCAATGTAGAGTCTAAAGATTCACTAAATATAAATACAATTATCTGATAAATAAACAGATAGAATGGAAACTAAACTAAAGCAATTAAGTAAACCTCCAGATCCAGGTTTCACTAATCTCCAAACTATGTAGCTAACACAAATTTAACATTAAACATTAGTTAAGAGGAATGGGTCAGGTACCACTGCAAGAAATACCAGTCACTCTTTCCTAATTAGGGTTTGATTAACCGAGGCATAAGTGTTTTACGAGATAAATATCATAAGAACATATTTTAATTAATGATAAGTAGTTTAAATATGCGATTTAAGTAAACTAGCTCAACTATCCCACTTTCCAATTATATTTCTTTCAACATACTATTATCATTCAAAATATTAATTAGTATCAATTGCAATGCCAATATATCCAGTTTATCTTCTCTACGACCCTACACACACTATAGTGCACCACCCATCTCTTCACATCAAAATCCATACCTCACTATAGTCCGATGACCCATATTATCACTCACGTATATCGTGATGTATCTACACAATAACCATCTCTATAGAAAAAATTTCTCAGGTCCTGCACTTACTCTTTTGTATCTTGAGAAAGCAGTGTGATACCAATCAACTTAATTTGCAAATTTTCAAGGAAATCCAAACACACTTATTTAATTCGGTGTCTAAATTTGAATAAATCAAATTCAATTTTAGTTCAGCCCCTAAACATGCATCTAAGTGACATAAATCATTCTAACCATGCATGAAAAATAAACACGATCGATTCAAGAAAAAACCCCTTTCGGGTAAAACCTTTTATAACACTTTGAAGAATTTACAAGACCTTTGACTTACATAAAACCTGATAATCTCCCACAAGTGTGTAATGCACGGTGCCTTCAGCAAACCTTCAAAGATACGAGAGACATCAAAATACCCTCCAGGTGTCGGTTTGTCGTCTTGGGCTCATCTACACGTAGAGACCTACACTCGGTATCCACCGATAAGTTATGGAGATGCCTTATCCACCAAAGTTGAACTTCAGCAAATTATGCTTTGGGTTCCATAAAACAACTCACACAAAAATCTATTAGGATTGTGAATTGTAAAACATAAATTGAACCCTCAAAAGTGTGGTGGAGAATAAACAAAAATACTTAAAACGTGTTCTGTGTAAACCAGTGTTTTCTCCACACGAAATACAGAAGTCTGACACCCTTTATATAATAACATTCAAGGCGGTGACGTGTCAGAATTAAACAGCTTGTTCGAACAAAAAGTGACGTCGTTCGAGCACTATCTGATCTCGTTCGAACGAGATATGATGTCTTTCTAACGACATCATACACGTGTCCCAAACAACTTCAGCCTTTTATAAATCTTGGGCACTTCAAAAGTTAAGACTGTTTACGAGATCAGAAAAGTATATCCAAAATCTTTTATGATTAAAATTATTTAAAATCTTTTCAAAAATGATTTTTCACAAAAAGATTTTTTTTTTTAAATATCCCTACACTTTTGATGTAAAATGTAAATGGAACAAAACACATTTATCAAATTTGTCCTTGTTGGGCATGAATGTTTCAAGTTGTCTTGAAATTCGGATTGTCGATTGTAGATCTACGCTTCCCATTTCTTCTACAAACTTGTAGCGGTATATGACATACTAAATGTGACAGACAATGTCCTTGCAAATCTCCCTCTATGTCTATGCCAGTACAAAATAAAAATATCCGAATTATCAATCAAAATATGACCTATAAAAATCTACCCTCCCATAAACTCAAATATGGAAAGATAAACTGAACAAGACTTCAAACTTTTTCAAACTTTTCAAAACTCCAACCTTTTCTCATTAGGGTGTGCAATTCAAACATCTTCAATCGTACTTACACACATGAGATAAAGAAAAAACCGTGTGACATATCGAGCTTGAAATGATATAAAGCATAAACGTGTAAGCATAATCAAATCTCCCCCATACTAAAACTCCCCCATAAAATCATAATTCGTTCTCCCCCTTTTTATTTGTCCGAAATAGACAAGAAAAAGAATAAAGAAAATAAAGCAAACCGGGGTGTCACGGGTAACAAATCAAACCAACTATTTTTCAATTTTTCATACAAAAATAAAAATAATGTTACAAAACACACACCATGAATTTATACTTAGACAACCAAATCATGGATACGGAATGAATGGATGTGAATAAATTCGATAGAAAAATCAATTCAATCATATCATATGTGCACGATGCGTAAATGTACTCCTAACGAATGAACATCAAAATCGTCCTTAGGTGTAAACGTGTTGAATTTAGATAACATCGTCTTAAGTCAAAATCAACAAATCAAAGTCAACATGATTTTCACACCAATAACATCTAAAAAAAATTTAATCTTTTTCAAAACTTTTTAAGAACGTGCAAAGCCGTTGAAATTCTCCAACCAAACTTCCTCATATATATTATCTTTTTGAGGTGATCTAAATTCTCAAACATTGGAGAATTGGTGAATAAACCTATTGGCCCCTTTTTGGCATAAATTTCTTTTTATCGCCTTAAAATTTTTTGGGCTATTTTAAACCTCTTTGGACCCCGAATAATTAAAATACCTTAGTTTATTAGGTCCTTTTAAACGATGGCTTTATCGCAAAGGAAAAATGAAATACCTTTCGCAGCCCTTTTACATTTTCAAAAGTTCACACAAACTCACGGCAAATGGATAAAATATGCACACGTTTTATTATCTAGTTTTATCGCATTTGGTTTGTTTTAATAAACAAAATTGAGATGAAAACACGCAACCAACATGTGATTAGACAAGAAAAACATCAAATAAATCCGTACTCGTGTGCATCAAAGGGAATAATGAGTCAATCATGTAGGTAGCAACACTATAGAAGCTCAAAGATTCCAAACTTTGTAAAGCACATGAATAAAATAATATATTCTCTTAAAACACTATCAAACAGTCACATGGATATGGCATGAAGTTGTGACTTGGTCATCCTAAGTGTGCATTCATATACGGTGCAAACAAAATACAAAACTCTTTTTGAATTTTTCAAAAATTTTCTAAAAGGAGAAAATCTTTTTGTATTTTTCAAATACTGTTCAGAAACAACCCAACAGTACCAATACCATATAGCAGGAAGAAACGGGGACTACAAATAGAATATTATTCCAGGGGTCGTTCGAACAAAATGACGTGTCGTTCGAACGACAGGCACTTCGGGCGAGATATAATCTCATTCGAATGAGAAAATATAAAATTACCAGATCATTCAGACTGTCATGCAGTTTTTCCCTATGGGAAAATTTCATGAAAACAGTTCCTGGAATGGGCAAGCATATCCAAACAGTGCTAAAATAGTACCAAAAAAATAAGAAAAACAAAGTACAAATGGTACATACTAGCAATAGGTAAAAGAATCATCATGTAAATCACCCCATGCTAGTAAACATGTCTATACCTCAATCGGGAAGTGCGGTGGAGTTTTCCAAAGACGGTGACATCTTTTGAAACAACTCCATCAAATCATGAGAAGTCTTAACCAAAAACTTTACTTCCTATCGAATATGTGCAAACTCTCTATCATTATGTGCAAGCAAAGTATCATGGGTGGGTGCATGTGTGCGAACATGTGTAGGAGCAAGGCGTGACACATGACCCAATCTAAAACAAAACTCCCTAAAGTGTCCTCTCTTTTTGTAATGGGATCAAACATAAACCGGCCTAGCTACACCTCTCTAAAAATTCTAGGACGCGCTCTCCTAACTGGTACGGGATGCCTAGGTGGGTTAGGTCGAGTCACAAAAGTGGGAACCGGCTCGGGTGCAACATTAGAAGTTAATTCACCGTCATGACCTTTTCCTAAAATCTCACCCCCACCCAACATGGGATTGAAAATCCTCTTTTCAACCTTCTTAGATGCGTTCTCTAAGGGGACTTTGACCTCCTGGGCATGTTCGAGAATACTCTCGAGTTGGGATACACTTGTCGTCAGAATAGACACCGTGTCGGTCAAATCACACTTTTCCCTTTTCAAAACCTCCTTCTCTCTCTCCAAATACAAAACTCGACGACCTAAATCTCTATTATACTTCTTCATTTTCAAGGTCTCAGTGTACAAATCTCTAAAAGATTTTTAGAACTCACTTTCATCTCCACTCTCAAACTCGCTCTCATCTCCACTAGAAATACTCGACTCATCATAATTGCTCTCGTGGACACTATCATCGTGGGACAAAGTGGGTGTGCTCACATGACTCGAAAAAGCTACACACATCCCATGTGTTAAACCTTTACTTGACTCATCTCCCTCATCCTCCTCATCTCCCTCACTATCACTAAATGTGGTGGGCATTGCAGTTTCTTTGCCCTTTCTCCTTATCCTAGTAGGACACTCTTTAGTTATGTGCCCTTTACCCTCACACTCTAATCACCTGATCTCATCTTCGTTATCACTTTCTTTAGCCTCCTCTTTATTTTAATTTTTCTCAAAAGATCTTTTTTTATTGGAAGAATTTTCTTTAGACATCTTGAGAATTTTTTTAAAAATTTTTGCAAAGAGGGACATATCATTAAAATTAAAATCTCCCTCAGAATCAGAGTCACAAACACTCTCTTTCATTTTCTTCTCTCTCCTCTTATAAACATCCTCACTCGATCTTGATTGTGTACCAAGTGCAATCCCTTTTTCTTTAGGCTTAACAGTTTGGGGAAACATATCTAACTCGTAAGTCTGAAGATCACCTACCAACTCTTCTAACTTAAGTGTGCTCAAATTCCCCCATAGAGTTTAAAACAGTGACTTTTGGAATAAAACGATTTGGAAGGGATCTCAAAATCTTTTTCACAACTCGCGTGTTATCAATTACATCACCCAAATTAAAACTAGTGTTGACAATGTCCGACAAACGTGCGTAAAACTCATCAAAGGTCTCGGGCTCTAACATAGTAATGGTCTCAAATTGGGTGGCTAGATTTTTCAATTTTAACTCTTTAACAACGGTTGTACCTTCGTGTGTCAATTTTAATAAATCCCATGCCTCTTTAGACGTGGTGCACGTCATAATGCGGCAGAACTCGTCGGGAGTGACGACTCCAGAAATAGCACTCAAACCACGGGAATTAAAGTTAGACAATTTATAATCGTCCTCAATCCAATTTGACACATGTTTTAAAGAAGTGATATTATCAATAGTCATGGTGGGAGGAGTCCAACCATTTTCCACCAACAGCTAAACGCGCTCATCTATGGCTTTTAACACGGATATCATGCGAGCTTTCAAATAGGCATAATTACTGCCGTCAAAGATGGGCACCCAATTATATAAATGATCCATTGAAAAAATTACGATTTAAACAAAATCAAATTTTTCAAAGAAGATTGATATCACAAAACTTTTTGCGGAAAATAGGAATTCATAATAAAATAGTGAAACCTGCTCTGATACCAATTTGAGAAAGCGGAGTGATACCAATCAACTTAATTCGCAAATTTTCAAGGAAATCCAAACACACTTATTTAATTAGGTGTATAAATTTGAGCAAACCAAATTAAATTTTAGTTCGGCCCCTAAACATGCATCTAAGTGACATAAATCATTCTAACCATGCATGAAAAATAAGGACGATCAATTCAAGAAAAACCCCCTTTCTAGTAAAACCTTTTATAACACTTTGAAGAATTTATAAGACCTTTGACTTACATACAACCTGATAATCTCCCACAGGTGTGTAATGCACGGTGCCTTCAGCAAACCTTCAAAGATACGAGAGACAGCGAAATACCCTTCAGGTGTCGGTTCGTCGTCTTCGGCTCGTCCACATGCAGAGACCTACGCTCGGTATCCACTTATCAGTTATGGAGATGCCTTCTCCACCAAGGTTTAACTTCAGCAAATTATGCTTTGGGTTCCACAAAACAACTCACACAAAAAGCTATTGGGATTATGAATTGTAAAACATAAATTGAACCCTCAAAAGTGTGTTGGAGAATAAATAAAAACACTCAAAATGTATTATGTGTAAACTAGTGTTTTCTCAACATGAAATACAGAAGCCTGACACCCTTTATATAATAACATTTAAGGCGGTGACATGTCAGAATTACACAGCTCGTTCGAACGAAAAGCGACGTCATTCGAGCGAGATCTGATCTCGTTCGAACGAGATATGATGTCGTTCGAACGACATCATACACGTGTCCAAAACAGCTTCAGTCTTTTATGAATCTTGGACACTTCAAAAGTTAAGACTGTTTATGAGATCAGAAAAGTTTATCCAAAACCTTTTAGGATTAAAATCATTTAAAATCTTTTCAAAAATGATTTTTCATAAACAGTAAAATATTTTTTTTTCAAAAATATCCCAACACTTTTTATGTAAGATGTAAATGAAAGAAAAACACATTTACCAAATTTGTCCTTATTGGGCATATGATTGTTTGAAGTCGTCTTGAAATTCAGATTGTCGATTGTAGATGTACGCTTCCCAATTCTTCAACAAACTTGTAGCGGTATATGACATACTAAATGTGACGGACAATGTCCTTACATATCTAGTCAACACTAGACGCCGCACACCATGATGCAAACATAAAATCGTTAGTACAACCAATTTTCTAGGTCCCTCACACATTATAATGGCCAGTCAACTCTAGAATGTGCACATACGGTAACGCCCACATAAATTCTATCAACGTAGCCCAAGCCAATGTAGGTCCCTCATATATAGCGTAGCTAGTCAACGCACATCTGCACATATAATGATGTCATAATCCATCAGTGTAGCTACTCAATGCATATACAATGTAGCTAGTCAAGGCACACCAGTACATACAATGAAGTCTCTAATATCCGTTATTATCTAAGGTATCAATTGGGTTTTCATTAATTATATTCTCATTAATTATAACTTACCCCCAAATCACTCGGGTATCAGAAACCAATTTCATCCATAGTCCCAAATATAGAGATCACCAACGTACCTCCTAGTCCCCCACCTATAAAAATACTCAAAACCATAACCATACCCTAAGCTCGCACCTAGAATTAAATAAAAGTAACACGTATCTCGTAGTCCCATACCTAGGATAAAATCAAAGTAACACGTATCTCCTAGTCCTATACCTTGGAAATAATCAATTATAAAAGTAATCACTCTCTAGTCCCATCCCTAGAAAGCTTCAGTCAGAAAAATGACCACTCTTTACTCTCATAACTAGAAAGCATCAACTTTAAATAATACGAATCAATGTACAAACTAAGTACGAAACCCAGTAATTCCAATGATGCCATTATTTTAAAATATGAAAATTCTATATTTTTACATTCCCTATGAAAAATTCGTATTCTTTTATTCCATAATTATACAAGTTCAATTTTATGTGAATTAAATCCATTACACTCGATACAAAATATCCTAACAAGTTGTTCAAATCCAATATTTTAATTTTTGTGAGAGTGTAACAATCCACATTTTTTCACGTAAAGGCTGGTTATGCACGATACGCCGAAGATAAGGCTTTTCGATCAGTTAATACCATTCTCAGCAAAACGTAATATATATATTGTTATTTTAAAAAGATCCAATACCTTAAACTTTATGAGTATCTCACGGATAATAATTTAACCTCAATCCAACACCAACTAAATAATAAATCCAACGACAAGAAAGATCACAACTCTAGCATAATGTAAATAATGTAATAAATCTCGGGCTTATGCCCTTACAAATATCTCTAATTAAAATAAATAAGACTGGAAAGCACCTATGCTAGAGTCAACAATCTGAAAAACTGCTAAGCACGAGAGATTGCAAGGCTTATACAGCAACAGTCATGTTATCCATGTCTAAAAATAAACTGGGGGAAAAAATTTAAATTTGGGTCAGAGCCCGAGGTGTGCAAGAATTAACTTATTTAATTTATGATGCAATAGTACAATCGATGCAAAATAACTATTCCCCCTTCATCACTCACATGCGACACCTCACCCCTCATCTAAGAGTGATATTATTCACATCCCAGTAAATCCTAAATAATAACTATGACAACGTCTTAAATTAATAATAATGACTAAATGATTTAGGTGTACCAACTACATTTAATTATCAATACCCCTAATATCCTAGTCTCATAATTTTCACATAAATGGCATAACATCTATTATGCATTAAAGAATCACAATTATCATTTATATCCACATTCGTATACATTTCAGTTTATCTCATATAAAATTCGAGTAACTATATATATGTCCTATATATATATATATATATGACACACAAGGGCATCTACCGCTGGTGTCTAATTCGTGCTCCATCGGCAAGTCTGTGTAATACCCCGTATTTTTATGACTTTTAAATTTAGGGATTTATTAAATTTAATTGAGATAAATTAATTTAATTTTTATCTGGAAAGTTTTTTTAAATATTTACTAGCGTGACAAGAGTTAGTAATTATTGAAAATTATTGAATGTTACTGGATGAGTATAGTAATATATGAGATTTATTTTATAAAAATTATCACTTGTGAATAAAATGACAATTATGGAAATTAAGTCAGGACGCACCTGTGTCGTGTCAGGACTAAATTATTATTATTATATAAAATAAATTATAAGTTGCTCGTATGGTCATTTCGAGTGCGCCAAAGTGTCCGGAAGGGTCGAGATAGTCAAAATAATGTACCCGGGGGTTTCGTTTGGGTCTCGGGGCGTTTTTAGGCTTAATTAGTACCCCGGGAGGGCGTTTTGGACATTTCGTAATTATGGGTAATTAAACCCACGAATTTTCTAGGGTTATATTAGATGGTAAGTGTTGTCTTCTAGGGTCAGCATGACCAAAAACTAATGACGGCCATTGGAGAGGAAGAGGAGAAGCTTTCCAAGGAATTCTAGGCCAAGAACTCCTTCGGTTGCACCGCCGTCACCGCCAAATGGTAGATCGTGTAACGAGGATCTCAACCACACCAAATTCTTCCATAAATCAGAACTTTGAATTTCAGGCAAGTATCTATCTTTCTTTAATCAAGTTAATGCATTCTTTTATATTAGTCTAAGGTTGATTAGAATTAATGTTCTTGAAAGAAAACATTAATTGGAGATAAAAATTACATGTTGTAGAAGTAAAGATTACATTTTGGAAATCCATTTCACATGTAGAGATTGAACCACTAATTTCCATGGTGTTAGTGATAGAAAATCTAGAAAAATAATGGAAGAAACTAAGTTAAAGAAAAATATTAGGGTTCTTGAGATTTATATAGATTTTACCCTTTTATTTTGTTATAGTTGATGAAAACTCGCATGTTTTACGTAGGATATTGTTTACATGGGTATACAACACTTGTAGTATAAGTGGTTGGAAGTTTGGGATTGAAACAGGATGATTTGGATGAGTTTGGGGTAAGATTTCAATAGCTGGGTTTTCTGCAGTTTCGCCATAACTGCTTGATCGATCGATCGACCCCTCCTGAAAACCTGCATTTTTTGCTCGTGTTAGCTTAATCCGATTTGATGCGTGGTAAATCTTGATTAGAGTTGCTAGAACATAATGAAACGCAAAAAGGACCAGTAGGGTCAAGATAAACCCCATTATGTGGGCCTATAATGTGAAAGGGAAAGGAAGGATAAATGGGAGATATTCATACTTAGGAAATCATACGTGCGTTGATTAAATAATCGAAATGTCTAGGAAGTTGGATTAGAAGATGAGTGATGGCCTACTGAAATTGTACTTAGGTAAAGATAATACTTCGATAGGCGAGAAGTGAGTTTAGAATAACTTAATTACGAGAATAAAATGAACAAGTCCGTTATACGAAATAATCGAGTAAAATGTGTAATAACGGATAATTATAATTATGGGTCGTGAGCGCACCTAATTCAACAATGTGGATGTGTATATATATATATATATATATATATATATATATATATATATATGATTGTGTGATTGTGCATGTATTATATCTATATAAAAATCATACTTGGGCTACTTGCTATCACGGGGGTCTTCGCCCCGGGACGGTCTTATCTCGATGGGACCTTTATGAGGGATATTGACTCGTACCCTAGAACATAGTATTCCTTGGTACAGGCTATCTGATTGATAGTCAGACGGTCCTAAGAGACGTGAGGGTATGTGCTGACCTCTTAGTGACTTGGAACTATGTTTCGCCTCCATTTGTTTGTATTTTTTGTGTTAATACAGTTCGAGAGTGATTCCGAACTAGCATTTCCCTTAGTTTGTGTGATAAAGAGGACTTGATAGCAGAGTAGGCCAGCACCATAGTTTTTATGTGGGGTGTCGTTAGTATATATATATTATATGAGTGATTGGTATATATATACTTATATATGGAAGCCTACCACCATAGATTTTATGTGGGGTGCTGTTTGTATATATATTATACGAGTAATTAATATATATACGTATATCTATATGAGAACTTTCTACTGTGCGTGAAAGAAGTTAAGCAATGTATAAATTTTCAATTTCACTACAAGTATTCGAAAACGTTATAACGATACGGAGTTATTCTAATTAACGTAAGAAATCTTGAAGCGATAGATTTTCTAAAAGTGAATATCATAACCTTAATTTCACATGATAAGACTTATGGAGAATAACTTAGAGAGATATATGAGATTCATTAGTACGGTAGACGTGCACATTAGATGAGAGGTGAGAATTCTCAATATAGTGTCGCGTACTAATATGATTGTTGCATTAGCCGGTAAGCATTTTAAATACTTGCTAAACTATTTTAAAACTGTTTTGCAATCGGGCCCTGACCCGTTTGCTGTTATCTCTTCTCTCTTGTGTATATATATATATGTATTACAGGTGCCCAGCCACGTGGGCGTCATGCTTAGGATTCTTTGCATGGAACGTGCGGTAGCTTTTATGGGAGTTGCAGGCCATTGCTTAGACGATTTCATTATTGACTCCACTTCTAGTTCAGTTTTATCTAGTGGGGCATGTGTTGCCCTTTTCCATTATTCAGTTGGTTTTGTCAGAGATTGTAATTCTTTTACGTTCGGTATCTTTACTTCGGGATTTATTACTATCAGGATGTTTTCTTTTGGTGTTTTAAAGTTGGGATTCGTTATTGATGGTTAAACTCTTTGATGTTCATTTATATTCTTATACTTAATATGTGACTCTTAAAATGTTAATGGTCAAAGGTTTTATAATTGGATTTAATAAAATGGAAATAAGGTTTTAAATGGTTTTGGCACTTAGCTTAATTAATCAGGGTATTTGAAATTTGAAAATTTTAATTTGCGACAGTGATGCTAAGAATGAATCAAGTGTTCACCTTGATTTTAATTTAATAAAGGATTGATCGCCCGGTATTTAATTAGGTGGGATGTCACATTCTGGAGGAATCCCTTGTCCTAAGAGGACATCACAAAACACACACGAGTTGGGGGCGATCCTACGCAGGACACCTGTACACGGTCCATACCCAGCGATGACACAGGAACGGTCTGCGTCAACATCTACCTCTCGTAGGTGACGCCTCCACGTAGTACCTATATGACCTATACTTCGTCAAGCCCACATGTGACGATGTGTGGTACACGGTCCGAACGTGCGAAACCCTGAGCCGATAAGACGGTCCAGTGGTATGTCCACACAAATACATAGTAGTACATATTATGTAAAAGTAATTACTCTATAATTACCATAAAAATCCAACCAAAGTCCACAGCATTTTCCATTTGCTAATAATTTATCATCTAATAAAGTATTACTTACACTCCATAGAATGATTACTTAACCAACTAGTTAATTGTAATTTTTCATGTTTAATGTTGGCACATCAGTACTTTTGATAAATTCTTTATTTTGCTAAACTCGATTCCACTCATTCGCTTGGACTGATAAAAATTCTCACAACCACAATTCCAGGCCCAATACCCTTGTTAATGTTAATATTCCTTAATACCCCCATAATTACCATAAGAGTCCAACTAAATTCCACAATATTTCATTATTTAATAATTTACCATCAAATAAATTATTAATCTTATCCCATAAAATAATTACTTAGCTAACCAATCAATTGTAGTTATGACTAATTTAAATGAGGGCACACTATTCCTTAGTCACTGGTTTATTCCACATTTTTACCCAACTAATGAAAAAGGATGACCCAAAACCCATGCAAATTCGTAGGGAAAAAATCCAAAATCCCCCCGGCATTGCTCAAACGACCACTGGGGTCGTTCGCGCAACATGTCAGGTCGCTCGAACGATTGTGCAAGTCGCTTGAGCGACGTGCTGTCTTTTTCCCCACTCTATTTCTCCATTACAGTTCCTTCTTGGGTTCTAAAATTTCAACAACAACCCAGCAATATAAAGTTCCTATTTACAGTCATTTCCAACCCAGAACGAATATATATATATATATATATATATATATATATATATATATATATATATATATATATATATATATATATATATATATATATATATAACCCAAATTTTTATACATTCAAATCCCAAAAACTGTCATCAGTTAGACTTTCACGATTCAGATGTACTTCCCAACTTTTAACCCTTATTTAATTTATAGTAGGGATTTACTTATCATGGAATCTACATCGATTTCAGTCCATTAATGAACAATAATAACCTCTACATTGATTATTCAATTACCCCCAAATAACTGTAAAAAGCTTTAGGAAATCAAAGCTCAATATTCAGATTTTCGATACCTAATTTCTGGGGCAAATTCTACATATAAATTAGTCATCTACATGTGTTATTCGTCATCAAATCTAACATATTCAAACTTAAATCCCAGAAATTAAAGGGAATAATTATATGGATCAAGAAATATATTGGAAATCATAAATTAAGCAAGATAATTCTTGGCTTAAAATTCGTGGATGAAAACCTCTTGAATACCCCTTGATTTTCCCTTTGTTCTTGCCCCTTTTTCCTCTTTTTGGTGTTTCTCCTTTCCTCTCCTGTAATTGTTATTTTAGGGTTTTGTAGAATGATAGTGGGGGAGTGATTTACCCTCACTTAAACATTAATAAATGGCTAATCCCAAGTCGGGCCTATAACCCAACTTTTGGACCCCCAAATGAGCCCGAATCCATATCCCAATTAGCCCAAAAGTTCCCCAACTCATATATCCATGGCCCGGGACAAATTCTAAATAATTTAAATACTAAACCGAGTCTCTAACGCTTTTCGAAACGCGTCCCAATTATTTTTATTTCTCTTAGACATTTTTATTATGTGAAAACGATACGCGCCCATAAATTTATTTATGTGTGATTTATTTTTCACTAGCAATCCCATTATGTCCAACTGAGTTTTGTATTTATATAACCAAATTGAAATCTTACCCATTTAAATTTAAATTCATCTGATTTAATTTATTCCCAAATTAATATTAGATTATTTAATATAATTTAGTCGATTTATTTTATTCAAAAATTACGGGGTATTATAGAGATTTAACTAAATCAAATTATAAATCGATTTAAACAAGCAAGTAAACAATTTTCAACAACATATTTTAATTTTCAACACCAATATGCATCATTATTTATTTGATTTCATAAGCCTTAGCATATTTTTGGAATTCATATACTATTTAACATCCAATTCGACCCAATTTCTAATGATAACTAATCATAATAATATAAACAAGCGGGATTTCAAGTATTAAATCCAATTTCATAAGTTCATAAAAATATATTTATAATTAAGTTATCCTTTCCCCAAATTAAGATGTTAATCATATTTACAAAACATGCATGATTAGAATTTAAACAATATTTAAATCAAATAATACTTAAGTAAAAAATAGAGATATTCTTTCCTTTTAATAGTATTCTAAAAATCTGAAGTGCACAAATTGTTCCTCTTTCAAAAAGCTCTAATTTAACATCTTTGGCCTTCTTCAAAATTGCAATGTAAAACCTCCAAATTAAGGGTTTAAAGTTAATGGAGTTTGGGTGTTAAAATAATAGGGTATGTGCATTATTTATTCTAGGTTGAAGGTTGTAAAGCGTCTTAAAATAAAAGCCCGAACACACATTACATAAGAAAACCAAAACCACCTAAAGAGTTCGAACTAACCATTCTCTCTCTCTCTCTCTCTCTTCCAACCACCATAGCGAGGTGATGACCTACTATAGTAGAAGTACCCACAAGCTAGAGCAGTGGTACAACTGGTATAGTGGGTTCAAGCCTGCATTCCTCTCTCTCTCTCTCTCTCTCTCTCTATATATATATATATATATATATATATATATATATATATATATATATATATATATATATATGTGTGTGTGTGTGTGTGTGTGTGTGTGTGTGTGTGTGTGTGTGTGTGTGTGTGTCCCGCTTTCTCCTAATTCTTCTAGGATTTTAATCGCTTTTCTTAGGATTCAAACTCTTTACAACTCTTTAAAATAAAACGCGTTGAACCAAATTAAAATTTTAGCTCGGAGTCCAAGAAAGTACAAAATGACTCATATGCCCTTAAGTTTTTTTTATCAAAATACTAAATCACTAAATAATTAATTAAATGTTCAACTAATTGAATTAATTAGCTAAAAATCACAAAAATTATTTAAATTAAATCTTTTGTAATTTAATGCAAATTCAAATTCAAATTCCAACTTCATAATTCATTTTAATTACTTTTCTTAATTAATAAATTAAATATGGTTCCAAAAATACTTGGCACTAAAATTTTAAATTAAGTTTCATACTCCCGTTTAACTCTTTCATAGGGGATATCTTTTATAAGTTAAGGGAAGCACTTTTGCAGCTTGCCCCTAATTCTTCAAGAGTCGTCCTCGACTTTATTATTTCTTAGAGGGAGGTACGTGATAACTACATATATTACATATGACATAAATTTCCAGGGTTTTATTTACTTAACCCGTGTAATCCTAAATGAAAGTCGATTAAGGTTTCTCAAATATCCAATCATAATTGGAAGACTGCATAGTTCTTTGTTGGTGGGTCTTGGGAGTTCTTG
Source organism: Sambucus nigra (assembly GCA_949130495.1). Lineage (NCBI taxonomy): Eukaryota > Viridiplantae > Streptophyta > Magnoliopsida > Dipsacales > Adoxaceae > Sambucus > Sambucus nigra. The sequence continues at coordinate 46,256,040 of OX422209.1, forward strand.
GTCAATAAAGATTAAGAAAGTGTTGTTTAGGTTCCTCATGAATAGGGCATCCCCTATCCCTTATACGTATACTAGATATACCCGTGTCGATGGCATTATTATGAATTTTTAAAATGTATAAAAATAATTAATTGTCCCGTGATTGATTTTATTCTTGCAGAAGAAACATTAACCTTGGTGTACCCCGATTTATTTTACATTTTCAAAGGCCATTTACTTTTTTCATTGGTACATTTTGAGTGACATTTTTATTAATAACAATTTTTAAATGACACATACGTAGGTAGAGGTGACAACTTTAGAAACGCAACTCGAAATTAACACAATATGTCATATTTGTGTCCAAACTTTTTACCCAAATTAGTGGTGTCGCGCCCATATCAAAAAAATTAGTCACACTAATCATGTCATGTCACGTTAATCATATATTTACTCGTGTTAATGTTTTTATTTATGTTTTAAGAGAAGTAATTTTGTACTGTAACCGGTCATTTTTGTGTCCAATAAAAAAGTTATATCATGTCATATTTGTATAAAAATAACTTGTTTGTGTCCAATTCAACCTCAACCCAAAAAATACAAATGAATTATAAACCTTTAAAGAACCGCAAATCCCATAACAACCCAATGATATTGATTGCCATCCTGGTATACCCGTGCCTCGTCGTTGGAAAAAATAAAATAATCAAAATAATAATTAAGTCAACCACATCAAACACAAATTTATGAGTCAGCCTGGTCATGTTTTGTCGTGTGAATCGTATATCTTTACATGTGTCAATGTATGTTTAGATGAGTATAAAATTTAATAAACATGCTAAATATGTAATTTTGCATTTTAAAAAATCGTGTTCGTTTGATAAAAAAAAATAAAGTAGTATCTTACCACATTTGTATAAAAATAACTTGTCGCGTCGGCCTCGAACAAAAACCAAAAACCCAAAATGAGGCATAAGTTCATTGAAATCCACATAACCCATAACACTTTATACTCATTGAAATTCTGGTACACCCGTGCCTTATTACTGGAAAAAAAATTCCAGTGATAAAAATAACAACTAGAAAACATAAAACCTTTAGCGCCCGTTTGGTTGCGTAAATTATTTAATTTTATAAATTGATCAATTTGAAATGAATAGATTGTCGATGTATTAATTTTAAATGGGTTTAAATCTAATTTGTGGTGTATTTGGAAAAGAAAAATGGAGTTATTTACTTTTGATATATGCGTGTGTGTGTGTAGAGAGAGAGGGAGAGAGAGAGAAAGAAAGAGTAGTATGGTGAGAGTACTCTATGGGAGTCGTGCATTTAAGATTCATGTTTTAATTATAAATTGTGCAATTTCAAGCTTTTGGTGAAATGAACTAATTTGTTATAAATATTGTATTTATCCTATTTAAGTGGATGTCCACTTCTATTAGGGCGCTACTAATTTGTACTATAAATAAGGGGTGACCCCCCATTTGTTAAACACCAATTAATGAGAACTCTCTCTCTCTAAAATTCTCTCTGTGCCCTACTTTTTATTAACACGTTATCAGCACGTAGCGCCGATTTTTTCCTTCTAAAGTGCGATAGTACTGCCGCCGTGTATATTGACGTTGAATCATCTGCTTTCAATTGTGGTCAAACGCATCACCACCAATCAAGTATGTATCTGATTATATATTCCTATCACATCATGAACAAAGCAATAACCTCACTGCAATTGATTAACACACGCCCACTTGTTTGTATGTACTCATGGATCTCAAAAACTATTTATAATTGTTTTATACCTAGATATGTGTGTCTATAACCTGATTTTAGGAGCTCATCCTCTTGTATAATATTGTTAGCTTTCTCATAGCAGCATCTTGGCTCCACAATTAATTATGCACGTTCATGATTAATTTATACATACTAATAGTGATTAGGAACAATGCAACATGTATATCACAAATTAAAGAAGGATTCATCAAAGGAGACAGAACCAAGCACATTTCACCAAAGTTTTTCTTCACTCATGAGCTTCAGAAGAAAAATGAGATTGAAGTCATGCAAGTTCGTTCAAGTGATAACCTCGTTGATCTCTTCACAAAGTCACTGCCAAAAGCAACATTTCAGAAGTTTGTGTACGAGATTGGAATGCGTCGGCTCCACCAACGGTGGAATTGAACATATCAATCAGGGGGGCATCTTATCAGGGGGAGGATACAAGAACATGTAATTTGGGACATTTGTGCATTGTACTCTTTTTCCTTTAATTAGGTTTTATCCCACTGGGTTTTCCTAATAAAGGTTTTAACGAGACAGCATTAAGCACGTCCAACACCTACTCAATGATCACAATAAATTGTACTCTTTTTCCTTCACTACGATTTTTTCCCAATGGGTTTTCCTTAGTAAGGTTTTAATGAGGCAATAATCATTGAATGGTGGATATGGTGTACATCCAAGGGGGAATGTTATAAATATTGTATTTATCCTATTTAAGTGGATGTCCACTCCTATTAGGGCACTACTAACTTGTACTATAAATAAGGGGGGGGGGGGGGGGCATTTGTTAGACACCAATTAATGAGAACTCTCTCTCTCTAAAATTCTCTCTGTGCCCTACTTTTTATTAACATAATTTAAGTTTTTGTGAATCAATATGAATTGGTTCATTTTTGAATTTATTCATTCTTGTAACCAAACACTAATAATAAGGCAATTCATAAATGAATTAATTTTAAATTGACTAATTTACAATTTTGGGGACAACCAAACAGGCCCTTAGAGAAAATTACAAACAACTTAATCCAAAGATAACTCAAGAAAAGTTATCTCTTTAACTTAGTTATCTTCTCCTCCATTATATTCTATTAAATCTCTATACCAAATAAAAACTCAAGTGATGTTCATATAATAAATCCAGTCTATATAAATAGAGAACTTCTAAAATACATTTACATAAATAAATTTCACACACATACTCACAGCATAATGAACCTTTCCTCAATCATAGAATAATGAAACGTTATATGGGGATGGGGATCAAATACGACTATAACAATAACAAAATAAATATGAATGATGCACCAAAATAAATATGGAGAGGGGCAGATTAGCTCTCCAGAGAGAACTATAGATCAGAAAAATAGGAAGAAATGTTATATGGGTGTAGGGTGTATATGCATGATGCACCATTTATAATTTTGATCATCAAACCTGCAAGAAAAACATTAAAATTAAAAAAAAAGGATAATAACGATCAAGTCCCATTCACTTGGTTAATGAGTCAAAAGATTACTCGACTAAGTCAATGATATCAAAAGTTCTATTTTGCAACCAGGCGCAATAAAATGACAAATACACCCCAAAAATATCTTTGACAGTTGTTACCTCATTTTTTTTTTTTTAAATTATCAAATCTTTAAAAGTCCATAACTTTAAATCTATAAATCCAAAATTCACAAAATTTATATTTGGAATCTATTCGTCAAGATCTATCACCCATATTCGATATTTTTTGACAAAAAAATCGAAACAAATAAATTTAATGTTTCTATTAAACCTCATTTTTTTCGACGAAAAGTCCATTTTTTGGACTTTTATGGCGAAAACTCTTCTCCAATTAGCGCAATGGTACCGCTGGAGCGGAACAGAAAAAACAAAGAAATAGACGAAGAGAGAGGGACGAGAATTCCGGCGGCCTTCAACGAGATTTTTCGGTGGGCTGTTTCCGGAGAGTCTTCGATGGGGGTGGGGTGGGGTGGAGCGGGACAGGGTGGAGGTGAAGGTGGAGCTGCTAGAGAGAAAAAAGCGTAGGCTAATGTGTTTGTTTTGAGAGAGACAGAGAGTAAATGGGTTTAAAATGGATATATGTGAGAGTATTTTGTCGAAATATATGTAGTCTATAATAAAAAATAAAAATAAAACTTGGTGCATTAAAAAAAAGTCGATGAAATGCCTAATAAATAAAAGCTAAGATGCGTATTACTGCAGGTAGTCGAACAGGACGTCCGTTCCGGTTTCAAAAACGCTTTACCTTCCCTCTCCATAAAAGCTTATTACAAGATGAAAATGTTGGTTTGAATACCTGTAGGCCATCTTTGATAACTATACACAAACAACCATGACACCTCTCAACTCCAATGAGTTGCACAAAATTTTCAAAAAACTTGATAAATGAACTGTTTGGTGAGCCTTGACGAGCTAATATGTTTCTTGAGAGGATGGGAATAAAAACGACCCTGAGGATAGAGAGTACTCTATATGATAACAAATAAATAAATAAAAAAGCTCTCATGCCATCATGTTTGATCTAATGTAAACCATCTACTTCGGTCCCCTAATTTTTTCCATACTAGTAGTACTCCGAATGCCAAAAAATAAATAAATACTATCAGGCCGTCATTTCTGATCTAATGTAAACCATCTACTTCGATCCTCCTATTTTTCCACACCAGTTTAGTAAGAATTAGTGCTCTAATTATAATTATCAAACTGAGGCTTCACTAGTGATTTTATATAAATATAAAAATTTTAAGCTCTTCAATTACTCTGCCCATTCTTAAAAGGCAACAGAGTATATAATTCATGCTTCATCAAGTAGAGCCATAAGACAAAAGCGATATATAGCCATGTCATTGACGAAAATATAAGTTAAAACATACAATTAAAAGGAGCAGGGCTGCATGACTCCAATTTACCTCTTTTGAATTCCAAATATACTGTTACCCACCTTGATCTTTAGCCAGTCATTTCCCTTTTCCTCGTGTTCTTTTCGTATCTTACGAGCAGAGTTTATAGCAGAGGAGCTACATGTCTGACTAACCTCAATCATCTCTAGTGTTGATATATCTCCAAGACCTGACGGAATCTCCTCTAGCTGATGACATCCGCACAACACTAATTGCCGAAGTCTTGGGAAATGGTAACTAGAGGCATTCCATTGAGCAATACTAAGATATTCAAATTTCAAGAATTTGAGTCGAAGAAACCCATCGTCACTTGTTTCCCATTGTCGTCCAATGCAAGCATCTTGTTTTAATTTGAGAACCTCAAGGTTCGGTAATATCCCAATGATCCACATTTCACTCCATTTGAGAGCAGTGTTCCATAATGTTAACCTTTTAAGTGTTTCTGGAAACTTAATTGGATTAGGTAAAGTATTGGCTGCTTCCCAGCTGGCCGAGTTTAATAACTTCAGAGTTTGAAGGCGGTTTACAAAGCCCAGGTCAGGAAATGTTAAAACCTTGGACTCTGATATCAAAGGTCCACAAAATCCCAGCTTTCTGAGATTGGGAGTCCTTGCCAAGACTTCCTGGCAAGACTGAGAAGGGCATACAAGCGAGATGGATTGTATGTTTTCTATTGTGGGATAGTCGTCAATGATCTGTGTTAAAAAAATACTTGGTTCAATGTATAATTAATTCCTGATTTGATATATAAATGTCTTAAGTTTATCATCTTCCATATGTCCTGAAGTACAACAATATCCTTTAAACTTGAAAGAATAAGGGTTTCCAGGTTTAACAGCTTGTGAATTGATGTTGGGAGACCTCCGCCAGAAGCATGAAGTGCTAAGTACCTCAAATAAATTAGTTGTACGATTTCTGTTGGAAAGCAAGAGACTGTGATCGATGATATATCTAACACCCTAAGAAGTTTGAAGGCTTGGCTACTGAAAGCCGAATTTGGAAGTTCTTGGTTCAACCCACGACCAAGCCACAAAAGAGAACTTATGTCTGGGGTAGAGGGCAGTGAAAATATAGAAGGGGAAAATTGAAAGTAGGAACTTTGAAATAAAGAATAAATCGGAATTGAAGGAAAAGGGTCTTGCTTTTTCCACTCCGGAAGCCTGAAAAATTTCTCTTTAGCTTTTCCCAAGCATAAATCACGCAATACATCATGGATACGACATGTTTTGACTCCACCACTAGAGCTTCTCTTCTCGACCACGACCAAGCTTCTATTGATTAGATCGTTCAAGTAATCTTCCGCTACATCCTCCAATCTTTTTCTCCCAACTTGATGCACAAACCCCTCAGCGATCCATAACCAAATCAACTTCCGCACTAAGATTACATAGTCTTCTGGGAATGCCCCAAAATAGAGGAAGCATGGTTTCAAGTGAGCAGGCAAGTGGTTGTAACTAAGTTCTAGAGTCCGCATGTATTGATTCATGTCACCAACCATATAGGAACTCACACTTCCAGCAACTTGTGTCCACCACTTTGCTGTCCTGTCATTTGCTAGTATGATAATCAATATAAGGATGACTGTAAACTTTTCTGGCTAAAGTTGTCTTGCCGAGTCCTGTTATTCCCACAATTGAAATAAACTGGAGTTGAGTTTGCATTCCAGTGAGCCGCTCAACTATTTCCATAGCATCATCGTCAAAGCCCACCACTATTTCTTCGTCTACACGACGACTACTCTCCCTCATCCAACTTCCACTGTCAAAGTATTTTGCTTGTTGAGTCTCCATAAGCACTTAATTTCTTGGCAGAATTCCTGTAAAAAAGGTCAACTCACGAGAGCACAAATTTATAACATCAATATGGTGCACTCAATCTCAAATTTAACTCCACATAAAAATCAAATAATTTTTTACTAAAAAACACCACGTATATATATTTTTTTCATATGATCATTTTACTAAAATAACTTCTAAATAAAAAATATAAAACCGAAGTTCAGCTTCTCATTCAAACTTAACTCCACTACCACCACCACCCACAATTATCACCACGTATTACCACTACCATCAAAATTTCATTTTCTTTCAAAACTCCTAACCATAAAAAATAAAAAAAAATAAAAAAATAAAACAGAATTAAAACACTTCAAACCACCACCAAAAAAGGTAAATCTAAACCTCAAATATCCCGCAAAAATTGTAAACCCATCGAAAATCTCCGCAATTGCACATTCTGTCGGTCGTCACCGGATCTACCCACCTACATATGGTGGCTTCTCACTAAATGGGCTCAAAAAAGTAAAAAAAAAAATAGATTTGCACTCTCATGGTAACTTTTCACCGTATCATCATGGAAACTTTCCACCATATCAATCCCTCTCTCACGATGACTTTTCACTCTATCAAGCTCATTTTCATAGTAAGAAGTCACGGTGGCTTTCCACGGTGGGAAATTACCTTGTCAAGCCTATTTCCACGGTGACTTCCTACCATGGAAAGCCAATTTACAGTTTCTAGGGCCACCGAATGTGAAGAGGTGCCATCTTTTATGAGTTTTCAATTTTTGGTGTTTCTTAAGTTAAATTAGGGTTTTAGTTTTCCATTTTTGGTTGTTTTAAGTAGTTGTGGGGGTGGTTATTTTATTTTCTTTTAAAAAAATAAAGTTAGGGTTAAAATTGTGGGTCGGGGTAGTTGTGTTATTTTCTGAGTTATAAAGAGAATGAGCAACGATTAGGGGGAAGAGATGGTGTTGGGAGGAGGTAGGGGTGGGTGGGAGGAGGTGATAAGGTAGAGTTAGGGTTATGATTTGGTTTTAAAGGAGAATAAGAAGTTAGATAAAGAATAGAGAAAAAATATGAAGACATCGGTCAAATTCAATTTATATATGCCTTGACTTCAGGGGGTGCTTCTTAATTTGGTGTATGGAATAAGTTTTTATCTAGTTTGTGGTGCATGTGAAATATTGGTGCAAGAGATAAAAAACTTGAAACTGCTTTTAACAACACCCACTTCAATATCTCTTCTTTGCTCCACTGTATCCTAAAAAGACATAGAGTTAATTAATTATGCTTTAATAATATTACCGACCTATAATTTCGCCATTAAATTTAGGGTCCGTTTGATTGTTATGGAATTATTTTCCATGAAAAATAGTAATTTTAGCTCCTATTTTAGTTATGTAGTGCTTAATTTCAAATACCATCTATAAAAATAATGGTCACAAGTGTTCCATATTTTTATCATTGTCATGGAAAACATTTCTTAAACCCCAAAGAATTGATTTCCATGTAAAACTCCAAAAGTAAGACCATATTAGTCTTATTTTTTTCGACTCATTTTTCAACTTTACATGAAATTGAACTAATTTTCAATTATTTTCCAATTTTGTTATCAAACACATCTTTAGGGTGTGTTTGTTTGCCAGGAAAGAAAAGGAAAAGTGAAAGAAAGGAAAAGTGAAGAAAAACAACTTTCCTGCACTTTTTGTTGTGTATGGTTAGCAGGAAAGTTGTGGGAAAATGGTCCTCAAATGTTTTTTGCAGGAAAAACTTTCCCACAAAGCACATCCTACCACAGACCTAGGATTTTGCAGGAAAGTTAAAGGAAACTTGGTATTTTACCATTTAAATTATTATTACTATCATTTTTACTATCGTTATTATTATTGTTGTTGTTGTTACAACTACTACGAATGTATTTACCAATAACTATTCATAATAATACGCTATTTATTGATATTTTTACGAATTAAATGTTCATAATTTTTATTTTATATTTAGTAATGTTTGATTTAAATGGATGTTTATTATATATTTTGGTAATTGAAATTAGAAAAAAATATTATACTTTTTTATTGTAAAGTTATAACTATATATGTGTGTGTGTATGTATATAATTTTAATTTTTTTTTTAATTTTTTTGTAAGTTTCCTCCTGTTAACCAAACACATACAAGAAAATAACTTTCTTTTTCCTTTACTTCACTTCACTTCACTTATCCCGGGAATCATTTTCTCGCTTAATTTTCCTGACAAACAAACGGAGCCTGAGGTTTTGTTATTCAAAAGTTTTATCATGTAGGATTGATACCCTAAAAAACAATAATTTGATTGCACTCAATTTTTAGTATAATTATAGATGTTCAATAATTATAGATGTTCAATAATTATTAGGGGATAGAAGTTAGAAATGCTTATCGATGTTCAATAATTATAAATCCAAAAATAAAATTCACTCGACTAAATAATAAAAGATAGTTTAACAAGGGGATAGACCTACGTCAATCCCAGATGATGATCGCTGGAAATCTGAATAGATGATGTGTGCTAGTTGGATAAATAAAGTTTATGCAAATGGGTTAACCCTAGTGCCTGGAAAGTTACCACGAATAAAATGGGTCACAACCCTATCAAATCGCTAAGCTGGGTAACTCCATATATATATATATATATATATATATATATATATATATATATATATATATATATAATAAATTCACAATTTATAATAATAATGATAACTAATCATGTGTCGCGTAACCTCACACTACATTTAATTAACTCATTAATTTAGTCAATTTAATTAATCTCTTCATTAATTTCAACGTGACCGTCATGCACCCCTTCTCCCTGGCCATCTTAAGAACCTGCGATACGCCCACATAAGACCATCACTCCTACCCGTTTCTAAACTCCATCCGTGGTATGTCTCTTAAAAAGATAATCCAAACAACGGACCCCCCAATACACTTCTATTTAGATAGGGTATTCATTAAGACACTTAATCAGTTAAGGATTTTTTAGGATGAATTAAAATACTAGATCATATGAAATAAATAACCAACTTCCAAATCCAACTATAGCACGTTCAACAATAGCCACCACAACCAAAACCCAATAAGCCAATACAAGTTTATCTTGTACTCCTAATTCATCTACTTATTTAATTCATTATCAAGAACATAATAAAAGTAGTAAATGACTTACATTGGATTGTTACACAATTAAGTCAAACTAGATGTAAACCCGCGCGATGCGCGAGTTACGGGATTGTGATAGTCCATTCGCACCTAAAGTGTCTACTTTTTGTCAGTTGATATTTTTGCATTTGTAGTAGCGTTCATAAATAATAAGAAATAGTAGCGTTCAAAAATACTGTAATTACCACAAAAAATGCCGAATTAAAAAACCATGACAACAATATACGCAAGCAGGAAGTTTTCATTTATTTAATTGTCGCATGTAATTTATTTCAATATGAAACACGCATTGGAGCAATTCAAATGTATGACATTTATTGTAGATATACTTAGAACAGAGAAATTAACAACATAAAGAAGAATCCAATACTTATAATTGTTTATTCTGATTGGTGCCGAATGGATATTTTTTGTATTAAAAAAAATTACAGATAGTTTATTAGCAACCAAAGTATTTTACTACCATAAAATACGATAATTTAAAATAATTTACTGGAATTAACTTAAAAAAAGGTTTTGTACGTTACCAACTTTTTCTGATTTTTTTTCCCAACTCAAAGATGCTAATATTTCATTACTAACAACAAAATATAAACAATAATTTAAGTTTCATTCATCTCCAACTATGCCAACAAAAATTGTTTTGCCATTGAAAATGTCATAGAGCTCACTTTTAGATTACTAACACAAGTGACAAAAAGAACTTACAATTTGAAAGCCATGAAAAATACATTTTTTTCCTTTAACCTTGCCTCAAATAATGACAATATCTATTTTGAAAAGTAAAAGTAACTAATAATTTTTGAACATCGTGATAAAAAAAATAATTTATATTAAGTAGCTTAACATACTTGAAAAATTCCAAACCGACAATGAAAATTATAAATAACACTTTGTTGTCCGAAGTTTTCACCCACAATCAACAACAATGGGTGAATACATTAGCTAAAAAATATGCTTTGCATTTCCCCAGTTGTATGAATAAAATTTATAAGACATCATAAAAAATATGATATTTTGTACTGTGCATTTCCCCTAGGGTGAAAAAAAAATTATTCACCCACAATCTGATTACCCTAGTGTAAATGGGTGTTTTACACTAAATGCACTCTTATTTTTTTCTCTCCATCACAACATCATGCTTTTTGTGTTTATAAAAGTTGTGTAGTGCCGGAAAAAAAAATGGGGATACCTTTAGCACCACCCTTTCAAAATGAGTTGTTTCTTCATGTGCCCAACATTCAATCCTTAAAGCATAACTTGTTTAATGCCGTCTAATGACACTTTTCTCTATTGTAACACTTATCCACTGTATTTGTATTTGTAGGCTTATTTACTAATTGCATTCCTTATGTTCTTAGTTCTAGTTTTACTTTTCTACACCCTCTTTATCATTATCCTGAGTTTCTTTCTACACTTGTAATGTAGTACTGATCTTTGTCATAGTTTCATACTTGAATCGAGCGGGGTTAAAACCCTTATTAGAATAAAAGTATACAAAAGAGCAATTCAACTTTTATAAAATTAGTTTTTATTCAGTCAAAAAACTAAAAGAAACTCAGTGAAACTACTAACTAAATTGTCAAAAAAGCTTCTGTGGTGTTTTTTTACCATCAATGAAAAATAATTGTAGAAAAACACTATTGAAGGTACTAAACGAATTGTCATAAAAAAGCTTCAATGACATATTTTACCGTCAGTACAATAGTCATTATATGTATTAAAAGCTACGACCACCTGGAGAAGATGCCACCGCCATTCCCTCTGTCAACGCCGCAGTGGCAGCAGCTGCAAAGAATTGTCACATAGAGAAATGCAGATCTAAGCAATGCAAGCTGTCAAAGCCTAAAAAAATACCTCCTACTCTGCAGTACCACATCAGGGGGAAAACAACAAAGTTCAAATCAGCAATATTGCCCGGACATGAACATACTTTCATCAAAAAGATTAGGTGAATAAAAAATATGATATTTCATCAGTTTTCACCCTTGTGTATGAATAAAAAAAAATTCTTTAAATAATTTTTTGTCAAATTGCTGGGGATCCAGATTAAACAATGGGAGCATTGAGTGGTTTTTACAAGTGGTGAGAGTAAGGAAACGATGGGAGCAAAGATGATATTTTTTGGTTGGAATCTACGGTTTTACTTTTTGCCCAAAATTGAGTTTTTGTCCAACGTTTATTCTTACTTTCAGGAGCCTTTGTTTTTTCAGAAGTGTTATGGGATATGGGGAGGAAAAGGGGAAGAGAGAGTTGAAGAAAGGATGCGCGAGCAAGAGAGAGAAAGAGAGAAATAAAAGGACGAAGAGATCGGAGGTCACTTACTACCATAATCGTGAGTTAAGAGCTGGGAAAATTAAAAGCCATGGTAGAAAGAATTATTGAGGGGAAAAGGAGGAGACGTTTGGGAAATAGAGGAGAGAGAAGCATCAGTTAAAAGAGATGACATGTGGACAACTCTTTACGCAAGCAACTTCTAAAATCTTGTACTAATTTATATTCACATTTCAAGAGTTTCAAGATAGGTTATTCACTAAACATGAGTACTCATAATATATAGGCCATAAATAAAAATCATCATACTTAAAATCATATTAATTAGCTATGTATTACCAAATGTACTACTCTCAATGCTAAATGTACAATCCTACTAAGCACAGGCCTTTCATAATTTAATTAAGCCTTAAATATATTACAATTATTCATCATACATTCTAACTAATCATAAATCCAAGATGAAACTTTAAACCCTAAAATATCAATTTACTATTCAAGGTTCGGTAATCAATTTCTCACATAAATTAGAGTTAAATCTCAATATATAACATGTGAGGCTAACTAAATTAACCTAAACAAGACAATACAATATAAAATCCCAAAGTCCTAAGGATTCTAACATTTTAAATCTACAATTATTGTTTAGATGAAGTTAACATGAGTCTATACATACATATAAGGAGAGGAGTAGTTATCGATTATTAAAACTTGACTTGAATTGAATTGAGTAGAAGAGATCTCGAAAAGTTAATCTTGATTCCTACTTGAAAAAACTCTTGAAAACTTGATTTGATTATTGATAAACTTCCTTTGAATCCCACTTGAAACATTAAGATAAATATCTTTATTTTATTTATGAATAAAGGTTGTTTGGACAAGGGTTAAGGGTATATTAGGGTTTTTTGGTGAAGAAGACACTAAAAAAATGAGGGCTTATGTGTGAAAATGTGGATTTAAACATAAAAACTGGGTATTAAAATAATGCATGGTCCGTATACCCCACGACCAGGTACACATCCCGAGGTCGCGTCTAGTAACTTCTGTAGTCATGGATCTAAATGTTGCGTGTAGACACCACATTCTAGGAGCCCTTAAGTCTCTCCTTAGGTCCCTAGCACCTCATCCATTCACCACAAACCCTAAGTCATACTCCGAATACCGATCTAGAGGCCATCGGACGCTCCCGGGCCCCATTTGACTTCGGTCAACTTCATCATCAGAGCGAAAGCTCAATGAATCTTCGAAAGGCTCTGAATTCCCATTCCAACGGTCCGACCCGTGCGCGAATCGGCATAACAGTTCGGATGAACGAACCATTTTACTATCGAAAACAGATCTGGAGGCCACCAGGCGCTCCCAGGCCCCGATTTGACCCCAATCAACTCCATCGTCAAAGTTAAAGCTCAATAGATCCTTAAAGAGAACTGAAACCCATTTCGAAAGGTCCGCCTATTGCATGAAACGGCATAACCGTTCGAACGAACGATCTGTTTTCTCCCGAAAATTGATCTGAAGGCCACTGGGCGCTCCTGGGCTCCGTTTGACCAAGGTCAACTCTTCAGCTCCAATGAGACTGATTGAATCTTCGAAGGTCACTGAATACCCTTTCACTACACCAAAAGGCTTATTTTGTAACCGATTTTTTTTCAATTTGTAACGGATTCTGCCTGTCAGAAATTTGTAACGGTAAAAACCGTTACAAATAAATTATAACCGTTACAAAATATATGTAACCGTTGCAAAATTTATTAAGAGAAAAATGTAAAAAAAAAAGGCAGAAGGTTGGGCGGGCTCATTTCCCCCCAATTCCAAAACCCACTTTAACAAAACACGTATCTCGACCATTCTTCCATTCCACTCCCTCTCTGCCTCTTCCCGGCGGCCTACGTCCCTCTCCCCGTCGATTGTTTCATTATAAAGACCACTAGATCAATGACACCAAACACTGAAAAAACATTAGTTTAGGGTTCCATTGTCCTGCAACACCTCACTCGCAGTAGAATATACTCACGGTGAGAGCTCTCTTGAGAAATGTGAATTACCAGGTCAGCGCTCTCATATTTTAGAAAGCTTGTCTTCTATTATTTATATCTTGGTATATCTATAAGTTGTTTATATCTTGGTATATCTATTAATTGGTAGATAACTCAATTTGTATCCCTAGCCCCCATTTCGAAAAGATGCATGGTTAGTCTTAATTTATTACTGTAAAGAAATTGGATAAAAAAATGAATAAGGGATTACCGATCTCTCAATTTGTTACTTACATAATTGTGTTTTATCAATTCCCAACTTAAAAAAAAACATTACTTGCAGAGGAGGGTTCAAGTTTCCGTCATGAACAACGAATGCTTTATATTTTGTTGATTAAAATCTTAGAATGTAGATTTCTTAGGGTGTTGTGATGTTTTTTGTCATCAGGCTGTAAATATTGCTCAAGGTGTTGCTATGTTTATTCCATCACTCATATTTCCATACATGTGGGTGTTATAATAAAATAAATGAGGGTATCCATATCTATGTTCGGACTTGGCTTAAAAGAAATTATCAAATAGTGAGTACTCATAACATGTTTGATAAAATGTTTATATCCTAGGGAATACTTTTGGAGTTTTTCAAACTAGAGTTGAATCTCAATCAATGGTAGATTCAATAGAAAAGTAAATGAATGCTTAGACAATAAAAGTTCAAAAAGACTCAATAAGAATAATGAAATGGGAGTAACTGATGTCAATGGAGGGGGAGTAACCGACAGATTTAACATAATTGATGCCAATGTGATGGCATTTGCAACAATAGGAAATTCTGATGTCGTCAATTGCTTAATAAAACTTGCATCATCACCACTATCTAGCAAGAATTAGTCTTTGTTATTTCACTTGATCACAAGGAACTCTTAATAACAACTTTTCACATTAGGTGGAATGATAGGAGACGGAGTAAGATCAATCCCTATCTCAGGACTTGGTTACCATGTCCAGCCCAATAACTCAAATGTCATTTCATAGTGCTTACCGCATAGGAGTGCTATTGAACCAGTGGAGGAATACTCAATTAAGAGTGGTTACCGCATGGTAGTGGTCTTTAAGATAAATTCTAATTTATCCCAAATTTAGAAACTTTGATGAAAGCCAATCGCGGTGCGGTGTTGGCATTCACTTACTCGACGTCGTCACCGTTTATTGGAAAAGTCAGATTGCATAGGAGATAAGACAACTTTACTTCTTGTCCTTTGGTATGAACCTTGAAAGTGTAACTAATGTCACATTAAAAAATGATTCGTCAAAATTTTTATCCGCAACACTTTCTTTTGTGGTGTCTTTCACCGTAATTGCTGCATTATCTCAGCCCTTGACATTCACTTGGTCAGAATTGAGCTCACTTGCTTTCTAAAAAAATTTAGTGTTTCAATTGTTATATATATATTCTTCTTAGTTCCATGTAAATCGACTTACTGAATATGATAACTCTTTTTTTACTTTAATAGAAAAAAACATATTATATACTCGTAATACAATTAGAGTGTGGGGAAAGATAGGGGAACATTTAGGGGTCTTGACCTCGATAATAATCACACCAAATGTCGGGTGAGTCATACAATCTTATTTCTTTATCAGATATGAAAAATTGGTGATGAATGGATTACATAAAAACAAGAAAATGTTTGGCCTCTTTACCTTGCATATTATGTTCAATATTTTCAATACGAAGGAAAAGGAGAATGTAGCAAAAGGAAAAGAAAGAGAGTATTTAAGTGTCATACTCATTATCAGCTGACTTCTTACATATATCATATACATTTCTCCAACATATAGCGATTAGTGATATTTTCTTCCACAGAAAAGATTTTTTCTTCAATAAGTAGTTGATGAAAAAGATACATGAAGATGATGAACAAGAGACGTGAAAATGTTACAGATCTCTATATAGGTTGTGGAAATAGATGAAGATGGAGAAAGAGAAGATGTGTTGCTCGATAATGTTCTAAAAACCGTGCTTAGGAACTAGATGGTGCTCTGCCACTTCACCTAGGTAGAGACGGCAATCTGCTGTAGACAGTTATATATATATATTTGTCTACAGCACTAACAGTATAGATATATATACTGTTAGTGTTGTAGACAAATATATATATATATATATATATATTTGGTTACTGGTTTGCATATATACTGTTAGTGCCTATGCTTGTCGTACACTGACTATGCCGGTTGAAAGTTCAGATCCATTGCCATTGTACTCTATTGTTCAACCTATTGATCCTTAATTGAATCAAGCGAGAAAAAAAGATAGGGCGTGTTGAAAGAACCAAATATTTGTGCTCAATGCAACTAATTGAGTCTTAAAATAACCGAACGAGCATTAGCGTACAATTGAGCACGAGTTATGAATGGCCTCAAGTGAGACGCCCCTCACGAGCTTAAAATCAAAAGAGTGACGGGGGGTACTAAATGGAACTTAATAAGATGTGGGTATCTAAAAAATTGAGGCGTTAATTAAATTCTCTGATATTGTTTGTAAAAAGTAAAAAAAAAAGGTGCGGGAACTTTTTATTAAATCATGGCTATTCAGAAGATTAATGGTTAAACTTGTATTTTCTTAAATTATTCTTATGCATTTTTCATGTACGTTCATTCTTGTTATAAAAATATGGTCTATAGAAAGATAAATGGTCATTTATCTACTAAACTCATGTTGTATTTCCATACATGCTTGCTTAAGCATGTTTTTCACAAATCTCCATGTTCATACTCGTTCTTGTATGTTTTTTATATGCACAATTTAATCAGAGGTTAAGGATAGCTGCATCTGCAGTGGATTTTGACAATGAAAGAGAGTACTTACACTATCGTGCACTGCGGATCCCTGTTTATTGCAAGGTAGTATCCCCGAATGTTGAGAATGTACGTTTCTATGCGCCTCCGTTTGCATGTTCTACTCTGATTCACTAAGTTTGCTAGATGCCTGGTATAAATACATATATTATTTCATCTCAAATTATAGGGTAATGAGTCCAAATTTTCATTTTCTTTATGAAACCTTTTCATTTGTTATATTTTGAACATAGTTATGAAGTTCAACTTTGAGTATGTTCCTTCATTTTTCTAGTGAAAATTTTTTGTTATTTTTTGTTCAATTTTCTGATTTTAGCTACTTTTGTTGTTAGTTCATTTTATCCCTTCGAGTTTATAATTTTAGCATTTTTTATATGTTTTCCATAGGTTAAAATTAGTTTTATTATTTTAATGTGAGTTGACTTATATATATGTATGTATGAACCATGCATGTATGTATGTAAGAAACCATGATTAAATCTTTAGAAGGGGCTATAGTGGGGCATATTGAGTATGGTTGTGAGCATTCGTTAGTATAAATGATATATATTAGTGTAGGATTGGTTTACTACGTGTATAAATTAATATATTTGGATTTTATTTTTCTTCAAATAATATCAAGAGTTACGCGCCGCAGTATTTATGGTTGAAGTTTAATGCTTTGGATAAAATACGAAGCTAATTTATACTGGGTGTTTCTTTGTGAAATGATTAGCTCTGTTTATTGGTTAGAAAATGGTGACTTTGATGTTATATGTTGATGTGATTTTGACTTTTAATCTCATTTTAACTACGAGTTATCTAAACAAACACAGACACACACATTTTTAGTATCATATATCTTTGTTTTAGTTAGATATACACATGTATATGTTTCTGATTGCTCTTATCATCCTTAAACATTGTTAAATTCGTACTTACTCTTAAATATGTACTTTTTGGTTTCTGATGATTATGATTTTGCTGATATATTGAGGAGGACTAGGGAGTCTAATTTGGGGACGGTGTTTGTGGGTGATTGGGATAGCGCATCGGGTCTAATTTTGCTGATATATTGAATGTATCTTCTATATTGGTGAAATTTCAAACTGTCTTCTGTGTTAAAGTGGTGAATAAATTTATGCATGTGGGCAAGGCACTTGGATATTTGAGTGTGTACAATTTTGCCTCTCCTGTTTAAGAAAGTACGAGTCATTTGTCGAGGCACACTAGTAGTAACACATCACCCCTGAAGAAAATATTATAGTTGGTGTAATCTTAAGTAAACAGGTGCCATCCATTGTACTATGTTCAAGAATTTCGTGGACATATCCACTTCTATTTGCAAACTTGAACGTAAGTCCTATAATTATATTATAGTAACAAATGAACTCCTGGGGCTCAAAATGTAGGATCCAATTCATTTTTTTTGGTATTGCCTTTTTCTCAAGGCTCCTACACCATTAACCAGCTTTCTGGATATTCTTATAAATGTATTTTCATTTCAAATCTTCTCAAAAAAGTCTGAAGAACTTCACAGGATAAAATTTTATAACGACATTAGCCCTTTGATGAAGGTGATAAAGAATCATATAGATGGAAGTTATGCACGGTGTCAGGGGCGGATTTGTATGGGGTTGAGGGGGTGCGGAGGCTCCCCCTAAGTTTTTCGGTAAAAATAACGAGAAAAAAGTCTATGGGTGATTTTCAGTAACTTTCTTTTCTTCGGCCCTCACCTCTCTCTCCGGCGTTCTGTCGTCACCTCCTCCGGCCTGCTGCTGCGGCTCTCCTCCACTCACACTCAGCTGGTAAGAAGAACCATCCACCATTTTTTAATGTTGTTTTGTTTCACAATTTTTTCATTCATTAGTTATAATTTGTTCATTAATGATGTTAAATGTTATTAGACATCATTAGACTTCATGCTATTAAATTTGATTCATTAGTTATATGTCGTTTCATCTTTAGTTATAGATTATAACTAATTATTTTCTTCGCTTGGTCAATGTCAGTCTACGATAGCAAAAAGAAATGTACATTGCAATTAAAGGCAGTCCTCAATTCCTGCTCCATTTATGCAGGACCATCAGTCTTCTTTTCAGTATCGACGTCTTTTGGACCATCTCTAGCACAAGAGGGACATGAACTAACCCCAAATCTTCTTAAAACTACAAGCAAGTTGAAAAAAATTATATATGATTTTCTTGTTCTTAGATATTATATTAGCATCTGATAAGCATATTCTATTTGATATGGACCATAAGTTTTTTTCTCAATAGCAGGTAAAAATAAGCTCAATAGTCACTTTTATGGACTAAGCTTCATAATATGAGTCTGCACGTACAACTTATTTTATAATCCAGAATGTTATATAGTAAAGGATCTCAATATTCAAAGTCTAATTAATAAATATTTGAACAAATGCCTGAGTCAGAGTAAGAAGGAAGGACTGGGAGAAGATAAGATATCCTAGAGAATTCTTAGCATGCGGAGAAGTGGGAAATGGTTTAACGAGGTGGATGATGAGAAAGAGTCACTTATTCAAGCTCCCTACTCACTAAATTTAAACTTGCCAACTTCATCCAAGAGACCTATAGTTGAATCCACTTTGCCTGTTGTGTCTTCTTATTGTAAGAATAGGTATGTAAAATCTCTTTACTCAGAGTCCTTATTGTCCGATGAAGACTCAATCATAAGAGGCCTGTCGTCGATGATCCCGTTTCACCCTCTAGTAGTAAATGACCTGTATGAACGATCTATTCCTGGCAGAAGGACAACCTTTACCTCTAGCTTGTCTAACACAACAAGTCTGGTAAGGCTAAGTCAGTGAAAGCTCTTCACGACCTATCATCCAATTGGTCTCTGAAGGTGAAAGAAGCTAGTTGGACTGGTGGGTGTCCATAATATCCAATGTTGTTAGAGCTACGAATGATCATGTAGAATACACCTTTATAACACACCACACTGAATTGCAGAATGCTCAGAATGGGTCCTGGGGCGCAGAAATAGTTGGAGTGACTGCCCCTCATCCATTAGAGCAATTTGTATTATGTGAGACAAATTACGGGAAATGTTCAAATATTTGTAAAGCGTTTTGTGAGGAGCACATTATTATTTGTCTGAATGTCAGACGATATGGTGCTTATCCATACGAAAATCAAGTTTAATGTGCAGTTGATCAGGATGAGAAACCACATATCGTATAAGGGAAATAAAATCTTGGAAGGCATAACTCACAAGCTGATCGTATGTTTGAATTCTGAGCCGGCCTTTTGGGACTCTATAAGAGATAATATGATACGGGGTTGGGTTAAAGAAGAAGGGTCACATTTAGATCAATCCATAAAAAATATCATCAGGACTAGGACTGACACAGATATAGGCATAGTAGACTCAGCGATAGGAATACCTTCTAGACTGTCACACAATCACAGGGCCAACCTGATGGCTGTGAAGAAGACATGTGCCCCATCTTCAATAACCAATATCGCATCCAGGATATACATATCAAGCAATTATATGGGTGAATATTCTCATGGAAATGAAAACTATTCTATGCCTTATGGGCCAGCATTCTTGGCTGGACAGTATTTAATCGGGCTGAAAGAAATATATAAGGATACTAAACCCACTGCCAACACTGGTAGGATTGTCATCCATTTCCACGTGAGATCAGCAGATGTGCCTAAGGTGTATGATGGTGTTATAGATTTATTCAAACCTATCCCCCCGTTATCAGATGTTGGGTCAGATACGTCCTACTTCGTCCATTATCGAGACTTGTCACTGCAGGACGACTCTGGGCGCATGGTTGGTGTCTTTTGGCAAAACTATAATACAGCATCACCAAACATGGTCAGATTTGCCTACAGCACGCAGCTTCTTGGAAACTCCTTAGTCGATGATATAATTTTTAGAGAGAAAATATCCCTCAATGTGAGATCCATTTATCCCCATAGAACTACTACAATCTCACTTGGGGACATAAGCATGATAGAAGTGAAGATGTTTGTCCGGGTTTTATCTGCCCAGATTGCACTCGTGATCCCACCACACGTGCATTATCGCACAGAAGACACTGGATTTATCCCTGTTGTAACTGAGGTGGTCGACAAAATATTCGATTCTTTCTGGAACCAATTTACCACGGTTCTCATGCACCCCAGAAACCTCTTGAGGTTGCTCCTATTGGTTCCTAACTCTGTTCAGCACAATTGTTCTAAATCTCATAAGATCTTGGTTAAGACATTGAAGGATGCAGTGATAATCGATATTTGGAAGCTTAGAACTATAACTTTATCTACTATGAAAAATCCAAATTTTGGCTCATCGTGGTATTTAGTGTCTCCTACACCTAGTGCACTTAATTATTTATTTTCAAAGTGGGTTGAGGCTCACACAATGATAATGTTGGGAGCGAGTTCATCAGGCCTACGAACTGCTTTATCTCTCAGTCATGACATGTCTACAAACATCCTTCCAGTCAGCCTAAATCATACCCCATTCTTGTTTAACACAATCAAATGAACCTTTCAAGTTGTACATTCTATCATGTCAAGTACACAGAATTATGATCTACCCATTCCTATATGTATATGTACTTCAAATCAATGGGTGTTAAAACTACGATACACCACAGGTGAAAAAGATGACATTTCTCGCATGTCAGGACTACCGATACCGGTTTTACCTCTCTCTCCCCTGTTATTAAGATTCTCAGGGGGGATAAGATTTAATGAAGAGACCAGTTGAAGTTTTCGAGTGTGATATGTCCTAGTCCATTCCAGATTTTCATATGAAAACATTCTTTATGCCAACAGGACTCTTAAGCAAATCACATTACCAGTTTCTTGAGTGCCTATGCTCTTTGAGATTATCCTTTAAGCGTGTCATATGTCTCTGTACCAGCACTAGAACTGAGTCATGTGCATTATCGAGATTGTCAAAAGTTGAGAAAATATATATAAATTGTCTAACCGATCTGCGAGACTTCTCCCCTTATATGGCTGCGACATACATCCCTCCCTCATTTTACATCCATGATATCACAGGCATGTTCGATATAGTCTCTTTAGTACAGATTTCGTGGTTTGGTAGAATTTCGAACGTTGTACTTTCCATGTGTATTTTTCGATATAGAAATATGACATGTGGAGTTATATTGTATCCTGATACAACAGCTTTCTCATCTAATGTCTACCTTGGAGGAGACTCATTGGCCGGTTGTAGATGCTATGATTGCTACCATGAGGATTTTATGCTAAAGCACTTTAAGTTGTACAGCCATGGGGATAGCCTAGTGGCATGTACTCTTACCTCACAACCTAAAGGGAAAGATTTCAATTAACTCGTGAACAATGGAAAAGTTATAAATACCTGCTTATGTGTGCTAAAAGTCTTTCTAGTGGCACGTGGAAATTGTAAATAAACGGAACAGTATAATGTGTTTCTTGCAAATTTACCCTTTTTAGTATTGCCATTATATTCTTGTTTAATTTTTTGTTAGTCATAAAGAATTATTCTTGATATAATAAATTCTACACAGGCCCCGGATAAGGTTGTTGCAGCAGCTGTAAGGAATCCTGTTTGTAACATGGCTTTGATGGTTGGTACAACTGATATCCCTGAGTAGTGCTATATGGAGGCATGTGGAAGTGGGGGGGGTCTCTAGCTTTATAGAAGAACTTTCAAAGAATGGGATGAGACCCGTAACTCTAAAAAAATATAATGCTTGCTGCTACTAAGAGGTGTTTCAATGTTACTTTACAGAGCTTTTTAACTGTTAGTTGTCTTGGTTTCGTATATTTCTTAGTCTCTGTTATTTAGCTATTTGTTGTTCTGAACACTTTCTCTATGGTCTAGATGGTGAGCTTCCAATATTCAGCATTTGTTGCTGGTCCATTATTTGACTGTTTCGGTAACTTTTTTTTGTTAGTCTAGTTAATTCGTTGATCCATTCAGTGATCGCTTGATTTGATTTTTTGTTCTTTGCTGGAAACTGAAATTGGTGAACTAACATATAAAGTCTCATATGTCATTTCATGAGTTTATATTAAGACGTGAAATGAATTATACGAGTTTATATGTAAATTTACTGATTTAGAATATCAAGAAAGCACAAAGCTTGGAACCAAATGACTACTTAGTGTTGATTAGGGGTGTTTGATATCTCATCACAGTTCATTCAGTAGGGAAATATAATGTCGATCCATGTTCTTTTTGAAATAATATTTTTTCAATTTAGCTTTGCATTATATACATGTGGAATTAGCTTTAAGCACTGTTTCTGCTATAATTTTCTTTATATGAAAAGGTGACCTTTATTTTCTTGTACATTGTTGGGTCCTCCCTCTCTTAAACTTTTTTGGCAATTGGTAATCTATTCTAACAAATATGTTACAATTAAATTCATGTATTGATAATATTTGCAGGTCAAAACTCCTACACTTTTTCTATTTGGTGCTTAGGACTGTTGTGTTCCATCTTCAAATGGATTGCAAGTAAGCCATATGCCTATATTTTATTTTTCAATAGGAATGTGAATGTTATTCCTCGACTTTATGTATCCGAAACAGAAACGCGTTAGAATCTAGACATGCGAATATATGAAAAATTTTCATGGAGAAAAGATCTTATGTGGCACACATTTCTTCAAGCCGCCAGTCCAGTCCAGGTATGCTGTGTCTTTTTCTCGTAATCCGTTAGATTTATTTCTCTATAAGAAACATATGTCATTTAACATTGCGGAAATAATCAAACCACAATAGTTCGTAAATATACAACTGCACCATATACATGAATTTGGATACTTTTCATTTGAACTAGGATTCGTACAATTTACATTCAATAAATTATAATAAATAATCCCAAAGGTTTACACATAAAGGTAATCCATACACATGAATTTGGAGAATTAAAGTTGAATATATCTTTCATAAAGTTTACAGACACTGATTCATAATAAATAAACATGTACTTGCACAAGAACTTTGATGTGAATCGAGGGCATAATTGTCTTTTGGGCATATTAGTAGTTTTATTTTCTTTTTGTTATTTTCCTTTATTTTTATTAATTTTATTTTGTTATTTATTTGTAAGTTTGAGCATAGGTGAGCACGAATGGTATTAGGCTTATTTGTAAAGTGGGAGCCCCACATTGGTTAGAGGATCATTTAGTGCTCCCCTTCCCCACTTATAAATAGACCCTTTGTAGCCTCATTTGAGGTAGTCTTGAATTTTGAATATAGAAGAAGAGTATTTATCTATCTAAAGCGTGTGTTAGATATTTTAGGAGCATTTGACGTGTGGTTTACGTCAAACTTGTTTACAACTGATTTATTAAAATTGTTACAATAGTTTTTTGGCTGTAGCTTTGGGATTCATGACTGTCGTTGTCAATGTTTTTTACTTTTTATATTAATATCTAATAGAGTAGCATTTGTCATTGATTGATCTGTTTGTGTTTCCTTTGTTATTCATAAACTTCAACAATCGTTTAATGTTAAGGCGAATCATGTATTATGGAAATCAATTCCTTTGAAAACCCAACGTTCCCCTTACTGAGCCAGATTTGGAAGAGCTGCAAGTAGATTGAATCTATTGTGCTGCTACAAATAAATTACTGAACAAATTGTAATGTTTTTTGGCTATAAAAGCTTCATTGTGCTATCATTTTTTCGTAAGAAGTTAATTTTATGTCATGCATGTTATTTATAAGTTCACGTATATTCTAATTATCTCAATTTTGACTTTATTTGTAGTTTCACATAGTTATTGCTGAAAATTTACCCGAGGACCATTGCCATCAGAACCTCATGGAGATTTTTCCAGTTGTTGGGAGGTATCATATATCATTATCTAATATTTAAACTGTGTTTGAATCTATATATCCGATATATATATATATATAATCACATACGCCGCTTTATGTATTTTTTTAATTATCTATGTAGTTAATCTTATTAATTGGTGGTATCGATATTCCTATGAATTTTTTTTATGGGATACTTTTTTAGGAAGCTTAAGAAGGTGAAGAAGAGCAATGGTCAAATGCTTGCAATCAGTGAGGTACATTATAATATTATAACACTTAATCTTTGTTGCATGTTTGGGATGGGTTTGAATTGTTTTCTAATTATGAAATGAAAAAAGATTCTGATTTTATGTTGGGAAAATATTTGAATTTTGATGATGTCTTTATAAATTAGCATTTATGTAAAGCACTTGTGTTGTTTCTCAGATTTTTGACATTTTGAGGAAAAAATATTCCTTTTCCACTTCAATCTTTTTAAGTGGCGACAATAATAGTATGCATAAATCCATCTAATGAACAACCCTGTGTTGTTTTGACATATGACCACTAATTTAATTATTTATAGTTTTGATTTGAAATGATGTGCCATTTTAATTTCTTGTGTGTCTTTTAATTAAAACAAATTCTATATAAATTAGTTTTTTCTAATACTAAGATTGAGTTTGTTGGACAGGTTCTTATTGGGAAATATGAAGATTACTTCTGGGAGAATGAATTCTACTTTTGCAAGAAATATCTCGAAGACTACTTTGGAAGAATATTATATTTATAACTTTAAAGTTGTTAGACTTTTTTTCGAGTACTATTATGGTTATAAGCTAGATGGTTTATCTTGTGGTACATTTTGTTTTTGGAATTTTAATGGTTAATAAAATATAGTTTTAGATTAGTTTAATGTTACTGAAATATTTGTTATCATTGAAATATAATTTCATACATTTTATCATGGGTGTTTATGTTTTGAGTTAAATTTGTGGGTATTGATTAATTGTAGTGCATTGCCATTTGTTGAGCACGAGTTTTAACTAGTGTATTTATATCTCTTTATTTAATGAAAAATTAATATATTTTTAAAAATATATTAATATTGCTAACGAACTTTAACCATTGCAAATCAAAGCATCCGTTGCAAATAAATGACACTCCCAATCCATTACAATGTATTTTGTAACAGTTTGTATCTGTTACAAATTCTATATTTGTAACGGATAAACACCATTACAATTTAGTAAATCTGTTACTAATATATAGTATGTGTACCAATGCTAAATCCATTACAAAATAAATTGTAACGGTTTTCATCCGTTACAAATATTAAATTTAGTGACGGGTTTTATCCATTACAAATTTTGTTAGTAAAATAAATAACGCCAATTTTCTAACGGATTTAATCCATTACAAATATTTTTTGTAACGTTTTTTGCCCATTACAATTGACCTGTTTTGGTGTAGTGTTTCCAACGATCCACCCCGTGCGCAAATCAGCCTTACGGTACGAACGAACGACTCGTTTTACTCCACAAGGTCACTGGGCTCATTCAAGCCCTGGTTGACCAAAGTCAACTCTTCGAACCAAGCGAAGCTCTTTGGAATGTCGAAGTGCCTCGCATAACCTTTCCAACGATCTGCCCCATGCACGATCCATTACGATTTGGACGAACGATCTGCCCCCGTTCTTATTCCCTTTCTTCAGCGGTTTAATCTTCTCAGTCCCTTTACTAGCCTTCGAGCGACCATTTTCCCTCGCATTAAGGTGGGTCACATCCTTGAATTTAACGTATTTCTCAATACGATCCATTAGGTCAAAGATAGTTGTGGCCTCCTTCTTATTTAAGGACTGGTGCAAGAGGCAGGAGCTGGGTAGTCCTATTTTAAAGGATACTACGATGATATGCTCAGAGCAATCCTCGATTTCATTGAACATTTCCCAGTACCTCTTCGTGTACTCCATGAGGTTCTCCTGTGGCTTCTTCGTCATAGTAAGCAAAGAATCCATCCTCTTCAGATGGGAAATGCTCGTAATGAATCGAGCTATAAATAGCTCGGCCAGAGATTTAAAACTCTTGATGAATCGGTGAGGTAGCTTCTTGAACCACTTCTGAGCCACATCATGCAAGCTCGAGGGAAAGATTTGGCACTTGAGTGCATCGTTGTGACTCCATAAAGTAATTGCTTTCCTGTATTGCCTAATGAAAAACTGTTACTAAAGCCGTTTAATACAAGATTAAACTATTTAAGTAACTCCGAACAGTTTTTTCAGGAAACTCTTTTCTTTAAATCAAATTAGGTTAATCACAAGCTGTGTTTAATAAAACATGCACGAGATCAGTTCAAGATTTGTTAACAAGTTTTGAAAACAAAACTAAAACAGTTTAAATCAGCACACTATTAGGAATGAGATGAGGAGATGTAGAAAGATTAATGACAAGAGATTTTCAACGTGGTAAAACCCCATCCAACTGAGGAAACATTCACGGTGACTTCTAAGTCACAAACTAAAAATCCACTAAAACAAAATATATCAGTTACAAATTATATAACACACATGCACACAAATCAGACCTATACAAGTTTAGGAATGTACCCACTGGTTTCCTTTTAACTTCTCTGCAGTTCTGATTATTGATGTGGCTCTCTCAGTTTGCTAACTTCCATTTTATTCCAGTCTTTACGTCAACTCTTGTTTCAAGATCTTATTACCAACACTTTCAGTGTTGTAGTGTGTAAGTGTTTGTGATGGTGCTCTAACACATGCATGCACACACTCATGCTTATTTATACAAACAATCCTATCAAATTACAGTACAGATCTATATGCTGTGATTTTCAGTTTCTCTCTTCTTAGGAAACAAAAACCTTATTTGACCTTTAAAATGATCCAAGAATCCACAACTATATTGCTCGGAAGACAATTCAAGATCTTAATCAATTTCAAGGTTTTGAAAATAATTTTTGAAATTGAAAACCACCAAGTGCGATTCTTAACTAGGTCAAAGGTCTTGTTTCAAAAGAACTAGAAACAAAAACTGATTTTGTTGATTTTGAAGTTAAAAACATTTACAGAAAATAATCAACGAAAGATTTCTGAAGACGAGAAACTAAGAATGCAGATCTAAGTGTAATATAACATAAAAATGCCAGATCTATGATTTCTATGAAACAGAAATACAGATATAACCTATTGTTTAAGTTGGACACAAGATCTTAAAACCAAGAGGTGAAACCACCAAACATCTTTCAAACCAACACATAAATAACTCTCAAACACTCAGGATTGGTGTTTGGTGTAACTGGTTTTAGTAAAATGAGTTAGGGTTTGAAACTGTATATGAACGATTTAGGGTTTCTAACTCTCTCTTTCTGGTTTCTCTCTCTTCCCTCTCTACTTAGGCAAAGTGGAAAAAGTATCTCAAAGGCTGAGGGTAAGCCTCCTTATATAGGGGGGACAGAAGGATCGAGAAGGCTATTCAAAATCAAGGGCTCGGATTTGGTCTTCCCAAATTGACTTTGATCCAACGGTGAAGTAAAAGCGATGGGTTAAAAGGCTTCTGATTGGATGATAAGGGTTTCACAGGGATTGGCTTCAAACGCATGCAGAGCGTTGATAACAACGATCCAAGGGCTGATAATGGGCAACGGTTTTGAGTCTTTAAAGAAACACAAATCCAACCGGTATAAGGGTGACAGGTGTAGGACTGATATCGAACCTCACACGTGTGCATGAAAATAATTACACACACATCCTATAGTCTCTAGCGCTTTCGGATCCTACCCAAATCAACTTACAGGTATAAACTATAAAACTAGTATTTACAGATTGACCCCAAAAGCTTTTTAATCCAATTTTAATTATGAAAAAATCATTTTAAAATTCATTAAAAATTCCTAAAAATTATAAAAATCAATTTTAAAAGGGATTAAGCACACACAACTCTCACACAATCAATTTTATGCAAAATATGAGCAATGTATGCAATCCTAATGTTTGTGAGTGTTTGTGAATATACCTTTAATCAATTAAATAAGAGGAATGAAGAGTAGAGTAGAGTCTGAGGCTTTTTGGATTCTAGGTAATGGTCTCAATTTTGTCACTATTTCTAAACTAGATGAGCACTTATACAATGTAGACTCAAGTGAGTCAAGAGTATAAGGTGATTCAATCTCCCCCTTTGGAAATATGAGATAAAATATCCTTTGAGTCATCTAGGACTCGTAAGGCAATAAAGAGATAAGGAAAAACCTATTCCGATACAAAAATTATATCTGCCCATTTCCTAGAAATGAAAATTACATAACTCAACTAATTACAAATCAATATTCTATTATACTTGTTGAGAATAACTGTACAGAATCCTACAAATAATCACTAAGATCAAGCTTATTAGAAATATGTACAAAAGAAATGAACTCAAAAGACTCAAATTTCTCCCCCATTTTGTCTCAAATGGACAAAGGGAAAAAATATGCAAGTCCAAGAGTTTATTCAGCACAAACCATTCCTATCAATTTACGTAAAGCAATAAATATATTATAATCTAAAGGTTTGGTAAACATATCTGCGAGTTACAAATCAGTAGGAAGATAATTGATTTCTAATTCCTTAGTCTCAACCAATTCGTGTATGAAGTGATGTCTAATTTTTATGTGTTTAGTTCGCGAGTTTTGAACAGGATTTTTAGAGATATTGATCGCACTTTGATTATCATAATAGAGATGTAGTTGTTCTTCTTTAATACTATAATCACTTAGCATTTGTTTGAGCCAAAGTAATTGGGCACAGCAACTTCCAGCGGCTATGTATTCAGATGCAGCTGTTGATAAAGAAGTGCAGTTTTGTTTCTTACTACTCCAACCTACCAAATTATTACCTATATAGTAACATCCTCCTGATGTGCTCTTACTATCATCAGTACACCCAGCCCAATGGTATCAGTGTAACCTATTATAGTGCTAGGATAATCATTGGTGTATCAAAGTCCTAAATTTAGAGTGCCTTTTATGTATTTTATTATTCTTTTAACACAAATTAAATCGCTCTTTTAGGATTGTTTTGATATCGAGCACATAGCAAACAGTGTACATAATATCAGGACGCGAGGCAGTAAGGTATAACAAGGTTCCTATCATACTACGATATAGAGTTGGATCTACGGATTTACCACCCTCATACTTAAATAGTTTGACCGTAGTACTTATGGGAGTTTTAGCATCTTTTGCACTCTCAATGCCAATTTTTTTAACAATCTCTAAAGCATATTTTGATTACGAAACAAATAATCCTTTTGAATTCTATTTGACTTGAAGACCCAAGTAAAATTGCAACTCCTCCATAAGATACATCTGAAATTCTTTATGCATAATTTTGGAAAATGATTTAACTTCTGAGGGAGATGTTTATCCAAAGATGACAATGTCAACATAAACTTGAGCTATAATTATATGTTTGTCAAAACGTTTGACAAAAAAGGTTTGATCATTTCCACCTCTCTTAAAACCTTTGTCTAAGAAAAAATTGGAAAGGCGCTCATACAGGCTCTTGGCGCTTGTTTTAGGCTACAAAGCCTTTTTAAGATGAAATACATGATTTGGATATTGAGGGTCAATAAACCCTTTTGGTTGTTCTACATAGGTCTCCTCAGTCAATATTCCATTAAGGAAGGCAGATTTGACATTCATTTGGTAAAGCGTAAAATGTAAGTAACAAGCTATGGCAAAAAGAAGATGAACAAATTCTAATCGACTAACATGAGCAAAAGTCTCGTTACCTTCAATTTGAGAGTATCTTGAGCAACCAATCGGGCTTTGTTTCTAATGATTATCCCACTTTCATCAGATTTATTTTTAAATATCCAACGTGTGCCAATAACCTTTTTGTGATCAGGCCTAGGTACAAGATACCAAACATCGTGAATGATAAATTTAAGAAGTTCTTCCTGCATTGCATAAATCCAATGAGGATCATTCAATGCATCATTTACATTCTTTGGTTCCACAAGGGAAACAAAACATGCATAATGAACAAATTTTCTTAATTGAGATCTTGTACGTACAGACTCATTAGGGTTACCAACAACATTATCTATGGGATGGTGTTTAGAAACCCAATTAGGTATATCAGGTGTCTCAATTGTTAAAGAATCATCTATTTCAGGGGAGTCATTTTCTAAAACATTTTTAGACTCTTCCATAATAGTTGGTTCTCCAGTCTTACTCTCTATAGTAGTGTCACTTACAATGACGTTTATGGATTCCATTAAGGTCTTAGTGCGAAGATTATAGACACGGTATGCTCTATTATTAAGAGAATATCCTAGAAAGATAGCTTTATCTCCACGAGTCTAAAATTTCGATAAGTGTTCTCTGTCTTTCCAGACATAACACGTACTACCAAAGGTTCTAAGGTACTTAAGATTGAGCTTTTTCCCATACCATAGTTCGTAAGGAGTTTGTTTAGAATTATTTTTAAGATAGACCCTATTGATAATGTGACACGCAGTACGAATAGATTCTACCCAAAAATACTTAGGTAAAGTCTTGGAATAAATCATAACACGTGCCATCTCTTGAAGGGTACGATTCTTTCTCTCAGTAATACCATTTTGTTGAGGAGTCTTAGGAGCACTAAATTCATGTTTGTAACCATTATAGTCACAATACTCTATAACACCAGTATCTAAGAATTCTCCACCTCTATCACTACGAATTCTATTTACTTGAGTGTCTTTCTCAATTTCTATTCGAAGTAAAATCTTCAAAAAGGTTTGGAAAGTGTCAGACTTTTGTTTTAAGAAAGCTACCCAAGTAAATCTGGTGAAGTCATCAACCATAACAAGAATGTAACTGTGTCCACAGGGACTAACAGTTCGAGAAGGACCCATTAGGTCCATATGGATGAGCTCTAAGGGTTTAGAGGTAAGGATATCTTTGACTTTCTTATGAGGTGCCTTAACAATTTTTCCTTCCTGACATGATCCACAGACAATATTAGAAATAGGTTTGATCGTAGGAATACCTCTAACTATTTCTTGTGAAGACAGTCTACTAACATTTTCGTAATTTATGTGACTCATTCGATTATGCCATATCTCATTGTCATCCATTCTGGCAATGTTACAGACCTCAGTACTATTCTGCACAGTATAACAATCATCAGGAGTACTGAGCCCTATAATTATGCACTCGCCTTTTTTATTTAAAATTTTGTAATTTTTTTTTGAAAAGGTGACAGTATGATTTGAGTCACAAAATTACGAGATACTAAGTAGATTAGCCTTAAGACCTTTTACTAGAAGAACATTTTCAAGTAAAGGTAATCCTTCTTCTTAGAGTGTTCCTTTACCAATGATTTGAGATGATACACCATCACCAAAAATAACTTTTCCTCCAGTAAAGATGGTTTTGTTTAAAAGTTTGGTATCATCTCCAGTCATGTGCTTTGAACATCCAGAGTCTAAATACTAACCAGAGGGAGTGTGTTCAGCTTTTAAAGAAGTAATCACAATATTGCACTTCATCTAGGGAAATAACTCATATTTTATAACCCAAATAGCTCTTGTTTTCATTTTGTGCTTATTTGGTCTCATTTGATAAAATTTGCGAGCATTAGATGTCTGTTGAAAAATGTTTTGTGCATGAGGTTTAATTTTATGGAAAGTATGAGCATTTGGTTTAGAAAAGTGTTTAGGAATCCTTCTTGGAAATGATCTTTTAGGTTTGGTCTTTGTTTTTCTATAGTTAGAGTTTTTGTCTGGTTGTCTAGGCAGAACATAATTGTTATGACTTCTCCTAGAATAGTTAAAGTTTTGGTACTCAGAAGTATTATAGACAAGGTTGACTAAACATCTAGAGTATCAACCTTCAATAGAATGACCGTATAGGTCACAGTATGAGCAATATAAATTTCTTGAAGAGGGAATCTCCTCAGGAAAGTCTCTAAACATAGGTTTCATGGAATTTTGGGGTTGAACCTTATTCCTAGGGAGTAATGTTTGAAATGCTGAATCACTCTTCCTAATCGTGGGGTAGACATATTTAGCCTTTGGTGGACTTTCACACTTAGAGCTACTTGATTCCCCGATATCAAACTTTGATTTTTTTTCATCAAACTCATTTTTCAAAGAATGAAAATCTGGACAAGTTTCTATAGGTCTTTTGCCTCCTGACACAAACTTAATTGGTTCAAAGTTTTTAGTTTGTGTTTTCAAATTTGGGCAAAACCCTATTCCAGTTCGATCATCAGAATTGGTTTTTTAATCAACAATAAAACCATCAAAACAGTTTGAATTATTTTCAAATTTTACAAATTTTTTAAAAACTGTTGATGTCTTCTCTTTGGATTATTCCAATTCTAATAATGTCCCTTTATATTTTTTTCTCCAGATTTCCAATTTCTTCAATCAATTTCTTCAATTTTTGATAAAAAATTTTGACTTAATTTTCACGAATTAAACATTGGGTAGTATACTCTTCAGCGTTAAGTTTAACCATCAGACTTAGGTCTTCTAGTTTCTTAGTGAGATCTTTCACTATCTTCTCTAGTCTAGTGCTTTTCTTGAGAGTTTTCGCATAAAGTGTGTGAATATCAGGGAGGTCTTCAGTGTCCGAATCACTAAGTGTAGTGTGTGAAGTGACCCCTCAGGATTCATTTCTTAAACTCACACACACATTGACATTGTCATTATCGCTTTCCCTTTGACTCACACACCCCATGGTAGAACTAGAAATATTCTCATAAATTAAAGCATATAAACCAGTAACAACATGATTCATAACAACAGAAGTAGAGTTACTAACATCATACTCATACTCATACTCATACACAGGCACATGAATATCATCATTATAGATTATCTTGGCAAAGAACGACATGCAGGGATCAAAAACATCAGATGATTCGGGTTCCTCATTTTCAGAATCACTTGAATCATCCCATGTTTTGCAAATGTTGGCCCAAGTATGTTTATTAGTAGTGTTCAGTTTCACTCTACAGTCTTGTGCTATATGTCTTAGTTTTACACATATAAAACATTCAATGTTCTTGAAGTCTTTGTTAGGTCTCATGTCCTTATAATGTTTGTCTTGACCTTTCTCATGAGGTTTGTAGTTAGACTGAGTTGGATAATTTGGCCTGCCTTGTCTATTCGTCATTTTATTTCTAAATTTAATAATTTTTTTAAACTGTTTTGACATCAAGGCAATTTGGTTCTCCAAACTTTCTATATCTCACATTCCTCATCAGAGTCATCAGTGGGAATAGTAAACTCTCGGGTTTCATCAGCTTAGAGGAAAAACTCAAATTGGAACTAGTGTGTTTCCTATGGGACTGGGTCATTTGTTTCTTAAATTCTAATTCCATTTCCATAGTTCTTAGTTTACTACTGAGTAATTCAAGAGTGAGATTTTGGTCACACATTTCCTCAATAGCATATCTTTTGTTATCAAATTTCTGTGGTAATGATCTTATAATTTTAGATACAATTTCATGTCTGTCATATATTATCCCATTAGCACGCAATTTGGTCATAATGTCAATCAATTTCATGTAAAAGTCATCAAAGGATTCAGAGTCTGACATAATTAGAGAGTTATACTGCTGGACAAGCATTTGAGTTTTAGCAGCCTTAACTCCAGTGTCACCTTCATATGCAGTAATCAGTGCATCCCAAGCTTCCTTAGAAGTGGCAAAAGATTAGATCCTTTTGAACTTATGTTAATTTATAGACATAAATATGTCATTCTTTCCTTTGTTATTGTTTCGAGAAGTTTGCTTCTCTTCTTGAGTGAATTCACTTAATGCTTTCTTAATCCTCTCATTTCTTCCTTCAGTGGCTGGTTTAGTAGGATAAGTATATCCATTTTCAGTAATATCCCAGACATCATCTCCCAAGGTTCCTTGTATGAAAGAAACCATTCTTACCTTCCAGTAAGTAAAGTTGTTTCCATCAAGGAGAGGGGGTCTGGTTAAGTTGCCAAATCTTTCATTTTTCTCGTTCATTGTTTTGATTTTAAGAAAATAATTTCAGAAACACAAGATCTTTTAAAAATATTTCCAAAGCTCTGATACCATTTAAAAACTGTTACTAAAGCCGTTTAATATAAGATTAAACTATTTAAGTAACTCCGAACAGTTTATTGAGGAAACTCTTTTCTTTAAATCAAAACAGGTCAATCACAAGCTGTGTTTAATAAAAGATGCACGAAATTAGTTCAAGATTTGTTAACAAGTTTCGAAAACAAAACTAAGACAGTTTAAATCAGTACACTATTAAGAATGAGATGAGGAGATGTAGAAAGATTAATGACAAGATATTTTTAACATGGTAAAACCTCACCTAACTGAGGAAACATCCACTGTGACTTCTAAGTCATAAACCGAAAATCCACTAAAACAAAATATATCAGTTACAAACTATATAACACACATGCACACAAATCAGACCTATACAAGTTTAGGAATGTACCCACTGGTTTCCTTCTAACTTCTTTGCAGTTCTGATTGTTGATGTGGCTCTCCCAGTTTGCTAACTTCCACTTTGTTCTAGTCTTTACGTCGACTCTTGTTTCAAGATCTTATTACCAACACTTTCAGTGTTGTAGTGTGTAAGTGTTTGTGATGGTGCTTTAACACATGCATGCACACACTTATGCTTATTTATACAAACAGTCCTATCAAATTATAGTCCAGATCTATATGATGTGATTTTCAGTTTCTCTCTTCTTAGGAAATAAAAACCTTATTTGACCTCTAAAATGATCCAAGAATCCACGGCTATATTACTCGGAAGACAATTTAAGATCTTAATTAATTTCAGGGTTTTGAAAATAATTTTTGAAATTGAAAACCACCAAGTGCGATTCTTAACTAGGTCAAACGTCTTGTTTCAAAAGAACTAGAAACAGAAAATGATTTTGTTGATTTTGAAGTTAAAAACATTTATAGAAAATAATCAACAAAAGATTTCTCGAGACGAGAAACTAAGAATGCAGATCTAAGTGTAATATAACATAAAAATGCCAGATCTATGATTTCTATGAAACAGAAATACAGATCTAACCTTATGTTTAAGTTGAATAAAAGATCTTAAAACCAAGAGGTGAAACCACGAAACAAATTTCAAACCAACACATAAATAACTCTCAAACACTCAGGGTAGGTGTTTGGTGTAACTAGTTTTAGGAAAATGAGTTAGGGTTTGAAACTGTATATGGACGATTTAGGGTTTCTAACTCTCTCCCTCTGGTTTCTCTCTCTACTTAGACGAAGTGTCAAAAGTCTCTCAAAGGCTGGGGGTAAGCCTCCTTATATAAGGGGCAAAGAAGGATCGAGAAGGCTATTCAAAATCAAGGGCTGGGACTTGGTCTTCCCAATTTGACTTTGATCCAACGGTGAAGTAAAAGCGGTGGGTTAAAAGGCTTCTAATTGGATGATAAGGGTTTCACAGGGATTGGCTTCAAACGCATGCAGAGCGTTGATAACAACAATCCAAGGGCTGATAATGGACAACGGTTTTGAGTCTTTAAAGAAACACAAATCCAACCTGTATAAGGGTGACAGGTGTAGGACTGATACCGAACCTCACACGTGTGTATGAAACTAATTACACACACACCCTATAGCCTCTAGCGCTTTCGGATCCTACCCAAATCAACTTATAGGTATAAAACTATAAAACTAGTATTTACAGATTGACCCCAAAAGCTTTTTAATCCAATTTTAATTATTAAAAAATCATTTTAAAAATCATTAAAAATTCCCAAAAATTATAAAAATCAATTTTAAAAGGGATTAAACACACACAACTCTCACACAATCAATTTTATGCAAATTATGAATAATGTATGTAATCCTAATGTGTGTGAGTGTTTGTGAATATACCTTTAATCAATTAAACAAGAGGAATGAAGAGTAGAGTAGAGTCTGAGGCTTTTTGGATTCTAGGTAATGGACTCAATTTTGTCACTATTTCCAAACTAGATGAGCACTTATACAATGTAGACTCAAGTAAGTCAAGAGTATAAGGTGCTTCAATCTCCCCCTTTGGAAATATGAGATAAAATCTCCTTTGAGTCATCTAGGACTCG
Source organism: Sambucus nigra (assembly GCA_949130495.1). Lineage (NCBI taxonomy): Eukaryota > Viridiplantae > Streptophyta > Magnoliopsida > Dipsacales > Adoxaceae > Sambucus > Sambucus nigra. The sequence goes on from OX422209.1 coordinate 46,292,671, forward strand.
TAGGGCAACAAAGAGATAAGGAAAAACCTATTCCTATACAAAACTTCTATCTACCCATTTCCTATAAACGAAAATTACATAACTCAACTAATTACAAATCAATACCCAATTATACTTATTGAGAATAACTGTACAGAATCCTGCAAATAATCACTAAGATCAAGCTTATTAGAAATATGTACAAAAGAAATGAACTCAAAAGACTCAAATTTCTCCCCCATTTTGTCTCAAATGGACAAAGTGAAAAATATGCAAGTCCAAGAGTTTATTCAGCACAAACCATTACTATAGATTTATGCAAAGCAATAAATCTATTGTAACCTAAAGGTTTAGTAAACATAGGTGCAAGTTGCAAATCAGTAGGAAGATAATTGATTTCTAATTCCTTAGTCTCAACTAATTCGCGTATGAAGTGATGAATAATTTTTATATTTTTAGTTCGCGAGTGTTGAACAGGATTTTTAGAGATATTGATCACACTTTGATTATCACAATAGAGATGTAGTTGTTCTTCTTTAATACCATAATCACTTAGCATTTGTTTAAGCATAAGTAATTGGGCACAACAACTTCCAGCGGCTATGTATTCAGATTCAGCTATTGATAAAGAGGTGCAGTTTTGTTTTTTACTACTCCAACCTACCAAATTATTACCTATATAGTAACATTCTCCTGATGTGCCCTTACTATCATCAGTACACCCAGCCCAATCGGCATCAGTGTAACCTATTATAGTGTTAGGTGTATCATTGGTGTACCAAAGTCCTAAATTGAGAGTGACTTTTATATATTTTATGATTCTTTTAACACAAACTAAATGGCTCTTTAGGATTATTTTGATAACGAGCACATACACAAACAACGTACATAATATCCAAACGCGAGGAAGTAAGGTATAGCAAGGTTCCTATCATACTATGATATAGAGTTAGATCTACGTATTTACCACTCTTATCCTTAGATAGTTTGACTGGAGGACTAATGGGAGTTTTAGCATCTTTTGCACTCTCAAGGTCGAATTTTTTAACAATCTCAAAAGCATATATTGATTGCGAAACAAATAATCCTTCCAAATTTTGTTTGACTTGAAGACCCAAGAAAAATTGCAACTCCCACATAAGAGACATTTGAAATTCTTTATGCATAATTTCGAAAAAGGACTTAACTTATGAGGGATATGTTTATCCAAAGATGATATCATCAATATAAACTTGAGCTATAATAATATGTTTGTCAAAATGTTTGACAAAAAGGGTTTGATCATTTCCACCTCTCTTAAAACCTTTGTCTAAGAGAAAATTAGAAAGGCGCTCATACCAGGCTATTGGCGCTTGTTTTAGTCCATACAAAGCCTTTTTAAGACAAAAGACATGATTTGGATATTGAGGGTCAATAAACCCTTTTGGTTGTTCTACATAGGTCTCCTCAGTCAATATTCCATTAAGGAAGACAGATTTAACATCCATTTGGTAAAGCATAAAATGTAAGTAACAAGCTATGGCAAAGAGAAGACGAACATATTCTAATCGAGTAATAAGAGCAAAAGTCTCGTTAAAATCTATTCCTTCAATTTGATAGTATCCTTGAGCAACCAATCGGGCTTTATTTCTAATGATTATCCCACTTTCATCAGATTTATTTTTAAATATCCAACGTGTGCCAATAACCTTTTATGATCAGGCCTAGGTATAAGATACCAAACATCATGAATGACCTCATAGGCATCAATTAACCTAGATATTTGTGTGGCCCTGGGTGGCCCTTGACTTTCTTCAAAGACTTGCATCTCTTGGCGAAGTCTTGGGTTTGTATGGAACACTTCAGACCTTACCCTTGGGGGGTTTGGCTATTGCTGAATATCTCCTGCTTGAGGAATGTTACTATTTTGATGGGACATTGATGGTTCTTATTGATGAAGGTTTTACGGGGAAAAAAATTCCCACATACATTGCTAATTTTGGTGACAAAAATCTCGACACAAATAATTTACGAACTGAAAACAATCATCAGTATGAAAGAAACAACTGCAATCACAATTACAATCACACAACATAAGAATATACGTGGTTCAAAAAATTACCTACATACATGGAGAGGTCTACTGTTCTTATTAAGTAACTCTCCAGATAATTTTTCGTATGTCCTTTGCCCTGGACCCAGGGTACAATATAAATTCAGTTGAAAGAAGGAAAGCAAGTATTGGTAACCAACTCGTTGGCCCATTATCCCCTGAATATCTCGTTCGAGATTTTAGAGATGGATTTAACCATATATTTTTATTCCAACCACCATCTAAAACTCATAATTTGGGTTGGGAACCCTTTATTCTCATTTGGGCCTGTTCGGCTACTCTTATGGGCCTAGAAGATGAAAAGGTATGCACAATTGGTTAATTTGATTTTATGTTAAATTAAAGATAAAATTTAACATCAACCTTTTAAATATTAGGTGGTTAGTGTTAATAACAAGTTTTCGACAGTGAAGCATATTCAGAACTAACTGGATATTCTGATTTAATTTAATAAATGACTGATCACCCAGTATTTAATTAGACGGGGTGTCACAGGTGGTGCCAGAGCATCAGGTTCCAAAGTCCTTAAGATTTGTATGATTTATTATGCTTCCAGCGTATATTTCTTTGATATAGAGCCCTATATTTAGGACTATTGTATTCATTACTTGTGCATATTACGTCTTCAGCTATTTGAGATATTATTATGGGCTTATAAAGATACTCTCTCATTTCAAATGCCTCCTAGATGTGCACAGCGAGCTCCTAGGGATGCCCAGCCTGAGACCCAGCCAGCTCTGACCCAGGGTACAATGAATGCTATGGAGGTTGTCGCTATTATAGCACATGCGATAAATGCAACCTTGGTCGTGGTACAGCAGGCCCCACCTCAGGCACCGGTGGTGGCCCCAGCATCAACTCATGCATTCCCTTCTGCCTGGGAGCGAGTTAGAGATGACTTCCAGAAGGCCCACCCTTCGGAATTCCAAGGAAGTTCAGATATTGTGGTAGCAAGCCAGTGGAAAAAGGACATTCAACGGCACTTGAGGATGTATGAGTGTACTGAGGTTCAGATATAAATATTAAGCTAGTGGGAGCGACACTGTAGTGGTGGGAGTCTATTACCACTACTGAGGAGAGAGATAACATGACTATCCAGGACTTCTGCAAATATTTCCCTTCCGCCGTTGAGACCGAGATGAGGCGAAAATTACTAGATCTCACCCAGGAGGGGAAAGACCGTTGCGAAGTACAAGGAAGAGTTTATGAATTGATTAATCTGTTTCCAGATGAGGTATTTACTGAGGGGAAGAACATTCAGATGTTTATGGATGGCTTGACGTTGAGGATTCGTCATCACCTTTTGGGTAATCTTTCGTTAGCTACGTATACTGATGTACTTAACACTTCCCTACTACACTGTCAGAATCACTGCTTCCTTCATAAGGGAAGTAAACGAGTGGGGGAGTCCAGCCAGTAGAGCAGGACAAGAGGTAATGGTGTCAGTGGGGCACAATCTGCCAAGGGTCAGCAGCGACAGGGTGAGCAAAGTTCCCACCAGGGGAACCCTGCTAAGAGGTTCAGATCAGGTGACTACAAGCAGGGACACAGAGGTTTTAAACAGGGGCAGCAACATTTTCAACAGGGTTAGCAGGGCCAAGGGAGGGGTGGTAACAGCCATCAGGGTCGGGGGTAGAGGGGAGGACGATTTTAAGGGAGATGTTTCCCTTGTTGCAACGTTGGCCACAAACGTCAGGATTGTCCTCAGAAGAGTAAAGCCCCGCAGAAGTAGCTGCAGGGCACTCGTCAGTAGCCCTAGTGACAGATATTTCCAGCCGCTCTCCCAGCACCACCGCAGGTACCAGCTTTTCCAGCCATTCTAGCAATTTCGATCCAGTAGGGACAACTGCAGTATGGGCATGTCTACAATGTCCACCAGGCCATGGTTTCCCAAACTCCACCCGTAGTTGAGGGTATATTTTTTATCCAAGGGACTTTGGTGCGGATATTATGAGACACGGGGGCTTTACATAGTTTCATTACCACTAGTTTTGCATGCGCCATGGGATTATTAGACATGACACAGGGTATAATTACTAGTGTAGACTCACCATTGGGCTATGGATCATTGATATTCTTTATATATCGGGGAGTGGGCATAGAGATTGGGAGATTGATCTTACCGGTCGACATGCTTGTCTTATATATGCACGAGTATGATACTATTATCGGTATGGATTGGCTAGTTATGTATAGGGCAATGATTGATTGCTATAGTCGTAGTATTGTGTTCGCCATACCAGGTCAGGAGATGTTTTTGGTGGCAATGCCTCGTCCTGAGGGAGGTTCGCCCACCCATTTATATTATATAGCGAAGGAGACCTCTTCAGAGGTGGTGATTCCACTAGATTCGATTCCGGTTGTTCGTGAGTTCGTTGATATATTTCAGGATATTCCAGGGCTATCGCCTAGTAGAGAGATAGAGTTTGTGATAGACTTGATGCAAGGCACTCGATCGATAGCCCATGCACCTTACCGTATGGATCCAACAGAGATGAGGGATCTACGGGATCAGATCGAGTAGTTATTGGGTCAAGACTTCATCTGCAGAAGTATCTCACCCTAGGTGCTCCCGTACTGTTCGTAAAGAAGAGAGATGGGTCGTTACGATTGTGTGAGGACTACCTAGAGTTAAATGAGTTCACGATATGAAATAAGTATTCGTTGCCCCGAATCGATGACCTATTGGACCAGTTGCGGGGTGCTTCTTATTTCTCGAAGATAGACTTGAGTTTGGGATACCATCAGTTACGTATCAGAGAGGAGGACGTGTGTAAGACTGCCTTATTGACGCGATATGGATCCTACGAGTTCAGGGCTATGCCATTTGGGCTAAAAACCGCATCGGCCATATTCATAGACCTGATTAACAGGATGTTCATAGAGTTCTTAGATCAGTTTATCATTATCTTCATTGATGACATCGTGATTTATTTCCGAACTGAGGAGGAGCATGCCGAGCATTTGAGGCTGGTTTTGCAGACACTCAGTGAGCACGAGTTGTATGCAAAATATGAGAAGTGTGGATTCTGGATGAGAGAGGTTCAGTTTTAAGGCACATTGTATCTGAAGAAGGGATATTCGTAGATCTGGGGAAGGTGTCAGCGGTGAGAGAGTGGGAACAGTACGATGCTGACAGAAATATGTAGTTTCTTGGGGCTGGCCGGATACTACAGGCGATTTATTCAGGGATTCTCAGAGATAACAGGTTCGATGATAAATTTGACTCACAAAGGGGTGCCATTTATAAGGGATGATGCCTGTCAGTTGGCTTTTGATGAGATGATGGACAAGCTAACTTCAACACCAATTCGAGTACTACCCAGGCCGAGGGTCGAATACCTGGTTTATACTGATGCTTCCTTACCAGTATTCTAAAAAATGCACCTAGGTGCGAGGCTTTTTAGATACGCCAAGTTTTAGCCCTAGGCGTGATCAACGATGGTCAACGTTATTTGGGTTAAGGCGCGAAAAAGCGCACATTTTTTGGAGGTAAGACATGAAAAAACGCGAGTTTTTTAGAAGTAAGGCGTGAAAAAATGCGATTTCTTTTGTTTCTTTAGTATATTAAATAAATTGTCTTTTTATTTACAAATATTTAGACAAATTTTTAAGGTATGTACAATTTTAGTATTTTTAATATCCTTGTCATAGTTAAACAATATTAAAATATATTTAAAAAGGCCTAAACATCTTTTCACGCCTTAGGCCCGCCTAGGCTTCTAAAGCTTAAGGCTTGGCCTCCACACTTTGGTTACGCCCCACGTTTTTTAGAATCTTGGTCCTTACTAGGACTTGGGGGGTATGCTTCAGTAGGAGGATAAGGCTATAGCTTATGCTCACGGTAAACTTAAGCCCCACGAGAGGAGTTACCCACCCATGACTTGGAGTTAGCGGAAGTCGTGTTTGCACTTCGGGTACGGAGACCTTATCTATTGGGGGAGAAATTTTGCATATTCACATATCACAAGTCACTGTAGTACCTATTCACGTAGTGGGTGTTGAATATGCATCAGCGGAGGTGGCTTAAATTTATGAAGGACTATCAGTTCGACATTCATTACCACGTAGGAAAGGCTAACGTTGTAGCAGACGCGTTGAGCCGTAGGACAGCAGGTGAGGTGGCCGAGGTGTGGAAGGAAAAATAGAAAGAACTGGGACATCATGATGCGGTTGCCCACTATTCATGTTAGTGATGGCGGTTACACCTGAGATCGTTACTAAGGTGATACAGACTTAGACAGTAGACTCGTTCAGTCAGGATCGGATTGCACAACTTCTAGCCGAGGGGACAGAGTCGTATTCTGTGAGCTCGGATGGGGGATTATGCTTCAATGACACACTAGTAGTTCCAAAGGGGGAGGTGTTACGACATGCGATGATGGCGAAGTCGCATGATTCATGATTTGCGGTACATTTCGGAGGGGATAAGATGTACCAAGATATAAGGCGACAATACTGGTGGAGTGTATTGAAGAAGGACATCGCAGAGTTTGTTTCGAAATGTGCCACTTGTCAGTTAGTAAAAGTGGACCACCAGAGACCGTCAGGACTCCTACAGCCATTAAAGATCCCTATATGGAAATGGGAGAGCATTCCCATAGATTTCATCATAGAGCGACCTACATTGCAGAGGGGTCACGATTCCATATGGGTAATTGTGGATCGGTTGACCAAGGTAGATCACTTTCTGCCAGTCCGAACCGACTATACTATGGGGCAGTACGTTCAGATCTTCATTTTCGAGATAGTGAGACTCCATGGGGTGACCCTGTAACACCTCGCCTAATTAAATATCGGGTGATCAGTCCTTTACTAAATTAAATCAAAGTGTCCGGTTGGTTCATTCTTAGCATCACTGTCGAAAAATAATTTTTATTATTAATCACCTAATAAATAATTAAGCTAAGTGTCAAAATATTTTCCCATTTAATTATACCCAATTAATCCATTAATAATTTCCATGCTTCAAGATATAAGCTATTCACATTCCACCAAAAAAAATACTGAACATGAATCAAATACTGAAATAAATGAGACTGGATAAAACATCCCAGTTCAAAGTCTAAAACCAATTAAATCATATATTCAATCCAATAAGAAAATAAATGTTATTAAGAAAATACAATCTCTGAAATAATTAAGCTGGAAACGGGCGACACATGCCCTAACTAAAATGCCCGAACTAGGAACTGAATGAAAAGATAGAAGCGTCTAATATCAATGACCTACAACTTCCACAATAATTGTAGCTCGTCGAATGATCCACGCGTCTAAGTCTGGTGGTGACCCTGTGGCTGGACACCTGGTACAATATATATATAGCAAAAGAGAAGAGAAATAACAAGAAACTGGTCAAAGCCTGATTTGTAAAAATATTTGTTTTAACAAGTATTTAAAACTGCATTAATGCAATTATTATGTGCATATTAGTTACGAACTCTCTCATGAGATCCTCACCCCTCCACTAATGTGCACACCCAGTGTACGTCTACCCTAACCTAGTTATTCATTTTATTCCTAACTAGGTCATAGACATATACTACCAATTATAGCTCATAAGAGAATTCCGTATCACCCATACAATACGTTATTTAATACCTCTCTCCCATTATCTGCATTTGATATTCACTGTTCTAGTAGTAAATACTTTATCCCCTTAAGTTACTTTGTTTACCAACATTTACATTTTTGTTAATTTCACACATTAGGATTATTAAAAAATATAACTATAAATATAACTATAAATATAACTATATAACTATATATATATATATATATATATATATATATATATATATAGTCAAATCATCCCTATACATATATATATATACAAATCTAGCGCCTCTTGGTTAGGACCACTTGGTGCAATGCCTACTCTGCTATCGCGTTTAGTGCATCGCTCGCTGCATAAAGGACAACTGGTTCGGCGTCTCTCACAAACCATAAATCTCATAACACAAATATTGGAGGCGAGCATACTCACGAGCTAAATGGGTCACGCACATACCTACGCTCCCATTCAACCATCGAAACTGTCCTACGTAACAGATAGCACGTATACAAGTTCATATGCTCAGGGTACTAGTAAAATATCCCCCCATTGGGTCACCCAGGATAAGACTGTCTATTGCGCGATACCTCCTCCTGATAGCAAGTAGCGTAGGTATGCTTATACACACAATTAGAATAATTATAATATAATAGGCATTCCCTAAGCCTTATAAAAATTTAGGTATTCACCCAACCCATATTTATTTTTTCTACACGTTAAAATTCTCTTTACAACTCATGCAATTAACTCGATTATTTACACTTTTGAAATTTCCAAGGTTAATTCACCTATTCAACCCTCAAGGTATTATCCTAGTGATGCTTCCCAAATAATTCTGCTCTAAGCTAATAACAGTAAATGGAAGTTTTCCTCACTCAACTAACTGTGTAACATGATTTGGGGAAAAATGGGATTTTTTTTTGGTATTTCTGGGACCTGTCATTCGAACGATTTAGTAGGTCGTTTGAACGACTTTGGTTATCGTTCGAATGAGACTCCATATCGTTCGAACGAGATGGGGTTTTTCTCTGGTTTGGCCAGACATGTTACATTTTACTGTTCCTGCCTCGTCTTCCTCAAAATTTCAGTCCTAAAACTTCTAAATTTCTCAACCACAACACCAAAGCAGCAATCCTGGTTAATGTTCTAACATTTGTAAATGATTTTCCTTAACTATGAAGTATTAATTCCTCATAAATCAGTTATAAAATCCAAAATCCTCAATTTAACAATTCAAACCCCTAGTTCATCAAATTTCCATACAAGAACATCAATTTCGATTTCTTCTATCATCAATAATCATCAATTTGGGATTTCTAAAATATCGACATGAGGGATTCATCCTAATTCATTTTTCAGATTTCAATTCATGCCCTTAAATCTCCAATTTCATCAAGACTCATAAATCAAAGGTGAATATTATCTACCTACACCAATATGAATATGTTTATTGCTATAAATCACAAGTATTAAACACTTGCCTTAGTTTTGACGGTCTGATCCTCTATTGATATGGGTTTGGGTGCGTTCTTCGGCTCTCGATCTACACTTTGGTATAGTTTTTGGTGTGTGTCCTTGAGTTAGGCACCAAGAACGCCGATGGTCTCCTTTACCTAACTCTGTGCCTCTCTCTTTTATCTCTCGTAGGTTTAAAACTAATAACCCTTATCTAATCCTAGTGCATCCATATTTTATTTACCAACTTTCGTCCATATTATTACCCCAAAATTCCAAAGGACAAAAATACCCCTATGGGGTGTCGGTTAGGCCTAAAAATATCCCGGAGTCCAAATAATACCCCCGGGTAGAGTTTTTTTACTATCTTGACCCTTTCGGACTCAATGGCCTACTCAAAATTACTATACAAGTTATACAAAAATAATTTATCATTTTATTCCATTCATTGAGTCCCGACACATCTCACACGCGCATCCTGACTTAAAATACCAAACTGTCGTATTTTGCACCCCGAAAATTTATAAAGATTTCATAATTCCATATTACATATACCCACAGTAATAATCAATGATTTTCATCAATAAGTATTAACCCTTGGCACGCTAGTTAATATTTATTTTAAATTCGGATTAATTAACAATTAAATTTCCCGACCTTTTTAATTTAAGTAATCCAACAATAATAATTAATCTCATAATTATTTAATATCATAAAAATGCGGGGTATTACATATTTCCCCATTAATAATGGAATTTCGCCCTGAAATTCGAAATGTAAACAATACCTGGTAGGAATAAGTCTGGATATTTCTCGCGCATATCCTCCTCTCGCTCTCAAGTAGACTCCTCTACATTATGGTGCTCTCACTGAACCCGTATAAACGGAACTACCTTTGATCTTAATTTCCTATCATTGTGGTCTAGGATAGCCACAAGCCTCTCCTTATATGAATGGTCGGGCTGTAAATCAATCGCCTCAATCGCAATGTGGGTGTGGGCCAACTCATCCCTAAGAAACCGCCTCAATGATGAGATGTGGAACACATCATGAATACGATGCAAGTGCTCCGAAAACTGAAGGTCCCTATATAGAGCACACCTAGGGTTTGCTTTCCGTGCTTTAGCTATATAGGACTTCATCTAGTTGGACGTGGATTTTGACAAAATATTTCTGTAATCTAGTGGATGTTATAGCCTTTGGCCCTTTACCAATTTGACCACACCTTGGTTCGTCAAAAGACCGCCCACGGTTTTATTTTCAAAACCAAATATGGGTTTCAATTTTATCTGGCAAACGACGTCTATTGTTCAAAACGACGTCGTGTAATTTGTTCACAACGGTAATATTTCCTTTGTGTTTTTGATACGCTGTTAGTTTGTTACAGCTGGCTTTTACAATCTATTTAAAACGACTGTGTTTTACTAAACTATTTGTTTCTTGTTCAGTTAGTGTGTTACAGCTTGCACTACACGTGTCACATTTTTAACACAACACTTTGTGTTTCTTTGCCGACCGTCAAATCTATTTTTATCAATGGTTGTGTGTATTTCTTTAGTGATCCGTGTGACCCTATTTTACACCAATCTGCACACACTTGTGCACTCTATAAATAGTACCCTTTGTGTATCATTTTTGCAGAGCTGAGAAATTTATTTTTGTAGCAGAACTCTGTCAAAATTTTGAGAGAGAGAGAGAGACATTAAACCAGAATTATTTTCGTGTCATCTTCAAGTGTTGATTTCTGTCAAAACGAAAATGAAGATTGGACTTCTCTCATTCTAAATCTGCACTTACGATTTTTCAAGTGTATATAATTTTTGTAAGTGAGTTCTCTCATCTTTGTGTGTATTATTTAGATCAGTCTTTAGATCTAATATTTGTACACAACACACACTATTCAAGAAATTAATTTATGTGTGAATATTCTGTTTGTGACTTGTCTGTGAGATCATTAATGTTTTTAAACATTTTGTTTTAAAATAGATTTTTCAAAAAATATTTGGTAATATTCAGATTTGTATTGTTTGTGGTTTAGAAAGTTAAACCTAAGATTTTTGAGATCTGAGTTGTGAAGATTTAAAATCTGAACTGAATATTATTTTGTTGTGTGTTTAAGACTGTTTTGATTTAATCTGAAATATTTATGAAAATAGTCTTGATAAGATTTTAGATTAAAATCTGGTTTAATCTAATATTCGTTTTCTGAAAAATAAGATTGTGAATATTTGACTTGTTGTTTTTATTGAATATATTTGAAGTCATTATTCTGTGAATATGATTACTTGATTGTGTAAGTGATTTTCAGGATCTGTTTTCATCTCATATCACTCACATATACTCACGTTGTATTCACGTAGACACTTACTTGTGTAAATATTTGAACAATTCTAGTGTTCAAGATTTGAAAGAAAGAAAAGAAAATTTTTCAAAGCTGAATTGAAAGTCAAGAAGACTTGACTTGAGTTGACATAAGACTTGCGAAGATATATAGGAGATATAATCTGTTGCATAGCATTTGGTGTGTATTCATTAAGTGTGTGTGTGTGTGTGTGTGTGTGTGTGTGTGTTATAGGATAGTACACCACACACTATCACTTCACTAGAAAATAACACAATAGGCACTGCGCTAATCTTGAGCTAAGAAGAGCAAAAGGGAGAAGCTGAGAAGTGTAGAACGTAATAACAAGCAAGGACAGACTTAAATAGAGAGCCTAATAAGCAACCAGGGAGGAGTCTTGGTCGTGAGGGGTAATCGCTACATCTATCTTCTTTAGTTGTCAAGTTTGTTGTTTGTAAATCGTTCCGGTTGGTTTTATTATTTTAGTGGAAGTAGATTAGGTAACTCCTAGAGGAGTTCGTCGTTTTTCCCAGGGAAGGGTTTTTGCGACGTAAACTAAACACAGTGTGCTTTATTTTTACAAATCTGCCATATATCACCTCACATGAAAAAGTAGGTTTAAATAAATAGAAACTCACTTAAAATTGAATTGGTTATTATTTTGTAAATCACCTTGATTTAACAAAGATAATAATTTGGACTGTTAATTGACTTTGAAAATCAAATTCATTTTCATAAAGTTAACAAATTAAGTAAAAGTTTAATTTGGTCCCCTATAGGATAACATCGTTAACTTATATGTATTAGGGGTTTATTCGATAAATAGTTTACTTCCACACATATAGTCTATTGCAAGCCGCACGCTCAGAAACCCAAGTCTGTATGCTACCGGTTCGATCCTCTCGATAATGGGAAATGGTCCTACATATCTCGAAGCCAATTTCCCATTTTTCCTGAATCTCATCACCCCTTTCATAGGAGACACTCGCAGCAACACTTGATCCCCCACGTTGAACTCCCTGAAGGACCTCTTTGCGACGACATAGATTTTCTACCTATCTTGGGCTACCCGAATACGGTTCCTGATCATTTCAACCATGGCTGACGTTTCCTGAATTACCTTTGACCTGAGTAACTTATTGTCCCCCACCTCTAGTCAACAAGTAGGAGAATGACAAGGCCTGCCATACAACGCCTCAAATGGGGCCGTGTCGATCGTAAACTAATAGAAGCTATTATAAGCGAACTCCACCAGTGGAAGATACGGCTCCCAACCCCTCTAAAGTAAAGGACACGTGTGTAACATGTCCTTCAGCATCTGATTAGTACGCTCAGTTTGGCCATCTATCTGTGGGTGATAAGTCGTACTCAACTGCAGTTCAGTACCCATAGCCTCCTAAAAGCTCTCCCAGAAACATGATACAAAAGTCTTGTCTCTATCAGACACGATGTTCAAGGGAACCCCATGCAATCTCACTATCTCGATAATAAATATCCGGGCATACTATCCCGTAGTGTAGTCCGTCCGCACTGATAGAAAATGAGCTACCATGGTCAGACGATCCACCACCACCCATATAGAATCATGACACTGTTGTGAAGTAGGCATCCAAGTAATGAAATCTATGGAAATGGTTTCCCATTTCCACGTAGGTATCTCTAGTGACTAAAGTGATCCTAGCGATATCTGGTAGTGTACCTTTACCAGCTGACTGGTGGCACACTTGGACACGAACTCCGCAATGTCCTTCTTCCTCCCACTCCACCAGTACTTCCGTCTCATATCCATGTATATTTTGTCCCCTTGAGGATGTACCGCAAATCTGGATCCATGAGACTGTGTCATTACTGCATGACGTAAGTCCTTAATCTCCGGGACCACTAACCTCCCATTGAATCGCAGTCCTCCATCAGAACTCACTGAGTAGGACTCCACGCCTTCGGCTAGAAGTCGTACAATCTGGTCCTGGAAAAACGAATCACCTGCTTGGGCCTAGATCACTTTCATAACAATCTCTGGTGTGACTATCATGATGGATATAAAGGATTGGGCCACTGCATCCTGGTGTTCCAATTCTTTCCATTTTGCCTTCCACGCTTTCGCCACCTCACCTACTGGTCTACGACTCAACACATCAGCAACTGCATTAGCCTTCCTCGGATGATACTGTATATCGAATTGGTAATCTTTCACAAACTTTAGTCACCTGCGCTGATGCATGTTCAACTCCTACTGAGTGAACAAGTATTGCAGTGACTTATGGTCTGTGAACAGGCAAAATTTCTCTCCTAACAAATAGTGTCTCCAAATACGTAGGGAAAACACTAATGCTGCTAGCTCCAAGTCATGGGTGGGGTAATTCCTCTCATGAAGCTTAAGCTTGCGAGAGACATAAGCTATAGCATGTTCCTTTTGCTGAAGTACTCCACTAAGTCCCTGCAGGGAAGCATCAGTATATACAAGGTACTCCAATCCTGGCCTGGGTAAAGCAAGAATTAGTGCCAAAGTCAACTTATCCTTCAACTCGTCAAAAGCCAATTAATAAGCATCATCCCATACGTACGGTATCCCTTTGTGAGTTAGATTCATCAACGGACCCGCTATCTTCAAAAAGCCTTGAATGAATCGCCTATAGTACCTGACTACCCCAAGAAACTATGCACCTTTGTCAGTGTCGTGGGGTATCCTTACTCCCTCACCGTCGATACTTTTCTTGGGTCCACTGATATCTCCAATTCTAACATGTGTGCCCCAAAAACTGTACCTCCTGTAACCATAATCTGCACTTTTCATACTTACCATACAACTGATGCTCTCGTAGAGTCTTAAGGACCCGTCTCAAGTGCTCGGTATGCTCCTCCTCAGTTTATGAGTAAATCAGTATGTCATTTATGAAAATGATGATAAAATAATCTAAGAACTCTCTGAACACCCGGTTCATCAAGTCCATGAATACGGTTGGAGCATTTGTTAGCCCAAACGGCATGACTCTGAACTCATAGGACCCATACCTCATTAAGAAAGCAGTCTTCGACACATTCTGATCACTAATCCATAGCTAATGGTATCCCGACCTCAAATCTATCCTTGAGAAGAAGGCAACTCCTCTCGACTGGTCGAATAAATCATCGATTCGGGGCAACGAATACATGTTTCGTATCGTGACTTTGTTCAACTCTCGGTAGTCTACACACAACCTTAACGAACCATCCCTCTTCTTCACAAATAGGATGGTAGCACCCCAAGGTGAGGTACTCCTATGGATGAAGCCCTGTCCTAACAGCTGCTCAATCTGATCCTGTAACTCCCTCATCTCATCTGGAGCTATACAGTATGGTATGCGGGCTATCGGTCGAGTGCCCAGCATCAAATCTATAATGAAGTCTATCTCTTGACTAGGCGGTAGTCTCAATATCTCCTGGAACACATAGGAAAACTCTCACATCTCTTGGCCCGGTATCGTAAAGATAATAGTCCTACTATAACAGCCTATCATGGCTCTATAAGTTACAAGCCAATCCATGCTAATGATGGCATCATGCTCGTGCATATCTAGGACTAACGTATCAGTAGGCAAAATTAAGCTCCCAATCTCTAAAACCCATCGGCATATAAAGAAAATCAAAGACCCATTTCATAGTGGTGAGTTTACGCATGTTACTGTACTCTCTGTCGTGTCTAATAACCCTGTGGCCCGTGCAAAACTAGTAGCTATAAAACAGTGCGAAGCACCCGTGTCAAATAAAATGCGCCCTATAGTACCATGGATATAAAACTTACCCTCAACTGCGGGTGGTGCCTGCTAGGGTGCTACCTGGTGGACGTTATAAATACGTCTATACTGTAACTGTCCCTGCTGAATTGGGGGTGCTGGCAAAGCTAGGACCTGCACTAGTACTGGTATGGCGATAAGAAAGATGGGTCTCTTGGGCTCTTGCTGGGCACCGTGCTGCTGGGGAAACCTGCCCCTGTCGGGGCAATCCTTCTTCCTATGACCAATCTTACCATAGGAGAAACACATGCCACTGAAGTTACCTTCCCTCTGTCATTATGGGCCTCGACCCTGCTGGCCATTTCCACCCCTCCACTGGCCTTGGTGGCCCTAAAGATGCCGTTGTTGGCCCTTCTGCTGGCCCTGCTGATAACGATGTTGTCCCTGTTGGCCATGCTGGCTAGACTGGTCCTGTTAGCTCTGTCTATTAGGGGTGCACAGCGACACCAAAAATTCGAACCAAACCGATGACATTGGTTCGGTTCGGATTAGTTTTTTTACTCAATGGTTCGGTTCCAGTTCTAAAAAAAATTAATACTTCGATTCGGTTCTCGGTTCCAAGAGAAAAAACAACCCGATCCGAACTGATCCCATTATATAATGTAATATATAATATAAATATATATAATAAGTACAAACCCTAAAGGCCTTATGGGCCATTCTTTCCTTCCCATTCTTAACCCAATATAAATATTAACTTACCCCAACCCCAATATCCTAGCCAATGCTAATCAGCCGCTCTCTACTATCTCTCTCCCTTTTCCCAGAAAACCTCCATCTCTCCCTCACCTCCCTCTCACAACCGCTGGTTCATCTCTCCCTCACAGAGCCTCACAGCCTCCTCACAGCCGCTCGCTCTCAGGTCATAGCCGCCTCACAGCCGCCTCACAGCCGCTCCGAGGTCCCAGTCGCTTTGTTTTCTTTTTTTTTTGTTACGAAAATGTTATACCGGGTGGGGTAAGTGGGTTTTTTGTGATTGAAGGCAGCGGGTATCAGGGCTGGCTTGGGTAGAAGTGATGGAGGGATTGGGTATGCAGGTTTTTGGGATTGTAGAACCGTGGTTGTTCTGTTCCTAAGCCATTATATAAATCTGATGTTTGGGACTTAATAGTACTCTGTTTCGGCCACCTGAGTACACTAAATTAGATGGGTTTTTTTCTGTCATTTGTTTTCATTATTTTTTTCAGGTGTCAAACTCACACTTACGGCTCCCCTCCTGGAAAAATTCTTAACTTCTTCCCAAATCCCACCAGTATGATGATTACCTCAGTATGAGACTAGAAAAAGACTCAAAATTTAAGAAAATTCTGAATTTCTTCCCAAATCTCAATAAGTAATAAGACTAACAGTAATTACTGAACTAGAAAACTAAATAAAAAGTGTAGGATTAAAAATTCCTTCTTAATAAATGTATTTGATTTTTTTTAAGTTACAAAAATATTTTTTTAAATGTATTTGATTTTTTAATTAAAAAATGTAATTAGGACCGGGAACCGATCTGAAACAACCCAAGAGCCGGCGATTCGGTTTGGTTCGGTTCCAAAAAAAATTAGTTTCGGTTCCGGTTCCAAAATCCTAGAATCGAACCACCTCGGTTTTGGTTCTGTTTTAGTAATGAAACTGAACCAACCCGAATCGTGTGCACCCCTACTGTCTATAACCCCCCATATCCCTACCTTGAGTCACCAGATCGAAACCGCTTAGCAGGGTCCCCCTGATGGGAACTCTGCTTACCCTGACGGACCTGCCCCTGAGTTGCTGGTGCCCCACCGGCACTACTACCTATTATCCGACCCTACTGGCTGGACTCCCCTACTCGTTTGCTCCCCTGTTGATAGAAGCGATGGTCATGGTAATGTAATAGATCGGGGATGAGTACATCAGTGAAGGTACCCAACGACAGATTACCTATGAGGTGCTGACAAATCCTCCAGGTCCATCCATCCATAAACATCCGAATTTTCTTCTCTTCAGTAGGTGCCTCATCTGGCACCATAGTAAGCATCCTCGTGAATTCCTCCTCATATTCTGCCACTATCATACCCTCCTGCTTCAGATTCAATAGTCTCCACCTCATCTCTGTCTTCACGACGGAGGGAAAGTATTTACGGTCAAATCGCACCCAGAAGCTCTGAATCAACATGTTGTCCCTCTCTTCCAAAGTAGTAGTGGACTCCCACCACTGCAAAGTGTCCCCCACTAGCTTGTAGGAAGCTAGTAACTGCCTTTTAATGTCGGTACACTCGTACATGCGAAGATTCCTCTGGATATCTTTCTTCCATTGGCTCGCTATAATGATGTTAGAACCGCTTGTGAACTCCGGGGGATATGCCCTCTAGAAAGCATCCTTGACCCTCTCCCATGCAGTGGGAAACTGAACTGGCACCATAGCCTGTACCTGGGGTGGGGCCTGTTGCACCACCGTTAATGCTGCAATTACCGCCTGTGCAACAATGGTGACAACGTTAGCTGCGTCAATCATTCCTCGAGCCTGAGTTACTGGATGCTCTAGATGGGAATTTTTATTCCTCGGGGCTCGTCTCGGAGGCATCTTAAATGAGAAGGGATTTATTAGACCACAATTAGTATTAAATCTCAAATGGATGAAGACATAAACACATAAATATGAGTACACTAGTCCTAAAGATATGGCTCTATATCAAAGAACGCTAAGTGGAAAACATGTTAAGCCGTACAGATCCTAAAGGTCACTCGAACCTGATGCTCTGATACCACTTGTGACACCCTGCCAAATTAAATATCGGGTGATAAGTCCTTTATTAAATTAAATCAAAGTGTCCGGTTGGTGCATTCTTGGCATCACTGTCGAAAAACAATTTTCATTATTAATCACCTAATAAATAATTAAGCTAAGTGTCAAAACATTTTCCCATTTAATTATACCCAATTAATCCATTAATAAGTTCCATGCTTCAAGATATAAACTATTCACATTCCCCCCCAATAAATACTGAACATGAATCAAATATTGAAATAAATGAGACTGGATAAAACATTCCAGTTCAAAGTCTAAAACCAATAAAATCATAATACTCAATCCAACAGGAAAAGATATGCTATTAAGAAAATACAATCTCTGAAATAATTAAGCTGGAAATGGGCGACACATGCCCTAACTAAAATGCTCGAACTAGGAACTGAATGAAAAGATAAAAGCGTCTAATATCAATGACCTACAACTTCCACAACAGGTGCAGCTCGTCGAATGATCCACGCGTCTGGTGGTGACCATGTAGCTGGACACCTGGTAAAATATATATATATATATATATATATATATATATATATATATGGAAAAAGAGAAGAGAAATAGCAAGAAACGGGTCAGAGCCCAACTAGGTCATAGACATATACTACTAATTATAGCTCATAAGAGAATTCCGTATCGCCCATACAATATGCTATTTAATACCTCATTCCCATTATCTGCATTTGATATTCACTATTCTAGTAGTAAATACTTTATCCCCTTAAGTTACTTTGTTTAACAACATTTACATTTTTTCTAATTTCACACGTTAGGATTATTCACAAATATAACTATATATATAGTCAAATCATCCTTATACATATATATACCAATCTTGCGCCCCTTGGTTAGGACTACTTGGCGCAATGCCTACTCTGCTATCGCGTCCTAGTACATCGCTCGCTGCATAAAGGACAACTGGTTCGGCGTCTCTCACAAACCATAAATCTCATAACACAAATATTGGAGGCGAGCATACTCACGAGCTAAATGGGTCACGCACATACCTACGCTCCCATTCAACCATCGAAACTAGCTTATGTAACAAAAAGCACGTATCCAAGTTCATATGCTCTGGGTAAAAGTCAAATATCCCCCCATTAGGTCACTTAGGATAAGGCTGTCCACTGCGTGATACCTCCCCTCGATAGCAAGCAGCGTAGGTATGCTTATACACACAATTAGAATAATCATAAAATAATAGGCATTCCCTAAGTCTTATAAAAATTTAGGTATTCACCCAACCCATATTTATTTTTTCTACAGGCTATAATTCTCTTTACTACTTATGCAATTAACTCGATTATTTAAACTTTCGAAATTTCCAAGGTTAATTCACCTATTCAACCCTTAAGTTATTATCCTAGGGGTGCTTCCCAAATAATTATGCACTAAGGTAATATAAGTAAATGGCAGTTTTCCTCACTCAACTAACTGTGTAACATTATTTGGGGGAAAATGGGACTTTTTTTTGGGGGGGGGGGGGGGGGGGGGGGGATGGGGGGAGGGGTGGGTCTGGGACCAGTCGTTTGAACGATTTAGCAGATCGTTTCAATGACTCTGCTTATCGTTCGAATGAGACTCCATCTCGTTCAAACGAAATGGAGTTTTCTCTAGTTTGGCCAGACCTGTTACGTTTTACTGTTCCTGCTTCGTCTTCCTCAAAATTTCAATCATAAAACCTCTAAATTTCTCAACCCTAACACCAAAACAGTAATCCCGATTAAGGTTGTGACATGTGTAAATGATTTTCCTTAACTGTGAAGCATTAATTCCTCATAAATCAGTTATAAAATCCAAAATCCCCCATTTAACAATTCAAAACCCTAGTTCATCAAATTTTCATACAAGAACATCAATTTCAATTTCGTCTATCATCAATTTGGGATTTCTAAACTATCTACATGAGGGATTCATCCTAATTCATTTTTCAGATTTCAATTCATACCCTAAAATCTCAAATTTCATCAAGACTCATAAATCAAAGGTGAATATTATCTACCTACACCAATATCAACATGTTTATTGATATAAATCGCAAGTATTAAACACTTGCCTTAATTTCGACGGTTTGATCCGCTGTTGATATGGGTATGGGTGTGTTCCTCGGCTCGCGATCTACACTTTGGTATAGTTTTTGGTGTGTGTTCTTGAGTTAGACACCAAGAACACCGATGGTCTCCTCTACCTTCCTTTGTGCATCTCTCTTTTCTCTCTCGTAGGTTTAGAACTGATAACTCTTATCTAATCCTTGTGCAACCATATTTTATTTCTCAATTTTCGTCCATATTATTACCCTAAAATTCCAAAGGACAAAAATACCCCTACAGGGTGTCGGTTAGGCCTAAAAACATTCTGGAGTCCAAATAATACCCCCGGGTAGAGTTTTCTGACTATCTCGACCCTTTCGGACTCAATAGCACACTCAAAATTACTATATGAGTTATAAAAAATAATTTATCTTTTTATTCCATTCATTTAATCCCGACACGTCTCGCACGCGCGTCCTGACTTAAAATACCAAACTATCGTATTTTGCACTTCGATAATTTATAAAGATTATGTAATTCCATATTACATATACCCACAGTAATAATGAATGATTTTCATCAATAAGTATTAACCCTTGTCAGGCTAGTTAATATTTATTTTAAATTCGAATTAATTAACAATTAAATTTCCCGACCTTTTTAATTTAAGTAATCCAACAATAATAATTAATCCCCTAATTATTTAATATCATAAAAATGCGGGGTATTACATACCTACCCCCTAATAACGGGAATTCTCCCTGAAATTCGAAAAGTAAACCATACCTGGTAGGAATAAGTCTAGATATTTCTCGTGCATATCCTCCTCTCGCTCCCAAGTAGACTCGTCTACATTATGGTGCTCCCACTCAACCCGCACAAGTGGAACTACCTTTTATCTCAATTTTCTCTCGCTGTGGTCTAGGATAGCCACAGGCCTCTCTTCATATGAACTGTTGGGCTATAAATCAATCTTCTTAATCCCAATGTGGGTGTGGGTCAACTCATCCCTAAGAAACGGGCTCAATGATGAGATGTGGCACACATCATGAATACGGTGAAAGTACTTCGGTAACCCAAGTCTGTATGCTACCGGTCCGGTCCTCTCGATAATCAAAAATGGTCCTACATATCTCGGATCCAATTTCCACTTTTTACCGAATCTCATCACCCCTTTCATATGAGACACTCGCAGCAATACTTGATCCCCCATGTTGAAATCCTTGAAGAACCTCTTTGCGTCGGCGTAGCTTTTCTGCCTTTCCTGGGCTACTCGAATACGATTCTGGATTATTTCAACTCTGGATGACGTTTTCTAAATTACCTTTGGCCCGAGTAACTTGTTGTCCCCCATCTCTAGCCAACAAGTAGGATAACGACAAGGCATGCCTTACAATGCTTCAAATGGGGCCATGTCTATCGTAAACATGATAGGAGTTATTATTAGTGAACTCCACCAGTGGAAGATAGGGCTCCCATCTATTTACTATTGACATGGCTCCATTCGAGGCGTTATATGGTAGGCATTGTCATTCTCCAGCATGTTGGCTAGAGGTGGGGGACAACAAGCTACTTGGGCCAGAGGTGATTTAGGATACATCGGTCAAGGTTGAGATGATTCAGAGCCTTATTCGGGCTGCTCAGGATAGACAAAAGAGCTACGCTGATGCCAAGAGGTTCTTTAGGAAGTTCAATGTGGGCGACCAGGTGTTGTTACGAGTGTCTCCTACGAAGGCAGTAATGCGATTTGGGGAGAAAGGGAAGTTGGCGCCGAGGTACGTAGGTCCATTCCTTATTATTGAGCGGATTGGGCCAGTAGCTTACAGACTTGGGTTATCGGAGCACTTGCATAGGATTCATGACATGTTCCATATTTCTTCACTGAGGAGGTATCTTCGAGATGACATGGTCCACACTCATATTGCTTTAGAGGAGATTGGCCTATAGCCCGACAGTTTCTATGAGGAGGGGTCAGTTGCTATCCTAGACCGTATCGAGAGGAAATTGAGGTCAAAGGTAGTGTCGTTAGTATGTGTTTAGTGGACCCATCATAATATCGAGGAGTCTACCTGGGAGCACGAGGATGAGATGCGCAACAAGTATCCAAAGTTGTTCCTACTAGGTATACCATTATTTTTACTCTTTTCCAAATTTCAGGACGAAATTCTATTATTAGGGGGGAAGTATGTAATACCTCGTATTCTTGAAAGACTCTATTTTAATTACGAGATTAATTAATTTAATTGGGAAATTTATTTATAATTAATCCCGATTTAAGTAAATAATTACTAGAGTGATGAGAGTTAGTATTTATTAGTTAGAATTATTCTGAATATTACTTAGTGAGTAAAGTAATATATAATGAGAACAGTATAAAATGGTCGTGTGTGAAACATACGGCAGTTATAGTACACTTAGTTGGGATGCGCGTGTGAGTCATGTCGGAACTTAAATGAGGAATTAAAATGTAATTTTATTTTTAGTTATTTGGATGGCTGTTTTGAGTACACTAGTGTGTCCAGAAGGGTCGAGATAGTTAAAAAGGTCTACTCGGGGGTTTAGTTTGGAGTCCGGGACAACTTTAGGCCAACACGACACCACGGAGGGGTATTTTTGTCTTTTGAAAAATTGGAATTAATTAATGGTCAAAAATTGGAGAAATATATTTGCATGTACGTGGGAGAGTTAGGGTAAATAACTGGTAAACCCAAGAGATACCCCAAGAGGAAGAAGGAGAAGAGGTTCCAAGGAGTTCCAAGGCCAAACCCAGTCACCTTTCACCAAAAAACATCATCAACGTGTAGATCGGGAAAAGGAGTACGCATCTATACCAATTTCAAGCGATGAATAACACCTTCATGAAAAAGGTGAGTGTTTATCTTGCTTCATTTAGAGCACATAATGTCCATGTTAGACTAGTTGATGATTTATTCATGATATTATGAAATTTGAGACTGCAATTGGGTATTAATCCATTATTTTGGTATAGGTTTTGCATGTAGTTGGATAACCATATATTGAAGATAAGAAATCTAGGTTTTATATATCAAAATCATGAATTTAAATCTGGGTTAATTGTGATTAATGGTGATTATATGAATTTAGGGCTTTTTGACGATTTAGGAAATTAATCTAATTCTATGATAAAGTTGTAAGGATTTGATGTTAAAAAGGTATTAGAAAGCATTCAATTACTAGTGGTGATGATTTAGAATCGTTGGTTTCAAGTTAGGAAAAGTTTTATGAGATTTGGGTGTTGAAAAGTTGGAAAAACGTAGTTTCTAGAGGTCAGGGATGGAGTTCGGAAATCTCATTCGAATGACCTGAGTCGTTCGAACGAGAATTTCAACGACCTATCTAACGAGAATTTAGAGTAGATTCATTCGAAGTTTCGTTCGAATGACCTTCTAACAAAAACTCAGGCCCTAGTTTGTTCGAAGTTTCGTTTGAACGAGATATTCCCCAGCTTCTAGCGAGATTTCAGAAGTTCAAATTTTTTGAGGGACAAGTTAAAACCTTACAAGGTTGATTCGAGTGAGTAAGAATGACCTACGTTATCCTTGAGTGACTTCATTACATAGTCTAGAGGTGAGATGATTGTGTAACTACTAAGGGAATATATTGGAATAAGAGGGACTTATGGAATATATACAATAGATAGATTAATCATACGGATATACTAACATGGGTATTAGAGATAATAATTGTACGTATAAACACGGGGATTTGGGTTGTTTGAATACCTAATGATTATTATAGGTTATGTGTATACCTATTGATTGAATTATTGTGTGTATAACATACTGTGACACCCCGTCCAATTAAATATATGGTGACCAGTCCTGTACCAATTTAAAACAGAATATTCAGTTGGTTCATTCTTAGCATCACTGTTGAAAACCTTTTTAACATATTAATCACCTAATATAAAATTCAGCTAGGTGTCAAAATATTTCCAATTCTAGTAAAACCAAGTAAATCCATTTTCATTCAGTCTTAAAATATAAACCATTCACCACATATACGAATATAATAAATATTGAACATAAATCAAGTACTGAAATAAATAAGACTGGGTAAAACCTCCCAGATCAAAACTCTAAACCATAAAGGAAACTGAATACAATATCTCAGATAAAAGATTAGAAGTGAGCGACACATGCCCTAAATGATAAGCCTAGATGAAACTGAATGGAAAAGATAGATACATCTACTACAAGGACCTACAACTTCCACAACAGCTGCAGCACGTCTGACACTCTAATATCTAATTCTGGTTCCCGTGTGGCTGAGGACCTGGTAATATATATATATATATATATATATATATATATATATATATATATATATACGCATGTTAATTATCGAACTCTCACATGAGTTTCTCACCTCTCATCTATTGTGCACACCTAACGTACATCTAATATCCCCTAGTTATACCACCCAGTCTAACTAGTCAGAAACCATACTAATACTAACTATGCTCACTAGTAGTATTTCCGTATCGCCCATACAATATGCTATTCGGATAGTTTATCTCACATACTAAGTTTCATTATTCCCGTTCGAATGGTTAATCTTTTATCCACTAAGATTATTTTATTTCTCATTTCCACTTTATCTACTAGTTTCACAAAGTAGAAAGTTTTTCAAGTACACTCATATATATATATAGTCTCATCATCCCTATATATACACACTAATCCTGCACCCTTAGGTTAAGACCACTTGGCACAATGTAATGATTATTATTATTACCAAGTCTACTAATTTCACACAGTAGAAATATTTACATATTCATATATATATATATATATATATATATATATATATATATATATATATATATATATATATAGTCACATCATCCCTATACATATATATATATATACTAATACTGCACCCCCGAGCTAAGACCCATTAGTGCACCTATCAAGAAAATCCTGCATCCCCGGGTTAGCACCCATTAATGCACCTATCAATAATAATCCAGCACCCCGGGGTTATCACCCATTAGTGCGCCTAACCATAATAATCCTTGTACACCCGGGTTATCACCCATTAGTACACCTAACAATAATATCCTTGTATCCCCAGGTTATCACCCATTAGTACACTTAACAATAGAGTTCCTTCACCCCTGAGTTATCACTCATTAGCACGCTTAACAATAAGATTCTTACACCCCCGAGTTATCACCCATTAGTGCTCTTAATAATAATATCACATAATAGGCATACACACATCCTATTAAGATTCATAGGCATATTCCCAACCTATTCATACACTTCTCATACATATTTCATTCTCATCGCTACGTATAGTATAAATATTCAGATTAATACCTCTCTCGTAATTTCCAAGGCACATTCTCTCTATACCGAAATAAGAAAAGTATTAATTCTCACATACTTTCTCGAAATTCTTTCTTGTTTAAGTTTACTATCTGACAATTTCTCTCACTCCAATAAATCGATAAACTCAAAACTGGACTCTAAGAAAAATTCCTAGGTTCTCCAAGGTTCTGCAGCGGCACTAGAAATCTGCAGAAAATGAACCAAACTGAATCCCCCAGAAATTTAATTGGATCCCCCAGAAATGGAATCGTTTCCATTACGTCAGACCTGTTCTGCAATAGTTACGTTTTCACCAAATGGAATCGAATCCCCCAGAAATGGAACCGGTTCTATGACGTCAGACCTGTTCTGCAACAGTTACATTTTCACTATTTTTAACCCTAAAAACGTCTAAGGTTCATCACCCAACACCTCATCATCAAAATCCTATAAGTTCACGTTTGGGCAGAGTGCCAGTAGAAGTATGGCACGGTAAACTTTGTTGTGTCCTGCGTAATAGTTAAAGGTGGGGGACCAGTTACGATTACAAATATTGGAGAAGAATTGACATTATCGTATATATATTATGGGTGAAATATATATTGCACAACCAACTCTCTCGTATGAACGACACAAGGAGAGGTCGCATGTATCTAAAAGGATGATAAATCTACTAAAATGAAAATAGTAGGAGGCTAGATAGTGAATATCTAAGATATAGTTTAAGTAGTGAGACTTAATCAGTAAGGCGTGGGGAGGAACTTACGTGACAGGGTAACTAGGAGTTAAAAAAAACACATGTGAAGTGTTCATTATTAAGGGTATTCGATAGCGTACTATATGGGTGGTACGGAGTAGTTTACTTGGGAGCGCAGGGGTACGATGCGCAATATATATACCTCGTTGTTTGTACCTGGTATACTTTTTCCGAATATAGATGGGATAGTATTTATCTAGATGGGATAGTATTTATCTGCATATAGATGGGATAGTACATATAGATGGGATAGTATACTTTTTTCGAATATAGATGGGATAGTATTTATCAGTTCTCTAATATATATTTTGACACTACATATAGATGGGATAGTATTTATCTAGAAAATCTGAATCACATTCTCCTATATCTATCTCCGGTAATGTTAACAAAAACAACAATGGATTTTATAATGTTTCAGTAGTAATACACCCTCATAAAGACCCTTACACTAACAAGTCACTAATCAAACAAAAATTAAAAATAAACATCTAAGCATGCTCTTAATGAGAATACCATATACAGTTGGCCAGAAAGAGTGCAAATAATCGACCAGTAAAGGAACAAAGTTCAAAAGATTTAGATCATATATAAAGAAGGCCATTGGAGTAAAAGTTGGGGTCCAAAACTGTAAACCGAGAAATTGAGTGACGATGATTCATTAACTAGTTCGCATATATACTACACAGTACACACATTTTCTAAATTCAAATGCATAAACCAAGTTTCCTTCTTTGTGTTTCAAAATTTGATTCTTCCTGTTAGTCAACGTTATTATTTTGTTGCATTTTTCATTATGCAAAACAAAATTTAAAAATGTATAAACACATAGAATCATAATGAATGGTTTAAACAAATAGAATCGGAATATACGGGACACGTAGACTGAGAATTAGAATTTGAAATAGAATGACTAGCCCCTAAAAAATCAATAGAAACCAAAAGTATAAAAGTAAATTGGACATAATAACTGTTCGAAGAATTTCATTATTTTTTTCCTAGGAAGAAAAATCAAAATAAAACAAATGAATTACACATACATACATGTATATTGGGATTTAAGAATATAAAAATATAATAAATATGAGAATATCTGTTATTGTGATGTAGAACGATACCGTTACCAATAATCTCTGTTATTATGTCATTGACAAGCCGTTGGAAACCTCAAATATTATAGAAATAAATTTATTTCAGAAGATAGACACGATTACAAAAGGGACAAACATAAAGTTGAAGGTGATTTTGATTGAAACCACACTAAAGAAACAAACAAGTCTTAGAAACATAAAGTTGTGAAATCTTATAAATAGTAATTAGGGTTGCATATTTTGATCGAAATAACATTAAACAAACAATCGATCTCATCTGTCTTCGATTTGTAGATCGTGATTTGTGGTTTTTGATGATGAGAGAGAATAGATGATGGCGATTTGTGAGAGAGAGAGCGAATTGTGGAACATCGGTTGAGAAGAATAAGTGGTTAGGTTTTTAATTTTTCTTTTATTATCATGGTCGTGTTATAATGTTGTCACGATCATTTATCCTAACACGATTGTGACAACACACTTGTGAAGGTCTTTGACCTTGGCATGACCGTGACAATAGTGTGTCAAGGTCAAAGACCTAGACAAGGTCTCCGTATTTTTTTATCAAGGTTTTTGATCGTGACAACTCTTTGCGAGTGGAAGGTGATAAAAACCTATTTTTGGTATAGTGGAACTAAAACCAACTTTTATCTAAACAAAATGAACTCAAGCATCCTTTTTCATTTTATCGCCCTACGAGAAAGGTCCATTTCCTACCGACTAAGCTTAGACGACTCAATTATATTATGTTATTTATATTCAACCCCTATCTTTATTACATTTTCGTCACTTAAAAATAGTAACACCACCAGTTCCCCTCTTCTTAAATCTCCATAAATTACACTGAAACCCTAGCCAAAAGAGAGATACATAAATAAAACAAGACCTTGAGAGTCGTACGGAGAAGACTCACTCACATTGTTGTACCGTAAGTATTCTACGACCCTTAAACTGATTAATGGAACACATCTTGACTAATTATTAGCCAGAAAGAGGTTAGCTCAGGAATGAGATAGATCGACATTATATATTTTGATAGGCCTGGTCATCCCAAAAAACACACATGCAATTATGTACCCACTACCGATGTGTTAGATAGTGGGATGATGCCATCAAAGCACTCATATGCTAAAAATATACGAATGTTCTTCCACTCATGCTTGCCCATGTTAACTTTATAATTATTCCCCCACTACCTTGGAAAGTGGTATTTGTTTATTC
Organism: Sambucus nigra; assembly: GCA_949130495.1. Classification (NCBI taxonomy): domain Eukaryota; kingdom Viridiplantae; phylum Streptophyta; class Magnoliopsida; order Dipsacales; family Adoxaceae; genus Sambucus; species Sambucus nigra. Next base: position 46,321,067 of record OX422209.1, read on the forward strand.
TAGAAAGACAAATACACTGACATACCCTAGTGAATTAGTTATATTTATCCATAAACAGATATTCCCACGCCCATATTTAAGGAGGCAGGGAATAACCTACATGGATGGACTAATTGAGACTACCTACTCTCATTCTACGAAACTAATGCTATATACACTAACACTTGTAGAAGTATGCACCCACTTGGGATGAACTATGTAAATCCAGTCTCATCTATTTTCCTCTCCTCTCTCTCTAGATCTAGTTTTAAACAAGTATTGAGTCGATTTCCATCATTTTGTCTATTATCATTTGAGCTTATATACTTTAGTTAAGATCCAGTCAATATACCGGTTTTAGGCGAGAAAAAATATATCGTCCCGACATTCCACTCAAGCCTCATAAACCTTCGTTGCTAGAAATCCAATCAACGATAAATATTCATCTTCGAATGGAACCAAATTCATTTATTCGCCATAAATATTTTATGTTATCTCCGCATTTCGAGATCAAATTAGATTTCAAATCTTTTTTCCTCTATAATTTTCATGTTATTGAGATGTCTGAAATTCCAATAATTAATTTTTCAAAAATACCCTAAAAGTTTTAAAAACTATTTTTCTAACTTAAAAACTTTACAGAATATCAACAAATATTTTTGCTCATTTATAACAATTCTTGCCAAACAAAATCTGGTGAATACATCACATAAACCAAAATCACAACATATCAAAACTCACCAATACCTCATTATATGAGAATTAGTGCAATAGTGTAGCACATTAAGATGGTGTGGGTAGGAATGACGCATCTTTAAGACACACAAATACACACAGACCTACGTTTTTATATTTTGTCAATTCAGAATAAGACAAACTAAAGAAAAGAAGTAAAAATGCACTTTACAAAGACCCTATCATCATTGTGATATCGAGGAGTAATTGGGGAGTGGATTCTCCTTCTACGATGAAGATTATGTCCATAAGAGCTTGATGTATGCCTTTTTGTCTGTTTGGACAATTATTTCTTTTAAGCCCAATTATCTCTACTTCATGTTCATTCAGACGTTTCTTGTACTAATCAACACGTTATAACATTGCGTTCCAGGTAGGTGAGTTTGAAGGGGTGTCATCAGGAAATGATGCGTGTTAGGGCTTCAACGTTGGATTTGATTTCCCATGAGATCTTTTTAAATAATGAGCCAAGCTTGAGTTGTCATAAATAACTCAATTTATTTTTCGCCATACAAAGTAGGGTGTGATAAGTCGATCTGAGTCGAACAGTAGGCTGATAAAATTTTATTTGAAAAGAGTAGTGAGCTTGAAATGTTTCACAACTTTGTGCGTTTCTGTCATAATTCAAACTCAAGCAAACTTTTATCCAAATGAAGACAAACTGAAATTAAGTAACTTGATATTTTTATACAATTTTAGTAATTATCGATGATCGTACTAAAACTCTGACAAGTTCATAGTTGTCACGGTCATGTCACGGTTAACGTACTTAACAAGTTTTCCTTATCACGGACTTGTCATGAACAAAGTTCTTGATAATTTTGAGCAGTAGTATAGAAGAAACCGTTGGGCAGTATAGCCGCTGCCACTGCCCAACAGTAAATTATTACCTGTAGCAGCAATATATGATATATTTTATTAATAATTTACAACAACCAACATTCAATATTCATAATAACGAAACACTAAGAAAATATAAATATGAAACGCAATATATAAACCCAAATTTGAATGTTTAATACAAATTATTACATAATTTTCATTGATTATCAATTTGGATGAGAAAGTTAGGCCATACAATACACGAGCCAACATAACCCTCAATATTCCGTACGCCGAACTTCTTATTCAACGACACGGGTTCATTCTCTTTTCCTACCAATATTTCAGTGATTTGAACCCGACCCTTGTAAGTTTATAGTGGACAGTTATGCACCAAGCAACTTGGGCGTATATTAGGGCCCCTCAACCCCCTGGCTATTCTATCGCCTCTCGTAAGTCTAATAAATAGACTCTATCCCAACCAATCTAAATGGAGTCTGGACAGCTAGGATCGGGGTGGGGGTGGCGAATGAGTCATATGGATACTAGGGGGCAACGATGAGGGTGAGGGTGAGGGTGAGAAAGACAAAGTAGTGGTCCCCTCATCCACTGCTTTCTCCTTGCTTTTCCCTGAGCTGGACTCGGCTCGACCTTGAAGAGCATGCTTGACAAACAAAAACCTTATATTCAATATTTTTTCTAGGTTCTCAAACTTTTCTAAATCATTGGTCTACATTTCTACGACCTTGCATGCCAATCCAGTGTTGCTTAACGCAATACCGGTGAGACTTAACGTCCCCATCCGAGAGCTAACACCCGACACACGGCCTTTATGATCCCGATCGAGCACTTGCTAAGTGCATTCGTACTCAGAGACGTCTTTTCGGCATCACTCTTTGAGCGGTGGACTTCTTTCAGTTTTTCCTGAAACAACAAAAAAACATACGGTTAGATGATTTAATAAAAAAGAATGTGATTATAAATTTTTATTTTAATAAAGCACTAGAATAATATAAACTAATGACATTAGAATAATTCATATCCATACCATAAACCAAACTAAGAATTAGGTCAAATAATTGGAATGCTTATTACAAATCTAAGAATTATTTCATATTTGGGTTATATTATAGACTTTAAAATTATGCTTAAACTAATTAAAACCCAAATTAACATATTCAATATAATTAAACAACAAAGATTAATTCACCCCCCCCCCCCCAACACACACACACACACACAAATTATCAAATCCAAATGAATAAAGTATTAAACCGCCGTCCAATAATAATAAAGCACTAGAAGAACACAAATCCATATCATAAACCAAACTAAGAATTATTTTAATTAAATGGAATAGTTATTACAAATCTAAGAATTATTTCATATTTGGGTTATATCACGGACTTTCCCAAAAACTGATCAAACCCAAATGAATAAAGCATTAAATTGTCATATGATAATAATAAAGCCCTAGAAGATTGCAAATTAACGGCATTAGAAGAATACATATCCATGTCATAAACCAAAGTAAGAATTATTTCAAATAATTGGAATAGTTAATACAAATCTAAAAATTATTTTAAATTCGGGTTATCATCCAAAATGGATTGATATTCGGTAGGAGTATTCAATTCATCCACGCCACTGGTTAGCCGTTTTAGTGTGTGTAGGAGGATTGACCATGACTCATTATTGATATAATCCGAGTAAAACACTTTCTTGGCCTTTCGAAAAGCACAAACAAACGACTCATCGCTAACATGCTCGTTGCTCTTCATCTTGGACAAGTCGACCATCGTTAAATTGGTACCAGGATCAACTTTACAAGAATTTTTATCCTCAACTCTTACCCAATAACAGTAAAACACAACCTCTTTGAAGCTTATGTAGTCCAATTCAAATATATTTCGAATGATACCATAGTAAGTTATTTCAGCTTCAACGAGGTTTTTATCTTTTGCACTCGCTCGAAAATAAGTAAGAACTTTATATGAAATGCCCGAGTTCTATACATTTGTATTTTCCTCATACACCATCACACGTAATACATAACCATTCAATCGATACTTTTTATGCTCATGTACCCTGAAGGCTAGACGAGTAAGCCTTGATGTCGCATCACCCATCTTTAAGAGCTAATATTATAGATAAATTAATTAAATTATTTTAAAGATTTCTTATAATATATCATTTAATAAAAGACATTCTGATTATAATTACCTCGTGTGACACCCACAATATAAATTCGTTGTCAGATTATGCCATCATTCTTCATTTTTTATTGTTCCTACGTACATCATATATCTACATTGACCGTACCAAACATATTACAAAGTTAATCAAGAACAAAACTTAAAATAATATAAAAAGATAACATAAGATTTCTTTTTCCATTATTATACATTTTCATGAGTTTCAAATAGATAACGAGTTACTTGTTCACATTGTAAACTTGTTAATTTCACTCGCCTGCCCATCACATGACCACCCTCATCGATGAACTTATCACTGTTATCTACACTGCTTGGGTCAGGCATATATTTTAGAGCGAAGATCGATGACTCTACGGTAATGTATTCCTTTACAATTGATCCTATAATATACCGTCTATTGTTGACATAATCTTTAAAAACTTTCATCAACCTTTCAAGCGGGTACATCCATAGATATCTAACTGGGCCGCAAAGACATGCCTCGTCACATAAGTGTACCAACAAATAAATACATATGTCAAAAATGATAGGGGAAAGTACTTCTCCAACATACAAATCACTTTAGCTGTAGCTACTTTTGTGACCACTATGTGCTTTCGGTTGACTACCTTTTCACATAAAAGTGTGAAGCAGATACTAATTTGCATAATGGCCCTCTGCAAATCCGTATGCTTAGATAAACAATGCTAAAATAAAAAGGAACCAATTGCATGATCATATGCTAATCGTGGGACTTGCACGTATGTAAATTGTGGGTAGCATAATTAACAATCTTATGCAAGTTGGATGAAAAAATAGAGGGAACTTTCAAATTATATATTGTGTCTAAAAGCACCTTTCTTTCATCACTCATTAAAATAAATGCACTAGGGGGAATTATTTTCCGTCCGCTACTATCTTTTTTCAACCATAGTTGCGGTTTAGTTTAAACGATTTAAGGTATGTTCATGCATTTTCTTTATCATTAGAACGACTCCCCCCAAGGAATGTGCCCACAATATGTCTAATGGTGGTCTTCTCTGCATGAATTACATCCAATATATGATGCATCGGTTTACCCTTCCAATTTGTCAAGTCAAATAAAATTAACTTCCTGAACCACGCCTTTCTTGTCTTAGATTCATTCCCAATAGGGCACTTCTTATTCTTAACATTCTTCAATATTAGATTCTAACCTGACATATTAGGTCCACAATTAGAAGATTTTCACTCAATTTCTGAACATGAAAGTTTTCTCCGAGGTAGCCTATATTCAACCCCGCTCGGTAAAAAAATAATACTTTTCTCAAATCTAAAATAATGATCGGGGGTAAAAACCTCCTATGGGAATGGCATATAATTTTTCCACTACCGTTGAGACATTGAGATTCAGTCTTCTCACCACAATTAGGACACCCCTAATAACCATGTACTACACAATTGGATTATGTTCCATAAGCAGGGATATTTAATTACCCAAATCAACATAGCTTTCAGCATAAACTCTTCTTTTTTACAAGAGTCGAATGCTTTGACACCCTCTTCCCGTAATTCATTTAATTTTTCTACCAAATGAGCTAAATAGACATCGATGTCTTCGCTTGGTTCATTTGGCCCAGGTATCAATAAAGATAGCATCAAAAATTTTGGTCTCATACACTCTGAAAAAGGGAGGTTGAGGGTGATAGGATCACTGGGCATACACTTTGATTGGTGCTTAGATTTCAAAATGGATTGAAACCATCTATTGATATTGTCAAACGAATGTTTTGTTATTCTCGAGCAAAATCAGGATACTCATAATTTATCCTCTTCCAAACTATGGAGTCAATAGGACGACGCATGATATTATTCCCTACTTCTGCACTAGCATGCTAAGTCATTTCCTCCTTTATCCATGGTAGTGTGAAAAATCGCTACAACCATGGCCCAACTGGAAAATATTTTAATACCTTTTAAGGCACTTTTAAGATGTACCTTCCTTGCCAGTAGATTACACCTTTTTAAGTTCCTCACGTACCGAACACCGATAGATATTTTCATACTCTTTTCGGTGTAATATGCAATCATACATAAAAGAATGAATTGATTTATACTTTATTCCCAAACCTTTTAAACGGTTCTTCATACATGATAGCTATTTGGAAGCGTATTCTTCTTGGGTAGCAAACCCTACACCCAATGCAAAATTCTTGTCACGCTATTATCACACAAACCATATTGGGTCTTCTAACTATGCAAACCAACCACGGTATGCAAAGTTCTTTGATCTTTATCACAACCAAGGGACGACAATTGGGTCGCCTTAAATTTCAAACTTTGATAGTCATCGTCAAGATTTATCCCAATATCTTCATGAGCACCTGAACCATCTACATCGTCAGTGACCTCATTTTCTTTCACTTCATGAACTCCATAAGCATCATCAACAAAATTCTCTAATATATTATCATCCCAATTGTCCTCCTGGCATTGTACATCTATCCAACTTTATGATTGTTGTGACGGTTGCTCGGGGATAAAGGGAGCATGCAATTCCCAATGAAAAAACCAAGACCTATAACTAATTTGCATACCCATCTTACGAGATGTAGTTCAACTATTTTTCACTAAAGCACCTTACCATTCCTATACCTTGCATATTGACATTGCAACTCTTCATCATTAATACATTTCTTTGAATAAATTCATTATCACCTCCACGATATTCATCCCCTAGTCTATTTGTCTCACCCATAAACTCTTTGTATAGAGGGTATCCCATTACATCTACTATGAACAATCACATATTATGGGTAAGAAGCATATATTCATTGATTAGTATCAACAGAAGTGTGAACAATTCAATAACACTAGGTTAGATACTATAAAACCTAGTGCGTTTGAAAATGTTCAGTTTCAATATTTCAAAATTTGAATTAAGTAGCGCGTTTGAAAAAAATACTAGTGCATGAGATTTGAATGTGACTAAACAACATATCAACATATCAAATAAACGATTTGAACCTATCCTAAAAACCCTAAAATTCGCATGAAGAATCTACCTTCTACTTATCACACATACTAGTGCATGAGATTTTTTAATTCAATCTTAGAATTTTGGTGATACACTTAAAATTCTAATCAGAACACGAAACTCCCTATCTTCATATGCCTATAAAAATATTTCCCCTTTTTCCTATAAAATATAGACAAGGTTTAATAAATGGATTGAGATATATACAAGGTCTATAAATGATTTAAGACATAAATAAGAGGGGTAAAGGCATTCACGATGCGATGACATCGCATGAAGTGAAGATGCAATCTTAATTGTTTAATTCAGAAGCATTGAATAACAAACACATACTGAAATACACGAAACTAATTTTATAAATCTATGTCAATTTCCTGCCTCAAAACATTCTCTACATATCGAAAGAAACTCCATTTTCATTTTCTTAGGATATTACTTATTAGTTTGACAATTTGTTTTGAAATTCGATGAATATATCTCAGAGGATAGTGTGGGAGTTGTTAATATATGATTTTTGGGACATAAGAAACATGTACAATTTTCTCTTATATATATTTTGGCACTACATAAATGGGATAGTATTTATCAAGAAAATCTTAATCACATTCTCCTTAATCTATCTCCGGTAATGTTAACAGAAACAACAATGGATTTTATAGTGTTTCAGTATTAATACACCCGCACAAAGACCCTTACACTAATAAGTCACTAATAAAACAAAAATTAAAAATAAATATCTAAGCATGCTCTTAATGAGAATACTACATCTAATCGACCAGAAATAGTGCAAATAATGGACCAGTAAGGGAACAAAGTGCAAACATTTTAGGTCATATATAAAGAAGGTCATTGGAGTAATAGTTGGGGTCCAAAACTGTTAAATAAAGAAATTGAGTGACGATGATTCATAAAACGGTTTGCAAACATACTACACAATACACACATTTTCTAAATTCAAATGCATAAACCAAGTTTCCTTCTTTGTGTTTCAAAATTTGATTCATCTTGTTAGTCAATGATACTATTTTGTTGCATTTTTCATTGTGCAAAACAAAATTTAAAAATGTATAAACACATAGAATCAGAATGGATGGTTTAAACGGATAGAATCAGACTATACGGGACACGTAAAATGAGAATTAGAATTTGAAACAGAATGACTAGTCCCTAAAAAATCAAAAGAAACCAAGAGTATAGAAGTAAATTGGACATAATATGTGTTCGAAGAATTTCATTATTTTTTTCCTAGGAAGAAAAATCAAAATAAAACAAATGAATTACCCATATAGACATGTATATTGAGTTTTAAGAATATAAAAATATAACAAACATGAGAATATATGTAATTATGTCATTGACAAGCTGTTGAATACATTAAATATTAATGAAACCAATTCACGTCAGAAGATAGACATGTTTATGAAAAGGAGAAACTAAAGTTGAAGGTGATTTTGATTGATACCACACTAAAGAAACAAACAAGTCTTAGAAATATAAAGTTGTGAAATCTTGCAAATAGTAATTAGGGTTGTATATTTTTATAAAAACCGTATTTAACAAACAAGCGATATCATCTGTTTTTTATTTGTAGATGGCGATTTATGGTTTGTGATGGGGATTTGTGTGTGAGAGCGAGAGAGAACAAGCGATGGAGATTTGTGTGTGTGTGTGTGTGTGTGTGTGTGTGAGAGAGAGAGAGAGAGAGAGAGAGAGAGAGAGAGAGAGAGAGAGAGAGAGCGACTAAGAGAGAGAGGGAGAATTATGGAACATCGGTTGAGAGTAATTAGTGGTTAAGGTTTTAATTTATCTTTTATTATCATGATCATGTCAGAATGTTGTCTCGGTCTTTTACCCTAACACGATTGTGACAACACACTTGTGAAGGTCTTTGATCGTGGTATGATCGTGACAATAGCGTGTCAAGGTCTCCTTATTTTTTCATCAAGGTTTTTGACTGTGACAACTCTTTATGAGTGGAAGGTGACAAAAATCTATTTTTTTGGTGTAGCGGAAGTAAAGCCAACTTTTATCTAAACAAAATGAACTCATGTATCGAGTTTCATTTCACCACCCTACGATAAAGGGCAATTTCCTATCGACTAAGCTTAGACGACTCAATTATATTGTGCTATTTACATTCAACCCCTGTCTTTATTACATTTTCGTCACTTAAAAATAATAACACCACCAGTTCCCCTCTTATTACATCTCCCTAAATTATACCGAAACCCTAGTCAAAAGAGAGATACATAAACAAACAAGACATTGAGAGTTGTAGGGAGAAGACTCACTCGCATTATTGTACCGTAAATATTTTACTACCATAAACTGATTAATGGAAGACAATTCTTTATACATGATAGCTATTTGGAAGCGTATTCTTCTTGGGTAGCAATCCCTACACCCAATGCAAAATTCTTGTCACGCTATTACCACATAAACCATGTTGGGTATTCTAACTATGCAAACTAAGTTTGGTATGCAAAGTTCTTTGATCTTTATCACAACCAAGGGACGACAATTGGGTCACCTTAAATTTCAAACTTTGATAGTCATCGTCAAGATTTATCCCAATATCTTCATGAGCACCTGGACCATCAACATTGTCAGTGACCTCATTTTCTTTCACTTCATGAACTCCATAAGCGTCATCAACAAAATTCTCTAATATATTATCATCTCAATTATCCTCCTGGACTTGTTCATCTATCATACTTTACGATTGTTGTGACGGCTGCTCGGGGACAAAGGGAGCATGCAATTCCCAATGAAAAAACCAAAACCTGTAACTAATTTGCATACCCATCTTAAGAGATGTTTTTCAACTATTTTTCACTAAAGCACCTTACCATTCCTATACCTTGCATATGGACATTGCAACTCTTCAACATTAATACATTTTTTTGAACAAATTCATTATCACCTCCACGATATTCATCCCTCAGTTTATTTGTCTCACCCATAAACTCTTTGTATAGAGGGTATCCCATTACATCTACTATGAACAATCACATATTATGGGTAAGAAGCATATATTCATTGATTAGTATCAACAAAAGTGTGAACAATTCAAGAACTCTAGGTTAGATACTATAAAACCTAGTGCGTTTGAAAATGTTCAGTTTCAATATTTTAAAATTTGAATTAAGTAGTGCGTTTGAAAAAAAAAACTAGTGCATGAGATTTGAATGTGACTAAACAACATATCAACATATCAAATAAACGATTTGAACCTATCCTAAAAACCCTAAAATTCGCATGAAGAATCTACCTTCTACTTATCACACATACTAGTGCATGAGATTTTTCAATTCAGACTTAGAATTTTGGTGATACACTTAAAATTCTAATCAGAACACGAAACTCCCTATCTTCATATGCCTATAAAAATATTTCCTCTTTTTCCTATAAAATATAGACAAGGTTTAATAAATGGATTGAGATATATACAAGGTCTATAAATGAACTGAGACATAAATAAGAGGGGCAAAGGCATTCACGATGTGATGACATCGCATGAAGTGAAGATGCAATCTTAATTGTTTAATTCAGAAGCATTGAATAACAAACACATATTGAAATACACGAAACTAATTTTATAAATCTCTGTCAATTTCGTGCCTCAAAACATTCTCTACATATCGAAAGAAACTCCATTTTCATTTTCTTAGGATATTACTTATTAGTTTGACAGTTGTTGGCAACAGTTTGTCTTGAAATTCTATGAATATATATCAGAGGACAGTGTGGGGGTTGTTAATATATGATTTTTAGGACATAAGAAACATGCACAATTTTCTGTTATATATATTTTGACACTACATATAGATGGGATAGTATTTATCTAGAAAATCTGAATCACATTCTCCTTAATCTATCTCCGGTAATGTTAACAAAAACAACAACGGATTTTATAATGTTTCAGTAGTAATACACCCTCACAAAGACCCTTACACTAACAAGTCACTAATAAAACAAAAATTAAAAATAAACATCTAAGCATGCTCTTATAGGAGAATCGAATCTATAATATTTCGAATTGCCAATGTATGCCTCGAGTGTTGTGTAGAATAATAAAATAATACAAGATATATGTAAATCAACAATTAGGACTTGTCTATGCCCACGGGGAAAAATGGGGTGGTTTTTTACTCTCAACTGAACAACTTGGAGTGTTGGGATTGCTAGCTTATAGTACAAGTCGAGTTAACCATGGTGTTGTGTTTAATTGTTCACATGTACCCTCATAGTGGGGGTCTTATTTATACATATGATGAGTCATATTTATGTACAATGCTTAGGATATTAAGTTTACCTCCATTCGACCTATTTTTGATTGATCACCTTTGAAATGGTTAAACTAGAATATAACTCCATCACATGGAATTATGCTTTGTGTTACTATGCGTGTTGAAGAGTCCTAATATAGCCAGTCATGACTAAACTTAATCGAGCTAACCTTGGGGTATTTTAGGTAGTGAATGTCACGTGTCCTGCTTTGTGCCAAGTCATCTTCATTTCCTTCCACTCGTGATTAATCTCTGTTCATCTTCTTAACTAACGAGACAAGATCGAGCTTTTCATAAATAACTCGATTTGTTTGTCGTCTTAAAAAGTAAGGGAGTGATACGTCAAGCCGATTTGAACAATAGGCTAATAAAATTTGATTTGAAAAGAATAATGAGCTTCAAATATGTTAAAACTTTATCCGCTTATATCAAAATTCAAAGTCAAGCAAACTTTTATCTAAATGAATACAAACTGAAGTCGAGTAACTTTGTATTTTTATATAATTTTAATATGATTATCGATGATGAACTATATGGTCAATAGCTTGGCAATATTTTCAACGTTGATTAATTAATTCAACCAGTCGAATTCAAATTTTATCTGAATAAACACGATATATATTCGAGGACCTTTGGTTCCCCAATCGACTAAGCCAATTACAGCATTTGTTTTTTCCTCTTAGTGTTGAGTTAATATTTGATGTTTTTTTCCCCTCTTAATTTTAAAAATTAGTTAAAATTATACATTAAGCATTAAGAGGCAAGTTCCCTCCCAAATGCTTATTGCTTAACGTTGAATTTTTTTTAACGAAATTTCATTTCAATTTGACCCTTATTGTATTTGCTAATGGGTAATAAATAAAGCAAATTAGTGAATTGTTAGTAATATCAAAATGATCAAATTAATGGTATTCAACATTCAGAGCGTCAGATTTCAGCATTTTTAGTAGGGATGACAATGAGTTGGGTATAGGGTGGGTTTACTAAATCCCAAACTCGCCACATGAAAAAAATTAACCTTCTCCGCTTCGCACCCCGAGGCGAGTTTAGTTTAACCCACCTCGAATTTGATTAAATGTAAACGTCCTAAATTTTGCCCCTGCCCCGCCCAGTTTACATTACACGGGTCAAAAACTCGCTCGCGACGGGCTAAAACCTGCATACTAAACCTCTAATGATTTGTTAACTTATATATATATATATATATATATGTATGTATAAGTTATTTCTAATTTTTCTCCGTGTTTACTTACAAATTCGTTATTTTTCTGTGTTATCTTACATATTCGTTATTTCTAATTTTTCTAATTTTAACTCTCAATTACATTTTCACCTTCAGATTCAGTTTTTACATATTTTGTAAACCTTTATTTTTCCGTGTTTGACGTTTTTTTACATTAATAGAACAATTTCAATGTGTAGAGAACATGCGAGTCTTACAACTTAAGAATTAGGTTTTCTTATGTTTTTTAATTGCCTTCGTTATTTGATCAGTTTAATACTGAATTTTATCTGTTATTATATTCAGGTAGTAAAAAAAAACTTTATTTCTCCGTGTTTGACGTTTTTTTACATTAATAGAACAAGTTCAATGTGTAAAGAACATGTGAGTCCTACAACTTCAGAATTAGGTTTTTATATGTTTTTCGATTGCTTTTGTTATTTGAACAGTTTAACTCAGAATTAGGTTTTTATTTGTTTGACATTTTTTTACATTAAAGAAAGAGGTTCTAGAGTTTGAAGAGTCTAAGCGTGTGCTTGAGTCTAGGATTAGTGAATTAGAGGAAAAATTAAGAGACTTGATGTAATACCCCGTATTTTTATGCTATATTAATTTGGGGATTTATTAAATTTAATGTGAATTAATTATTTAATATAAATCCGAAAATTAATTATGTTATAATTATTAACGTGATAAGAGTTAGTAATTATGAAAAATTTGTTGAATATTACTATTGAGCAAAGTAATATATAATATTGGTTATATTAAATGTCACGAGTGAATAAATGACAATTTTGGCAATTTGAGTCAGGACGCGCCCGTGTCGAGTCGGGAAGCGCCCGTGTCGCGTCGGGACTAAATATTGATAAATAAAAGTGAAATATTTGTAAGTTATCTGTATGGTCGTTTTGAGTGCGACAACGCGTCCGGAAGGGTCGAGATAGTCAGAAAAGTGTACCCGGGGGTTTAGTTTGTCTTCTAGGGTTAGAATAACCAAAGACAAGTGAAGGCCATAGGAGAGGAAAGGAGAGAGATCCCAAAGCAATCCAAGGCCCAAAATCCATCCGTTTGCACCGCCACCACCACCAACGCGTAGATCGCGAGACGGGGAACGCAAACACACCAAAATCATCCGCAAATCAGAACATCGAAAATCCTAAGCAAGTGTTTATCTTGCTTATTTCGTTTATGCATCACTCATATTAGTCTAGGAATGATTAGGATGAGTTCTATGGAAGAAAAAACCAATTTGAGATAGGAAATTGCATGTAGTGATGATTTAAATGATATTCTGGAAACCCTTTGTCATGTAGAGGATTAAACCACGAAATTATGATGTATTATAAGAAGGAAATTCTGGAAAAGATTGATTAGAACCATGTTTAAGAAATTCTAGGGTTCTTGAGATTTTTATGAAGTTTTTGCCCATAAATCCATGATTAGTGACCAAAATTTACATGCTTGATGTAGGGAATGCATAATATGATATTAGGATGTTAGTAGTACAAATTTTTGGGCGTTTGGGAATGCAAAACCTGAATTTGGATGAAGTTATGTGTTAGAACCCGTAACTGCAGAACTCGCCATACCTTCTTGATCGATCGGTCGAGCCAAGAGCTTCGATCGATCGAAGGTTCGATCGATCGAGCCCCTAACCTCGATCTATCGACCCCTCCTGGCAGACTTAAGTTTCCCCTTTTAAAATTGTTGAATTGATTCGAAATGAAGAAAACTCCTTAGACGTCCTTGTTAAAATAAATTGGGAGATAATTATGACCAGTAGAATTCATTAATGAATAAGAGACCTTTAATGTAAGGCGAAACACATATTTTTGGAGTGTTTATATCTAAGGAATGATGGAATTTTGTATTAAAGGGAGAGATTACGTAAAAATGGTTACGATGGAAAATAGATGAATACCTACTGAGTTTTTATACTTGGGAGGATAGAGTCCATGAGGGTTATGTAGTAAGTTGGAATAATTACCCCAAATTAAAGTTAAAGAAGAACCGTTATACGTGATAACTAATAATGAGATATGAGGACAAATGTAGTAACTATGGGATTTGAGATGTACCTAAAATTGATATGGTAATAATAGTATAGTTATATGATTGTGTATGCATATACTATCTATGTGTGAAAATCGTGCCCGCGCTACTTGCTATCCTTGAGGTTACCGCGCTGGGGCAGTCTTATCTCGATGGGACCTTTATGGGGGATATTGACTTGCACCCTAGAAGATAGATATCCTTCGTACAGGCTATCGAATCGATAGTTCAGACGGTCCTAAGAGACGTGGGGGCATGTGCCATCCTCTTAGAGACTTGGAATCTATGCTTCGCCTCAATATTGTTTGTGTATGTGTTAATACAGTTCGTGAGTGATTCCAAACTTGTATTCCCCTTTGTACGAGAGATACGGGGATTGGATAGCAGAGTATGCACGCACCATAATTTTTATGTGGGGTGCTGTTAGAATATATATACTATACGAGTATTTAATATATATATGAAATTCTGAAATTTGGAACTGATTACTGTGTTATGGTAAGTAAGAAATGAATTTTGACTTTAAATTGGAAATACTTGTTGGAAAAGTATAATATGACACTGGAAAACTTTATTGATAAATAAAGTTAAAAAGAGAACTTTGTTACCAAATGAGATTTTACTTTTAAACAATTACATCGTTCAGTTTTAAATCTTACGAGTAAACTAAGATAAGTTAAATCATTGGGAAGTTTAGTGCGATAAAAGATAGATAATCCGTTGGGAAGGTTAGTACGATAGGCGTGCACATTAAAAGAGAGGTGAGAATTTCTCAAGAGAGTGCCGCACTAATATGTTGTTGCATTTGCCTGTAAACAATTTAAATACTTGCTAAACGAATTTTTAAATCATATACACTATCGGGCTCTGACCCGTTTCTATTTCTCTTTCTCTCTTGTATATATATATATATATATATATATATATATATATATATATATATATATATATTACAGGTTCCCAGCCACAGGGGCGTCTTGCATAGGATCCTTTGGTAGGAACGTGCTGCAGCTTAGGTGGAAGTTGCAGGCCACTTGCTTAGACGACTTCATTTACTTGATTCCACTTCTAGCATTCTCAGTTATTGTGGCATGTGTCGCATTTTCCATTATTTAGTTGTTTATTTGGACATTGTTATTCAGATATTTCTAGTATTGTCATCTTGGGATGTATTACTGTTTGGATGTTTTAATTTAAGTTTTAACGTTGGGATTTAGTTTTTGAATGTCTAAATTATTTGGATTATATGTTCCAGGATTATTGTGGCGTGATTCGTTTACTATTGTATTGTAGTTAATAATTAAATCTTTGTTTTCAAAAATAAAAATTTGGAAAGTAATGTTAAAAAAAATGGTTTTGACACTTAGCTTAATTAATTAGGGTGTTTAAATTTGGAAAAAGTTATTTTTACGACAGTGATGCTGAGAATGAACCAACTGTTCACCTTGATTTAATTTAATAAATGAGTGATCGCCCGGTATTTAATTAGGCGGGGTGTCACACTTGAGTAAGCTAAAGTTTGATTTGGAGGCTAGATCGAAGAAGTTGGATAGGATGTTAGGTACCGTCCAAATCATGGGAGGTAGGTTTTGTATAGGTTACGATGATCATGTTGCTCCCATTCCCAAAGCTAATATCAATCGCGTGAGAGAGCCCACTAGGAACGTTAGGAGAGGTCGACATTTTGGTAATCATTCCCGTTGTGTTTATACTTGCACTCATTGCGGTAGGAAAGGTCACCTTAGACATTTTTTCTATGACCTTAGTAATTCTCCTAGGAAATTAAGGAATAAAGTCGTATAGGTTCCCAAAACCTCCATGCGTCATGTTACGCCTAGTTGGGTTAGGAAATCAGACTTAGAGGCTTTAGGAATTAAACTTTATGGTTCTTGTTTGGTTGCACTTTATTTTTCCCACGCTAGATCTAAAGGATAATTGTGTTACCATGTTTGTCATACGCTAGTCTTTGCATCATGATATATATCTTGCTAGTGTTGTGACAAGTGTATCCTTTTGTATTATATTTTTCATTTATTTGAGTCTTATTTGAAAAATACAAAAACATTTTATTTTTGATAAAATTTTTTGAACAATACAAAAAGATTTTTGTCATTAAATATTTTTGAGAAAAATAGAAAAAGATTTTATTTTTGGGTCATAATTATTAATGGGCTGAATGATCTTAACCATTGTTTATATGGGGGTTGTTTCGAAGTTGATATGCATTTGGATTCGACTTTGTATATATGTCATATTTGGACACATGCACGAGTTTATATTAATGTTTCACATCTCAAGCATATTTGAGTTTGGTGAGACATTCTTATCTCAATTTTGTCATCTATGCGTAGGTAGACTTAGGAGGAGGTGTGCATGTAAGAACCATTTACCATGAGGATTAATATTGGATATATTGAAAAATGATGAGTGTTCACAGGAAAGGGCTGTGAGAGTACAATTAACTTACCGTGAAAGCCACGTTTAAAAGAGTCCGATAAAAATTAAGGCAACAAAAAGAATCATATGCCAAAATGGGCCAATTAGTTTATGTTCATTCCAAAAGAAAGGAAAAATATATATGAGGGAGTTTGGATGGATATATCTTATAAATCGTATCATGACGCTATTATTTGTAGAATCATCAATATTCTGGATTTGTTTGCGTGTTGATTATTTAGTTCATTTAGCTCAATATATGAATTGTCACGTATGGTTAAAACTAAGTTTGATGATATTTAGCTATCAATTAGATCTTCTTGAACGTTTTAATGTGTCGGATTATTCATTTATTGTAGTCCACGCCCATTCACTCCATATCCATGTTTGAGCACATTGATACTATATCAGCATGAAACTCTCATTGTTTTACTTGTTTTATTTTTCTGTTTTGAGTCTATTTTGTTATTGTTTGGTATTTTCAGTTGATGTTTTCAAAAAACATTTCAGTAGACGAAACTTCATAATTTTTAGAACTGGAATTGAGAAATTTTGATGTCGTACAAATGACATCTAGACCTCGTTCAAGCGATAAGTCCAAGTCGCTTGATGTATTGATCTCGAGAGGTTCACGCAACTGAATAAAAAGTGTCTGGTATGGGTCTCGAGAATGGTAGCGCAAAGGTCGTTTGAAGGGTTTGATCGTGTGAGAGCTTACTATTTTACACTATTTGAGGTCACTTGACGGCTTGTTCGAGTGACATGCAAAGTCGTTCTAATGACAATGCCTTGTCGTTCGATCGACCTTGAGGATTTGTTAAGGATTCTTCTATTTTAGTACCCACTTCATGTTGATATACTTTTTAGTACTGCTGGGATTGTTTGGGCAGTTTATGCAGTATTTGAAGATTATGCATTATGGATTTTACTGCATTATCCATTTAGTCACATCATCACAGATTTTTATGATTCATATTTTGTGACTGTTTACTAACTCCGATTTGGTACATTGTGATTATTTTTATTTGGAGGTTTATGTTTATCTAGATATGCTTTATTGGTTATTTGATTCTAGATGTTTAGTGATTTGTTTATTTTTTTCACTTATTGTCTATTCGAGATAAAAGGGGGGAGAGATGTATGTGATGTAGGGATAGAGTTTGTTTGATGAGCACACACAGTTTTATTGCATTACAAATTGATATCATATGCTTTCATGCATATATATTGATATTAATTAGTTTGCACAATTTGATATCTTGATTTCAATGTTGTTTTCAAATTGGTATCAAAATATTTTGCTCACGTGTTTTAACAAATGATTTGATTTTGATTTTACAAATTCGTATTGATATTTCACATTGGTATCATAATGCCTTATGTTTGTTCCTCTATACTTCACTGGGTATTTGTCTATTTTATGTGTCCAGGTATGCTTTAGAGATTTGAGATTTCAAGACTACATCACATTCAGACGGCTCATGCTTGTCGGACCATCATATACTAGTCTTGTCCTGTAATTTTTTATTTTTGGTTTTATAGGATGGGATTTAAGCGTCATACGGCTTAACGGTCGGACTTAGCCATTTCACTATTTGGGTTTTATCCCGGAATAGTCAAAGTGGGAGATTTATGAGGACAAAATTTCCAATTGAGTCCATTGTAAGTATTTGATTTATTCCTAGAATAAAATTCATTTGAGTCATAGATAGATTTTTAATTGTCCCGATCCCACACAGTCTATGATGTAATAAAGTTTATTGAAGACGTTGTAGCCAAGCTTCAAAGTTAAATCATGCCGAGTTTAATGGTGCATATTTCTCGTCTTCATTTAAATTGCATTCTGAAATCGCTCAGGAATGAATTCATAATGTGTATAAGACTCAGAATATGTTTTAGGATGTTATTTTTATTAAAAAGGGTTTTTAAAATGTTTAAACTTCGTTTATTCTGAGATAAGGATTGTTTTGAGTTCTGTTTAAAATAATCCAACTAGATAAGTCCTAGCCTCATAGAGTTTGAGTTACAATAAAATAGTGCTTCTCAACGTAGCAGTCTTATACTTTATCATCGACTCTGGTCATCCTTATCTTGATAGATCGGGTATAGGGAGCCATCTAGATCGACTCGTTTGCCAAGTGACACGCTATTGTAATTTTTTACCCCACACTAAGATTCTTAGTTCGATTTCGAATCTGATTAGTTTTCTACATTTTTTTATGAGTGAAATGAGAACTTAGTCGAAAAAAACTGGTTCAGTAATTTTAAAATCATAATCGAACTATTACAGAGAAAATGAAATCAATTCAACTCAACGCACCTGATTTGTTTCGATTTATCAGTTTTTTCGGTTCCATTGCACACCCCTAGTGATTGATTACATTGGGTCTCTTTTAACATGCATGGATAAATGCAAAGGAAGATTCCAAGTGATGGAGTTCTATTCTAGTTCAACCATTTTAAAGGTGATTAACTCCGAAAGAGGCTGACTACAACTGAATTAAATCTCCCAATTATTATATATAGATAAGACTCATCATTTGTATAAGTCAGATCCCCACTACAAAGCAGACATAACACTAGTGTACACTCGAGTTTGACTCTAAGCTAGCAACCCCATCACTCCAAGTAGTCTATTCGATAATAAAGAAATTATTTATTTTCTCCTATCGACGTAAGTGCAAGAACTTGGAAATGAGGCAGTGCACCTCTCCTCCCACCCCACACGTCCTTTTAGGAAAAACGTGGAGAAGTGGTATTTAGTAGTGACATGTGGTCCTCACCTTGTTCTCTTTGAAAATAATGGAGTCGACGGTCTATTTTACACAAAACACACAAAAGAAGTGGTAGGCCTCCATAGAGACCTAGGGATGGCAAGTGGTCTACATTTTTAACCAAAGAGTCAAAGGTCCGAGGACTGTGTTATCGAGTGGAAAGGTGTCAGGCACCCTATCTTCCCTTTCAGTCTCAAATGTAGATATGAAGCATTTATATTAGTATGTTATATTGTTAAAAAATAATTAAGTGAAAATATTTACAATGTACCTAGACTTTGCAGTGCAGTGTGGGGTGTGTGTATAATATAGGCAAAGGGTAAATATTTACAAAGTCGGACTTGTTCACTCGTACGACAGTCCTAATGATACTACCTACTCGCACGGATCATTTAAAAGCCCACGTAGTTTGCAAACAAATAAGATGATTTATCTCTTATAGAGGATTGATACGAGAGATTTATACATTATTTTATCTTTCAAGGTATTTTA
The DNA here is from genome assembly GCA_949130495.1 of Sambucus nigra. NCBI lineage: Eukaryota > Viridiplantae > Streptophyta > Magnoliopsida > Dipsacales > Adoxaceae > Sambucus > Sambucus nigra. The sequence continues at coordinate 46,341,079 of OX422209.1, forward strand.
GAGTGACACCTAATCTGAAGATATGAATGATATACGTTTTTAAACATGATTTATTTACTCATAAGTCACTTGATGATGATATAATGACCAAACTTCTGACATTAAGAACAAAATAGTGGATAAAATACCCATATCTAGTAATCATTTAACCTATATGAGAACATTTTGTGGTTTTGGAACCTTTTTGTTTAGCTTTTAGATTTTTTGAGAATAAGGATGGAAATAGATTATTATGTACAAGATTCGATTTGAGTTTTTGAGACCAGGTTTCTCTAATACACCTAGGTATCCACTGTAGCCAGAATCAAAGTCAATGTAGTTTGGACCTGATCTTTAGAGGAAAGTCAAGTCTAAAGGAAGGAAGGAATGGGTAAAAGAGTATTTTGGGGTGGTGTTGCATCACAAAACCATCCTTTTATATCAAGACATCAAAATGAAAGATTGAGCAGTAGTGTATCTGTAATGTTACACGTGCACCTTTACATTTTGGCAGCATTTTGACTTGGAATCAACCATTTATAGAGTGGATTTAAGGTTACTTTAAAATAAGTACCTTTAAAGGGAAATAATAAAAAAAAAGATAAAAAAAGTTTTTTTTTCTTTTGGGTTTGAATGAGAAAGAAGAAGTTAGGTTTGGGGGTTATAACTCTAGATTTAAACTTGGAAGGGGTTTTGAAGGTAAAAGAAAATAGTTTTGGGGTTCTTTTGAAGAGAAAGCACTTATGGGAAGAGATCTACCATGTAAGAGCGAAGTTACTGCTTTCTGAAATGGGAGGTGAGGGCCCCTTTTTATTAAAAAAACTACCAGGGGCATAGTTCCATTAAGATTTTTGACAGAATCAATCGGCCATAGGTGTTGTACACCACGACCACTCAGTCAAACGAATTCTTCCTTGGTTTTTGGGCTTATTCTGGGCCAGTTTGGATTTATATGGAGGATTTATTATTGGGACTTTTAGGCTTTGGGGCCTTATAGTGAGCTATTTTGGGTTTGCTTGAGGCTTACATTCATTTGGGACTTTGGGAGACCATGATAAATAGTGTTACATTTATGGAGCTCGATGGGGTTTCTATAGAGCCCCTCAAGCGGAGCTCATTTCTGAACGAACGTTATTCTAAAGAAAGACATATGTTATGTGATGATGGATGAATTTCATTTTTTGGTTGGGAATTATGTTCCCTTGAAGAGTTAATTTATATGAACGTTCCTTTGAAATGATTGTGAGAGGATTGTAGTGCTTGCTCGATCATCTTCTTGATATTTGGGATATATCTAACGTCTGTGGGAGAAGATGGTACGTTACGATATACCTTGTCAATTTTTAACGTCCGCATGGCATGCGGTGTTTTGATAAAATACCGAATTGATTAAAATAATTTGCATTAGGCAGGGTGTTTGACGAGACACCAGATTGGCTGAAACCGTTCCTAGAGACGATGTGTTTGATGCAACGTCATATTGATTGAAACTATCTGCATGATATGAGGTGTTTGACGAAACACCTAATTAATTGAAATCATTTGCATGAGACGAGGAGCTTGTTGAAACATTTGATTAATTAAAATCGTTTGCATGAGACGGAGTGTTTGATGAAACACTAGATTGATCAAAATTATTAGAATGGGACAGAGTGTTTGATGAAACACTAAAGTGATTGAAATCGGTCGCATAAGACGGGGTGTTTGATCAAACACCAGGGTGATTGAAATCGTCCGCATGAGACGGGGTATTTGACAAAACACCACATTAGTTGAAATCATCTACATGAGACGGGGTGTTTGACGGAACAACAAATTGATTAAAAATTTTGCATGAGATGGGGTGTTTGATGAAACACAAAATTGATTAAAATCGTTTGTATGAGATGCGGTGTTCGACAAAACATCAGACTGATTGAAACCGTTTGCATAAGATGGGGTGTTTGACGAAACACTAGATTAATTGAAATTGTCCTCATGAGATGGGGTGTTTGACTAGACACTAGATTAAAATTGTTCTCATGAGACAAGGTTCAAAGAAGGGAAGAGTTGGTTTGCAAATAAGGGATTTTTTATTTAATCATGGAATTGATTTTGATTTTAATATTTATTGAGGAGAAGGTATTTTTGGATTCGAATTTTGATTTTCTTGGAATTAGAATGACTGAGTTTGAGTTTTTTGAGGTTTAATGAGGGATTGATTGGGAAGAAAAAGATTTTTTAACTTAATTAAAGGGTCAAGACAAATCGGCCAAGCGTTAGCAGCGTCTGATTGATCGGGCAAGTATGCGCTCAAACCATGGTCTTGTCCTCTGTATAAATGGGAAATTTCCCATTTATCCTCATTCTCGCCTTTTCATTCTCCAAATAGCTTAGAGTTCTTCGAGTTTTTTCGAGTCCTTCCTTTTTGAGTTATCTTGCGATGGATGAAAGAGAGGTTGGCATGCTACTAGTTATCTTATTAGACGATCTTCGAGATGTTAGGCCTCAACCAGAGTTTAGAGAGCCCTATGATTAGGAATATATGTTGATTTCCATGGAGTGGTGGCGAGGGATCTCAGTGGGAGCCACCACGTGCCTCAGCCTGATGATTAGGTTATTCTTCGGTGAGAGCCTACCACTCACCATTATACCAAGGTGCACAGCTGTCAGGTGTGTATATAGTTTTTTGCAGTTTTTTACGTTATGCTTTTATTCATGCATTAGAAGTGTATTTCTACAACGTTTATTCCTATTCATTAATATTATTTCCTCACATTTATTAATAGCATCTTGGCGATGGTAGGACACCAATTTTAGAATTAAGGTTTTCTCTAAGTGGGTGGTGGCTTTGTGGGCTGGCAAGCATTTTCTCGGCGTTGTTCGGGAGATGGTAAGAGGTCTGAGATTTAGCCTATTGTTAGATTTTTTTACTGAAATTCCATGGTACTTCTGTGATTCATATGTTAGCAGGTGTATTCCAAGGAAGAGATGCATTTTCCTGAGCTGGTTGACTGCAGATATGGTCTATATTCAATTCTTATCTATTTAAACTTTGGCATGTTTTTCATTTTTTTATTATTCTTGATTGAATTTTAGGTTACCTTATTCCCCTCGCCTATGTCCCAATGACACTTGGCCACGGATAGGACCATTACCCAAACCACTTCTTGGATGATCCTTTACACTAATGGGGTTTCACCCTTCTACATAGGAGATAGGGTCAACAATCAGTGGCCATCTAGGCCTAGTTAATTTCTCCAGTGGCACCTCCCTTCGGGATGAGGGAGCCACATGTGCTTGCTCCCGATGATCTGGAGGCATAAACCAAGGGAGTCCTAGTGGAGAGCGTCCACTTTGACTATACTCTCCCGTGTGCTAACTTTGTTATATAGAGGTTGATGCTCATGGTCCGCCTAATTAGATAGGGCGAAGGCTCAAGGTAAGAACCCCTGATTGCTACTCTTGTTCCTTATTCCGAGGGACCGACTATGGGATTTACTGTAAAATCAGATCGGTCCTCAGCTCTTCCATTGGTGGTCCGAGTCCCAGGTCCATTTAATCAGTTCATTAGGGATGAAGAAGTGTAATAAGAGGCATTAGTTCATGCCTCTTATCCTTACTTCTACGTGCCTCAAAGTATGCGAGGCATTTTATTTGATTTATCTATTTTTTCCTGTCTTTATTTTCTTGTGATTAAATTATGATACATTAATCTTTATTGAAGGCCTTTGTCATCCCTCTGTTGGTGTTGGAGCATATTTTCCTGATGATGGGCTCGTACTTGTCCTTCATTCAAAGGACGACGTGGGACTTGGTCTAAGGACGCCCAATGATTGAGGATATTTTTGGTCCTCTTACCTGTAACGATTAGGGTGCTTTCATAATGAATGTTCTCGAGTCTTGGAGCGTTCAACCTAGGTATCATGAGCCTACTTCTCCTGTAGCTCCTTGGGGAGGTCCTATGATCATGGAGGGTTCTATGATGCGGCTCGATGTATCAGACTCCAATGACGATGATGAGGATGTCGGTGATTCTTTATTTGTAGGATCTCAGTACCGCTTTTAGTTTATACATCTTTTGTATTTTTTTATTTATTTTTTGTATTTAAGGATTGTTGATACAATAAATTATCTACTTACGTGGACTAATAAAAAATGAACACATGGACTTAATCCTAGTCAGCTGACAATAACCTAACAAGGAATGTCGATCAACATAAGGAATGTCGACCAGCACTGCGAAGGTCAACCAACTCGACCAGCGAAATGTCAACATATCAAGAGTCATATTATTCATGGTTTATACGACCAATCGCCACATACATTATGTAAGGATGTACATGCTTAATACATAAAGGCATTCCATCCCTTGACATTCCACCCCTTTATTTTCAGATCACTATAAATACATTATAAACCCTTCGCCAAGAGTAAGGTAGAACGGATTCTACGACAAGATCCTAGTTTTCTGTAACCTCTAAAATCAATACCATAACCGTGGACGTAGGCTCTCTTACATAGATGAACCACTTTAAAAACTCTCTCTCTCTCTTTTATTTATCTTTCCCAAATTCTATATATATATATTTTATTTGTGATTATTAGATTAGATCAAATATAGTTTTTTACATCAACGAATTGACACCGTCTGTGGAAACGTGTACTTAAGTATTCTTAATAGCCATTCTCATCCTCGAATACCTTTGTTCAAGGAAAGATGAATGACCCTGAATCCAGTGCCAGGAATGAGTGTAACTTGCCTATCCCACATGTTCCACCTGCAAATAATGATCTGACTGAAATTCTTATCAGTCTGGCCAAATAATAGGAGGCAATGCAAGACACAATAAGACAATTGACCCAAATATTATAGCCAGATCTCCAACCCTATCTATACAGAGAGAAATATCGCCTCTACCTTCACGATCTAGAAAACACAACTATTTTAGAACTTCCAGAGATAAATTTTATAGTACATGATAAATTTCATCACTAAGGTCAACATAGGGTTGCCCATCTTTCTCTCCTGAAAGACCAAGTGTTTTGGAAAGGCTAAGCAGAGCTTAGTCCTTTGACCGCCTGGGACCACGAGTAAGTAGAAACCCTCCCAGGGCGTTATCCAGAAACACTCGACATATGATCGAGCCACATAAGGTTTCAGCCCGATCAACGTCAAGCATTCAACGATCTGTACGCACCGAGCAGACCACTTAGGAGGAGATTTCAGCACAAATAAATGGTCGGAATAGCCGAGCTACATCGTATACATCTAATGCGGGAAATCCTTCGTGGAAATGATCAATTCAAAGGCTGGAAGACAGATTGGGTGAAATGATAAAAGCCAATAATTCTTTACAATGAAGTTTTGTTAAATGATCTCATTTTATTCAGGTGGTCGTGAATTTTCCAACTCCTTCAAAGTTTAAGGAACTAGTGGTCATCCCCAAATATGAAGGAAAAATTGATCCAGTTCTCCATATCGAGCAGTATCAAGCTGTAACAGATATTTATGCGGTACCTGATGAAATGAGGTGCATAGCATTTTCCACTACCATCACGGGTTCAACCCAAATATGTATAGCAACCTGTCCCAAGGACTAATCACCAACTTTAATCAGTTGGCCGAGCGATTCATTAGTAACTTTTGTTTTGGAGCTAAACCAGTGAAGAGAGTGTCCCATCTTTTGAGTGTAATGCAACAAGTGGGGGAAAGCACTAGGGATTACATTACTCGGTTCAATAATGAAAAAATAGAAGTAATTGATTACGAGGAAAAAATAGTTGTACCATACTCTGGCCAAAGATCCTCCCAAGACGATGGCTGAACTCATGGAAAAAGTAGGAAAAATCATGAACGTCGAGGAAGCAATGATCGTAAAATAAAGTCTAGCTACTAAGCTTGTTGCAAAGTCTGAGAAGAATGACCAAAATGACCAAAGGGAGTCGAAAGAACAGAGGGCAAAGAAGGTAGAAAGCTCAAGAAATATGGAAACTTTACTCCATTGAGTGTTAGTATTTACCATATATTGAAAGAAATCAAGCATAGTAAGTATTTGCGATGACCTGGAAAGTTGAGAGCATCTCCCAACAAAATAGACACACCCAAGTATTGTGAGTTCCATAAGAATTATGGTCACACAATGGATGGTTTCATTTCTCTGCAAAATGAGATAAAATCCCTCATTCGCCGAGGAAATCTTGGTAAATTTATTGATCGACACAATGATAAAAGAAGATCGAATTCCCTATGTAATTCTAAAGAAGATAATAAGAGAAACCGTAAGGATGATTACGAGGATGATCCTGACCTGCTGAAAAAACCCAAATATCTTAAATGAGAGGTTCTTATGCTCAGTTTTGGTTCATTTGATTGTCATATAATTTAGGTGGCGACTCGGGAGGAGGCGATCATACCGCTGAAAGGAAAGCTTACCTGAATGAGTCTCAAGCTTGTTCTTATATTTAAAGAATCCATTTGACCGATGAAAATCGCCCGAGGAAGGTCAACAAAGACAAGCTAGTGATTGGTTTCTCTAATAATGACCTTTCTGGAGTTTTATATCCTCATGATGACCCACTTGTTGTCAAATTCATAATCTAAGATATTACTGTCTCCCGAATTTCTATTGATAATGGGAGCTTAGCACATATTATGTTCTATCCTTATTTTCAAAGTCTAGATTTAAAGCTCAGTCAGTTAGAACCATACCACATGCCATTAATAGGTTTTTCTACTGAAAGATCTATCCTTTGGGAACAATCAAGTCAAAAGTTTTGTTTGGCACCTGGCCAGTAAGTCGCACAGAGAAAATATGCTTCTTCATGATGGATAAAAATGTTCAATCTACCTACAATGTGATTCTAAGCAGGGTAGGGCTAAAGAAGTTTGAAATTGTACCATCAATAGTTCATCAATGCCTGAAGTTTTCTACTCATTTTAGGGTAGGTGTTGTGAAGGGTAGCCAAAAAGTGGCCAATGTGTGTTGCTACTCCTTAACCGAGCAAGAAGAGTTGGGTTAATTAAAGAAGAAGAAAAAGAAGACTACTACTTATCAGGTGGAGACCACTGAGCCAAATGGAAAATCTGAAGTAAAAATTTTAAATCCACGAGATGAAACGGAGTTAGTCAAATGGTAGATCGTAGAAGCTACTGAAAGCATTATCTTGGATGGTGAAAATTTGAAAAGAACAATGCAGATCGGCTTAGCACTGGATATTGTTCTTAAACAAGAATTAGTGGCATTCCTAAAATAGAGGAAAAAGTATTTTCTTGAAGCCATGAGGATATGCCTAGGATTGATACCAACTTCCTATTCTACAAGCTCAACATTAGTAAAGAGGCAAAGTCGATCAAGAAGATGTGAAGGGTTTTTACTCTAGAGAAAAATCGAGCTATACAGGAGGAGGTAGAAAAGCTTCAAAAAGCCCAGTTCATTGAGGATGTTAAATACCCAACTTGATTGGCCAATGTTCTCATCGTTAAGAAAAAGAATGATAGATGGAGGATGTATGTGGATTTTACTGATTTGAACAGGACATGCCCCGAAGATCATTTTACCTTGCCCAAATTTATCAACTGGCAGATGCTCCGTCGGGACACGAGCTTTTAAGCTTTATGGATACCTATTATGGTTATAACCAGATAAAAATGAAGCTCGAAGATAGGGAGAGTACAACTTTCATCACTCCCTGAGGAACTTATTGCTATAATGTAATGCCTTTTGGTCTAAAACTGTAGGTGCAACGTACCAGAGTTTGGTGAACAAAGTCTTCGAAGAGCAGGTAGGCAAAACATGGAGGTTTATGTGGATGATAAGTTGACAAAGAGCAAAAAAGCGTCAAACCATATCACCGACCTAAGTTAGACTTTTGACCAATTAGAAAACCACCAGATGAAGTTGAATTTGACCAAGTGCGTGTTCGGAGTCCGAGAAGGGATATTCCTCGGTTTCATTATTAATAAAAGGGGAATTGAAGCAAATTTGACCAAGATAAAAGCTCTGATCGAAATGCAATCGCCAATTTACAACAAGGATGTACAGAGGCTAACTAAAAGAGTGGAATCTTTAAACATAGTTGTTTCTCAAACAACAGATAGGTGATTGCCCTTCTTCAAAGTATTGAGAAATACTTTTGAGTGGAATAAAGAATGCGAAGAAGCTTTCCAGGAGTTAAAAAAATATCTGGGTTCACCACCATATATCTCTCGACCAGTTTTGAAGGGAAATTATACTTATACTTGGCTGTTTCTGAATTAGCAGTGATCTCGGCCTTAGTCAGACAGGACAATTGAGTGTAAAAACTAGTATACTACACCAGCAAAGCGTTTGGTGGAGCTGAAATTAGGTACCCACGCTTGGAAAAGTTGGCTCTAACACTTATTGAGGCTTCTAGATGTATGAAACTTTATTTCCAAGCGCATACCATAGTGGTGTATACAGATCTGCCTATTCGGCAAGCACTCCACAAACCTGAGAACTCGGGAAGGTTAATGTACTTGGCAGTGGAATTAGGAGAATATGACATTATCTACGAACAAATATCCTCGTTGAAAGGCCAAGCCTTGGCGGATTTTATTGACAAATTTACTTACCCATAAGTACCCGACCAACATGATTTGCCTACAGAGAAAACTTCATAAGAGGAGAGCTCAACCCAAAAGCAAGCCGAAAATGATGTCGAGTAACTTGGGTCACCTAAAACTCAGGAAATGGCACAGAAGTACATTGAGGAGAGCAAGAAGATATTCCGACATGGGTTGTTGACTGCTGAAAGTTTCAATAGTGATGTCCCAATATGGAAGTTATATGTGGATGGATCTTCATGTGCTACTGGCATCGAAGAATGTATAATCCTTAATACTCCTGATGACATTAATGTTGAATATGCTCTCAGGTTTCAATTCAAAGCATCAAATAACGAAGCAGAGTATGAAGCCTTGATAGTTTTGTTGAATTTAGCTCCCTCACTAAGCGCCGAGCAACTAGTGGCGTATAATGATTCACAGTTGGTGGTAAACCAAGTACTTTATGTATACGGAGTCAAATGAGAGTTGATGATAAGATATCTTGCCAAGTTCTTGGAAGATATAGCCCAATTACTCATTGCCCAAATAAAAAAGATCCCAGGAATAAGGAATGCCCAAGCAGATGCACTTGCTCGGCTAGCATCAACAACAAGGATTGAACTCAGAAGGACGATCCTCGATTGAGATTTTAGCTAATCGGAGTATCGATAAAGACCTATTGGTCAATTTCATTGCGGTAGATTTGGGACCCCCTGGATGGATCCCATCAGAGCTTATATTGAAGATGGTACTTTACCAATAAATCCTATAGAAGCCAAAAAGCTCAAATACAAGGCTGCGAGATACGTATTAGTCAAAGGAATTTTATACAAAAGGGGATTGATGACCTACTTACATCGATGTGTTCACCCAATAGAGGTGAAAGACTTGATCCAAGAAGTCCACGAAGGTTATTATGGAGCTCATTCAAGTGAAAGGACATTGCTCCAATGAATCAACATTCAGGGATACTACTGGACGATAATGAGGATGGAATGTACAGCCTTTGCAAACAAATGTGATAAGTGCCAAAGATTCTCTAATGTTCTTAAAACACTAAATGATGCTCTAACTATAAGTACTTCACCTTGGCATTTGCTATCTGGGGAATAGATTTGGTCAGACCTTTGGCGACTACCAGAGGCAGCTTTAGATACTTGGTCGGTGTCGTTGATTATTTCACTAAATGGGTTGAGGCAGAGCCACTGGTTGACATGCCTTATGAGAAGGTGTATCAGTTCATATGGAAGAGCATAATTTGGAGATATGTTTTTGCATATGCTTTTGATCGAGGGGCAAATAGTAGCATCGTGTCAAGATGCTTATCATCGTTTTCGATTCACCTCCTTAATACCAAAACCTAAACTTATGACTACACTCAAAAAGGTAGTACAGCGGTCAAGTCCGGGTATCGAAAATCCACAGAGATGAGTTTTTAGAATTTAAATGGTTTATTACTTCTAAATAAAAGTGTAAAAGATAATTTCTTAACTGAAAAAAAAAAAGATAAACTTGGAATGGGTAAATTAAACTAAAATTAACAAAGAGAATAAAAACTATAGGTTGCGACAGATATCCCTCACCTAGAGTTAATTAGTATAAATGGTTACATGGGTCGACGAGTCTATCAAGATTGCTTCTCGTTTCGACAGTTAATTAAATCAAAAGTTTTCACACCCCTAAATTTGCATAAAAGCCTACTACGATTTTGACGTCAACAAATACCCTGAAAATTACGCATGCAAGGTCGTAAATATGAAGCATACATGATATATCCCGTTAAATCTCCTAGGCATAATAACTAGGACAACCCAATCGAGATAAGAACAAGATAACTCCATCACCAAATCAAAGCAACTAAATCAACCCTAGGTGAGTTCAAACCAACACAACCTATACTAAATTTGCTAGAAATCATGGTAAATGACATGAAAGTAAATGCAGGAAAGTAAACCCAAATTATAAAGCAATTAAAGTAAAGAAATGCAAACAAATGGAAGCTTGAATTGGTGGAGAATACAATACATAGTGCTCTATACAAACACCACGGGCAAACCCACTATACCGATAAACCTTAGGAGGACGAAAGTGCCACTCCCACTAACTTCTCCAAATACTAGCTCGAAAACAAAGAACTAACCTCAAATAAATAATATATATGTTTTACAAACCAAAAATTGGCTCAAATAATAAGTTACAAAAGAAATAAAGAAGGAAAAAGAAATAGAAAAGGGGAAATTATCAGGTAACTGCTACTACCGGTCGACCGCATCCGGAGGGTTGGTCGATCAGTCCCAAGTTAAAAGCCCACTATCTCCGAACCAAGGAAAAATGGGAAAACCGCGATCGATCAGGGGTCCAGGGTCGGTCATCCGGTACTCTTTGCTCTTCACATGGGAAGAAAGCTTCAAAAGGGAATTGGCTCTGACTTCCTCATCGAAACTCCAGGATAAGTTCCAGTTGTAGCCACGTGCCGTAACTCAACAAATTACACATCCATGGAAAGTCCATGACCCGGAGATGAAATGTGAATTGACTAAAATGCCCTTAAACTAGCGTCCGATGATGGAACTTCTCCGAAATAATACAAAACCTCACTTTTAGCGTTCCAATACCTATAAAAAATAGTTAACCCCTGCAAAACATATATATGTCCAAATCCGAGGTTGTATTATTAATGAGCATAAATATAGGCATTAAGGACCGTAAAAATGCTGGAATGCATAAAGATAAAGGGCGCAAATATATAATATTCGTGATGTATCAACTTTCATTACAGATCATGGCACACAGTTTGATAATGAGGAGTTTAAAGCCTATTGTGTCCAGTTTAAAACCCAGAAGATGCATTCTGCACCAGGCCATCTCCAAAGTAATGGTCAAACAGAAGTGACGAGCATAACTTTACTAAATGGATTGAAGAAGTGGCTTGATGCTGCTAAGGTAAACTGGATCAATGAGCTGCACTCAGTTCTATTAGCTTACAAAACAACGTTGAGAACAGCAACAGGAGAAACACCATATATGTTTACATTTGGAACTGAAGCCATGGTACCACCCGAGCTCGGCCTACCAACCCATAGAGTATTGAACTTTGATTCCCCACTCAGTGATTTGATAAGACGATTAGATCTTGATATGTTGAAAGAAGTACGGGAAGATGTTGCCCTGAGGAATGTTGCCTACCAACAGAGAACTGCTCGTTTCTATAATAAAAGGGTCGAACCGACCAACTTGAAAGAAGGAAACTATGTTCTTAAGAAGGTGATATAAAAGGGCAACAAACTTGAAGCTAACTGGCATTGATCGTATCGCATTTCAGCAGTCATACGACCAAGGACATATTGGATAGAAACTTTGGAGGGTGAAGAGTTTAAGAATTCTTGGAATGCAGAGCACCTCATAAAGTATTATCAATAGTTCAAAGGATTAATAACTTTGAATTTCATTTGCTTTCAGTTGATTATTAATAAAATTATAAATTATTTCAGTTTTTGTTCGATTTTTTTCGGAGTATGGTGTATCCCCCAAACCAGAAATAATGTAATTTTTGTTCTGACCAAGTCAATACAGGATAAAAAAATTCTATCCTCACTTAGAACTTGTCCAACAAAAATCAAAGCAATAATCGACTAAGTCAAAAAAGGACTTTAATCCTAAAGTCTTGGTCGGCTATTAAAAATCCAAGTTAAAATAGGATTAAAATCCTCAGCAATTAGCCCAAAAATAAGTGGTAAATTTCCATTTTACCCAAACCAAGTTAGATGCAGGAAGACATGTAAAAATTTCTAAATACAGGAATATAAACATATATTCCACATACGCGTGGTCACCACTGATAACTAGTGCTAAAATTAGGTCCATAAATCCAAGTGCATTAGTAAAATCTATGGCATCACCAATGGTTACCAATACTAAATTTGGATAAATATATCTAAGTGTATTGGTAAAACAATTGGCAACCACTAGTAACTAATACTAAACTTGGATGAATATATCTAAGTGCATTAGTAGAACCAATGGCATAATAATCACGAATTAACTGATTGATTAAAATAATCCAAAGTTGACAAAAGAGTAAGATCTTTCATTTATGTGAAATCTATTACATTCAAATGAGGAATAAAAATACACGATAATCGTTCGATTAGACATTTTCCTTCAGCTTTGGAAGATGATTGCACTTTTTCCATGCCAGCAGGAGGATCATCCAGGGTGTAAGGAGAGTTAATAAAGTTAAAATATTGAAGCATCCTTTTATTAATGTTGCTCGGCGTATTGATCAGATAAGGAGGATGAACTATCTCAAGTTCATTATGCAACTTATAATCCCCTAAATATATAAATATCAAACATTGAGGAATCAAGTCAACATAAATCCAGTTGACATCCAACTTGAATAAGTCTTTTGACAATCTAGAAATCTAGGATCATTCCAAATGCCAAAGTCGGCTATTTTGATCAACCTTCATCACAGTCAGGCAATTAGTCCAACCTCACTTGTAACCTTCACGTTGAGATTGGGCAAAACGTCATCTACATGGCTTAAGGCTTCGTTGTAACCTTGCATCCACACCTTTTTGCGCAGTTTGTGAAATTAGAAGGTTAGCATTTCCACTTGATGTTGAAGTTTCTTTAAAACTTCATCTTTCACCTTCAATTGAGAATATTGGTTGGCAAGGGCTTGGTTTTTAGCTTCTAGTTTTGTAGATTGATCGATAACACCCTCTCTCTTCTCCTTTAATTGAGCAGCTTAATTAGCCAAAGTTGTCTGGGTCATAGCCCTTCTACAGTTTGTTGGCTAGCCTTTTACTTGGAGGATTGTGAAGATTGCGCATGTTTAGACTACTTCAAAGCTTCAAGATCTTCTCTTAATTTGTCATTATCATTCTTCAGGAAAAAAGCACCTTCATTGGCAACAACAGTGGAAGGATTTTTCAAGGATCCAAGCTCATCACTCAATTTATTATTCTCTTCCTCCAAGAGTCTAATAATTTCCCTGGCCGCATCAACTTCGCAATTCAGCAAAAACTCCTTTCTCCTAAAACCATAAGCATATTTATCTAATTTTTACTCAAAGCCCCAAGCTTCACTCAAGAACTTGTATTTGACTTCGTAGTCAGTATGGAGCAAAGCTTTGGCTTCATTATGTTTTGCTTGTAGGTTTTCTATCATATTAAAATATGCCACATTATTAGCCACGACCCGATCAAGAAGGAATTTACAGTAAATGTATGCATTCCTAGCTTGAAGAGAAGCATCTATGACGAGAAAGTTGGTCAAGTATTCATATGTTAAGTCCAAGTGACCAGCCTTGAACAGATCATTACAATGTTTGAGCAGGCCAGAGTCATAGCAGAAATTTATTCCATCTTGCCCATGAACTAAACAGATAAAGCAACAATTAATGAATCACAAAAGAAGATAAAAAATAACAGAAGGAGTTCTTTTATTAATAAAGGACGATGGTACAAATACATCATAGGAAAACAAAAAGAATATCCAAAAAGTTCCAAAGTACAAAGAATTTTAGCTAAATAAATCTACACCTTTTTTTATCAACCTCAATATTAAGGGTCTCTTGCTCGCCAGAAGGAATGGCAGAAGTATTTCCTTAGTATGCATGAGGGGCTACAGAGTCAATGGCCCGATAAGATTCAATTAAACCATTGCCATCCTTAATATCTCCATCAAGATTAGGGGAGAGCTAGGGTCATGCCTAAGGAAGAGTTCAAAATCCTCGATGGTACCAACTTCTTTTAGTACCGTCGACCAACCTTGCTTGAAAAAATAATTCTTGGCATAACCAACTTGAGGATAAGTGGAAGAAATAACCTTATACTAACCCTTATTGAAGGAATCCTCCCTAGCCTTCTTCTTCTTGGCTTTCTCAGCAGAAAGGTCTTTTGTCAGCTAAGCTGTTTGACCCTCAGAAGCCTTTACCCTGCGTTCAACTTCAGTAATAGCCTTGTCTTCTTTTTGTTATGCTTCCTCGACAGTCTCGATCTTCTCCACCCAAGTCTTCTTCTGAGTATCCATAGCCTGCTAGGATTCTAGCAAAGACTGCTTCAGATCCTCAAAGGAATTTTTTACATCTCCAAAAGAATAATGTAGTTGATCGTCCTTCTCTAGCAACTGGTTATAGTCCACCAAGAACTACAAGAAAAGACAAGTTAGTACAAACTAGAAATATATGAATAACATCCGACCTATTTCAAAAATGAAAAACTTACCAAATCAAGGCTTTCAGAAACCCTTGATGACAATTAAAGTCGGGACATTGAAGCAGCAGCAGCTCCATGGGCGTGGAGGGTGCCAGAGTTGATTAATTTCCTAGCCAAGCTAGAGCTCATGGTTACAGATGAACCCACAGCATATGAGACATTGCCAACCAAGGTGTCGTGGTCGGCGACAATAGCTCTTTCAACTTGCTTATGAGTAAGACCTTTCCTCAGTCTCTTGAAAGGAGACTCTTTACCTTTATTGGTGGTGGTCTTCTTTCCACCATCCACCTTCTTTTGGGCACCAGCACCAGCATACTTCAAGGTGCCAGCGATTGATTCATCCTCCAAAAGATTTGGAATTTTTCTTTTACCCATGCTAATAGCAAGAGGAAGCTCTGAGTTAAAGACCAGGAAGTGTCGATAACAAGTTCATGACCACCAGATTTAGTGGAAAAAGATATAGGGATTGGATCTCTCTCAAAGTCTATCATGTTGGAAGCACCAACAACTGTTGGTCGAGCAACTAAAGAAGTGATACAACTTCTATACTTAAACAAGTAAGAAGTCAACCTAGTGTGATCCTCGCCAGTTCTCTGATGAATGCCCCACAAAAACATGAGCTCGTCAAGCTTGATATCACTTTCCTTGGGACTTTTCTTCTTCCTATCAACTGCAGGAAAATTAAACAGTAAAGGTTAATTAACATATCAACAAATAATTCATTAGTATGAATATACACAAATTTATTTATTACAACCTATGCCACGACCCTCTTGAGGGCATCTGGGTCCATCATACACCTCATCCTCTTGAAGAGGAAGATATTGCTAGTTCTTTGCAATAATCCCATGATCGAAATAATCTTTGTTGGAGTAAGGTAAATTGATAGCTAGGGCTCTAGTGATAAACCTAGTTTTTTAAATGATATGTACTGTCATTGGTGACCCACTTGTAACAGAACGAGAGTTCGTGGATACCAATATGGGTCTCATAGATTTGGTTGAGCCTATGAATTCCATTAACTACTCTCCACGTATTGGGGACTATTCTTGTAGGTACAAAGTCGAACTATTGACAAAACTCTAAATATAAATTATTTGGGGGGAAGTGAAACCGCACTCAACAATGAATAAAGAGGGAATCCAGTGACCCTCAACTAAAGAGAAAACATCAATAGGAGGACTAGGAAATTCTAAATCTACCCAATCTGGAATATTCCATTCCCTGCTAAACTCGTCTAAAGAGTCTACATAAACTATGTAAACCATGATTCAAGAAGAAGAAAAGAAGGAGAATGAAAGTATTCTTATAGGAATTTAAGGATTCAGCAAGAACTGTCAAAGGAAAGGAAGAACAACGGCAAACAAGCGTACAAGAGCTCAGAGATAGCTGCTACAGTTCGAAAATTTAGGGTAAAACAAAACTGGGAAAGTTCTTTGCCTTTTTATAAGCTACTTCAAAAATAGCGAACATAATGATTAAATGTACTAACGATTGATATTCCGACGGCTTCGCGAATCAAATGGTGAAAAATACTCGTTTACCTTTTGGCGGTTCGTTAAAATTTAAATTATTTACAAAAATACCATCTTCAAACACTACCGGTAAATAATATACAAGTGTAGGAAGTCGGATGCCACCAAGTGTCATGAAAATACCCCGAGCTACTTCGAGATTCAAATGCTCCATACTTTCACGTAAACATCAATCATGAAACATTGGGGGATTCTGTTGATACCAAAAATTATATACTAACGTGGACTAATCAGAAATGAAAACTCGGCCTTAATCCTAGTCAGCTGACAATAACCTAACAAGGAATACCGACCAACACTGCGAAGGCCGACCAACTCGACCAGCGAAATGTCAACATATCAAGAGTCATATTATTCATAGTTTAAACAACCAATCGCCCACATACATTATGTAAGGATGTAAATGCTTAATATATAAAGACATTCCATCCCTTGACATTCCACCCCTTAATTTCCAAATCACAATAAATATATTGCAAACCCTTCGCCAAGGGCAAGGTAGAACGGATTCTAAGACAAGATACCTAGTTCTCTGTAACCTCTAAAATCAATACCATAGCAGTGGACGTAGGCTCTTTTACATAGTCGAATCACTTTAAAAATTCTCTCTCTTTTATTTATATTTGCCAAATTCTATATATATTTTATCTGTGATTATTAAATTAGATCAAATCTAGTTTTTTACATCAACAAGGATTAAAAGGGGTTATCTTTTATTCCTAAAACAATTGTATACGAAACATGTTTTTATTACAAGAAGTGTTATTTTTTTTCTTATTGGTGTAATTTAATGCTAATTGTGATATGAACATGACATGGATGTATAAAAGATATAACTAAGATCCAAAAATGGCATAAATACTATTAATAAGTTTAAGATATGTTACAGTTTTTATTCTCGTAATAGGTCTTTTCAAATGGATTTTCAGTCCACGAGTTTGGAGTGATAGTCTAAATATTATGATTTTGACATTAGGACCGATCGATGTATGGGAGAATCAATCGGTCAACTCTTTCTCCTTGTAAATGGATATGAGTTTTAGCTTGTAATCTTACACCTTCGCTCTTATTTTCCATAGTCAAGACACAACATTATTTTCTTAGCCTCCTTCTTGAGATGGTTGTCCCAAATTCCTATATTCAAGGCATTCCTCATTATCATATTGAATATTAATTTATACCTTTAGTGATTGGTTTCTCTCAGGCCTAGATCCTTACGGTCTGGACCCCTTATTGTTCTCAAGACATATAAAAGTTAACTAGGTCTTCTTGTAGGTTATCGCTCATTTTTGGTATCTAGAGGACCATATCTTTCGTTTTGATTTAGAGGAGGTCTACCCAACCTTTGAGGATGATTATTTCTTGATAGTGTATGGTTTAGTCCATCCCATTGTAGAGTCGTATTTGAGCCAATGAAGAGTATTTTCTCTTCTTGAGTTGTTGAAATTGGACCCTCTAATTGCTCGCTAATTTGGGATTAACCTTATGGTGGTTATTACGTTCTTCCTTTATAACATCCTGGGATGAAGGCATGGGGGAGGATGAAAATGTGTCTTGTCTTTGTCACCCGTGTCTCAACATTTTCTCATTTCGGGCACCACTTGCATCGACATTAGTCTAGCAGACGCAGTTCTTCAGGTGAAAGAAGGTAAAAGTTTAGTTACTCTTATTTTGGGGGAAACCATTAATGGTCATTTCGCTTACCATTCTCGTGAATGTCCTTCTCTTTGAGGAAGCCCTTTGATTTTATATATGTGTCTCTTAGAGAGGCTGAGTTAATTAGGGGCCCTCTATCTTTTCCTTATTGACCAACTGATTTCGTTTTACATTAACCACTTATCTAGTTTAAGAAGACTGAAAGAGAGAGGGCCTATTGTCTATTTGAATCCGAGCACTGTTACCTCGCTAGTATTTTCCTTGGAGACCAACTATAGTGCCTCGCTTATCCATGGGACTATTTCTCTATATCCGTTTGTTTGATATGCATTTTATATCCTTCAATTTTCCTCGATGTGTGATGCGTCGATTTGGAAGAAGGAAAGAGATCCCCCCCCCCCCTCTAGGTCGGCTTCTTCCAGTAAAACCTTTATCTCCGTACTTAGTGAGCATAATTTTTTACCTCTGAAGAAATTATGTTTTTATTATTCCTTCCGATTCCTCCTGGTTTATCTGAAGGTATGTCAATGCTCTTACCTGAGGAATACCTTATGTGGCGTTGGGAGAAGGTTAGAGATGCAGTAGAGTTGGTGGAGACCGACCTTTGCTGGATCTTTGAGTTGACCTTCTCTGGATGTAAGGAAATTCAAGAAATTTTCGTGCTACAAGGTAAAGATACAAATTCTCTTAACGAGATTGAGACCAGTGGTGGTTAAAGGGAAATTAGTATCTTATAAGAAGAGGTAGATAACTCTGAATCTTTTGACAGTGTGAGTAACAATTCCCTATAAGCCTCTTTATGTAACTTTTTATTTTCTGATTATGAAAAATGTGTTTTTTGTAATGAAAATATTTATTTTTAATAAAAAAAAAATGAGTCCCCTTGCGGGCCTCAAATGATTATTTGTCATCCTAGTGACTTTACAACCATTTTTTACCAATTTAAAAGTTGAAATAAAATGAGAATAGAAAGACCTCACCCCTAGAGGGGTGTGGTTTGGTTGACCGAACCCCTAAGGGTTTCCCATATAAGTCCATTATACGATGAAACTAATCGAGGGATGCTTTTGATGAATCTTCTTTAATTTATGGAGGATCGAGTTGTACGTAATTTTTTTGGTTGCTTGATGTCTTAATTTTTTCATATGTATTATTTCTCGAGACAATCTAGATTAGTTGGTTTGGTCAAATTTTGTTCCATCGATATCTACTAGAAGAGTCGCACCTCCTGACAGGATCTTCTTTACCGCATGTGGTCCCGTCTAGTTGGGATGAAACATGGCTCGAAATCCTATATGAGTTCCATGACTTCTTTCACTACTAGGACTCCTTCCCTGACTCCCTTATGTTTGACTTTCTGATTAAATACCATATAGTTTTGTCTGTGATACCCTTGTATATGATAATGTGTTAGTAGTTATCATATGTTTAATAATGCTAGCTATTCCTATCTTTTTTTACCCAATCAGCCTTAGAGATTCAGTTTTCCATAGCACCCTTAAGGAGGGAATTTCTATTTTGATTGGTAATAATGCCTAAATCCCATATATAAGTGAGAATTGTGTGGCTCCGGTGGTTGTTCTAATAATAATTCGATATCCTCACAATGCATATGGAATTCGATCAGCCGAATCTCTACATTGTTCGATGATTTTGCTCAGTATCACTTTCATGTTCTTATTGTCTAACTCTAAGGTGCCATTAGTCTGTGGGAGGCACAGAGATGATGTGACACCCCACCTATTTTAACCACGAGTGATCAGTCCTTCATTAAGATAAACAGAAATATCATTTGGTTTACTCTTAGCATCACTGTAGATAAATTTTTTTATTTACTACTCACCAATGTCAAATGAAGTTGGTGTTAAAATTTATCTTTCATTATTACCACACGTGGAATTAAAATAAATGAACTAAATCATTCACACATAAATATAGTCCGATAATCACATGACAGATATAGAGATAAATGAGACCGAATAAACCATCGCTTCTCCAATTATAAAATCCAACCACAATCTGAAATAAGTAAAACTAAAATCTGAATACAGTCTGATGCATAACTGGATAAAATAAATAATTTGAAAGGCAACACGCCCAAATGAACTATTAATGAAATCCCATATCTAAAGTAATCTCTTCCAAGCCTCCACACTGTTGCAGCTACGCGTCTCTAGATAAGATCTCTAAACTTGGCGTCCCTGTGGCTTGACACCTAAAAGGTTTTACAAATATTTTTGACATGGATCAAATCCCAAGTAAAACATTTTGAAAATATTTTGCAAGTATTTAAATAACAATTGAAATCAGTTATTTATTACACATGTAAAATCCATGCACACTCCCTTGAGATCCTCGCCGCTCAACAAATGTGCACGCCTAATGTATTCTACCTAACTAGTATCCCCTTCCCAACTAGATAATGTATTTGATTACTCTAAATAAGTCTAATTTCCTCGTATTTCCCCATAAGACACAACACTAATATCTCAATGATAAATTTATTTATTCCCATTCATTATTGAGTCAATTATTTAAACTTCACTACTTAAAGACTTATAGATATACATCATCTATATATTATACTGTCGCACATAAGTAGGTATATCACACCGATATATATTCATCACACATATAATATATACATAACTATACCATCCCAAAATTGCCCCTAGTGAGGCTGGCATACTTATATCAAGTCCATGTAGCTCTCTTACTCAATCAAGGACTATTGGTTCGGCATGTGTCCTCGAACCCAAAAACAATCAACACAATAATGGAGGTGAATAGGGTTCTAAGACTTTGAGATGCACACATACCTAATGTACCGAAATGACATGTCAGTCCCACTAATACACGACATAGAGTGGGCCGCCCTAAGTTCCATGTTCAGAGCCATAAATCCAGACTTTACTAGAATCATCAAGGTGGGATCGTCCTCTATGCGGAAACCTCCTGATAGCAAGTAGGGTAGGTATGTTCACACACATAATCAAATCTTAAATATAGGTATTCAAACAACCCATATATATATATATATATATATATATATATATATATATATATATATATATATATATTCAGTAAGTAAGCACACAAACCAATTTTATCAACTCGTACATAGTATATATCGCTCGCATATTCGACGTACTATCAATTTCAAATAAATTTCCAATTCACATAAATTCCAAGTATCACTCATTGTTATAAAGGTTCTAATTACCCCTTGCTTAATATATAGTTATTCCCATCGTATACTACTGGTCGGAATCATAGGTTCACTCATTACTACGTGACCTACTTCGAATTTCATTCATTCATCAATTATGGATATTTTCTCAATTATCCCAATCCTTAACTCATCTCACTTCATGTAAAACTAATCTCCACTATAGGTCTACTGGAATTGTAATATTCCTCCCTGTAGTTTAAAGATGCCCCAAAAGTTCCCTCATAAATTATCCAAAATTTTTGGATTTAAAACAAAAGGGGGAAATTTTCAATTCTGGTCAAACCGAATCGATTCGCCTTGAATTTGTAACCGTATTAATTCGCTTTTAATTCTTCAAAAATACGGGTTATTACAGATGACTTATGTCTTTGAATTTGTAATACCCCGACCCGAATTTATGGATTTCCCGTGAGTCAACCCAGTCAAACCCAAGCGTTAGGTGTGAAGTGCAAGGAAACAGCCTAAATAATGTTGCTAGTTTAGTTTTATTTTAATTAACATTTAACTTGTTAGCATGCTATTCCAACTTCGAGATGAACTACATGAGGGACCCATTGGGAGCACCCAGAAGTCCACGTAAACAGAGCTACTAATGTAAACATAAATAAAATATACTTACCTATAAAACACCCTCAAATTTTGAAATCGCTACCAATCTGCCGTAAGAAAGTGGGGATGTGAGCCTATGCCCAGTGGAATTTATACGAGCAGTATAGAAACGAAAGACAGAAATGAATATTCACACGCTATAACCACATGCATGCGAAAATATGTATATATTTACATACGTATACCTTTGGGAAATATACATGCCAATGTATTAATCGTTTTACTTTCGAAAAATCTTACTTATCCAGATTAATTAACCTTATTCTAGTAAATACTTCCTTTAGTCATGCTTAGCATTTTCATCTTGTTTAACACGCTCGGTTCAACACTTGAAACCATTTCCCTTGATTTGATTCAAGCCCATTCCTTTACCGAAATTTAACCCCTTCATTTATTACATTACACTTTAGTATATTCATTGAAAATCACTATTTCAACACACGCATTCACCATGATAGAAAATACGCATTTGTCATTTGAAAACCTTTTTCCATACATACTTATGCAAATTTTGGATTTAACAACTTGGTTGCTTAATTACCCATTTACCCACTTGCTTTATTATTTTTTCCTTACCTTATGGACATTAATAAATTTACGCATTTACTTGTCCAATTTGTCTTTACCAAGACATTTATTACTTTCATTCAAGTTAGGTTGTACACATTTTACCACACAAACCATTTCTTGATATGTTCCAAATTTCCTTTATCTTTTCTCGAAATCATCCAATACAGCATACTAACACGGGCTCCATACCGATGGCTACCATATGCCCTGGCTAGTGATTTAGGGTTTTTCACCTAAGGGCTCCAGGCCCTTCTTACTTTATCTCAATGTCATCCGAGTTCCTTTAATGTATTTTAATATTTTTTAAATGTCCACATTATTCCCCTAATCCTTTTTACCCGGCCGAAAATAAAACTCGGGACTTTATCACACCATTTGTGTTACACTTTGAAAATTTTCCATTTCATGTCCTTTACACCTTAGCGTTTATTTTTATTTCCAAAAACCATATTCGTTTAGGACCACTTTGTGTAACACCCCTTTTCAACATTTTAATTTAATAAAAATGTTCAACTTTAATTAAAATTACCATTTTACCCATTTGTTTCCAAAACCACCCCTTACTCCATTTCTCAAGTGCTAATTTGACCCTAAACACTATTAAGCTATACACACTAACTTCTCAAGTGTTTTAACCCTTAAACACCTTTTTACACTTGGAATCTCTTTACTTGATTGGAAACACCTTTAATTCCCTCTTAATTCCATAGGTGTTAATATTTTATAACACTACACTCACTAACCATTCCATGTTTACCCATTAACACTTAGTTAATACTTTTTTATTAACATTATCAAGTACACATGTCTTTACTTCTTCATTCAAGAAATACATTCACACTTAAGACTACCTTTATAAGAAAATTATCATTTCTTTTATCAACATGTAGTTGTGACACCCCGACTAATTAAATACCGGGTAGCTACTCCTTTATTAAATTAATACAAAATGCCAAGTTGGTTCAGTTCATAGCATCACTGTCGAAAACATTTTAATAATTACTAACCACCTAGTATTTAAAAAGTGAGTTGCCAATTTTAATTGAAATCGATAAACATACAATAAGTGAATTATGAAATGCTAACATAACCACCACAACATAGCCATAATAGAATAACCATCAACTAATAATAAGTCTCGAGGAATACTCCTCACAACAATCCAAATACTGAAATAAATAACTGCCAAGTCTGCATCACTAAATTAATTACAACCCAAAGTCTGAAATGACTTAAATGTAAGATGTCTCTAAAAGAATGGGGCGACATGCCCAACAAATGAGAAAATCTGATAATGGAGTCAAGATCAGAAATGGAGGCGTCTACTGTCAAGATCCTGTAACTTCCACATCAGCTACAGCACGTCACCTGAATAGAACTCCTAAGCATGGTGTCCTTGTGGCTGGGCACCTAAAAGGTTTTTACAAAAATAGATTTGAAAGAAAATGGGTCAGAGCCTGATTGTGAAAATAATTTAAAAATTTGCAAGTGTTTAATATCATTAAACAGTGAATATAAAGTACATGATAGTGTGTGCACTCACATGAGTTCCTCACCTCTCAACTAATTATGCACTCCTATCGCACTCGTACCCATTGTAGTTGTTCCCATGTCTAACTAGTCCGATACTAAAATCTAACATCTCTAAACGATATCCAATTCAATTCCCAACAACTTTTAGTTAAGAGAGTGTTATAACTTGCTACACAGTATTCCATGTTAGTACTACTAAATACTAGAGATCTTCCATTTTCACTTCACAAACTATTGCCATTATTAATACTCACATTTATTCATGACAATTTATTTCAATTAACAGTATATTATTCTCATCATAAATATACAATACTAGCACCCCGAGACTAAGCTGCGGTGCACACATACTCTGCTATCCAATCTCGGTACATCACGTACATAAGGACCACGTATTCCGAATCTCTCAGGAATCGTTTCATTAAACAACAATCACAAACAATGGAGGCGAACATAGTTCACATCACATGGGTCACGCACATACCTACGCTCCCATGATCAGCAGACTTATTAACTTCTCAATAAGTCCTTCTCTGACCTATGTCCTCGAGGTACCAATCTAAATCCCCTAGGCACACAAAGATTAGATGGCCCTGATCGAACGCCGACCTCCCATGATAGCAAGTACAGTAGGTATGTTATACACAGATAATTACATACACTAAGCATTCACACATCTTAGATATCACAATATTTTATTAGTAGTATACATCTCGTTCTTATACCCACATTTTGGTTATGCAACTCACAAGTCTCCGGTTTACAAGTATTTAGGTTATCAATTCTTCTCATGTCACGATTAGTTACTCGCTTCCTAATCCACACATGTCATCCGGTTTACTACGAGATCCTAAGTTTTACTCATCAATATACCCCAATCTCCCCACTATACCCACTAGTTGATAAGGGAAGGTTATCTCACCATTTAAATAAGTTTAAGGGACACTAGAAATAAAATCAGGCCTAAAAGACCATTCGGTCAACTCGTTAGAAATCTCGTTCGAACGAGGTCGTTCAAACGAGTTCGTTCGAACGAAAGGCTTCAAACGAACTACCAACTTGTTAGAAGGGATACTGTTATCTCGTTAGAAGTTCGTTCGAACGAGGTCGTTTGAACGACCTGGTAGTTTCAGCCCAGAAATTCCCAAGTCAGTTTTTCTCAATTCTTCTCTCCTCTAAATCCACCTAAAGACCATCCAATTTATGTTCCAACGTTTTTAAACCATTTCTAATCATCCTAGATCATCTCTTAACATATTTTAGGGGTCAAATCTTACAAATCATCAAGGAATTAATATAAATCTCCAAATATTTCCCCAAACCCTAGGAATAAGAACTCATAATTTTCTTATGCCCAATTACTCATCATAAATCCGTTTTTAAACCATCATATATAACTCTTTGAATATTAAATTAGTCCATCATCATTCTACATGAAAATCCTAACCCAAATTCAAAGTTTCTCCAACAATTTCATGGGTTTTCTTCAAAAATTTCAATTACAAGATAATTCCTACACTAAACATGGAAGACATATTCAATGCACTAAAAATATCAAATCACTTGCCTTAGATTGTTCTTCATAATTGATGTTGGTGAATGAAGGTTGATTCTCTCCTTTCTCTACAGATTTTCTCCCAAGGTTGAAGATGGCTTAGTTTTGGCTCTTGTAACTTCTCTCCACCTTCTCTCAAAACTCCCGTAGCCCACTCTCTAAACTTTTGCTGGTAATGGCCTTAGTGTACCTTTTTAAAATTATAAATATAAACTCCTATTTTCGTGGGTTTTAATTCCCTAATTTTTAAAATTACCAAAATACCCTTTTAAGTTGTCGGTATGGCCCAAAAATGCCCCGGGACCGAAACTAAACCCCCGGCTAGTGTTTTCTGACTATTTCGACCCTTCCGGACTCGTTGGTGCACTCAAAATGACCATCCAGTTGATAAAAATAGAATTCACTTTTTAATTCAAATAATTACACTCCTGACGCGACTGATATGCGCGTCCCAACTAAATTTTCCCAAATTGCCGTATTTCAATCTCGCGACACTTCTAATATTTTCACTATTCATATATTGCCATATGTACACATCATAATCAAATACCAACTCACATCTCGTTAGTATTTATATCCGAATTAATTCTCAATTAATTCACATTTAATTTAATTAATCCCTTAAATAAATATCAATAAAATTACGGGGTATTACATACTTCCCCCCTAATAATAGAATTTCGTCCCGAAATTCGGAACTAAAAAGTACCTGGTAAAAACATCTCTAGATAACGTTCACGCATCTCATCCTCTTGCTCCCATGTGGACTCCTCAGCATTATGATGCCGCCACTGAACACGTACCAACGGTACTATCTTTGACCGCAGTTTCCGCTCGCTTCGGTCCAAAATAGTAATCGGCCCCTCCTCGTATGAATTATTGGGCTGGAGATCGATGTCCTCTAAAGCAATGTGAGTGTGGGCCAAATCGTCCCTAAGATATTTCCTTAGCGAGGATGAAAGAGTTGGCGCTTGCGTTCAATTAAGAAATAATATAATAAATACCATTTTTAACCCAAATTAACCCTAAGCATGCAACTAGGTGTGATTGAAACAATATGAAATCATGCAAGAATTATTCAACACACAAAGTTAAGGAAAAATCCCCCAAAGGGGCAAAACCATATGTATATTCACTATAATTTGTAAGAGAAGCGGCTTACAATCGGATTACACTGAAATACAAGTTTTTGACTAAGAATTACCCGCAGGCATCGGATTCTGTAGTCGCGGCTGGAATTATCTCTTTCCAGTAGGGCTGCAATGAAGAGGAAGGAGCGTTCCACTTCACAAGGGTTGAACAACAGCAATGGTGTTCTTGGGTTACCAAACTTGATTCACATAGATATGGAAGATGTGTGAATCTAAAAACCTAGAATCATAGGACTCAATAGGTGAAGACTTTAGGGTTGATATGCTCTGAAAATCATTGAAAAGTATTAAGAAAACCAACCTCCAAACGTGGTTTAAATAGGAAGCCAAAACCCTAAAAAATCTGCAACACGATCTGGCAGAGTTTATCCAAGGCGGACCGGTCCGGGCCTTAGGCGGATCGGTCCGATAACGGACCGGTTCTTTTAATTTGAAGCTGATTCAGTTCGCATTCGGTTCGGGGCTCACTGGCTTCAAAGTGCACGGTGGATCGGTCCGGGGCGGTCCGGTTCGGGTCTCAGCGGATCGGTTCTTTTTATATAAAGGCGGACCGGTCCGGCTGACTGGATTTCTGAATTCTTCCTTTCTTTTGATCTTCGGATTCCGTTGATGATGAATGGACTTTGAATCTTTGCAACGGTGTTACGGCTAATGACATATATAAGTATGTTGGACAAAAATGTCCTTACAAATCTCCCCCTATGTCTATGCAGGAACAAACATAAAAAAAATCCGAATTATCTATAATCACAATGCCTATACAAATCTACCCTTCCATGAACCCAAAAACTGAAAGTGGTACAAATGACTAAGGCTGCATCATTTGTTCTTCGAATCTTCAGAAATCTCACCGCTTTTCTCATCAGGGTGTGCAACATGGGATTATCAAAAGATGTACCTACACACATGAGACAAAGCAAATACCAAGTGACGTATCGAGTTTGAAATGAGATAAACATAAGCATATATATCAATTTAAGATGATATTCTCAGAATTTCAAAACTCCCCCATAATCAGATAATTCATTCTCCCCCTTTTTATGATGTCCCCAAATAGACAAATGAGAGAAATAAATGAAGCAATCAAGTACCGGGGTGACACAAGGCATAAAAACACACCATGAATGAACATAAAACAACCAAGTCGGTGATAGCGTAAAAGAATGGGTGTGATCAAAATTCGATAGGAAAATCAAGGCATACAAACATGACATATGTGCAGATGAATATAGGATATTCCTAACGAATGAACTCAAATGCTTCCTTTGGTGTAAAAGATTGGAAATATAAGACATTGACTATATCAAATCTACAAATCAAAGATCAAAGTGATTTCTACACCAATAACGTCCAAAATGATTTTCATGCTTTTTCAGGACTTTCAAGGAAGTGCAAACCCGTTTTTCAATCTCCAACGAAACTCCCTCAGATTTATATTTTGAATAGAGGAATACTAAATTCTCAAACTTTGGAGAATTGGGTGAAACCTAAATGGCCCATATTTGGCATGAATTGCTTTTTATTGCCTTATCAATTTTTTCGGGCTCTTTTAACCTCTTAGGACCTCGGATATTAAAATTCCTCCATTTTTTAGGTCCTTTTTAACGGTGGCTTTTGCGCAAAGGATAAGAATCAACTTTCGCAGCCCCTCCCCGTTATGAAAATATACACACAGTCTCACCAAAATAGTTTTTACATGCAATCCAATCTTGTCAAGTTTTATCGCATATTGTACATTGTATAGACAGAATTGAGATAGAAACACTCAAGCCAATATGTGATAGACGAGTGCAATAGACAAATACATCCGTGCATGTGTGCAATAAAGGATATAGGAGTCAAGCATGTAGGAAATATCACTAATTACATCTCAAGGACTCCAATCAATGTTAAGCACATGGATGAAATGATGTAGCCTCTCAAATCTCTATAAAACAGTCACATGGATAAATGGAATGAAGTGGTGACTTGGCTATCTTAAATGCTCATCCAAAAAAGGAAAATCTCTTTTTGAATTTTTCAAAAATTTTATCAAAATAAAATCTTTTTGTGTTTTACTAAAAATTTTCTAAAAAGAAATTTTTTTTGTATTTTTTTTTTAAAAAAAACTAACTAATGATACATGCTAGCAATAGGTAAAAAAAATATGATAAACAACCTATGCTAGCAATCAAGACTAGATCTCAACCGGGAGTAACGGTGGAGTTTTCTAAAGATGGTGACATCTTTTGAACCAACTCCACAAGATCATGTGTAGTCTTGATCAAAAACTTCACTTGCTCGCGAATATGTGCAAACTCTCTATCAAAATGAGCAGGCAAAGTATCATGAGTGGGTGCATGTGCATGAATGTGTGAAGTGGCATGATATGGCACAAAACCCAACTTAGAACAAAATTCCCTAAGATGTCCTCGCTTCTTGCAGTGGGAGCAAACATAAACCGGTCTAGGAAGTAATTTATCAACAATTTTAGGATGAACATTCCTAGACGGACACCCATGGGACTCACTCACAATGGTGGATATAGGCTCGGGTGAACTCTCTAATGTGACTTGAACCTCTCGTGCTTGTTTGAGGTCATCCTCGAGATGGGATACACGTGTCGTCAGACTAGACACCGTGTTAGTCAAGTCACCTTTTTCCCTTTTAAGCTCATCATTCTCTCCCTTCAACACACCAATCCGAAGACCTAGGATCCTATTAGTCCTTTTTATTTCCATGGTCTCGAAAAACAACTTTCTAAAGGCTTTTTGAATCAAACTATCATCACCATTATCATCCTCACTATCACTTAGAGAAGTGGACATATCAACTTTCTTGCCCTTTCTCTTAAGTCTAGTGGGACACTCAAATTTCTTGTGCCCTATCCCATTGCACTCAAAACATCTTATCTTCTCAAGTTTATTATTTTTCTCATTCTCACCACAACTCTCTCTCCAAACAATCTTAACTCTTTCTCTAGGACAGTAATCCTAAGGACTAAAGCATTGTTTTGCTTCTTGGTTTCAAAAGGCTCAGAATATAACTCGGCGTAAGCGCGTGGGAGATCACACTCGCTCTCACTTGCCTCATCATCCTCCCCCTCACACTCTCCGCTCTCACTGTCGAGGTGTCCCTGTGAATCAGCATCCTCATCGTCATGAGGTTCACTAGAAGTACTCACATGACTAGCCATGAACGCGGTGAAGTTACGCTCATGCGGTGACTCATCTCCCGAGTCCACCGACTCGACATCACTGTCGTCACTAAGGGTAGCATTCAGGACAGCTTTTCCCTTTTCTCTATTAAGACGAGTGACACACTCAAAGGCTCTATGACCCCTACCTTCGCATTCAAAGCATCTCTCACTGTCTTTCATGGGAGGATTTTTAAAATCTTTTTCATTTTTCTTTTCAAAATTATTTTTCTCAAAATTCCTTTTATCATTGAAATTTCCATTTTTCTTGAATTTGAGAATTCTTTTGAAATTTTTTGCAAACAAGGCCAAGTTATCTATGTCAAGATCACACTCAGAAACAGACTCCAAAACTTTTTCTTTCTTTTTCTTAAAATGAGTCTTTAAAGCAATGCCATTATCCTTAGCCTTAATGGTTTTGGGAAACATGTCAATCTCATAGGTTTGAAGATCTCCTACAAGTTCTTCCAACTTAAGAGCTTTCAAATTTCCCAAAGAGTTCAAAACAGTGACTTTAGGAATAAAGCGTTTTGGGAGAGATCTCAAAATCTTTTTAATGACACGCGTGTTATCAATCTCCTCACCCAAATTGAAACAAGTGTTGACTATGTCAGACAAACGTGCATAAAACTCATCAAAGCATTCGGACTCAGACATGGTGATAGTCTCAAATTGGGTGGTCAAATTTTGAAGTTTAGATTCTTTAACCGTGTTCGTGCCTTCATGAGTAAGTTGCAAAACATCCCATGCTTCTTTTGATGTGGTACACGTCATTATGCGTTTAAACTCATTAGGTGTAATAGAAGCAGAAATAGCACTCAATCCCTTAGAATTAAAGGAAGACCATCTAAACTCATCTTCGGTGCATGACGTGACAGGTTTTAAATTGGTCACGTTTTCAACAGTGACGGAGGGAGGAGTCCATCCTCTTTCAACAAGAATCCATACCCGTTCATCAATGGCTTTTAAAGCCGACCTCATTCGGGCTTTCCAATAAGCATAATTTTTTCAGTCAAAAACAGGCAATTTATTGTATGATTTCTCCATTTGAACACGCTCTTTTCAAAAATCAATTTTTTTTCGAAAATTGATATCTTTAGAAAAATTTTGCGGAAGTAAGGAATACGCGATAACTTAGCGTAACCTGCTCTGATACCAATTTGAAAGAGTTGGCGCTTGCGTTCAATTAAGAAATAATGTAATAAATACCATTTTTAACCCAAATTAACCCTAAGCATGCAACTAGGTGTGATTGAAACAATATGAAATCATGCAAGAATTATTCAACACACAAAGTTAAGGAAAAATCCCCCAAAGGGGCAAAACCATATGTATATTCACTATAATTTGTAAGAGAAGCGGCTTATAATCAGATTACACTGAAATACAAGTTTTTGACTAAGAATTACCCGCAGGCATCGGATTATGTAGTCGCGGCTGGAATTATCCCTTTCCAGTAGGGCTGCAATGAAGAGGAAGGAGTGGTCCACTTCACAAGGGTTGAACAACAGCAATGGTGTTCTTGGGTTACCAAACTTGATTCACATATATATGGAATATGTGTGAATCTAAAAACCTAGAATCATAGGACTCAATAGGTGAAGACTTTAGGGTTGATATGCTCTGAAAATCGTTGAAAAGTCTTAAGAAAACCAACCTCCAAATGTGGTTTAAATAGGAAGCCAAAACCCTAAAAAATCTGCAACACGATCTGGCAGAGTTTATCCAGGGCGGACCGGTCCGGGCCTTAGGCGGATCGGTCCGATAGCGGACCGGTTCTTTTAATTTGAAGCTGATTCGGTTCGCATTCGGTTCGGGGCTCACTGGCTTCAAAGTGCACGGCGGATCGGTCCAGGATGGTCCGGTCCGGGTCTCAGCGGATCGGTTCTTTTTATATAAAGGCGGACCGGTCCGGCTGACTGGATTTCTGAATTCTTCCTTTCTTTTGATCTTCGGATTCCGTTGATGATGAATGGACTTTGAATCTTTGCAACGGTGTTACGGCTAATGACATATATAAGTATGTTGGACAAAAATGTCCTTACAGAGGAAATATGGAACACATCATGAATTCTATGCAAGTGCTCCGGTAACCCAAGTTTATACACAACTGGCCCAATTCGCTCTATGATAGGAAATGGCCCCACATATCTCGGTGCCAGTTTCCCCTTCTTACCAAAATGCATAATCCCCTTCATAGGAGATACTCTGAGTAAAACCTGGTCCCCCACTTTGAATTCTCTAAAGAACCTCTTGGCATCAGCATAGCTCTTTTATCGGTCCTGAGCTACTCGAATGCGATTCCGTATCATCTCTATCCTTGTCGAAGTATCCTGAATTACTTCCGGCGCTAGGAGTTTGTTATCCCCCACTTATAACCAACATGCTGGGGAACGATAAGGTCTACCATACAACGCCTCAAATGGAGCCATGTCAATGGTGAACTAGTAGGAGTTGTTATAAGCAAACTCCATCAGTGGAAGGTACTGCTCACATCCACCCCCAAAGTCTATAATGCACATACGCAACGTGTCCTCCAACATCTGATTTGTATGCTCGGTCTGCCCATCGGTCTGTGGGTGATAAGCCGTACTCAATCGCAATTCAGTGCCCATGGCCTCCTAGAAACTCTTCCAAAACCGTGAAACAAATATCTTGTCTCGGTCAGACACGATATTTAGAGGCACACCGTGAAGTATCACTATTTCTGAAATGAAAATCTGCGCATACTGTTCCGTAGTGTATTCTATCCTTAGGGGTAAAAAATGAGCAACTTTGGTCAAACGGTCCACAATTACCCAAATGGAGTCGTGACCCCTCTGTGACGTAGGTAACCCCGTGATAAAGTCCATGGATATGCTCTCCCATATCCACGTCGGAACCTCTAATGGCTGTAGAAGTCCTGCCGGTCTCTGATGATCCACCTTTACCAGCTGACAAGTGGCGCATTTAGAAACAAACATGACAATATCTCTCTTCATCCCGCTCCACCAATATTGTCGTCTCATATCTTGGTATATTTTTTCCCCACCAGGGTGTACTGCGAACCATGAGCCGTGCGACTCTGCCATCACCTCGTGCCGCAAGTCTTCCTCTTCAGGAATGACCCATCTCCCATTGAAGCGTAATCCCCCGTCTGAGCTGATGGTATAAGACTCGGCTCCTTCTGCTAGTAATCGAACTATCTTTTCCTGACAGAACGAGTCATTTGCCTGGGCCTTTACCACTCTCGTAACAATCTGAGGTGTAATAGTCATCACCGATATGAACGATCGGGCCACTGCATCCTGGTGTCCCAACTCCTTCCACTTTGCTTTCCACACCTCGGCCACTTCATCTACTGGCCTACGGCTCAACGCGTCTGCTACCACGTTAGCCTTCCCCGGGTGATATTGGATATCAAACTGATAGTCCTTCACAAACTCAAGCCACCGTCGTTGACGCATATTCAACTCCTTCTGCGTGAAGAGGTACTGTAGAGACTTGTGGTCCGTGAATAATCGAAACTTCTCCCCCATGAGATAATGTCTCCAAATCCTAAGGGCAAATACAACTGCCGCTAACTCCAAGTCACGGGTGGGGTAATTTTTCTCGGGAGGCTTAAGCTTACGTTAAGCATAAGCTATGGCCTGACTCTCCTGCTGTAGTATACCTCAAAGTCCTTGTAAGGACACATCGGTGTAGACTATATACTCAACTCCCGGTCTCGGTAATGCTAACACAAGTGCTGAGGTCAGCTTGTCCTTCAACTCATCGAATGCCAACTGACAGGCATCGCTCCAGATGAATGGCACGTCCTTGCGAGTCAGATGTGTCAAAGGGCCCTCTATCTTTGAGAAACCCCGAATAAACCTCTGTAGTGTCTTGCTAGGCCCAAGAAACTACGGATCTCAGTCGGTGTCGTGGGATGTCCCCACTCCCTCACCGCGGATACCTTCCCCGGATCAACAGATATCCCCTGGTCTGAAATGATATGCCCTAAAAACTGAACCTCCTTCAGCCAAAACCCACACTTCTCATACTTTACATAAAACTCGTTCTGACGTAGCGTCTGCAAAACCTGTCTCAAATGCTCGGCGTGCTCCTCTTCTGTCTGGGAGTAAACCAGAATGTCATCAATAAAGACAATGACGAACTGGTCTAGGAACTCTCTGAACACCCTATTCATCAAGTCCATAAACATGGCTGGAGCGTTGGTCAAGCCAAAAGGCATAACTCGAAACTCGTAGGAACCATATCTCGTTAAGAAAGCAGTCTTCGAGACGTCCTGTTCCCTGATACGCAACTGATGGTATCCCGATCGTAAATCAATCTTTGAAAAGAAGGAAGCTCCTCTCAACTAGTCGAATAAGTCATCGATTCGGGGCAACGGATACTTATTCCGTATCGTGCCCTTATTCAACTCTTGGTAATCTACACATAACCTCAACGATCCATCCCTCTTCTTTACGAACAATACAGGGGGCACCCTACCTCGAAGTACTCCTCCGGATAAACCCCTGACCCAACAACTGCTCTATCTGGTCCCACAGCTCTCTCATCTCTGCTGGAGCCATACGGTAAGGAGCGCGGGCGATAGGCCGAGTGCCCGACGTCAAATCGATCACAAAATCTATCTCTCTACTCAGAGGTAGTCCAGGTATATCCTGAAATACATCAGCAAACTCCCTAACAACTGGAATTGCATCAAGTGGTATCACCACTTCCTTAGAGGTCTCCTCCTCTATATAGTACAAGTGAGTGGACGATCCTCCCTCAAGATGAGGCATCGCCACTAAAAACATCTCTTGCTCAGGAATGGCAAAGATAATACTCCTACTAAAATAGCCAATCAGGGCTCGGTACGTAACTAGCCAATCCATACCAACAATCGCATCGTACTCAGTCATTTCTAACACTAACATATCAGCGGGTAAAGTAAACCTTCCGATCTCTATACCCACACCTCTACAAATAAGGGAAATCACGGAATCCCTACTCAACGGTGAATCTACACAAGTAACTGTGCTCTCGGCGGTGTCTAATAACCCAATAGTGCGTGCAAACCTCATGATAATGAAATAATGTGTGGCCCCCGTGTCAAATAAAATACGCCCCATAGTCCCCTGAATAAAGAACATACCCTCAATGGCTGGTGGATCCTGTGGGGCTGCGGCATGCTGGAGCTGATACACTCTCCCATACTGAAGTTGTCCCTACTGAACTGGGACTGCTGGAATGGGTGGTAATGCTGCCATCTGTGGTGGTGCTGGGAGTGCGGTGGGAAACATAGGCCTCTGTGGCTCGTGTCGGGCACCCTGCTGCTGCTGCTGTGGGGTCCTGCCCCTATCGGGACAATCCTGGCCTTTTTGGTCAATCTTTCCACAAGTGAAGCACTTCCCCGAGAAATTTCCCCCTCGCTGTCCCTGCTTCCCTTGGCCCTGATGGCCGTTACCATTCCTACCTTGGCCTTGCTGGCCCTGCTGAAACTGCTGTTGTTGACCATTCTGACCCTACTGGCCCTGATGGCCGTTCTGACCCTGATGGCCATGTCTGAAACCTCCCTGACCACTCCTAAAACCTTCAGATCTGAACCTCTTAGAATCCCCCTATTGGGAACCCTGATAACTCTGCATATGCTAAACCTGAGTAGATTGTGCCCCGCTGGCACTATTACCCCCTATCCTGCCCTGATGGTTGGACTATCCTGATCTCTTGCTCTCAGTCATGTGAAAGAGGTGATCCTGGCAGTGAAGTAGTGCCGCGTTAACCACATCAGAGTAAGTGGCCAACGAGAGATTACACAACAAGTGCTGACGGATCCTCCAAGTCAATCCATCCGTGAACTTCTGAATTTTCTTCTCCTCGGTTGGAATTTCATCAGGAACAATATTCAAGAGATTGGTAAACTCAGCCTCATACTCGGCTACGGTCCTCCCCTACTGCTTGAGGTTCATCAATTTCCTCCTCATTTCAGTGTGAACAGCTGACGGAAAATATTTGCGGTCGAACTGCACCCAGAACTCCTGAATAGAAAGGGTGTCTCTCTCCTCTGCGGTGGTAATGGACTCCCACCACTGCAGTGAAGATCCTACTAGCTTGAAAGTAGCCAGTATCTTCTTCTGAACATCTGTGCACTCGTACATCCTTAAGTGCCTCTGAATGTCCTTCCTCCACTGACTGGATACCACAACATCGGAGCTACCTGCAAACTCCGGAGGGTGTGCTTTCTGAAAAGTATCACGAACGCGTTCCCAAGAAGACGGGAATGCATGAGCCTGAACTGGCACGACTACCAGCGCCTGGGGTGGTGCCTGCTGTATAATGGATAGGGCGACATTTACCGCTTGGGCTACAATAGCTGCAACCTCGGCAGCATTCATACTGCCCTGAACTGGTTCAGGCTGTGGCTTTGGCTGTGCATCCCTAGGAACTCGCTGCGCACGTCGTGGAGGCATCTAAAATGAGAGTAAAGTCTTATGAGTTCACAGTTATTATTTCAAAATAGCTGAATAACGAATCATACACAAAAGGATACAACAGTCCTAAAATATAGGGCTCTATATCAAAGAAAGCTCAGCGGAAACATAATAAGCCGTACAGATCCTAAGGACACTAGAACCTGATGCTCTGATACCACCTGTGACACCCCGACTAATTAAATACCGGGTAGCTACTCCTTTATTAAATTAATACAAAATGCCAAGTTGGTTCAGTTCATAGCATCACCGTCGAAAACATTTTAATAATTACTAACCACCTAGTATTTAAAAAGTGAGTTGCCAATTTTAATTTAAATCGATAAACATACAATAAGTGAATTTTGAAATGCTAACATCACCACCACAACATAGCCACAATAGAATAACCATCAACTAATAATAAGTATGGAGGAATACTCCTCACAACATTCCAAATACTGAAATAATTAACTGCCAAGTCTGCATCACTAAAATAATTACAACCCAAAGTCTGAAATAACTTAAATGTAAGATGTCTGTAAAGGAATGGGGCGACATGCCCAACAAATGAGAAAATATGATAATGGAGTCAAGATCGGAAATGGAGGCGTCTACTGTCAAAATCCTATAACTTCAACATCAACTACAGCATGTCACCTGAATAGAACTCCTAAGCATGGTGTCCTTGTGGCTGGGCACCTAAAAGGTTTTTACAAAAATAGATTTGAAAGAAAATGGGTCAGAGCCCGATTGTGAAAATAATTTAAAAATTAGCAAGTGTTTAATATCATTAAACAGTGAATATAAAGTATATGATAGTGTGTGCACACACATGAGTTCCTCACCTCTCAACTAATTGTGCACTCCTATCGCACCCGTACCCATTGTAGTTGTTCCCATGTCTAACTAGTCCGATACTAAAATCTAACATTTCTAAACGATATCCAATTCAATTCCCAACAACTTTTAGTTAAGAGAGTGTTATAACTTGCTACACAGTATTCCGTGTTAGTACTACTAATTACTAGAGATCTTCTATTTTTACTTCACAAACTGTTGCCATTATTAATACTCACATTTAATCATGACAATTTATTTCAATTAACGGTATATTATTCTCATCATAAATATACAATACTAGCACCCCGAGACTAAGCTGCGGTGCACACATACTCTGATATCCAATCCCGGTACATCACGTACATAAGGACCACGTATTTCGAATCTCTCAGGAATCGTTTCATTAAACAAAAATCACAAACAATGGAGGCGAACATAGTTCACATCACATGGGTCACGCACATACCTACGCTCCCATGATCAGCAGACTTATTAACTTCTCAATAAGTCCTTCTCTGACCTATGTCCTCGAGGTACCAATCTAAATCCCCTAGGCACACAAAGATTAGATGGCCCTGATCGAACGCCGACCTCCCATGATAGCAAGTACAGTAGGTATGTTATACACAGATAATTACATACACTAAGCATTCACACATCTTAGATATCACAATATTTTATTAGTAGTATACATCTCGTTCTTATACCCACATTTTGGTTATGCAACTCACAAGTCCCCGGTTTACAAGTATTTAGGTTATCAATTCTTCTCACGTCACTATTAGTTACTCGCTTCCTAATCCACACATGTCATCCGGTTTACTACGAGATCCTAAGTTTTACTCATCAATATACCCCAATCTACCCACTATACTCACTAGTTGATAAGGGAAGGTTATCTCACCATTTAAATAAGTCTAAGGGACACTAGAAATAAAATCAGGCCTAAAAGGTCATTCTGTCAACTCGTTAGAAATCTCGTTCAAACGAGTTCGTTCGAACGAAAGGATTCGAACGAACTACTAACTCGTTAGAAGGGATATTGTCATCTCGTTAGAAGTTCGTTCGAACGACCTGGGCAGGTCTTCTAACGAGATGGCAGTTTCAGCCCAGAAATTCCCAAGTCCGTTTTTCTCAATTCTTCTCTCCACTAATTCCACCTAAAGACCATCCAATTTATGTTCCAACGTTTTTAAACCATTTCTAATCATCCTAGATCATCTCTTAACATATTTTAGGGGTCAAATCTTACAAATCATCAAGGAATTAATATAAATCTCCAAATATTTCCCCAAACCCTAGGAACAAGAACTCATAATTTTCTTATGCCCAATTACTCATCATAAATCCGTTTTTAAACCATCATATATAACTCTTTGAATATTAAATTAGTCCATCATCATTCTACATGCAAATCCTAACCCAAATTCAAAGTTTCTCCAACAATTTCATGGGTTTTCTTCAAAAATTTCAATTATAAGATAATTCCTACACTAAACATGGAAGACATATTCAATGCACTAAAAATATCAAATCACTTGCCTTAGATTGTTCTTCAGAATTGATGTTGGTGAATGAAGGTTGATTCTCTCCTTTCTCTACAGATTTTCTCCCAAGGTTGAAGATGGCTTGGTTTTGGCTCTTGCAACTTCTCTCCATCTTCTCTCAAAACTCCCGTAGCCCACCCTCTAAACTTTTGCTGGTAATGGCCTAAGTGGACCCTTTTAAAATTATAAATATAAACTCCAATTTTCGTGGGTTTTAATTCCCTAATTTTTAAAATTACCAAAATACCCTTTTAAGTTGCCAGTATGGCCCAAAAATGCCCTGGGACCCAAACTAAACCCCCGGCTAGTGTTTTCTGACTATTTAGACCCTTCCGGACTCGTTGGCGTACTCAAAATCACCATCCGGTTGATAAAAATAGAATTCACTTTTTAATTCAAATAATTACACTCCTGACGCGACTGACACGCGTGTCCCAACTAAATTTCCCCAAATTATCGTATTTCAGTCTCGCGACACTTCTAATATTTTCAATATTCATATATTTCCATATATACACATCATAATCAAATACCAACTCACATCTCGTTAGTATTTATATCTGAATTAATTCTCAATTAATTCACATTTAATTTAATTAATCTCTTAAATAAATATCAATAAAATTACGGGGTATTACAGTAATCTTTTAACTTCATACACATTATGTCTTTTAGTCCCACTTACACATACCTTGAAGACTGAATTCCAACTTTTATTTTTTCTTGTTTAAACCAAACAAAATCTTCTTTAAACTTGTTTATACAATTGTAACACCCCGCCCACCCGGGGAGAGCGAACGGAGCGCTAATGCGATAAAATAAATCCAAATCCACAAATAAAAAGGTATAGAGCATCTAAATAAACCCACAATCATATAAATCCACTAATCTCAATTCTTCAAATACAACAAGCCTCTCGAATAAATACAACATCTAACTCGAATAAAAATACAAATCTCCAAAGCTCTATACATCAAAATAATACAAATCTTTCCCAAACAATCCTCGCTAAAATCAATCTCCATAGCGCCCCAAAATCCGCGCTAATCTGCCACTAAAAGAAAATATGGGGAAGTACACAATAGGACAGGAATTATGCTCAACAAATATATATTAGCGATGAATAAAACGTAACAACACGAGTACGAATATTCAAATCAAATGCAAACTCAATTGCATTTTATCAATAAATTTCTCAACAACACATTAATGGGTCACCAGGCCTCACCACATCCGTATATGCTTTATCAAGCCATAGCCCGGGAAACAGGAATTTTGGCGGGTGCCCAACATCCGTACCATATTAAAATCTCATGATAACGTGCTCATCAACAATTTAATGATACCACATGAATCAAAATAATTTCAACAATTATTTTCCAGATTTCAATGAATTTATCAATTCAAATATGAGTTCAATTAACAAGAATTCAAAGAGAATGACACTCGTGAGATTTAAGGAGCATATTGTGTAAAACCCCATACCTCAAACCATGATGAGAAACCAATGATCACATCCTCAAGATCAACACAAAAGATCTACAAAAGCTCCTCCAAGAACCTCCAACAAAATAGCCCCAAGAACACCTCTAATCTAAGGTTGGAACTCACAAATCTCAAGGTCCAATGTGTATATAAAAAGAAAAGGAATATAAAATATATTTGCTGCCAAAATTTGTGCCCAAAAGTAGGTTAAAAGGCTTGCCCACGACTTCCTTTTATAATGCAAAGAAATGAAGAGTTGGAATCCAAAAGACTCCTTTAAATAAGGCAAAGAAATGAAAAGTTGGAATTCCAAGAGTTGAAAACATTTAAAAATTATTTTAAAATCCGTTTTAACTCCGTTTTCGAAACCGTTTGAAATTCTCGCCTTTAAAAAGTAATAACCAACCTATTTGAGCAATAAAAATAATTTTATCAAAAACTTTATTTTTCCTCTTTATTTTGAAAATACCCCAAAAATTACGCGGGTTGTTACAACAATCTATGTCAAAATACTGCAAGTTTATATGCTTGAGAAGATTGATTTTGAACTCAAAAATCCTACTACATGGTTTAAACATATTTTCATCAAAATTTCGAGAACATACACCATTTTCATAAAACATCAACTTTTATTATTTAAAAACTTGATATAATTATCCACCCATTATTTTTTTTACAAATAACATTTTTCTCAATATTTTTATTGCATAAAAATGTTTATTATTTCTTTTCACTAAAATACATAAAATATCAATTTCTCACATTTTTATTCCCTAAAAATGTCCAATATTTCCTTTTTACTAGGAATATACACAAATAATATCTTCTAATATTTTTATTTCTATAAAAATGTCTAATTTCAATTTACTAAGAATACGTCATTATTTCTTATATTCTCACACTTAATCATAGAAAGCAATAAGACTATAATATTCATAAAATAGAGTCTCAAATACACTAAGAGTAGATTACCCACCATAATGGTCTCCAAAGATGGTGGTGGTGATGGTGAAGATGGGTGACTCCCCCACCTCCAAAGTTGGCCCTAAAGGGAGTCACAAAAACTCCACCAATAGTCCTCCATGGAAGCTCCAACACTCTAAAAATGCTTCCACAAATACAGCTTCTTGCTCCAATAATATCCTCATAAAAAACCCCAATGACACTTTTAATATTTTCGCAACTCCATAATCACAATAGGGAAACTAAGTCTTGTGGTGTGAGTGTACACACTATACTAAGGGAATCGGATACCCATTGTCTTGGAGGGATAGAAATGTAGAGAGAGTTGAGAGAGATGGAGAGAATGCCAAAGGCAGTGGGAGTCTTTATCCTTCCCACGCCTCTCTCTCTCTCTCTCTGTAGCCCAAATGCAAAACCCTTACATATATAATATGCACTTAGCTGATTAGTTTAATGGCCCGACTCCAAGAGCTAGCAAGGATTTGATCCTACGGTTGAAATGATGATAGCGCGATTGGCAGGCCTGACCTGCATCAGGCATCGTTCGATTGACAACCTCCCTCATTTAAGCGACATGCTTTGCGCGACATCTCTTTTTTCACTTTTCTTTTATATTACAATTATTCTCCATAATTATCATTTACTCCCCCTATATATATAATCCATATATTATCTAGAATCCAATAATTCTCTTTATTCACTCCAATTTGTTACCCACAATTTCCTATAATTATAATTAGTTCCTCCTCATATGATTTCCATATATACTTTAATTAATTTATCGCGGTGGGGTATTACAAACTTCCCTCCATAGAGAATTTCGTCCTCGAAATTCTTGGTTCGTCACAACTTATACTCTAATTACTCATGACCAATTTTCAATCCTAAGTACCCTCAATACTATGGTCTAAACCTAAGGATTTCACTTTAATCAACCACCGTCGCTAACCCCATCACGATGAACCCTAAGGCCTTGTTGTCAAATCTCAAGCATGACTTACATGTCTATCTAAACCAAACCTCGAGGTGATTGATACACATCAGACACCACAATAACCATAATTAATTCATTAATATGGATCACTCAAACTTTAGGATTTACAACCTACCTTTCTTCAAACAATCTTGGATCAGGGTTAGCCTAGGCTGATACAACCGCAACACTCCTCGTTACATATATCCAAGATATCTACCTTATTACATAGTCTACTCGACCGGTATCTCTCATGAGATCCTTATGCTAATCTAGAGTCATTATAGGCATCACAACACCAATATACACGAGCGATCACATTCCCAACCCGTAGAACTCTTACTAGATCGCAACATTAACATCATCTAACATTTTATCAATTTTCAACATTCCTAACATCCTCGTGTCACAATATCAAAATGCACGACCAAGTCATGACTAATTATACTGGTTAACTAACAAACATGTTAACCCAAGGTAATTAGCCAATATACGCCAATTATATGTAAGAATACGAGATTACACGTACACACAACTAGTGTAAGATAAAGGTGCATATGAAGAAAGCGCACTCCCATACCGTGATGCATTAGTCACAACCGGCCTTACCCACATCATTACTAAGCTTATGCAACGTCGAACCTGAATCAAAATATATCAATAACCTCCCATCATCGGGATCAAGAAGATAGAAGAATGCTATAAATCGGGGGACTGCCACGCCAAGAGGAAACAATCAATTTTCGACAATGAATCAACCCACACGAAGTGAGAACCCATAACGTATACTTGAACTCTATAACTCCAATTAAATACCAGCTAATCACCTTAGCCTTGCCACGAACCCTCTCTTAACCTCTTAACCAGGATGGGTTCTACTCGAGAATCACCCACCCGTGCCAGACGGGCGAAATACAAAACCATTTCCTTCGAGAAGCTGAAACGCTAGGCTTCCCTCCTTAGGACTAATGCTACCTATCTATCATTGGCAAGAATAACTATCCTAATTCAAACAAAGTTACTTGTCTTGACATTTATCATCAGTTATCGACCAATCACAGCTAGGCCTCAAAAGTCAATACGCAGTAGCTGACCTCCGTTTTCGAGATCACCCTCATCAAGTGAAACATAGCTTCAAGCATGAATCATTGCTACCACCCAAAGCACTACCTATATGATACCAAACCATAATTATTCTAATGGCATATTAACTTCCAAGCATCACTCATGATTAATGATTTCCTCCAACATAGCCACTACTAACCATACAGGTAGCACACTTAGGTGCTATAATCAAGTCTAACACTTCATCCCTGGTGCTATTTCTAAAAGCTATAACGAACCTCCCCATGTTCTACGCCTCCCAAGTGCACCACCTAGCATGGATCAACCTATTCTTAAAATTATCATCGAAGGTTATATCATGATACATGTCTATAAATAAAGCAGTAGCACTAACTCCTTGGGACCGCCATAAATCGACATGATATAATCGTACTAAAATCAACAATGGTCTATCATCATTTATGTAAACTTCAATGCAAAAATGATTCACATTGCCTCATAGGCGACGACCTCAAATTCAATTATTTCTCTAAACGTCTTACACATCTACCATAAGAAACCACTAGTCATACCATGACCTATGCCGTACAACCTTGAGTTTATCACTATGAAATGGACACCACCACATAAAACTCAATGCAATAATAAATATTAAGGTTTCGAAGAGATATACTATCATCGGTGTAATGCACAATACACAACCTCAGATTCACTATTAATGGGGAATGTCTACCACTCGCATTAACATTTCGCTAGTTAAAACTTAGCATACACCTCCAAGGAATTATCAATATTGTATTTACACGCCTATCCAAATTACTAACCAAGGTTAATTTCATCCAACCACCTTAGTACTTGTCTCCAAGGGCATTTAACGCAACTCACGTGCGTACGCAGAATGCCAACCCATAGTTAAATTCGTTAGACCACACCATTTGATTCCCAATGAGTGTTTAACCACTATAACTGAATTGCCTTACTATGTAAACTCACACTATGTATTAATTTACCAACTAAGTCAACTATATATATTTTGGTAGATACAGGGCATCGAGCAATGCTTACGAATACTAAGGCCCATGCCTATGAACACCACAAGGGATCCTATTTCTCAACGCCAAACTACAATCACCAAACTCTAACTCAACGCCACCCAGGTTTTAGTAGGACACATAACGTAGGGTAATGCCTAAGAGGAGTCCCACCCTAATAATGTCGCAAGAGGTTATATTCTAACACATCATAACTCATTTACTTAATACCAAGTCACTACGATTTTCTAGATTCACTCCTATGTTACCTCAAACCATCATGATTATTTAAATCCACATTATAGTCAAGGCCCATGAATAGGGATATACTAAATCCAAGCCCAAAACCAAGGGACCCAATACGTTCTACCACATATTTGACACTTTCAAACACATTGCTCCTTATTATCACTCTGTGACCCCACTTAAGACTTATATGATATACTCATATGCTAACAATAACTAAGGAATTATTCCACAAGGACAACATCCTATTAATTATCCATCAATCACGGTGTTACCCCAAGGATCGAATTTACCTAATCATAACATCGACATTCACCCCTCAATTGTGTCACACCCAATATTACATATAATTAAACTCACGATTTCCCATTACATAATCATGACACTCGAACTATCAATCTCTACCATTGGTTATTTATAATTTGGTGCCATTTGCCCAACGGGCGATATCTCATCCTATCAAAATCTCCAAAGACTCTACGTTTATAAAGACTGGAACACAAAACACCTCACACTATGAACCTCGGTGTCACAACTTATTGGTTTACATGGACACCTATTGATTATT
Source organism: Sambucus nigra (assembly GCA_949130495.1). NCBI lineage: Eukaryota > Viridiplantae > Streptophyta > Magnoliopsida > Dipsacales > Adoxaceae > Sambucus > Sambucus nigra. Next base: position 46,386,004 of record OX422209.1, read on the forward strand.
AACACACTTAATTAAAAATGTGAAAGCGACTAATAACCATTAATTTAATCGTGTGCCAGTAGTTGACACTAATCCAACTTGTCGTGCTAACCTCTTAGACTTTACCGTCGAAAGCTCGAACTAAACCGTCATCAAACTAGCATGACCGACCCAACCACAATGACATCGAAATATCCAATACCGACCTCACCACCTCACACCCGAAAGGAACCTTGAACCTAGAGCTCTGATACCATTTGTAATGCCCCAACCCAGATTTATGGGTTACTCGTGAGTCAACTCGGTTCGACCCGAGCATTAGGTGGGAAGTACAAAGAAACAACCTAAATAATGTTGCTAGTCCAGTTTTATTTTGATTAAAATTTCACTTGTTAGCATGCAATTTCGATTTCGAGATGAACTACGTGAGGAACCCATGGGGATCATCCCGAAGTTCAAGTAAACAGAGATACTAACGTAAACACAAATAAAATATACTTACCAATACCTATAAAACGCCCTAAAATTTCGGAACCTATGCCCAGTGGAATTTATACGAGCAATATAGAAATGAACGACATAAAGGAATATTCGCATGCTATAACCATATGCATGCGAAAATATGTATATATCTTCATACGTATAAGTTTATAAAATACACATGCCAATGTATTAATCGTTTTACTTTAAAAAAATCTTACTTATCCAGATTAATTTACCTTAATCTAGTATAGACTTCCTTTAGTCATACCTAGCATTTTCATCTTGTTTAACACATCCAGTTCAACACTTGAAACCATTACCCTCGATTTGATTCGAACCCATTCCTTTATCGGAATTTAACCCCTTCATTTATTACACATTACACTTTAGTATTTTCATTGAAAATCACTATTTCAACACACGCATTCACCGTGATAGAAAATAATCTTTTGTAATCAAGTGTTTTAACCCTTTAACGCCTTTTTAAACTTGGATTAATCTATTTACTTGTTTGGAAACACCTTTACACCTTTAATTCCCTTTTAATTCCATAGGTGCTAATATTTCATAACATTAGTAAGTTACCTCACTAACCATTCCATGTTTACCCATTAACACTTAGTTAATACTTTTTTATCAACATTCTGAAGTACACATGTCTGTAATCACTTAAGAGTACTGATCGAGGGCCTATGATTCGGTTTCAAACCCCGAGGTCACCCTAGTGGACGAGTGTAGTCTCGTGAGGGTTTTCAGGGATGGTACCCACAAACATCACATGGTTTCTTCAAAATATGCCCAACCCAACATGCAAGCCCAAATATAGCGAAAAGGATTTCATACGCATTATTAGCACATTGAACGGATTCAAACAAAAGTCCAAATCATTAACATTTTAGAATGCACCTCATAGAATTGAAACATTATAATGTGGGAGGGGAGCGAGCACATGCAAAGTGTGATTTGGCGAAAAACTTATATAAACCGGATAAACATTAAAGCAAGCTCACGGGCATTACACTCATCAAGTGAATTCACTTGAAATAGGGAGGTAACACACGGATACATTCGGGCATAAAGAGTAATTGTAAATGGAAACTAGGCCGTACACATGTCACAAATGAAGAACGCTACATATAAACTGAAAAACTGTAATCTCAATGAATTGATACCGCACATTAAAGGAGCGAAATGCATTTTCACAGATTATCAAAACTATTATGACTTTTGAATTACATCAACCTAAGATCACATAGGACTTTAATAGGGTTTTAGTATAGGCTAGACTAGGGTACGAAACGAAGGAATGTCTATATGGATTCAAAGTGTTCGGGATGAAAACTCGGGATAATGGGAAGATGCGGGCAATATCAAAATTGAAAAACAAGTTCCAAAACGGCATTAGATATATCATCGGGGGAGTAATCAAAGCTTATTGAACTATATACACTACATTTACAACTTTCTCTTTCTTTTTCTTTTCTTCTTTTTCTCATTTTTCTTTTGTTTTCTTTTGCTTTTTGCTTTCTCTTTTTCTTCTCTTTTTTCACATCTTTCTTTTCTTTACTTATCAAACTCTCATATACCTAAATTGCAACTGACATCATAACAACATCATTCAATCCCAAGTAACGTTCCAAACAAAGGTATGGAAAATGTATGTATGGGCTAAAACTCCAATTTAGAGTTGATTATGGGATTGGGGTTATGAAACGAAAGGCTATATTTAGGCTCAACGGGGTTAACAAGGGGAAATGACATAAGGTGAGGTCAAGGTCAATATGGGTGATATAATAAAGAGGGCCTATGACCATTTTAACAAAGTTCACGCAATTATCGAATCAAAACAATATATGAAAATCATGATAAAGTAATACATTTTATGTATGAACTCAATTAATGAACGGTCAAATGAAAGAATAGAGAGATTACCGACGAATTCAATGTTTTCAATGAGAAAAGAATAGTGTATAACACTCACAAACGATGAAAGTTACAAAGCTTACTCGGTGTAAGTATATACAATGCAACAAAAGATTACCGAGTTATAAAAATCTTAAACCAAATCAATAGAATAATAAAAGTGCATGTGCTTATGGGATTAAAGTTTAATTCATGAACTTATTCATAATATCAATAAGTGAGACTAAAGTCTAATAACTTCTAAAATCGAGAACATGCATCGTTGGGTTGTCTATTGGATCGGGCAATTTATCATCGAAAATAAGGGCAAAATGCCCCAAAAAAGGAGAAAAAAGAAAGAAAATCTTTTTGAAATTTTTTATTTTTCTAAGAAACGCATACTAAGTAACTAACATGTGAGAAAAACATGGACTAAATAATGAAATGGATAGAATATCCCACACCCCCTAACTTAAAACTTGACATTGTCCTCAATGTAAATTAAGAACCAAGTTAAAGAGAGGAAAAGAGCGATATTACCCAAGATTGGAGCGATCCCCATAAGAACAAGTCCAAAGAATCTACAAAACAAGTTAGTACCGAGCATAGCAAGAATAAATAACAAAAAGTTAACTAATTGCACTAAACAAAATTAAAAAGTAAAGAAAAAATAAAAAGAAATAAAGAATAAAAAGCTAACTATATACAACCTACTATTTAGGCTTCACACTAACTATACACTAGAAGTCTAAATAACTGAGGGACCACCGTGAAAATAATTTGACTTTGGAGGATAACCGGTATACCCTCACATACAAGCATGCCTTTCGAAAAATATGAATTTCGTTTGAAAAACGGAAGGCATGTGTAAGGCGGCAGAAATGAACCATCGCCAATTAAAAGTTTTGGGGGACGATGGGGGGTTTGGATTGAACGGGTGACAAAAACATATGGGGACTGAGAAAAGCCGAATACCCTCCCAATAATTTTAAAATTGGAATGGGTGGCGGTGCACATGAAGGCAAAGATGCGATCGTGGAAGGCGACTCGAGCAAGTACTCCTCATCGGCGAAAAGGTTTAAAACACACTACACCAAAATGGGCAAATTGTCACCTTTCAACCGGCCAGCCTTGTCAAGGTCATTGACCGTGACAAAAAACACGCGTTTTTTGTCACGGTCATTGACCTTGACACGACCGTGACAACCAATTGTCACGGTCATTGACCGTGACAAGACCATGATAAATTTACTTGTCACCGACTTGTCACGGTCATTGACCGTGACAATTCTTTAAATAATTATCTCGGTCAATGACCGTGACACATCCGTGACAATGTTAACAGCAAAAACCCTTTCCCCCTTCTTTTTTCCCTCCCGCGCCGTTCCCTCCCTCTCTCTCTCTTCCATTTATATATATATTTGTGTGTATATTTATGTGTGTATGTGTATATATATATGTGTGTATGTGTGTGCGTGTGTGGGGGGTGGGGCAGGGTGGGGGTAGGGGGTGGGGCGGGGTGGGGCAGTGTGGGGGCAGGGCGGTGGTGGAGGGGGGCAGGGGGTGGGGTGGGGTGGGGTGTGTGTGTGTGTGGTGTGTGATGGGGGAGGGGGTGGTGGAGGGGGGCAGGGGGTGGGGTGGGGTGGGGCAGTGTGGGGGCAGGGCGGTGGTGGAGGGGGCAGGGGGTGGGGTGGGGTGTGTGTGTGTGTGTGTGGTGTGTGGAGGGGGGCAGGGGTGGGGTGGAGGGGGGTAGGGGGTGGGGTGGGGTGGGGTGTGTGTGGGGGGGCCGGGCGGACAGATAGACACATTATGGTGGGTTGACTGAACCAATTTTAGTCGATTTTGTTTTGATCGGTTTGATTGTTGACTAATTTTGGCTTAGGGTTTTATCTCGATTTCAGTAATATATGATGAATTGAATTTAATTAGTGAAAATTATTTTTGACGAATATATTAAGACGACTTGCATGCAATACGAAGTTAGTGAATTAAGGTTGATCCTTTTTTACGAACCAAAAAAAATTGACACATGTATATATTGCACACATGTATATATAATCAAACTTTTTTGAGGGTTAGCACACCATCATTCAACTTGCCATAATATTTTAAGTTATAAAATGTAACTTGTTAACTATTAGGAGCCATCAAACCTATCAAGGCTTTGTAATTCTAAAGGGGGGCCATGGCCCCCTTTGGCCACAATATAGCTTCTTCTCTGCGCGTAGGTGCGTAGGTGTGCGTGTGTGTAGACATCAATTTTATAAATAATTGATAATAGTTGGATAATAATTGGATAATAAACATCGGGAGGGGGTGGGTGTGGCGGGGGGAGGGGGGCAGGGGGTGGGGTTGAGGGTGTAGACATCAATTAGTGAATTAAGGTTGATCCTTTTTTACGAACCAAAAAAAATTGACATGATCAAAAAACACAAATAATAAACTCCGATTTTACTTATATATGACACAAATAATCATATTTAATTGCTTATCGTGTAGAAAAAGTGACAAATATATTTTCATAATTATATATGGTTTTGTATAAGTTCTTGTATTACACACTTAAATTACCACCTCTAAATTTAATTAGAGTAAAGATTTATAATAAATTTACAACAAAATAATAAGTTATTGAAATAATTTACCCGTGGTATATAAATTCATAAAACATAAAAAGTAAAATTAAAATTTCTTAAAACACCTCATATATATATATATTGCACACATGTATATATAATCAAACTTTTTTGAGGGTTAGCACACCATCATTCAACTTGCCATAATATTTTAAGTTATAAAATGTAACTTGTTAACTATTAGGAGCCATCAAACCTATCAAGGCTTTGTAATTCTAAAGGGGGGTCATGGCCCCCTTTGGCCACAATATAGCTTCTTCTCTGCGCGTAGGTGCGTAGGTGTGCGTGTGTGTAGACATCAATTTTATAAATAATTGATAATAGTTGGATAATAATTGGATAATAAACATCGGGAGGGGGTGGGTGTGGCGGGGGGAGGGGGGCAGGGGGCAGGGGTTGGGGGTGTAGACATCAATTAGTGAATTAAGGTTGATCCTTTTTTACGAACCAAAAAAAATTGACATGATCAAAAAACACAAATAATAAACTCCGATTTTACTTATATATGACACAAATAATCATATTTAATTGCTTATCGTGTAGAAAAAGTGACAAATATATTTTCATAATTATATATGGTTTTGTATAAGTTCTTGTATTACACACTTAAATTACCACCTCTAAATTTAATTAGAGTAAAGATTTATAATAAATTTACAACAAAATAATAAGTTATTGAAATAATTTACCCGTGGTATATAAATTCATAAAACATAAAAAGTAAAATTAAAATTTCTTAAAACACCTCATATATATATATATTGCACACATGTATATATAATCAAACTTTTTTGAGGGTTAGCACACCATCATTCAACTTGCCATAATATTTTAAGTTATAAAATGTAACTTGTTAACTATTAGGAGCCATCAAACCTATCAAGGCTTTGTAATTCTAAAGGGGGGTCATGGCCCCCTTTGGCCACAATATAGCTTCTTCTCTGCGCGTAGGTGCGTAGGTGTGCGTGTGTGTAGACATCAATTTTATAAATAATTGATAATAGTTGGATAATAATTGGATAATAAACATCGGGAGGGGGTGGGTGTGGCGGAGGGAGGGGGGCAGGGGGCAGGGGTTGGGGGTGTAGACATCAATTAGTGAATTAAGGTTGATCCTTTTTTACGAACCAAAAAAAATTGACATGATCAAAAAACACAAATAATAAACTCCGATTTTACTTATATATGACACAAATAATCATATTTAATTGCTTATCGTGTAGAAAAAGTGACAAATATATTTTCATAATTATATATGGTTTTGTATAAGTTCTTGTATTACACACTTAAATTACCACCTCTAAATTTAATTAGAGTAAAGATTTATAATAAATTTACAACAAAATAATAAGTTATTGAAATAATTTACCCGTGGTATATAAATTCATAAAACATAAAAAGTAAAATTAAAATTGCTTAAAACACCTCATATATATATATATTGCACACATGTATATATAATCAAACTTTTTTGAGGGTTAGCACACCATCATTCAACTTGCCATAATATTTTAAGTTATAAAATGTAACTTGTTAACTATTAGGAGCCATCAAACCTATCAAGGCTTTGTAATTCTAAAGGGGGGTCATGGCCCCCTTTGGCCACAATATAGCTTCTTCTCTGCGCGTAGGTGCGTAGGTGTGCGTGTGTGTAGACATCAATTTTATAAATAATTGATAATAGTTGGATAATAATTGGATAATAAACATCGGGAGGGGGTGGGTGTGGCGGGGGGAGGGGGGCAGGGGGCAGGGGTTGGGGGTGTAGACATCAATTAGTGAATTAAGGTTGATCCTTTTTTACGAACCAAAAAAAATTGACATGATCAAAAAACACAAATAATAAACTCCGATTTTACTTATATATGACACAAATAATCATATTTAATTGCTTACCGTGTAGAAAAAGTGACAAATATATTTTCATAATTATATATGGTTTTGTATAAGTTCTTGTATAACACACTTAAATTACCACCTCTAAATTTAATTAGAGTAAAGATTTATAATAAATTTACAACAAAATAATAAGTTATTGAAATAATTTACCCGTGGTATATAAATTCATAAAACATAAAAAGTAAAATTAAAATTGCTTAAAACACCTCATATATATATATATATATATATATATATATATATATAATCAAACTTTTTTTAGGGTTAGCACAACACTAAAAGTAGACATCAATTTTATAAATAATTGGATTTATCCCTTTATGATAATGAAATTTATGCTACAATTATAATTATCTCATGTCATAATTTTATTGATAAACAATATATGCAGTTGTCACGGTCGTGGTGGGGGGAGGGGGTGGGGGTGGGGTGGGTAGGGGTGGGGTGTGTGTGTGTGTGTGTGTGTGCGTGTGTGTGTGGCGGGGGGAGGGGGGCAGGTGGTGGGGGTGGGGGTGGGGCACCCATTTAATAACTTTTAAAATATTTGAAAAAAACATAATATTACAAAATTGAAACGAAATGGTATTGACGGAACTTACACATACGTTATAATATAGACGGAACATTTTTTTATCTGTACTATTAATTCAATTAATTCAATTAGGTAAAACGAAATGTGTACTATTAACATTTTTTTTCATCTGTACTAATAACATTTTTTTTACAGCAAAAATGTCTCCTTCAGATGTTAAGGCGAAGATGATGATGTTGTTTATGATGATGTCGTCTGGGTTCGGTGGTAGCGGAGGCGACGAGGGCTCCTCCGCCCCTAGGCTCCTCAAATATGAAAAATTTGGGATTACCGTCGAAAACAAGTCGGAGCTATTAGCGAGATCCCTCGAGCTGCTAAAGACGGTCATCGGCCCAAGGTTTATGAGTTGGAAGGAGGTGCCATATGAGCTCAAGTTAGCTGTTTGGGCGGCACTACAGGTATTATTTATATGAATATTTCAATTTCAATTTCAATTTCAATTTCAATTTCAATTTCAATTTCAATTTCAATTTCAATTTCAATTTATATTTATATTTATATTTATTTGCAACTAACATTGTATTTGTTGGACATGAACAATTCAACTTGGATCCAAAGCTACGCGATTCCGTCTTGGACCAGTTGAGAGAGCAACACAAGACGTGGAAGAAAAATATGCGGACACGGTACTTTGGAAAAACACGAGAGTCCATTTTACAATGGCGCGGATTCGTCCCGCCCAAGGAGCCGATCTCATTGGCACAATGGCAAAAGTTCATTGACAATGAGATCGAGGATCGACAATTGGCATCTCTTCAATCGGGAAGGGAAAATTGGGATAAAAAGACGGACGTGCATTACTCCGGCCGGACCTCTTACGCTGGGGTGGACCATAGGATGCAGGTAAGATTTAATTTATCTATAACTACACAAATATATTATTGGATATTATTTTACTTTGCGCGGCCGATACTAATTTTACTTTACTTAGGGGGTAGGGAGTGGGTCAGGGGGTAAGCCACATAGGCTCGATACTTATGTGGATCTTCGAACGAAGAAGGGGAAGGACAAAGGGGTGTCCCCGAGCGTCGCGGCCACGATTGTAAGTAATCCGACAGTTTAATTATTGTTAATTACGTTATAATTTTTTAGTTTACTTATTTTACTAATCATGTGCTTTTTGTCGTTTCAGACAAAGCTTAAGGAAGTGCATGAGTTGCAGTCTGATGCCGACAAGGCATCTTTGTCCACAGACGCACTCAGCCAAGTGCTTGGCTCTGATCGCAAGGGGAGGACAAGGGGAGTGAGCTCGCGGGTGGCCAAATCTAGGATCATCGGATTGGAGACGAGCGACACCGGGTTGGCTCGAATGGTGGATTCACACGACGTGAAGCTGTCCCGTTTGGAGGCGACGGTCAAAGATATGTACGCATTCATGAAGCGTACGTTGGGTGGAGACCGTAAAGGGAAAGGGAAAGGGAAGGAGAAGGAGAAGGCGGTGGAGGAGGAGGTGAGGGAGGACGAGGCGCAGGATGACGAGGATGTGGACCTCGCTGCTTCATCACCAACACGTTCGTACTTTGACGATCCACTTCCCTATTTGACTCCCTCCAATAGACCATTGTCGACAATTGGTTGGCCGAGCGTGTTCATATTGGACGTATTTGATGGCCAGCGGATAGGGCGGGGGTTGAGGGACCCGAATATCGTCGAGGGTGGAATAGTCCATGGACGTGTGATTTAAGAGATGGAGTCCAGGGTGCTCGTCACGCATGTCATACCCGGGAAGGAGAACTCCCTATTGTGGTTGCGCGAACAATGCGGCACGACGTATATTAGTGGGTGCGTCAATTCGTATGTCGTGTGGCCTACTCACCTCCTCAGTTTTATCCAAGACATGTAGTAACATTATTTTTAAGTTTGTCCATTTTAATTATATTTGGATTATATCTTCATGTATATTATTTTTACTTTTAATATTTGGATTATATCGTCATGAATATATATTTGCATTATCTTTAGTTTGTGTTGGATATATGATGTTTGGAACAGGTACAACGTTGCTATAACAGGTACAAATATACTGCTGGGCAGTGGCGGTGGCCATACTGCCCAGCATATTTTTTTTAAATTCTGTCCAAAATTATCACGGTCATTGACCGTGACACATCCGGGACAAAGGTTGTCACGGACGTGTCACGGTCAATGACCGTGACAATTTTTTAAGAAGGGTTACGGCTTAGTCACGGTTTATAACCGTGACAAACGTGTCACGGTCATTGACCGCGACACGACCGTGACACAAAATGAGAGTTTTGTGTCAAGGTCAATGACCGTGACACGACCGTGACAAAAAAAGTTGTCTCGCCTCGAAATGTCACGGTCATTGACCTTGACAAGGTGGATTTGTCAAGGTCAATGACCTTAACAAATGGGCAGATTTTGTGTAGTGACATTAAAGTTTGAAACCGAATCATTGGGTACTTGTGACAGTGTGATAACAGAGAATGAAAATGGGATGAAAGAAATTCGAACTCATGAGATGAATCGTCATCGCATGAAGATTGAGTTTCGAATGAAATAATATTATTTTCAATGAAATGTTCTTCTTTGGGGGCCAAAGAAGAAATCATTTCATTGCAAATAGATATTACGTCATTTTCACCCTCACTTTAAATATCTATTACGCACTGGGCAAAGTCAAGAATGGTTTGTTCCAAAGTAGGCATAAGTACCTCATTTGGTTCAAAACATTCCTCGACTTCAAAAGTCTCGGAAGAAAAATCATCGTCGGACTCAAATAATAAATCCAATTCATGTTCCCACAAACGATTTTCTTCCCGATAATGATTTTTAATTTTCTCATTCTCATACAAATGCAAGCCCTCATCGAATGTTATAGGTTGAGGTGCGAATCCATGAAAATGGGAACTTTGAAAGTTACTATCGGACTTAAACGAAAACTCATTATTATAAGAATTTTGAAAACTATTCGAATTCTTTTCAAAATTCCTATTATAAGGAGGTAAAGGCCCGAAATCATTATCATCGTCATCAAAATTCCAATAACCTAACTTTTGACTTTCGTTATACTCGCCCAAAGTCATATTTGAATTTGTTATACTTTGGGATTCTGAGTATTCACCGAAAGTCATAGGTTGGCGAGAATTTTGAGAATTATAACAATGATTACCGAAAGATTTGGAATAAGACATGTTTACCCCAAAAATGGCTCGAGTGGCGAATTCCACAAAATAGGGGCGCGCGAGAAGCGTTTCTAGGTGCTCAAATGTGGAAGTCCTGCAAAAAGGTTAGCAAATAATACAAATAGAAAGAAAATCCTATGAAATACTAAATCAAATAAAGTCTAAAATAAACAAGTCCCCCGCAACGACGCCATTTTAATCGAGGGCGAAAAGTGGCGCATGTCAAACGCTGATCGTTATTTTCTGTTCACCTCCTCAATACAAAAACCTAAACTTATGACTACACTCAACTGGTGAGTATAGCGTCCAAGTTCGGGTATCGAAAATATCCACTGAGACGAGTTGCTAGAATTTATATGATTTAGTGCTCTGAAATAAAAGTGTAAAAGGTGAATTACAAACTAAAAAGGAAAAGATGCATGAAAGGGAAATATTAATCTAGGCTAGTGTTTTGAAACTAGATTAACAAAGAGGTAAAACTATAGGTTGCGTTGAATATCCCTCACCCGAGTTAGTTTATATAAAATGGTCACATGGGTCGATGAGTTATTTAGAATGCGTCTCGTCTCTACAGTTAATTGAATCAAGGGTTGTCACGCCCCTAAATCCGCATAAAAGCATAATAATATTTTGGCATCAACAAATATACCGAAAATTGTGCACGCAAGATCGTAAGCACGGGACATGCATGATATGCCCCGTCAAATCTCCTAGGCACAATAACTAGGACAACGCACCCGAAATAGACCCGTAAATGCCATCACCAAAGCAAAGCAACGCGTCAACTCGAGTGAGTTCAATTCAAACACAACCTAATTTAATTTAGCTAGAAAGCATGATAAAAACGTGGTAAAGAAAGCGGTAAATAAACGCGATAAAGTTACACTAGAAAGCACGGGAAGAAAGCACATAAAACTAATTAACAAAGCATGTAAATTATCTAGAAAAGAAGAATTGCTGAAAATTAAGCTATATTAATGGAGAGGAAGATGAAAGTACAATCTTACAACCCAAATGTTATCACACCATATGAGGAAAAACAAAGAGCTCTCAAATCCAAAACCCTAACCTAAATCTATTCTAAAACCTCAATATCTGATTATTACAACAAAAATGCTTTATATAGTAAGTGGGAAAAGAAAAGGAAAAAGAAAATATAAGGCAAAATATCTGCTGAAAACAGGGGATCGATCGATCGACCCCTTTGGTCGATCGATCGATGGTTGAAATCGTGGCAAAAATATGAAGGATCGATCAATCGATCCTTTTGATCAATCGATCGATCAAGCGGGTATCAGCCAAGGCAGCCTCCTGCAATGCTGTTTTGGGCTGCTTGGATTTCCTGTCCGCTAAAACTCCCGTAACTTCTTCGTTCTGAATCGGAATCGCGCACCGTTCGCGGCCACACCAAGCTTGCGAGTAGGGCTACAACTTCCATGTAGATGTTTGAGCAGGTGCCCAAGCTATGAAAAGACTAAAATGCCCTTGAACGTGCGATCGCGTACGAAAATTGAGCTGAATGCGTCCGAACTTCACACTTAGCATCCAAATACCTATAAAAGCTCAATTAACCCCTGCAAAACATGTTAACGTAGAAATTCGAGGTTGTCTGGTTAACGAGCATAAATATAGGGAATAAGATACCTGAGGGGGCTAAAATACGTCAGTTCGGAGGATGAAATATGAAATATTAGCGTATGATCAAGTACGTTTATAAGAAAATTGTCATTTCTTTTATTTAACATGTAGTCTTTTAACTTCACACACATTATGTCTTTTAGTCCCACTTACACATACCTTGAAGACTAAATTACAACTTTTATTATTTCTTGTTTAAACAAAATAAAATATTCTTTAAACTTGTTTATATCTATGTCAAAATACTACAAGTTTATTTGCATGAAATATTGATTTTGAACTAAAAAAATCCAACTACATAGTTCACTCATATTTTCATCAAAATTTATAGAACGTACACCATTTTCATAAAACATCAAATTTTATTATTTCAAACCTTGAAATAATTATCCACTCGTTATATTTGTCAAAATAATCTTTTTTCTCAACATTTTTATTCCATAAAAATGTTTATTATCTCTTTTCACTAAAATACATAAAATATCAAATTGTCACATTTTTATTCCATAAAAATGTCTAATTTTAGTTACTAAGAACATATAATTATTTCTTATAATCTCATACACAACAATAAGACTATAATATTCATCAAATAGAGTCTCAAATACACTAAAAGTAGATTACCCACATAAATGGTGTCCAAAGATGGTGGTGGTGATGGTGAAGATGGGTGACTCGCCCACCTCCAAAGGTGGACCTAAAGTGAGTCACAAAAGTTCCACCAACAGTACTCTATGGAAGCTCCAATACACTCCAAAAATTCTTTCATAAATACACCTTCTTGCTCAAAGGATATCCTCATAAAAACCCCAACAACAATTCTAATATTTTCGCAACTCCATAATCACAGTAGGGAAACTAAGTTTTATGGTGTGAGTGTACACACTATATTAAGGTAATCGGATACCCACTGTCTTTGAGGGATAGAAATATAGAGAGAGTTGAGAGGGATGGAGAAAATGCCAAAGGAAGTGGGAGTCTTTCTCCTTCCCATGCCTCTCTTTCTCTCTCCCTCTCTCTCTCTCTCTATCTCTCTCTCTCTCTCTATATATATATATATATATATAGCCCAAATTCAAAACCCTTACAAATATAGTATACTCTTAGCTGATTAGTTCGATGTCCGTGGTTGAAAATGATGACAGCGTGATTGGCAGGTTTGACCTGCATCAGACGTCGTTCGAACGACCGGAGACGTTGTTCGAACGACATCCTCCCTAGTTTGAAAGACATGCTTCGCGCGACATCTCTTCCTTTTCTTTTCCTTTATTCTTCAATTATTATCCATATTTATCATTTACTCTCCCTATATATATAATCCATATATAATCTAAAATCCAATCATTATCCTTATTCACTACAATTTGTTACCCATAATTTCCTATAATTATGATTAGTTCCTCCTCATATAATTTTCACATAGAATTTAATTAATTTATCAGGGCGAGGTATTACCGAATTCATTACATAAGCACTATGTGAAGTGATAATCCACAAATACCACTTCAATGATTTTTAAGAATTCGTTATTTAAGTAGTTTAGATGTTAATTCATCTCATCCATTGCTTTCTGTAGTGGGTTAGGTTAATGTTTCCATAATCAAATGTGTGGTCTTAGTTGTTCCACTTAATGTTTGATTATGCGTCTTTTGTAAACTCTGTATATAGAGTAGTAAATGTTTTGATTGAAATAACTAATAAAAGAGAAGAAAAACATTATTTTTCTTAAAATACTTGTCCTCTTTGGTAGTTCTTATGTTCGAGAGAGTGTAAGTGTGAGTGATATAGTTTGAAAACTAATCACCCACACGGGAAGTTAGTATCATGAATTGAATACCAACAAAGTGGAATCAAAATAATTTTAATCCAGTTTGTAGGGATTCTAATGTGGCGCAAATGCAAGTTCCTATATTGAAGAAAGAGAACTACAGTTTGTTGACAACCCATTTTATACATTAAAAACTGTGAAGTGTGATCTAAAAACTATCATGTAACATTTTAAAAACTGCCATTTAAAATAGTTCATATCATGAAGGTTTTACTTAAATTGTCATAAATAAAACATATAATATAAATAAATATTCAAATCATGGTTAACAAATAAAGCAAAACACAAATGAATAGATGTAGAATAATTTATTCCACATTCGATGTTATAGTAAATACATTATAAATTATATCATTTATCTAAGATATAAAAAAAATAATGTTCTTTGTCTCATCTCAAAATAAACTACACTAAATAAGATTAAGCTGACACATCAACCATAATTAGTTCTTTTATCAAAATTAAGTGTTCATCCGTAGTAATAATGACTTCATTGTATTAGGAAACAATGTGTTGAAGTCCTCTTCGCAATTATGTTCATGATCATGTTGTCCCACAATGATACACCTTTATATGCCTCTAAGTAAATTCTTCTGCATAAGTTCAAGGCTTTACATCACATATTCGACAATGATAATAATACAAGTAAAAATGAGGCAATAATTACAAATATGCAGTTAAAGAGGCTAACAAAACATTTATATAGATAGATAGATAGATAGATAGATAGATAGATAGATAGATAGATAGATAGATAGATAGATAGATAGATAGATAGATAGATAGATAGATAGATAGATAGATAGATAGATAGATAGATAGATAGATAGATAGATAGATAGATAGATAGATAGATAGATAGATAGATAGATAGATAGATAGATAGATAGAGAGAGAGAGAGATAGACAGAGAGAGAGAGAGAGAGAGAGAGAGAGAGAGAGAGAGAGAGAGAGAGAGAGAGAGAGGGAGGGAGGGAGAGAGAGAGAGAGAGAGAGATAGATAGATAGAGGGATAGATAGATAGATAGATAGATAGATAGATAGATAGATAGATAGATAGATAGATAGATAGATAGATAGATAGATAGATAGATAGATAGATAGATAGATAGATAGATAGATAGATAGATAGATAGATAGATAGATAGATAGAAATAATTTTGAATGCATAAAACCCCAAACAGTTTAAAACATTGAACAAAGCCCAATAGTTGCAAAACATATAAAAAGGTTAAGTTCAAATTTCCCAATTGTTTAACTAATCTTTAAAATAAGGCCTAATAAACTAACAAAGTCGTCCATCAACCAAACTAAGAATTAAAAAAAAATCCCAACAAGTTAGCTCGGGAGAACGATCCATTCCCAACAACGCAATTTATATTCAATTTTTATGTTCTTCTCTTTATAACATCTTAAATAAAATTCCTATAATAAAAGCCTGAACTCATAATATTCAGAATTTTGTGAGGCTTAATAATGGATGAATTCATATTTTTCATGCACTTCGAAGAAATATCAAACAAGAAATATGTGAGGCAAATCAGTATAAATATTAAAAAAAATATGAGCACTCGCTAATATCATTTAATCGGTCTTATCTCTATAGTTTGTCTAGTATATAAATACGAAAGGTTACTATTTAAAACAATGAATTACTTAAACGGTTTTTTAAACAGAGGACTTAAAGTAGTTGTTGATACCAAATTTAATCTGCTGACTTGGATCAATCATATGAAGACACGTGGCTATTTACATGGCAACAACAAGCACTTCCGAGATGATCATACGCTCCGAGGAACTCTTATGCTCCGAGGAACAAGACCTTTCCGAGGAACTCTTATGCTCCGAGGAATTCTTTATCACCGAGCTACTCAGGCGGTCTGAGCTGCATCTTGAACAAAGCATTAATAGCTGGATAACCAACAATTCAACTGGTTCATTAAATGCTTATCATTTAGACGCACATACTTAAAGGGCATTAAATGTATTACCCTTTCATATGTATATCATTTAATGTATCACCCTTTCACATGACAGCCTCAGGGCTATAAATACGTTGTACAATCCTCATTGTAAGGGGACCTGATCCTGAATCCAAACTTTGGGATCCAGAACGAAATTTCTTGTAATAGAGAATTCAGAAACACTCAGCAATAAAACAACAGTGGACGTAGGCCATTCTTATAAGGCTGAACCACTCTAAAATCTTTTGTCTCATGTATTTATCTGTGATTGAATTATTAGAGTGATCTAATTTTTTACATCAACAGATTGGCGCCGTCTGTGGGAATCGAGTGGTAATATCGTTTTCTCACCAATAACAATCCAATACCAATGGCTGATATACCGGAATCCAGCAATCGAAACACTGGAACCCCTCCAAATCCATCTGCTCCACCAATTATTCCAGATCTGACTGGAATGATGGCGAATCTGGCTCAGGGCCAGACCGTCATGCAAGAAACGATGCGACAACTCATCCAAACCCTCCATGGCGGTGCGCCAGCCCATTCCGGATCACGAAGCATTCAAAGAAATATTCGTGCGCCTTCTGTGCATACTAGGCATACTAGTTCATGTCACAATGAGGAATCTGAAGATTTTTCTTATCAACCTGGACGAATTTCGTCAGTACGAACCACAGATACTGAACAAAGTGTCACCCTCTCCCCAGAAAGGGCCAGTGCATTGGAAAGATTAAGTAGGGCTTCTCCTTTCGATCGATTAGGTCCTAGGAGGAACAAAATTCCTCTTAATGCAGCGTCGAGGAGCTTTCGACGACCATCAGATTTAAGGGAAGGATTTGCCCAGTCGCGACCAACTGTTCGTCAAGATGGATCCGATGACCGACCATCTTCTCGTCGAGATAAATCCCAGGAAGCCACTTCAACGCGATCAGTTGCTCGAACCAATAAGCCCGAGGAAGGGAATGATGCATGGAAAGGGTCTATTCAAAGGCTGGAGGATAGATTAGGGGAAATGGTTAAGGCTAAGAACCCTCTACAACGAACCTTTGTTCGGGGAACACCTTTTGTCCAGGACATTGTTGATTTTCCAACACCATCGAAGTTCAAAGCACCTGTTGTGACTCCCAAGTATGATGGTAAGACTGACCCCATCCTTCATATAGAACAATATCAAGCTGCTGCCGATATATATGCCGTCCCAGACGAGATGAGATGCAGGGCATTCTCGGGAACTCTTACCGGATCTGCTCAGATATGGTATAATAATCTTCCTCGGGGTAAGATTTCAACTTTTCTTCAACTGGCCGAGTTATTCATTGGGAATTTCTGCTTCGGAGCAAAGCCAGTTAAACGAGTAGCACATTTGTTAAGTGTTAGACAAAAAGCTGGTGAGAGTATTAGAGACTATATAACTCGTTTTAATAACGAGAAGCTCGAAGTCATTGATTATGAGGAGAAGACAGCGATTACTGCTTTGATGAGTGGACTGCTGCCGAACAAGTTGTACTACACTTTGGCCAAAGATCCACCTCGATTCATATCGGACCTGATGGGAAAAGCGTCCAAGATTATGAATAACGAGGAGGCTATGTCTGCGAAGAAGAATATGGACGCCAAAGAAACCAAGGTGGAAGGTGATAAAGCTAAGAAGAAAGAGCATAAGAACAATGGTGGTGACAAACATTCCAAAAGTAGGTCATCATGGGAGGTCTTGAAGAAATTTGATAATTACACGCCTTTGAAGGCAAATATCAACCACGTCCTGGAAGAAATTAAGAACAGCGAGGAGTTAAACTGGCCAAAGAAAATGAAGTCAGACCCTGACACGAGGAATAGGGAGAAATACTGCGGGTTCCATAAGGATCATGGCCATATGACCAAAAACTGCATAGCTCTTCAGAACGAGATTGAAAAACTCATTCGACGAGGAAAGCTAGCAAAGTATGTTGATCGGGGAGGTGAAAGAAGAAACAGCGACCGAACTAGAGAGAGGTCTAGATCTCCTCGTCGAGCGGAGGAAAAAAAGAAGAGAAACCATGAAGATGATCCATATGATGACCCCGATCTTCCCAAGAAACCAAGGCAGCCAGAATGAGAGGTATTTTCTATACGTTTTGGGTCATTTGATTGTAATGTTATTACAGGAGGAGATGCAGGAGGAGGAGACCTTACTGCAGAAAGAAAAGCTTACCTCGGAGAGGCTCAAGCTTGCTCGTACATTCAGCGAATAAATTTAGCTGAGGAAGATCGCCCGAGAAAGGTGAACAAAGAAAAATTGGTCATTGAGTTTTCAAAGAATGATCTTGAAGGAGTTCTGTATCCTCATGACGACCCACTAGTTATCAAAATGAGAATGAAAGAGGTAATGATTTCAAGAGTGTTGGTCGATAACGGTAGCTCGGCAGACATCACGTTCTACTCGTGTTTCGATAGTTTAAATTTAAAGCTATCTCAATTGGAGACTTACCACAGACCCCTCATCGGTTTTGCTGGCGAGAAATTATTTCCACTTGGGACGATCAAGTTGGATATATTCATTGGTACGTGGCCTGCTTGTCGGACAGAAAGAATATGCTTTTTCGTGATGGATAAGAATGTCCAGTCATCGTACAATATCATCATGGGAAGAGTAAGATTGAAGAAGTTTGAGGCTGTA
Organism: Sambucus nigra; assembly: GCA_949130495.1. NCBI lineage: Eukaryota > Viridiplantae > Streptophyta > Magnoliopsida > Dipsacales > Adoxaceae > Sambucus > Sambucus nigra. The sequence goes on from OX422209.1 coordinate 46,404,730, forward strand.
CCATCTACAGTGCATCAATGCCTAAAATTTCTAACAAACTTTGGAGTAGGAGTTATGAAAGGTGATCAGAAAGTAGCTCGGGAGTGCTATTATTCATCCACCGAGCAAGATGAATTGGAAGAATCAAAGAAAAAGACTACTACCTATCAAGTGGATGAAGGTGTAGAAATTGAAACCTTGGATCCTCGGGATGAGTCGCAACTCGTGAAGGGTCAAGTGGTGGAATCTACTGAAAATATCATTCTGGACGACGAACACCCTGAACGAACTACTCAAATAGGTTCATCATTGGAAGCCTCACTAAAACAGGAATTGATAACTTTCCTTAGAAGCGGAAGATAAACTTTTGCGTGGAGTCATGAAGATATGCCTGGGATAGACCCAAACTTCTTATGTCACGAGCTCAATGTGAATAAGGAGATCAAGCCTGTGAAGCAGAGAAGAAGAGTATTCAGTCCTGAGAAGAATCAAGCTATACAAGAGGAAGTCGAGAAGGTCCATAAAGCTCGTTTCATTGAAGATGTTAAATATCCAGATTGGTTAGCTAATGTGGTGATGGTAAAGAAGAAGAATAACAAATGGAGGATGTGTGTAGACTTCACCGACCTCAACAAAGCATGCCCAAAGGATCACTTTCCACTGCCCCGAATTGACCAACTGGTGGATGCTACCTCGGGACACGAGCTGCTGAGCTTCATGGATGCTTATTCTGGTTACAACTAGATTAAAATGAAACCTGAAGACAGGGAGAGTACTTCTTTCATTACCCCTAGGGTAACTTATTGCTATAATGTTATGCCTTTTGGTTTGAAAAATGCAGGTGCAACATATCAGAGGCTGATGAACAAGGTCTTTGCTGAACAAATCAGTGACACTATGGAAGTCTATGTTGACGACATGCTGACAAAAAGCAAGAAAGCTGCTGATCATCTAGTTGACTTAAGTCAAACTTTTGATCAACTAGATAAATATCCAATGAAGCTGAACCCGACGAAGTGCATATTTGGAGTACGAGAAGGCATGTTCCTCGGGTACATTATCAATCAACGAGGCATTGAAGCAAATCCTGAAAAGATCAAAGCTCTATTAGGGTTGCGATCTCCAACAATGAAGAAGGAAGTATAGAGTCTCACAGGACGAGTAGCGGCACTCAACAGATTTGTGTCACGAGCAATTGATAGATGTCTCCCATTCTTCAAGACACTCCGAAAGACTTTTGAGTGGAATGATGAATGTGAGAAGGCTTTTCAAGACTTGAAGAAATACTTGGGAGCACCCCCACTGTTATCCAGGTCGGTGATGGGAGAAAAATTGTATTTGTACCTTGTAGTGTCCGAGAATGCAGTTAGCTCGGCATTGATCAGAGTGGAGAACGGAGTACAAAATCCAATTTACTACACAAGTAAGGCATCTTGAGGAGCAGAGATCAGATATCCAAGGCTGGAGAAATTGGCACTGGCGCTGATTGAGGCGAGTAGGAGAATGAGGCCATACTTCCAAGCTCATACGATAGTAGTATATACCGATGTGCCATTGAGACAAGCCCTTCACAATCCAGAAAAATTAGGGAGATTGATGTACTGGGCAATAGAGCTCGGAGAATATGATATAATTTATGAACCCAGATCATCACTAAAAGGGCAAGCTGTAGCAGATTTCATAGCAGAGTTCACCTATCCTGATACCCCCGAGGAGCAAAAGTTGCTCGTTGATCAACCTGTGGATGTTACAGGATCAACAAACACTGGCTCAGACCAACTCCGGTTGGTAAAAGGGCAAGTGGATGTTACAAGGTCATTAAATTTGAGCTCAGACCAACTCCGATTGGTAAAAGGGCAAGAAAAGATGATCCGGGGAGGATGAAAGGAAGCAGCAAATATTTCACCGAGGAACTCTGACTGATCAAAAATTTGAAGACGAGTTACCTATATGGAGGCTATATGTAGATGGCTCATCTTGCACTGCAGGATGTGGCGCGGGGATAGTTCTGAGCACTCCGGACGAGGTCGACATGGAATACGCCTTGTGTTTCCAATTCAAAGCTTCCAACAATGAGGCTGAATATGAGGCCGTGATTGCAGGGATTAATTTGGCAAAAATTATGGAGGCACAGCAGGTTGTGATCTTCAATGACTCTTAATTGATTGTAAACCAAATGATGGGAGTATATACAGTTAGAGAAGAATTAATGATCAGATATCATGCAAAGGCAAAAGAGCTGTTGTCAGAATTTACCGCTATTCAGCTGGTCAGAATACCAAGAATGGAGAATGCGAGAGCAGACGCCCTAGCTCGACTAGCATCAGCTACTCGCACCGAGATACGACGAACAATCCCAATTGAAGTGTTAGCTGGTCGGAGTATAGATGAAGATCTGAAGATGAACTTTATCACCCTTAATTTAGGACCATCTTGGATAGATCCCATCAGGGTATATATCGAGGAGGGAGAATTGCCAATTGACAAGCTTGCAGCCAAGAAATTGAAGTTTAAAGCTGCTCGATATGTACTAACTAATGGTTTTTTATATAGACGAGGAATTATAGAAGGTTTTCAGAGATGCGTGCATCCCTCCGAGGCGAAAGAATTGATTGAAGAAATCTATGAAGGGTCTTGTGGAGCACATGTAGCAGGTCGGACGCTTTTGCAAAGGGTGATGACACAGGGATACTACTGGCCAACGATGAGGGAAGATTGTATAGCCTATGCCAAGAAATGTGACAAGTGACAGCGCTTTTCCTCTATCCGAAGAACTCCACAAGCATTGTTGACACCCATAACTTCCCCTTGGCCATTTGCCATGTGGGGAATTGATTTGGTTGGACCACTGCCAACGACCCGAGGAAGGTTCAAGTACCTCGTCGTCGCAGTGGATTATTTTACTAAGTGGTTAGAAGCCGAGCCACTCATTGACATGACATATGAGAAGGTATACCAATTTGTTTGGAAGAATATCATTTGTCGCTATGGTCTCCCTCATGCCTTCATCACAGACCATGGAACACAATTTGATAACGAGGAGTTCGCTGCCTATTGTCATCAGTCAAACATTTTGAAGGTTCATTCAGCACCAGGTCATCCTCAAAGCAATGGACAAACTGAAGTGACGAACAGAACGCTGCTGAACGGGTTGAAGAAACGATTGGATGATGCAAAAGCAAACTGGATCAACGAGCTACAATCAGTACTTTGGGCTTACCGAACTACTCCCCGAGTAGCAACGGGATAATCACCATACATGCTGGCGTTTGGAAGTGAAGCTGTCATACCAGCCGAGCTGGGCCTCCCAACACACAGGGTACTGAATTTCAATTCCCCTGTCAGCGATTTAATGAGAAGGATGGATTTAAACATGCTCGAGGAAGTTAGAGAAGAAGCAGCCATTAGAAATGCTGCTTACCAGCAGCGAACAGCTTTGTTCTACAACAAGAGGGTGAAGAAGTGCGACCTGAAAGAAGGAGACTATGTGCTGAAGAAAGTAATTCAAAAGCATAATAAACTAGAGGCAAACTGGCATGGACCATACCGAGTTACAGAAGTTGTTCGACCAGGAACTTATCGAATAGAAACTTTAGAAGGCGAGGAGTTTAAAAATGCCTGGAATGCAGAGCACCTGCGCAAGTATTATCAGTGATGTATATGTAACGCAGTTTCCATCAGTATGAATAAAATGAAAATATTCTGCAAGTCTCTCTGTTTATTGAAAAAAATTTGGGGAATACTAGTGCTACGCACTACTCGACAAAGCTCGGCAGACTACTCAATAAAATATTCCAAACTGTACCAACATAGTTGGTCGACGAGGAGAAAATATTCCAAACTGTACCAACATAGTTGGTCGACGAGGATAAAATATTCCAAACTGTACCAACATAGTTGGTCGACGAGGAGAAATATTCCTAAAAATGCCAACCTGTTTGGCTAGGAAACGAAATATTACAAACTGTACCAACATAGTTGGTCGACGAGGAGAAAATATTCCAAACTGTACCAACATAGTTGGTCGACGAGGAGAAATATTCCTAAAAATGCCAACCTGTTTGGCTAGGAAACGAAATATTCCAAACTGAACCAAGTATGGTTGGTCGGGGATAAAAACCCACTAATCGTATTTGGTCGACAATGAACATTTACCGACTTTGGTTGGTCAGAAACATTGAAAAATCTACCAAGTATGGCTGGTCGGGGATAAGAACCCACCAACATAGTTGGTCGACGAGGAGAAAATATTCCAAGCACAATTTAACAGCCTTGGTTGGTTGGAAAAATTCTAAACATTTTTATACGCATTACTTTATTATTAAGTGATCGAGCAACATTACTGATACTTGTAATTTTTTATTACTAAGTTGGTCGATGAACAACATAATATAGTTATCTTTTAACATATATGCATAAATGTAAAGTGTTTAATATTTACAAGACAATAGCAATTAAGATAATGAAAGTCTTTCATTAAATTCGAAATAAATTACAAGTTACATTGATAATAAAATGAAAATTACATTGATATGTATGCTAACTGTTACATTAAAAATTCCTATTCTATTGGTCTTTTCCCCTCAGCTTTCGATACAGGTTCCTCGCCAGCAGGCGGATCATTTAAAGACTGAGGAGAATTGATGAAGTTGAGGTCCTTCAACATCCTGACATTCATCACGGACGGTCGATCTAAAAGATGCTCGGGACGAGATACTTTGATCTGCGAATGTAAATTGTAGTCACCGAGATACTTTGAAATTAAGCTCCGAGGAATGGCACGAGCTGGGATCCATTCCATCTCCAAATTGTATGGAGGCACAGGCAAGTCGAGCAACCCGGGATCATGGTAGTCCCACAGATAGTGTCCTTGTTCGAGCTTCAGCACACCTACGGCATTCAGCCAGCCTTGCTTGTAGCCCTCATTGTTGGCATTCTGGATATGATCGTCCAAATGGAACAGTGCTTCGTTGTATCCAGCCATCCAGAACTCCCTGGGCTGTTTGTGGAATTGATATGTTAGCCTTTCTAGCTGCTCGTGGAGACTCTTAATAAAAAGTTCCTTATTCTCCAGGACTGACTTCTGCGCAGAGAGCTATTTTTCCTAGTCCCTAATTTTCTTTGACATGTCAGAAAAAGCCTGGTTCTTAGCCATTAATTGGAAGGCTTGGTTCTCTAAGGCAGACGCTGTCCTCTGTTCCTCGACAAGCACCCGAGATGCTCTTGCTCGTCCCCGAGGAGCTCTTGCTCGACCACGAGAAGATGTCGAGGTACCAGAACTCCTCAAAGTCTCCAACTCTTTCCTCAATTTGGCATTCTCAACTTCTAAGAATGAAAATCCCTCGTCAGTCACTGGGATTAGGGCTGTTGAAGAAGAGGCTGCAGACTTCAACTGTGCTAGTTCTTTTTGCAAATTATTATTCTCTCGCTCCAGCAGCTCGGCAATCTGTCTGCACTGTTCAACCTCACCCTTCAAAGTTCTCTCCCTCAGATCATACCCAGCAAAAAGCTTCTCGTAGCCCTTGTCAGCAACGATCAACGTATACTTCTTCTCGTACCCCTCATGCAGCAAGGCAGTTGATTCCTTGTGCTGATTCTGAAGGTCTTCGAAGGTACACTGGAGATCCTCGATCATTTTATAGTAAGCCACATTATTGGCCACTGCTCGGTCAAGTAAACATTTCAGGTACTGATATGCTCCAACTGCCTGTTCTGAAGCATCATGACCAAGGATGTCGGCAACTTCTGATGTACTCAGGTCTATGTGACCAGCCTTATAATATTCATTACATTGCCGCATTAGCTTTGTATTATTGGCAGATAGCAGATCCATCCTGGCCAGAAACTAGCAGAGAAAGAAGAGCAATCATCAATAAGAGAAACAAGCAGAGTACAAACAGAAAATAGACAACAGTATGCAAAAAGAACTCAAGTTTTATTAGATCGTGAAATTCAGAGTTACAAATTCTGGGTTACATTTGACAAAAAAGAAAAATAGAAAGGTAAACCCGAACAACATTACACCTTTTCCTTATCTCCCAAAACCTTCTCGGAAGGTTGGGAGGAGGAAGTAGGTTGCTCGGAGGGAACTGTGGGTTGTTCGGAAGGCACCAGCTGTTGCTCGGAAGAAGAAACAACTTGCTCGGCAGCAGGCTGGTTGGTTAGGGAATGTTCTCCCACTACCATTGAAGACTCCTCAGAGGTAGCTTCGTCCTCTTCTAATTCTTCCGGAGTAGGAGGGGGACCAGGGATGTATCTCTGGAAGAGCTCGGATGACTCGTCGACCTTCATTTCCTGAAGGGCAGCGACCCATCCATCCCTAAAATACTTTAGACTACCATAGTCCACTTAAGAGACCATGGAAGCACACCCCTTATCCCACCCCTTGTCCTAGCCAGAGCTGAAGGACTTCTTCACAGCAGCTTTCCTTTTGGCCCTCTCCAAGGCAAGCTTCTCGGACAACAAATCATCAACAGCTTTCAGCTTTTGTTCAGCTTCCTCTTTCTGCCGAGTTGCTTCCTGGAGCTGGTCCAACCTCTCCTCAGCAATCTTGAGTTTATTTTCTAGCTCTCCAGCATCTTTGAGCTTTTCCTCAAGCTTTTTATTTGCCTTCTCCAAGGCATTCTTTTTCTTCTCCAACTCCTTGGAGGCATCAGCAACTTGAGCTTTTTCTTGCTCGGAGGAGGAAAGTTTTTTCTTCTGGATAGCCTTATCAGTTGCATACTTTTGGCGGGAGTCTTCCAAAGATTTGATATCCTCTTCCATAGCTCCATCCACACTGGACGAGGAGCATGAGGCTTTAATGGCTTCATCCTTTTTCAGGATTATGTTAAAGCAGCTCGTCAACTATGAACAGAAAAAGAAAGCAAATTAGAAACAAGAAATGACAAAGGAAACTATGAAAAGTTTAAAGTAAAGAGACTTGCTGAAGCAAGGTGATGAGCAGCCAAAGAAGTAACCATGTCCCGAGTAAGGTTATCTTCAGTACCTTGGACCTCGAGAATGGTCAAGGACCTTACCGCGCTCATGTCAGAGCTCAGGGGAACAAAAGTGGGAACTTCAGTCCCAAAAGTTGGGGGTTGAATGATGGTATCAGCCAAATTGACCGAGGAGATCTTCTTTAGCCTCCTCGGGGGAACCGGCACAGCCAAGGAAGAACCCTTGGTCGGTGATATCACAATCACCTCTCCTGGAGCAGCAGGCCTGCTCGGAGCCACTGCGGGCTTCTCGGCGACTTTAGCAGAAGCAGCTGGAGGAGCCGCATCAGTCTTCTTTGTCCCCTCCCTTGGGACATCAATCCTAATCCTTTTTACCTCCCCATAACCGGAGGCAGTTTTCTCAAACAGAGCAGGAGTCCTTCTCTCCTTCATCCTTTCGGTCAAAGGAATGTGGGATTGAGGCGATGAACTTGCAGAGGCTGGTACTGGCTCTGCTTCAATGATCACTGGACGAGCAGTGAAGGAGGTTGTGTAGCTCTTGTACTGGAGCAGATACGAAGCCGATCTGATGTGCTCGTCGGCAACCCTTTGATGCAGACCCCAGATAAGTCCCAAATGCCTTATATTGACATTTGTTTCTTTGGGGCACCTTCTCTTACTATCAACTGCAAATAAACAAACATTGTTATCAGTAACACATTTTATCAAACATAAAACAAACATGATTTCAAAATAAATAAAATAAAATAAAAATAACCTATCCCATTGCCAAAAGGAGGGCATTTGGGACCCTGGTAAACCTCATCTCCGGTTAATGGAGGGTGTTGCCAATTTTTTACGACAACCCCGTGTTCAAAATAATCCCTATTGTCATCAGGGAGATTGACTACTAAGGCTCTATTTATAAACGTAGTTTTTAAATAATAAATATTATCATTAACTTCCCATCTATAGCAGTACATGATTTCTGGAATTCCTATACGAGTTCCATGCACTTGATTTAATTTATGCACCCCATTAACTATTCTCCATGTGTTGGGGGCTATTCGTGCAGGAACAACATCAAAGTACTGACAGAATTCCAAACACAGAGGATTTGGTGGAAAAGAAAATCCACACTCAGCAAAAAAGAGACTGGGGAACCAATGTCCCTCAGCCAAATTGAAATAATTAGAAGGCTCAGAAAGCTCTTCCAAGGCAACCCAAGAGGGAATGGAAAAATCAGATCGAAATTTGTCAAGAGATTCAACAGAGTAAACCATGGTGATTAAAAGAAATGAAGGAGAAAGAAGAAGATCTTACAGGAAAAGAGTAGAGCTGATGACGACAGACGATGGAAGAGATGAAGACACGAGAGAGTAGAAGACAATGAAAAACTCGAAGATGAAAATTTGAAAAGGTAGAAGACGAATGAAGTGTCTGTGAAGTTTAAATACCTTACCTTGGGAACTGGCGAAGTAATGATTACAAAAAGGATGATCACGTTATCGGCGGCTAAAAAGATGAAAAGTGGCGCGAGAACCAAAGCGGGTAACAACGGCCAAAAAGACGAAAAGTAACGAGGGAATCAAAGCACGCAGAAAAGTCCAAAAAATCATGATTCTACGAATTTGGAGGGAGAAAATAAATACAAGGGAAACGCTCCTAAAAATTAGGAAGACTATTTAAAGCTACTGTATTCCGAGAAAGAATGTTCCATACTCCTCAAAATTCGAACTATGAAATATTGGGGGCTTATGTTGATACCAAATTTAATCTACTGACTTGGATCAATCATATGAAGACACGTGGCTATTTACATGGCAACAACAAGCACTTCCGAGATGATCATACGGTCCGAGGAACTCTTATGCTCCGAGGAACAAGACCTTTCCGAGGAACTCTTATGCTCCGAGGAACAATACCTTTCCGAGGAACTCTTATGCTCCGAGGAACAAGACCTCTCCGAGGAATTCTTTAGCACCGAGCTACTCAGGCAGTCCGAGCTACTCAGGTGGTCCGAGCTACATCTTGAACAAAGCATTAATAGCTGGATAACCAATAGTTCAACTGGTTCATTAAATGCTTATCATTTAGACGAACATACTTAAAGGCATTAAATGTATTACCCTTTCATATGTATATCATTTAATGTATCACCCTTTCACATGACAGCCTCAGGGCTATAAATACGTTGTACAATCCTCATTGTAAGGGGACTTGGTCCTGAATCCAAACTTTGGGATCCAGAACAAAATTTCTTGTAATCGAGAATTCACAAACACTCAGCAATAAAACAACAGTGGACGTAGGCCATTCTTATAAGGCTGAACCACTCTAAAATCTTTTGTCTCATGTATTTATCTGTGATTGAATTATTAGAGTGATCTAATTTTTTACATCAACAGTAGTGAATTAACGTTTGTCTGACATTTTATCTCCGAGACACTTTCAAAACCATGTGCACCAAGTAAGAAATCTTAGCAACATTACTACTCAGTAAGAAATCTTAGTAACTATTATTAAAACTATTGATTCTCTATGAATCTCCCTTAGAAACACATAATCCAGAGAACAAAAAACAGAGAATATATCAGTAAACAAAAAGAAAAACAAAATATATCTTCCCCTCCTCTTTTATTCGAGCATAGAATAAGGAATTCAAAATATCTCTTTGAATCGGCATAGTTAAAAAAGTTTTAGCTAATAAGAAAAACATAATCAGTTACTAATCTAAAAATGCATAGCATAACAAGCATAACCAGTAATAAGTCCCTTTAAAAAAAATAAGGATGATATTTATTTAAAAGAGAGAAAAAGCTTCTCTCATAGCTTTTACATCAAGGAAGAATAGCCAAATAACTATCTATTGTATTGGTAATTTTCCTTAAATAAGGAAAATTATTTCTATCTAAAATAGTGGCTCCTTTAATGTTCCTAGGAAAATTCTGCATAGAATGAAAACATTTTGATTATTGAGACATAAAATATGAAAGTCGTTAAACTATGAACCGAACACAATCATCTAACATAGTAAAGATTCTCGGCCTTTATATGTACTCACCTTCTCACCATATGTACTATGAAACAAACAAAATCATCTAAAATAGTCCATTAGGGGTTGTTGGCAAAAGCAATTTGATAGTTAAGACCACTAACTAAAGCTCCCCACCTTACATCAATTGCTACCAAATCGTCATATAATAGATTAGATACCTATTTTATATATATCCGCATACAACCACCATTAGAATTAATATAGGGACTAAGTGCCTATTAATCTCCTTGTCTTCTCTGATGTTCTGAGAAAGGCTTATATGTGTATAGATACCTAAAAATAAAAGACAATACAACATAAATTACATGCAATATAATATGTTTAGATGTCTTAAACAACAAAATATGAAACGAACATGACCCGAAATGACACGATGTCAAGTCTAGTGGTAGATTCAAAATGCTCGATTAAATATTTTCGAACCGAAATTCTAATTATTAGTTGTTTAGCCCATGGCGGGTACGCGATCCCGACTCTCATTTTAATTAATATTGTTTAGAGTTAACTTCTTTATTTTCTCCCTTTTCTTTTAAACCAACCTATCACCTTTTATATTTTTATTCCTGAAGTGATAAATCAATTACCAATCTAATAAACACTCCCTGTGGATTTCTTATGATACCCGACTTACCGTTGTACTTGCCTCACAAGTGTAGTCATATCTTAGGTTTTTGTATGTGAGGGGGAACCAATAACAACGACAGTGCCCTTAAACGAGCGCTCGGTTTCCCTTGCATCAAAATGGCACCGTTGTCGAGGAAAAAACCGAGCGCTCGTGTGAGGACGCTTATCATTTTTATCGTCTCCCACCCACATACAAAAACCTAAGCTACAACTAGACTTGCAAAACAAGTATAGCGGTAAGTCGGATATTGTAAGAAATCCACACGAAATATTGATATATCGTAATTAATTTACTACTTCAGGAAAAAAAATGTAAAAGATAATAAGGGGTTGTGGTGAAAAAGGAAAGAAATAATTTAACGCTAAACAATATAAAAGCGAGAGTCGAGATCGCATTCCCACCACACGAGCTAAACAACCAATAATTAGAATTCTGATTCAAAAGCTATTAACCAAGCATATTCAATTAATCATAAACACCACACAATAAGGAGTCCAATTCAAAGTTACGAGATTAAACATCTAACGAAAAATGGTCACACGCGGATTAATTTCGGATTATCGTTATAAACACTAACGTTACAAGACAAAGAAAGTTAAACGCATAACAATCTGACTTTTGATATGCGAGGTTTCGATTAAATGCAATTTTATGTGAAATCTAACTTTCGGAGCTCGACGCCCATTAATGGCGAAAACGTAACCCCGACCGTAATTAACTAAAGACTACACATGAATTAAACTAATTTACACTGATTAACTAAGGAAAGCAATAAATAAAGCAATTAAATTAACTACAAAGCATGGAAACAAGTTATCAAATCAATAAATAAAAGAAAAACAACTATATTAATGGTATGGATGATGAATAGTACGACTTACAACACCAGATGGGGATCACCCAAAGAGAAATTGAAGTAGAGCTCCCAACACCCCAAACCCTAACTAAAATTAAGCTAAAATGAATTATATCCCTTCAATTGAAGAGGAAAAATAATATATAGTAAAACACTAGTGGCATTATTGCAATTAAAGAAAACAAAATTTGAAGGGCCAAATCGATTCGGCTAGGTCCGAATCGATTTGAAAACATGGGATCTTCGAAGTTGCATAGAAGCGAATCGATTCGCAATGGTCCGAATCGATTCGATATGGGAGACCTACTTCATTGATGTGGATCAAATCGATTAGGCTCTAAGAATTTTTGCTACTGTCTTTGACCTGATCGATTCGGCAGAGTTCGAATCGATTCGGGACCTATATGTCTTGTATCTTTCCCCTGTTTTGGCTTCTTTGTAAATCTCTTCCACGAGAATTCCCATAACTTCTTCATTCTAGCTAGGAATCATGAACTATTTGCGTCCACGCAAAGATTTCTCATAGGGATTCAACTTTCGTGCAGATGTTGGACCAGGTGTCTAAACTGTGAAATGATTAAAATGCCCTTGCGCGTATGGATTCGTACGAAACTTCTTAGAATGTGTCCAAACTTCATACTAAGTACCTAAATACTTACAAAAGCTCAATTAACCCCTGCAAAGCATGTTAGCATATAAAACAGAGGTTTTCTGGTCAACGAGTATAAATATAGGGATTAAGATACCCGAGGGAGCTAGTAACGCGTAGATTAACGGGTGAAATACGTAATATTTTCCCCGCATCAGTAGGTATATTTTTATTTACGCCCCTCTCACTGGGATCACCTCGCATATTTGGAAACTTTTTGTAGTAAGGTTTGTCCTTGATCTAGGGTACGAGCTTATAAAAAGGTGTTAACTGCCTGATAAACATTTATATTAGTCGGCATCCTTATTTTTCTTTTAGAGGCATTTTGTTTTCCACCTTTTTTATGGGGTCGATTGCATTCTACCCTTTTCATGCTTTTTTATATGTGTTATTCCTTGTGTTTGTAGACCAATTAGCTTGATCACATGCATTGAGGATCTCATCTCTACATTAACACCAATCTCACTGCGAGCCATCAGATTATCCATATATGACGCTGACTTCTTCGCTAGTGACTGGTATAAATCATCTGACTAGGAAAGGCTAGACTTAAATAATGGGATTGTTAACTGCTCACTACAGAGTTATAAATCTTATTAAACAACTCCCAGTACCTCGGTGCATACAACCTCGGCGATTACCCTCTGTTATTGCAAAGGGAGATTACAGAATCAACCTCCTTCGCTTCCTTGCTTTGATAATAAATTAGCTTGTAAATTGCTTGGCCAACTTAGCAAAGATAGAAATCGACATAGGATCTATATTCTCAAACCACTTAAGGTTAATCTTGCCCAATGTTGATGGAAAAGACAACACATCAAGGCATCATTATAATACCACATGAACATTGATTATTTTTAGCAAAACGTGTGATGGTCAAGGTCAGTCTTACCATTATATGTGTTAAGTTTTAGTACTAAGAACTCCCTAAGAGGATCTCTTACCTTCATCTCCTTAATGAATGATGAGGCCTATACATGGCTTAAAACTTTACTGGCCCGGTCCTTTGGTGTGCATAAGAGGTTTGTTTGGAGTCAACTGTCTAACACATATTTGATGAAGTTTTATAAGTCATCCTGACCTAAAATCCTACTTGGTACGGGATGATAACTCAATAGGAACATCATGGATACTAAAATGAGATCGCTCAACATGTCGATCTAACCAACTGGCAGTCCTACGAATGGAGATGCGTCTTTATTCACATTGGCTAACATGGTATTTGTGGGGGATCTTAAATCTAAATGCATTATTATCACCGTCGTAAGGAAGAGTCTTTACGGAGAGGATTATCCTTTTAAAATTATGATCAAGTCCATGAGACTTTGATTCATACCCCATTATCTCTTCGATTAATTATCTCCTCAAGCGTGCAATCTTTGCATCACTCTCAAGAAACTATTCATTGTAATGATTGATATACCCGTTTATATCCTCGGCCTGGCTGAGGATTACCTCCAAATAGACGACCCCTCAGGGGCCGACCCTTCATCAGGCTCAAGACGAACCCTCAGAGGGGCCGACCCTTCATCAGGCTCCAGACGACCCTACGAGGGGCCGACCCCTCCACCAGGCTCCAGACGACCCTACGAGGGGCCAACCCCTCCACCAGGCTCCATACGACACCTCAGAGGGACCGACCCTTCATCATGCTCCAGACGACCCTACGAGGGACCGACCCTTCACCGGGCTCCGGATGACCCTGCGAGGGGCCGACCCTTCCCAGGCTCCGGACGACCCCTATGAGGGTACGACAGTACGAGGCCAGAATTAGGCCAGACACTACCGGGAGGAACTTTGCCCTCAGCCTCGTCTCATAGGCCGAGGGTGACGTCATCACAGCGCGTGGTTTGGGAGACGCGTGGAACAGTGCGCGTGAGGCTCACATGGCACGTGGAAGACCGTTATAACCAAATCACACCCTCACGTGAGGGAATATTATGTCATCATTTGGCATCTACAGGTGTCAACAGGAGATTGGCTAGATCATCATTCACATGCACCATGCATACTTGGGGGGTACACTACACCCCCCAAGACCTATATATACTTGTCACCTACAACCCTACAAGGGATCGATCAATTAACTGTAGCCCTAGCTAAGACTTTGTTTGTACACACAGGAGAGAGAGAGAGGGTTATGTGCATTGTATCCAAGGCCATTAGTGCCCATACTTAGTGGATCACACACTCACAGTGGATGTAGGCCAAATTGGCTGAACCACTATACATCATTGTCTTATTTCCTCTTATACTCATCCCCTTCTACACACTTATACACTCATACATCTCTATAGATGCCATGGCTGCTACTGTTTGAGCTTACTATCACTTATCCGGTGGTGCTGAATCTCAGCATCATCAGTTTGGCACCGTCTGTGGGAACGAGAAGACATCTCTTCCTGTGTACAGCTTAACCTCACTGGGCGCTCTGGTGGTAAACCAACACTCCCCCTGAGAGGAGGTGTTTCACCATTGAAAGAGACCCACTAAGGTTCCCAAGCTCACCAGTATTTTCTTCAGTTCAATTTTTCATAGCTCAAGCACATGGCACCTGAGATGCCACCACCACCACTTCCCCCGCCGGATGAGGGGGAAAGACCCAGTTCCAGTCAGCCGCCGCCTCAGTCTGAGATGGCTGATGTGGCGGCGGCCCTAAAGTCTCTGGCAGCAAGCCAGCGGATGATGCAGGAGCAGTTCACAGCTCTAAGCCAGAACATACTGAGACCACCAGGGGTTTCACCTGAGATGATTACTCCGGCAGCAGCTCCGGGACAGCACGAGGCCAGGGGACCACCCCAGGCACCACGCAAAGACCTGCCACCCCCTCAGCGGCGTAGGGATGTTGCTGACCCCCGGCGTCTACGCCTGGGGAGGCAAGGAAACCCTTGCCCTGAGGACAGGTATGACGATCCGGAGGGAGAGGAGGCCCCTATAGAGTGCTGGGAACCCTATGAGGTCTCCAATAATACTGTACGACCTCTCCAGGACAGTAGAGGAAAGTGTGGGAGACCAAATCCTGATGATCTCTCGAGAGGCTCTGCTTTTGATCGCTTGAGCAGGGGGTCAGCCTTTGAGAGGCTAGGCCCAGTAAATGACCTGCGGGATAAATTGTCCAGGTCAAGAAGTGCTGCGAGATCCAGGAGGGAGGCAGCAGATGGCCGACCCCAGGGATGGGATGACGGCCAAAGGGAAGTAAATAGCCGACACAGGCCTACCGCAGCAGAACCCTCCGTCCACCTCAAAGAGGCGGCAGGGGATAACATCGGCCAAGCCGACCCTGTGAGGCCCTGGAATGACTCAATCCAGCGATTGGAGGATAAGATTGGCGACATACTGAAGAGCCGAGACCCTCTTCAGAGGGGATACACCATAGGCTCACCCTTTGTGGCAAAGATAGTCAACTTCCCCACGCCATCAAAGTTCAAGCCACCTGTGGTCACCCCAAGATATGACGGGAGCACCAACCCAGTCCACCACGTGGAGATGTATCAATCAGCAGCAGACATATACTCTATCTCAGATGAGATGAGGTGTCGTGCCTTTTCTGGTACCCTGACAGGGGCTGCACATGTCCGGTACACGTCTCTTCCAAAAAATTCCATTGAAAACTTTAAGCAGTTGGCAGACCGGTTCATCCATAACTTTTGCTTTGGGGTGAGGCCACAGAAGAAGACCACACACCTGCTTTATGTTAAGCAGGGGAAGAATGAGAGTCTGAGGGACTACATAGCCAGATTCAATAAAGAGAAGTTGGAGGTGGAAGACTATGAGGAGAGCATAGCTATGACAGCCCTAATTGGAGGACTCCAAAAGGGGAAGCTGTTATGGAAGCTTGCTGAAGACCCTCCGAGGATGATGGCTAAGCTGTTGTCGACAGCAGGAAAAGTGATGAACACCGAAGAGGCGATGGCCGCAAAATATGAAGACGAAAAAGGAGGTGCTAGCGGGGGTAAATACCCTAAGAAGAACAAAGAGGGGAAGAAGAGGTCCACGGATGACAAGTTCGCTGGTTACACCCCTCTAATGGTCAGCTGTGAACAGATTCTCAATGAGATAAAGAGTGACCGGTCCCTGAAGTGGCCTGAGAAGCTGAGGGCAGCCCCCGGCAAGAGGAATAAGAACCTGTGGTGTGAATTTCACCAAGACCACGGCCACGTAACAAACAAATGCTTTGCTCTGAAAGATGAGATTGAGAAGATGCTGAAGGAAGGGAAGCTCAGAAAGTACGTCGACAAAGGTGCCTTCAAGAGGGGCCGAGGGGACGACCCCAGAAAGAAGCGAGGCGATGCATGTAGAGAAGGTCTTCAAAAAAGAGGGGACGACCCTTCCGATGATGAGGACGACCCTGACCTCCCGCCGAGAGACGACCACGGCCCTATCAAGAGGCTTAATATGATCTCACTCGGGGTGGGAATGATCTCCGGGGGTCTGGCAGGAGGAGGGTCTGAGGTCGCCGACAGGAAGGCCCATGTGGACGAGGCCAAAGCAGTGACGAAGACGGTACACTCAACCTCTCTGGAGGTCAAGTCAGAAAAGAGGAAAAAGGTTGATATGGACACTCTGATAGTGGGATTTTCAAGAATGGACTTCAAAGGCCTCTTAGCCCCACATGATGACCCTCTCGTCATCACTTCCAGGGTGCACGGGTGTGAGGTGCCGAGGATACTGGTAGATGGAGGTAGCTCTTCAGATGTGATGTTTTAGCCATGCTTCAAAGCCTTAGGTCTCAGTCGTGCTAGACTTGTCCCGTACCATCATCCACTGATTTGGTTCAGTGGGGAAAAGGTTCATCCCCTTGGAGTGTATGAGGCTGATGTCCGGATGGGGGACGAATGGCCGAGATGGCTCACCAAGAAGGTCAGTTTCTTTGTGATGGATGAGCATGTGTTTTCGGCCTACAACATCATACTGGGGCGTGTGGCCCTCAAGGGGTTTGAAGCTGTGCCGTCTACGATCCACCAGATGATCAAATTTCCTACCCCTTACGGGGTGGGGGAAGTGACAACAGCACAAGAATGTTACTACAACTCCGCTGAAGAAAGGGAGGCACACAAGAGGGTTACGACCACTTACAATATTGATACCCTAGACCCCAGGGATGAGATGAAGCTAAAGAAAGGAGAGGCCGCGGAAGAGGTAGAATCCATCATCCTCGATGAGGATGACCCGAAAAAAACCGTCCAAGTCGGCAAGTCTCTGAGGCCCAACATCAAGGAAGACCTCATTAAACTGTTGAGAAGAAGGCGAAGCGTCTTCGCATGGAGTCATGTAGATATGCCAGGTATTGACCCTGAAATCATGTGCCACAAGCTCAATGTGGTAGAGGGAGTGAAGCCGGTAAAGCAAAAGAGGAGAATTTACTCTAGAGAGAAGTATGAGGTCATTAGTGACGAGGTCAAAAAGTTAGAAGACGCTGAATTTATCAGAGAGGTCATCTACCCTGAATGGCTATCCAATGCAGTCATTGTCCCAAAGGCCAACGGGAAGTGGCGAATGTGTGTGGACTTCACAGACCTCAACAAGAACTGTCCCAAAGACAGCTTCCCTCTCCCCCGCATCGACCAGATGGTAGACGCTACCGCAGGCCATGAGCTCATGAGTTTTATGGATGCCTATTCAGGGTACAACCAGATCTTCATGAACCCTGAAGACTCGGAGAGGATAGCCTTCATCACCGACAAGGGGACATACTGTTATAGGGTCATGCCCTTTGGCCTCAAAAATGCGGGGGCAACGTACCAGCGCCTCGTAAATAAAATGTTTGAAGACCAAATTGGGAAGTCTATGGAGGTCTATGTAGATGATATGCTGACTAAGAGTCTGAAGGCAGAGGATCATGTGGCAGACTTGGAGAGGACCTTTAATACGATGGACAAATACCAGATGAATCTTAACCCGGCCAAGTGTGTATTCGGGGTCGGGGCAGGGAAGTTCCTGGGGTTCATTGTCAACCAAAGAGGCATCGAGGCCAATCCTGAAAAGATAAAGGCCCTTATTGAGATGAAGACCCCCAAGTCCATTAAACAGGTTCAGAGACTCACAGGGAGAGTTGCTGCCTTAAACAGGTTCGTGTCTAGGGCCACAGACAAGTGTTTGCCATTCTTTAAGATCCTCAGGAAGGCCTTTGAATGGAGTGAAGAGTGTGATGAGGCTTTCAGGGACCTAAAGTCATACTTAGGGTCTCCCTTGCTGCTGTCACGACCTGTACAGGGTGAACGACTTTATGTGTACCTCGCCGTCTCAGAGTCGGTCATCAGTGCAGCCATTGTGAGAGACGAAGATGGGATACAGAAGCCTGTGTATTTTAACAGCAAGGCACTCCAGGGGGCAGAGCAAAGATACCCGAGGATGGAAAAGTTAGCCTACGCCTTGATCCATGCCTCAAGGAAGATGAAGCCTTACTTCCAGTCCCATACAATGGTCATCCTCACCGACTCTCCTTTTAGGTAGGTCTTACACAAGCCAGAAAAATTAGGCAGGTTGATGGCCTGGGCTATAGAGCTGGGGGAGTTTGACATTCTGTATCAGCCTAGGACGGCCATTAAGGGGCAGGCATTGGTAGACTTCGTGGATGAGTTCACATGGGAGGATGATGAGGCCGAGGGTGAGACCCTCAGGAAGACGGATACACAACAAGACAGACCCGCTGACACACCCGCAGATAGGGCTGAGACAAGCACCGCTAGAAGGAAAGCGACTGAAAACGAAAAGGGAAGATACATCTTTAGACAGGGATCCATCTCTGAGGGAAATTTTTCAGAGGGAAAGACTCTGTGGAGCCTCTTCGTTGATGGGTCCTCCTGTGACAGCGTAAGTGGTGCTGGACTGATACTATCAGCACCCGATGGCACAGACGTTGAATACGCCCTGAGGTTCAACTTCAAAGCCTCCAACAACGAGGTTGAATATGAGGCCTTAGTAGCAGGCCTCTCCTTAGCCAAGTCTCTTAGTGTCGGCCAGATTTTGGTCCATAGTGATTCAAGGCTAGTAGTGAATCAGATACTAGGATCCTACGAGGCTAAGGACGAGAGGATGGCTAGGTACCTTGAGAAGGTGAGGTCATTACTGAAGGGCTTTAGAGAAGTGAAATTAAGGAGGGTACCTAGGCTCGACAATGGCCGTGCTGATGCCCTTGCTAGGTTGGCCTCGGCAACAAGAACAGATATCAGGAGGACGATCCCAGTAGAAATTTTGCTTCGGCCAACTATTGATGACGCAGAGGGAACACTTAGAAATTGCCTGAATGTTTCTCAAGAAGCCTCGTGGATGGACCCCCTAATCAGATACATTAAAGAGGGTGAGATGCCAGAAGCAAGGCAAGAAAGGAAGAAGCTGAGGTATAGGGCTGCAAAGTTCACTGTCATCGGAGACACCTTGTACAAAAAGGGGTTTTTGCTCCCCTTACTTAGGTGTGTGCATCCCTCAGAAGTCCCTTCCATCTTGCAAGATGTGCACGAAGGATCGTGCTCAAGCCACATCGGGGGCAGATCCTTAGCGAAGAGGGTGATCACCCAGGGGTACTGGTGGCCGACCTTGGGGAAAGATGCCGCGGCATATGTAAAAAAGTGTGACAAATGTCAAATATTTGCCACCAGCCCCATCAGCCTCTTACTTCCATTACATCCCCATGGCCATTCGCAGTATGGGTAATTGATCTAGTAGGACCCTTGCCTAGGGCCATCAATAACTATCGATTCCTCATCGTAGCCATTGACTATTTTTCAAAATGGGTGGAAGCGGAGCCGATGGTGATGATCACCGAGCAAAAGACCTTCCAGTTCATCTGGAAAAATATTATATGCAGATATGGTCTCCCCAACACCCTCATCTCGGATAACGGGACTCAGTTCAAGAATGCCTCTCTACAGAAGTACTGTGGGAGGGTAAGTATCAAACAATTTTTCTCCACCCCTGGCCGACCTCAGGCCAATGGGCAAACAGAGGTTACAAATAGTACAATCCTAGATGGAATCAAGAAGAAGCTTGAAGAGGCAAAAGGAAGATGGGTCGAGGAGTTATATGCCGTGCTGTGGGCATACAGGACGACAGTGAGGACCTCTACCGGAGAGACCCCATTCATGCTAGCTTACGGATCAGAAGACGTCATCCCCACCGAGATTGAGTTTCCTACGCATAGAGTCCAGGTGTATGACCCCCATAAAAATGCGGAAGAGAGGAGACTCGACTTGGACCTGATTGAGAAAAGAAGGGAGGACGCTGAGATAAGGCAGGCCTCCTACCAGCAGAAGACCGCAAGGTTCTACAATCAGAGGGTGAAACAGAGGCCTATCGCAGTGGGGGACTTGGTACTCAAGATGACTTGGCAAAATCCCAACAAGCTCCATCCTAATTGGCATGGCCCATATAGGGTCATCGATGAAGTCGTCCCTGGGACCTACGGACTAGAAAACCTAGAGGGGGAACCTTTTTCCAACCCCTGGAATGCAGATCATTTGAACAAATACTATCAGTAGTGTTGTAAGGTCTTGATGGACCATAGTTGTAATAAGAGTCGCTCCAACAGAACACTTTGAAAATTAATGAGAAATATTAGTGTTTCCCCTCATCCTGTGGTTATCAGTTCTAGCACGCATGGAAACATCTACAGAGAACCACCCTCGGCTATAATGGGGACCTGTGGAGGGGACGACCCCATCACTATCCTCAAAAAAGACGAGGGAAGACTGTCAAAAACCATTAAATTGGTAAGTTGATCCCTCGGCTATAATGGGGACAAGTGGAGGGGACGACCCCATCACTGTCCTAAAAAAAGACGAGGGAAGACCTTGTTAAAAACCATTAAATTGGTAAGTTGATCCCTCGGCTATAATGGGGACCAGTGGAGGGGACGACCCCATCACTGTCCTCAAGAAAGACGAGGGAAGACTTTGTTAAAAACCATTAAATTGGTAAGTTGATCCCTCGTCTATAATGGGGACCAGTGGAGGGGACGACCCCATCACTGTCCTCAAGAAAGACGAGGGAAGACTTTGTTAAAAACCATTAAATTGGTAAGTTGATCCCTCGGCTATAATGGGGACCAATGGAGGGGACGACCCCATCACTGTCCTCAAGAAAGACGAGGGAAGACTTTGTTAAAAACCATTAAATTGGTAAGTTGATCCCTCGGCTATAATGGGGACCAGTGGAGGGGACGACCCCATCACTGTCCTCAAAAAAGACGAGGGAAGACTGTTAAAAACCATTAAATTGGTAAGTTGATCCCTCGGCTATAATGGGGACCAGTGGAGGGGACGACCCCACCACTGTCCTCAAGAAAGACGAGGGAAAACTTTGTTAAAAACCATTAAATTGGTAAGTTGATCCCTCGGCAATAATGGGGACCAGTGGAGGGGACGACCCCATCACTGTCCTCAAGAAAGACGAGGGAAGATTTTGTTAAAAACCATTAAATTGGTAAGTTGATCCCTCGGCTATAATGGGGACCAGTGGAGGGGACGACCCCATCACTGTCCTCAAAAAAGACGAGGGAAGACTGTTAAAAACCATTAAATTGGTAAGTTGATCCCTCGGCTATAATGGGGACCAGTGGAGGGGACGACCCCACCACTGTCCTCAAGAAAGACGAGGGAAAACTTTGTCAAAAACCATTAAATTGGTAAGTAGATCCCTCGGCTATAATGGGGACCAGTGGAGGGGACGACCCCATCACTGTCCTTAAAAAAGACGAGGGAAGACTGTTAAAAACCATTAAATTGGTAAGTTGATCCCTCGGCTATAATGGGGACCAGTGGAGGGGACGACCCCACCACTGTCCTCAAAAAAGACGAGGGAAGACTTTGTTAAAAACTGAAGCACCTTATACCTTTGACTTGCTTAAGTCTACATTGTATAAGTGCTTAACTAATTTGGAAATATTGACAAAATTGGTTGTCTATCCTAGAAACCAAAAAGCCTCAGATCCTAACTCTCTAATCCTCTTCAAAGATCAATGATGGTATAAAATGAATCACACTACACACAATTAGAAGTGCATACATGTGTTAATATTGCTTAAAATTGAGTGTGTGTTTAATTCCCCTTTAATTGGAGCTTTAAATAATTTTTGGGAATTTTTAAATATTTTTAGATATTTTTTAAACATTTTTAAACATTTTATAAATAAATGTTTTTATTAATAAAAGGGATTTTGAATTTTGTGGGGTTAATATACTATTTTAGAAACTTCATTTTTCACTGAAATGTTTGGTTGGGTCCGATCTCAAAGCGCTATAGACTTCAGGGTGATGTTTTGTAATTAGTTTGACGCGCGTGTGAGAGCCTCTTACCAGCCAACACTTGTCATCCTTTTGGTGCGTTAGTTTGTGTTTGTTATGTGAGAGGATAGCCAGTTGCATTGGTTATCGTTGGATCTTTCCTTATCAAGGGTCTGCATGCGTTCTTAGTTAATCCCAGTGCAAACCTTTTGAACCAATCAGAACCATCTTAATCCACCGTTGTTTTATAACCATAGGATCAGGTCAAACCTTGCAAGACTTCATCACAGCCATTGATTTGCCTCGATCATCCAGAACCTTCCCCAGGCACTATATATACCCTTCACTTCTCAGCCTTAGAGAACTTTTGGTCATTCGTCTTTCTGAGAGAAAAAAAAATAAGAGAGAAGAGAGAAGTGAGAGAGAAGAGAGAAAAGAGAAGAGAGAAGAGAGAGAAAGAAAAACCTGTTATCCAAACCCTAACCCTAACCCTAAACAGTTCACTTTCTCTGAAACAAACCTTCGCATATTCAAACCCAAACACAATCTGAGTGTTTGAGAGAGAGAGAGAGATAGGTTTGTTCTTGTGTTGCTGTAACCTCGTGATCTTTAGATCTTGTACACAACTTAAACATTTGTGTGAAGATCTTGTTTCTTTTTCATAGAAACGTTAGATCTACATACTATATGTTACATTTTCACTAGATCTGCATTTTTTTATACTTGATTTAAGAAATTCTTACTTATTTGGTTTGAAAATGTTTTCTGGTTTCTTTTCTTATGAAGCTTAATCCTGACCTAGTTGGATTCGCACTTGGAGGGTTTTCAATCTCATAAATGTTTTCAAAAGAGATTGATTAAGGTCTTGTCCAATTTTTGAAGCAAGATCTCCGTGGAATCTGGGTTATCTTTAAAGGTCAAAAGGATTTGAGTTCTGTGAGAAAGAACTAAATAAAAATCACGTCATATAGACTGTATATGTAATTTTTATAGGACTGTTTGTAAATATAAGTGTGTGTGAGTTCATGCATGTGAATAGGAATCACTACACTAACACTTAACACACTACTACACTGGAAGTGTTGTGTTTAAGATCTGAAATCATTGAGTCGACGTAAAGAAGCTAAAGCAAAGGAAGTTCGCAAACTGGAGAACATCATCAACAAATCAGATCTATCAGAAGTTAGAAGGAACCAAGAGGGTATATTCCTAAACTTAGAATAGGTTGATTTGTGTGCTTGCATGTTGTATAGTTTATAACTAATTTTTGTTATTAGTGGACTTTTGTTTTTGTGACTTAGAAGTCACCGTGGATGTTTCCTCTGTTGGGAGAGGTTTTACCACGTTAAAATTGTTGTGTTGATTATCTTCATCTACTCATCTCATTCTATAAGTGTGCTGAATTTTTGAAACTGCCTTAGTTTTAAAAACTGATTATACAATCTTAATTACTCTCGTACATAAGTTTCTTTGTAAACACATCTTGTTTATAATTTTTATTTTCAAAAGAAAAGGGTTTCTCCAACAAACATTCGGAGTTGCTTATACAGTTTAACCTTGTGTTAAACGGCATTAGCGACGTTTTTCAATTGGTATCAAAGCCCTGTTAACTTTTTATTTCAAAAGATCTTGTGTTTCTGAAATCGTTTTCTGAAAAACCTAACTATGGACGAGAAGTATGAAAGGTTTGGTAATCTGTCCAGACCTCCTCTCTTTGATGGAAACAACTTTGCTTACTGGAAAGTAAGAATGGTTGCCTTCATCCAAGGGACTTTAGGAGATGATGTCTGGGACATTATTGAAAACGGATACACTTATCCTACTAAACCAGCCACTGAAGGAAGTGATGAGTGGGTAAAGAAAATCTTAAATGAATTTACCCAAGAAGAGAAAACTATTTCTCGAAATAATAATAAAGGCAAGAATGCCATTTTTATGTCCATTAATGAGTATGAGTTCAAGAGAATCTCATCTTGTGTCACTTCTAAGGAAGCTTGGGACACATTAATCACTGCTCATGAAGGAGACTCAAGAGTTAAAGCTTCTAAAACTCAAATGCTTATCCAGCAGTACAACTCTTTAATCATGTCTGACTCTGAATCTTTTGATGATTTTTACATGAACTTAACTGATATAGTTACTAAGTTGCATGCTAATGGTATAACTTATGATAGGAATGAAATTGTCTCTAAAATTCTAAGGCCATTACCAACAGTAAGAGGTATGCTATTGAGGAAATGAATGATCAAAACCTTACCCCTGAGTTACTCAGTAGCAAACTTAGGACTGTGGAAATGGAATTAGACTTTAAGAAACAATTAAATCATTCTCAAAGAAAATAGCCCAACTCTAACTTGAGTTTTGCCTCTAAGATACCCAAACTTGAGTCTAATTTGACCAACTCTGACTCTGATGAGGAGTGTGATATAGACAAACTAGATAATCAGATTGCCTTAATGTCTAAACAATTTAAGAAAATTGTCAAATTTCGAAACAAACAGGTAACTAAACAAGGCAAGCCTAATTATCCTACTCTGTCTAATCCCAAACCTAATGAGAGAGGCCTTGACAAACATCCTAAGGACAATAATTCCATACCCACTAGAGACCTTAAAAAGATTGAATGTTTTAGATATGGGAAACTAGGTCACATTGCTCACGACTGCAGAGTTAATCTGAATAAAGCCAACACACGCAATAGAGCCAATGTCTGTAAAACTTGGAATGATTCAAGTGACTCTGATGAAGAGGAACTTGAGTCATCTAATGTACTTGACCCTTGCATGTACTTTTATGCTAAGATCATTTACAATGATGATATGCCTGTGTGTGATAATGATGCTCCTACTCTTTCTTGTGTGAATACTCCTGTGATTGGCCTAGATGCTTTATTGTCTGAAAATGTTGCTAGTTCTAGTTCCGTGTGTGTGAGTCAAAGTGATCTCGATAATGACGATGCAAATGGGTGCGTGAGTACTAAAACTGAATCGTTAGGGGTCACTACACACACTTCACTTAGCGACTCAGACACAGATGACCTCCCAGATATCCATACCTTGTATGCTAAAACTCTTAAAAAAGGCACTAGATTGGAGAAGACTGTTAGAGACCTGACTAAAAAGTTAGATGATCTAAGTCTTATTGTAAAGTTGAATGCTGAAGAGTACACTAACCAGTGTCTGACTCATCAATCTGAAATTGAAACTTTTGATCAAAAATTAAAAGAGTTGACTAAAACTAATGAAATTCTGGAAATGAAATATAAGGGAACATTATTAGAATTGGAGGAAGCAAAAACAAAGACAGCTACTGTTTTCAAAAAGTTTTCTAAGTTTGAAAACAATTCAAATTGCTTTACTGACTTTTTTGTTGACTCCAAGACCAATTCTGATGATAGAATCGGTATTGGATTTTGCCCTAAGAACAAACCACAAACTACTAAACTTGAACCTATTAAGTTTGTGTCTGGGGGAAAAAGACCAATTGAAACATGTCCAGACTTTCATTTGATTAAAAATGAATTTGATCAAAAACAACAACAGAAAGACATTAGAGAGTCTAGTACTTCTAAGGCTGACACTGCACTTAAGACTAAATACGTCTGTCCTTTGATCAGAAAGGCTGATTCTACCTATAAGACCATACCTCCTAGGAAGAACACTTCTGAACAGAATGCTGTCAAACCTATCTTTAGAAGTTTTCCTAAGGAAATTCATCCCTCAAGCAATCAATATTTCTCCTACTATGACATTTATGGTCATTCCTTTGAAAGTTGTTATGCTAGGCGTCTAAATACCCCTATTTACAACACTTCTGTCTACAAGAACTTTAACTATTCTAGGCAAAGTCATAACAATTATGTCCTTCCAAGACAGCCTGATAAGAACTCTAACTACAGAAATAGAAAGACCAAAGAGAAAGGCTCCCAGAAACTTTCCTAAACCAAAAGCTCAACTTTTTCACAACAATCAGTTTGCTTTTCCAAATGTTTTTCGACAAAAAACTGTGTCTCGAAAATTTTATCAAATGAGGGCAAACTTGCGTAAAATTAAAACTAGAGCTATTTGGGTTAGAAAAGATGATCTTTTACCCCAAATGAAGTGTAACATTGTTATCACTGCCTTAAAAGCTGAACACACTTCATCTGGTTGGTATTTAGATTCAGGATGCTCCAAACATATGACAGGAGATGAAACCAAACTTTTAAACAAAACCAGATTTGCTGGTGGGAAAGTAGTTTTTGGTGATGGTGTTTCATCTCAGATCATAGGTAAAGGAACCCTAAAAGAATAAGGAATGCCTGTTCTCGAAAATGTTTTGTTAGTTAAAGGCCTTAAAGCCAACCTCCTAAGTATATCACAATTTTGTGACTCTGACCATACTGTCACCTTTTCAAAGAACAATTGTAAAATTCTAAATGATAAAGGTGAATGCATTATTACAGGATTTAGAACACCTGACAATTGTTATACTGTCAAGACTAGTTCTAAAACTTGTAACATTGTCAGAATGGATGACAATGAGATCTGGCATAATCGTATGGGTCACTTAAGTTATGATATCCTGGGTAGATTGTCTAGTCAAGAGATTGTTAGAGGTATTCCTAAAATTAAACCTATTTCCAGTGTTGTCTGTGGTCATTGCCAGGAAGGAAAAATAGTTAAGACTTCGCATAAAAAGGTTAAAGACATCCTCACCTCTAGACCTTTAGATCTCATCCATATGGACCTTATTGGTCCCTCTAGAACTGTTAGTCTTTGTGGACACAGTTATATACTTGTCATGGTTGATGATTTCACACGATTCACTTGGGTTGCCTTCTTAAAACATAAATCTGACACGTTTCAGAATTTTTTGAAAATTCTTCTAAGAATTGAAAATGAGAAGGACACACAAGTCAATCGCATTCATAGTGATAGAGGGGGAGAGTTCATAGACACAGGAATAGTTGAATATTGTGACTACAACGGTTACAAACATGAATTTAGTGCCCCTAAAACTCCTCAGCAGAATGGTATTGCTGAAAGGAAAAACCAAACTCTTCAAGAGATGGCACGTGTCATGTTGCATGCCAAATCCCTACCTAAATACTTTTGGGTAGAATCCATTAGAACTGCCTGTCACATCACTAATAGGGTTTATCTTAGGAAAAACTCTAAACAAACCCCTTATGAGTTGTGGTACGGTAAGAAGCCTAATTTGAAATACCTAAGAACCTTTGGAAGTCAGTGTTATGTCTGTAAAGATAGAGAACATATGTCTAAATTCGAAACTCGTGGTGATAAAGCCATCTTCTTAGGATACTCTCCAAACAATCGTGCTTATCGTATATACAATCTGCGTACTAAGGCTCTTATGGAATCGATAAATGTAATTGTAAGTGACACTATTGTCAAGAATAAGATATCTGAATCACCTATTGTGGTTGAATCTGAAAATGATTTCAAAACTGATTCACCATAAATAGATGACTCATTACCTATTGAGAGTCCAGAAGTACCTGGCTGGGTATCTAAAGATCATCCCATTGACAACGTGGTCGGTAATCCTAATGAGCCAGTTCGTACTAGATCCCAGTTAAGAAATTATGCTAATTACGCATGTTTCGTCTCCCTTGTGGAACCGAAAAATGTTAATGAAGCATTGAATGACACACACTGGATTTCTGCTATGCAGGAAGAACTTTTACAATTTGTTATTCACGATGTCTGGTATCTTGTACCTCGGCCTCAAAATAAAAATGTTATTGGAACACGTTGGATTTTTAAGAACAAATCTGATGAAAATGGGGTGATTCTTAGAAAAAAAGCTAGACTTGTTGCTCAAGGCTACTCTCAAATAGAAGGGATAGATTTCAGCGAGACATTTGCTCCTGTCACTCGTCTTGAATCTGTTCGACTTCTTTTCGCCATAGCTTGTTACTTAAAATTTACACTTTATCAAATGGACGTCAAATCTGCCTTCTTAAATGGGATTTTGTCCGAAGAGACATATGTAGAACAACCCAAAGGGTTCATTGATCCTATATACCCTAACCATGTCTTTCGTCTAAAAAAGGCTTTGTATGGCTTAAAACAAGCTCCTAGAGCTTGGTATGAACGCCTTTCCAACTTTTTGTTGGATAAGAGATTTAAGAGAGGAGGAAATGACCAGACTCTCTTTGTCAAACATTTTGACAGTAACATTATTATAGCCCAAGTCTATGTAGACGACATCATTTTTGGGTCAACTTCTTCATCCGAAGTTAAATCCTTTTCTGCTAGTATGCATAAGGAATTTCACATGTCCCTTATGGGGGAGCTACAACTCTTCTTAGGATTTCAAGTGAAACAGAATTCAGATGGTCTTTTTGTATCTCAAACCAAGTATGCCTTAGACCTTGTTAAGAAATTTGGCTTAGATAATGCTAAAGTTGCCAAAACGCCTATGAGTACTACTGTTAAATTATGTAAAGATGAAACTGGAAAGTCAGTTGATTCCACACTCTATCATAGTATGATTGGTAGCCTACTCTACCTAACTGCCTCACGACCAGACATAATGTATGTTGTATGTCTGTGTGCTCGTTACCAGAATAACCCTAAAGAGAGCCATTTATTGAGTGTAAAACGTATAATAAAGTACATAAAAGGCACTCTTAACCTTGGACTTAGGTACACTAAGGATACCTGTAGCACCATCATAGGGTATACTGATGCTGATTGGGCCGGTTGTACTGATGATAGTAAAAGTACATCAGGTGCCTGTTATTATGTCGGCAATAATTTAGTTGGTTGGAGTAGCAAAAAACAGAATTGCACATCTTTATCTACGGCTGAGTCCGAATATATAGCTGCAGGAAGTTGCTGTGCTCAATTGTTATGGATCAAACAGATGTTAAGTGATTATGGGATTAAAGAAGAACAATTACAATTGTATTGTGACAATCAAAGCGCCATTAACATATCTAAAAACCCGGTTCAACACTCGCGAACTAAACATATTAAAATAAGGCATCATTTTATTCGCGAACTTGTTGAAACTAAGGAATTAGAAATTCATTACTTGCCTACTGATCTGGAACTTTCAAACATGTTCACTAAACCTTTAGACTATAATAGATTTCTGTATTTGCGAAATTCTATAGGCATGGTTTGCGCTGATTAAACTCTCAAGACTTTAAGTTTTACCCTTTGTCCATTTGAGACAAAATGGGGGAGAAATTTGAGTTTTATGAGTTTCTTTTTGTTCACATTTCATCTAAACTGCTTGATCTTAGTGTGTATATTTGCAGGAATCTCTTCTACTGATTATCTACCGCTTCTAGTGTAAAAGTTTGTAAATAGTTGAGTTATGTAATTTTTGACTTTCTAGGAATTGGGTAGATAGTATCTTTTGTATAGGACTAGGTTTTATTTTTTTTGGTTCACTACGAGTTTTAAGCTAACTCAAAGGAGATTTTGTCTCATATTTCCAAAGGGGGAGATTGAAGCACCTTATACCTTTGACTTGCTTAAGTCTACATTGTATAAGTGCTCAACTAATTTGGAAATATTGACAAAATTGGTTGTCTATCCTAGAAACCAAAAAGCCTCAGATCCTAACTCTCTAATCCTCTTCAAAGATCAATGATGGTATAAAATGAATCACACTACACACAATTAGAAGTGCATACATGTGTTAATATTGCTTAAAATTGAGTGTGTGTTTAATTCCCCTTTAATTGGAGCTTTAAATAATTTTTGGGAATTTTTAAATATTTTTAGATATTTTTTAAACATTTTTAAACATTTTATAAATAAATGTTTTTATTAATAAAAGGGATTTTGAAGTTTGTGGGGTTAATATACTATTTTAGAAACTTCATTTTTCACTGAAATGTTTGGTTGGGTACGATCTCAAAGCGCTAGAGACTTTAGGGTGATGTTTTGTAATTAGTTTGACGCGCGTGTGAGAGCCTCTTACCAGCCAACACTTGTCATCCTTTTGGTGCGTTAGTTTGTGTTTGTTATGTGAGAGGATAGCCAGTTGCATTGGTGATCGTTGGATCTTTCCTTATCAAGGGTCTGCATGCGTTCTTAGTTAATCCCAGTGCAAACCTTTTGAACCAATCAGAACCATCTTAATCCACCGCTGTTTTATAACCATAGGATCAGGTCAAACCTTGCAAGACTTCATCATAGCCATTGATTTGCCTCGATCATCCAGAACCTTCCCCAGGCACTATATATACCCTTCACTTCTCAGCCTTAGAGAACTTTTGGTCATTCGTCTTTCTGAGAGAAAAAAAAATAAGAGAGAAGAGAGAAGTGAGAGAGAAGAGAGAAGAGAGAAGAGAGAGAAAGAAAAACCTGTTATCCAAACCCTAACCCTAACCCTAAACAGTTCACCTTCTCTGAAACAAACCTTCGCATATTCAAACCCAAACACAATCTGAGTGTTTGAGAGAGAGAGAGAGAGAGAGAGAGGTTTGTTCTTGTGTTGTTGTAACCTCGTGATCTTTAGATCTTGTACACAACTTAAACATTTGTGTGAAGATATAGTTTCTTTTTCATAGAAACGTTAGATCTACATACTATATGTTACATTTTCACTAGATCTGCATTTTTTTATACTTGATTTAAGAAATTCTTACTTATTTGGTTTGAAAATGTTTTCTGGTTTCTTTTCTTATGAAACTTAATCCTGACCTAGTTGGATTCGCACTTAGAGGGTTTTCAATCTCATAAATGTTTTCAAAAGAGATTGATTAAGGTCTTGTCCGATTTTTGAAGCAAGATCTCCGTGGAATCTGGGTTATCTTTAAAGGTCAAAAGGATTTGAGTTCTGTGAGAAAGAACTAAATAAAAATCACTGCATATAGACTGTATATGTAATTTTTATAGGACTGTTTGTAAATATAAGTGTCTGTGAGTTCATGTGAATAGGAATCACTACACTAACACTTAACACACTACTACATTGGAAGTGTTGTGTTTAAGATCTGAAATCATTGAGTCGACGTAAAGAAGCTAAAGCAAGGGAAGTTAGCAAACTGGAGAACATCATCAACAAATCAGATCTATCAGAAGTTAGAAGGAACCAAGTGGGTATATTCCTAAACTTAGAATAGGTTGATTTGTGTGCTTGCATGTTGTATAGTTTGTAACTAACTTTTTTTATTAGTGGACTTTTGTTTTTGTGACTTAGAAGTCACCGTGGATGTTTCCTCTGTTGGGAGAAGTTTTACCACGTTAAAATTGTTGTGTTGATTATCTTCATCTACTCATCTCATTCTATAAGTGTGCTGAATTTTTGAAACTGCCTTAGTTTTAAAAACTGATTATACAATCTTAATTACTCTCGTACATAAGTTTCTTTGTAAACACATCTTGTTTATAATTTTAATTTTCAAAAGAAAAGGGTTTCTCCAACAAACATTCGAAGTTGCTTATACAGTTTAACCTTGTGTTAAATGGCATTAGCGACGTTTTTCAAAAACCATTAAATTGGTAAGTTGATCCCTCGGCTATAATGGGAACCAGTAGAGGGGACGACCCCACCACTGTCCTCAAGAAAGACGAGGGAAAACTTTATTAAAAAACCAGTTGGTAATTTGACTCCTCGGCTATAATGAGGGCCAACGCAGGGGATCACCTCTTGTTCACCCTCAAGAAAGACGAGGGAGAGGTTAGAAGCAAATATGGAAGACAGCAAACCATACAAGAAGCAAATATGGAAGACATAAGAAGAAGAGAGAGAGAGTTCAAAAATCTCTTAAATACCTTAGTAATGAGTGGGCCCATTGACCAAGGCAGGACACAGCCCACGAGGAAGGCATCATTAGGGTGCAAGGCCCCAAGCAAAGTGTGCAGCCGCCATGCCTTAGAAACTGGAATAGCAATGAGTATCTGCCCAGGTGTCAGTCACCTAACTGATCATACACGCATCTCATTTACAACACTATCCCTCAGCCATCTCAACAGCACCTATGGCTAAGGGCTGGGGGGTGATTGATATACTCGTTTATATCCTCGGCCTGGCTGAGGATTACCTCCAAACAGACGACCCCTCAGGGGCCAACCCTTCATCAGGCTCAAGACGAACCCTCAGAGGGGCCGACCCTTCATCAGGCTCCAGACGACCCTACGAGGGGCCGACCCTTCCACCAGGCTCCAGACGACCCTACGAGGGGCCGACCCCTCCACCAGGCTCCATACGACACCTCAGTGGGGCCGACCTTTCATCATGCTCCAGACGACCCTACGAGGGGCTGACCCTTTACCGGGCTCCGGACGACCCTGCGAGGGGTCGACCCTTCCCAGGCTCCGGACGACCCCTACGACGGTACGACAGTACGAGGCCAGAATTAGGCCAGACACTTCCGGGAGGAACTTTGCCCTCGGCCTCGTCTCATAGGCCGAGGGTGACGTCATCACAGCGCGTGGTTTGGGAGATGCGTGGAACAGTGCGCGTGAGGCTCACATGGCACGTGGAAGACCATTATAACCAAATCACACCCTCACGTGAGGGAATATTATGTCATCATTTGGCATCTACAGGTGTCAACAGGAGATTGGCTAGATCATCATTCATATGCACCATGCATACTTGGGGGGTACACTACACCCCCCAAGACCTATATATACTTGTCACCTACAACCCTACAAGGGATCGATCAATTAACTGTAGCCCTAGCTAAGACCCTGTTTGTACACACAGGAGAGAGAGAGAGGGTTATGTGCATTGTATCCAAGGCCATTAGTGCCCATACTTAGTGGATCACACAGTCACAGTGGATGTAGGCCAAATTGGCTGAACCACTATACATCATTGTCTTATTTCCTCTTATACTCATCCCCTTCTACACACTTATACACTCATACATCTCTATAGCTGCCATGACCTGGGTTTATGGTAGGTGACTTTAAAGAAGTTTCATGACGGTAATGATGCTTATCGGGTTATAATCAGTGGATAGATCACTCATGAAATCTCACATCATTTAGCGATGGCGAGTACTTAGATAGCGAATGGTCCATCCCCTTAACATTAATCTCATAATGAATATGGCTTCCTTCATGAGAATGATGAGAATGCTCAGTACTTATGGTGACGAATTTGGAGAATGTTGTGATAAAAATCTTCTCATTTCCCACAAATGATGCCAAATAATAGGGGAATCAAATCTATAATAATATGAATTACTAAAGTATACATGCAGTGCTGTACAAAATTATAAACAACATCAGATTCACATGGTTTGACAAGTCTGCCTTGCTTACTATAGAAACCCCATTATGCTCCATAAATATGACAATAACTTGTCATAATTTCCCTATGGCCCAATAAAGCCCAAACCTCAAGATACCCTGAATAACCCCTCACTAAATACCCAAGGGCCTTAAGAGGCCTAAAAATAAACCATCTATACACCTCGTTTCAAGACTGCTAGAATTTTACTTCGTTCGGGAAGGCTTGAGACACTTACCAAAGACCTATGGGTTAATGGTAGTTCTAAAAACCTTCATATCATAAGTAAAATATATACTTTTGGTGTTTTTAAGACTCTGGTAACGATAAAAGGTTATCCCAGGTGCCTAGCAACACAAATCTAGTCCAGATTCACATTTTGAACACAGTGACGCCATCAAGCTAAACTTTAATTGCACCAATAACATTGTCAAGTATGAAACTTGTATTATGGTGTTGGAGATAGCCCACGAAAGATGAATCTAAAAAATTGACATGTATGGAGACTCTTCCCTCATCATTTGCCAATTCCTAGGAAATTAAAAAATCAAGGAGGAAAATTTATTGGCCTATTATGAATAGCAAGAGGAAATCACTTCCTCATTCAATGATGTTCAATTTTTTTTTATCTCCTATGAGCTCGGAACAGCTTCGCTAATGCCTTGGCTACTCTAGCCTCCATGGTGGAAATTCCTAAACATATGAATAAAGTGCAAGTGGATGTATGCAAATAATAATTCACAAACTTACAGCATGTACCCCCGAGGGAACTATGAAACTTGACATTATCATGGACCTTTTTAACTCGTGGAATCGATATCATCGAGAAGGAAACTATAAAATCATCAAATGTCCATGAGTTAATCCTAATTGAAAAAGATTACCTCACTAAGTGGGTCGAAGCAGGATCCTACATCGTATTGATCGTAACAATAGTAACATAATTTATACGAAAGAGCATCATCAACAGATACGATGTACCATACAAGCTAATATCCAATAATAGAATGCACATTAAGGCAGAGGTTACAAAGATTATCGAAGAATGCAGAATAAGGGGTTGCTTACATCGATGAGCAAAAGAACACTCTTTGAGACCAAATAAAGAAAGGCAAGAAGATGTTGTACTTAATCTATTAAGGATCAGAAGATTCAACATTGAAGAAGATCACCGAAACAACGACGAGTAAGAAAGTATGGGATATTATCAAAACCATATTCAAATTTTTTGATCGTGTTATGAGAGTACACCTTCAATCATTAAGGGGAGACTTCAGATCCGCCCATATGAATAAAGGATAAAATGTCTCCAACTAATATTCGCGTTCCTTTCAATTGTAAATTAAATGAAAAGAAGTGGAGAAGAAGTTTACAATTTTCAATTCATGAAAAAGATTATCCGATCTCTCATATACAACTTTGAGAATGTGATGACGGCTATTGATGAATCAACAGATTTGAAGAAGATAATAGCAGAGTGGCTATTAGTATGTCTTCGAGTTAACAAACAACGCATGCAAAAGTATATAACATCCACATAACTTAACTAAGATTTGGAGTCAAGACTAAGTCCTTATAAACCACAAGTAAATAGTGGTTCATAAAGTTCACGGCGTGGAGGTTCTCATGAACGAGGGTGAGGACAATGGCGTGGTAACGTAAAAATCCTTGAGGAAAGGAAAAAGAAGATTAAATGTTATAATTGCAGCCAACTTGAACATTATGCCTCAAAATGTTCGAAAGGAAGAATGAGGGACCAATACAACCTTGGAGAAGCATATAACAATGAGAGTATTGGTTCTACTCTTTTATTGGTACATAATAAAGCTGGTGGTCGAGGTGACACTTGGTACCTTAATTCTGGTGTAAGCAAGCATATGTGTGGAAGAAAGGAGTTCTTTATTGAACTCAACTAAGGAGTTTGTTAAAATATAACAGTGGAGATTCTTCAAAACTATCTGTTGAAAGAAATGGATGAATAAAAATCTTTTAAACAAATGGCTAAGAAGAATACGTCTCCGATGTTTACTATATTCCAAGCATGAATAACAATATTCTTAGCATTAGAGAATTACTCCAAAAGGGGTACGTTATTCTCATGGAGAATAACACTCTTTTCCTTAAAGATACAAGTGGGATACTAATTACAAGTGTTCCAATAACGAAGAATCTCATGTTCCCATTAAACCATAATACTAAGAAGGAAAAGTGCTTCATTAGGCTCATGGAAAATGAGTCATGGAAGTGGCATTTTCGCTTCGGCCATCTTCACTTCAATGGATTAAAGCTCTTATAGACGGGAGGAATGGTGCATGGTCTACCACAAATCGAGGCACCAAATAATGTTTGTGAAGGGTATGTACTAAGAAAGCAATCAATAATTTATTTTCCTATAGGAAAGGCATAGAGAGTGAAGGAGCCACTACAATCGGTACACATGGATATATGTGGACCACTGGATCCTATGTCGTTTGGAGGTAATAAGTACTTTAATACTTTCATATACGATTATAGTATAAAGGTATGTGTCTACTTTCGTAAAGAAAAATCTTCAAGTCTTACTGTATTCAAGAATTTTAAGACGCATACTTAAGTAAAAATTAAGTGCAAACTGGTGACTTTTAGATTTGATTGAGGGGGTGAGTACACTTCAAATTCATTTCAAGAATTTTGTAGAGAATATGGGATATGACACCGGTTTATAATTGCCTATACCCACAACAAAATGGGATAGCTGAACAGAAGAATCATATTATCCTTTAAATGATGAGATCCATGATTAAAGAGAAAGGATTGTGAAAGAAATTTTTAGGCAGAAGCTGCAGCATGTTCAGTATATTTACTCAATAGATGTCCATCTAATAGTATCAAGAAAAGGATACCCCAGGAGGCTCGGAGTGGATACAAATGCAATGTTTTCACACCTATGAATTTTTAAGTGTGTTGCATATGCTCAAGTTCCTAAAGCAAAAAGAAGGAAGCATGATGATCGTGGAGAAAAATATATCTTCGCGCGATATAATGAGTAGTTAAAGGCCTACAAACTCTAAAATCCACTAACAAATAAGTTGGTTATTATTATAGACGTTATCTTCAATGAAGAAGAATCATGGAACTGGGGAATAAAGAGGCGAACACTAAAAATTTGGTGGCGGACGAATCTGAAAAAATCCCAAAAGTTGTAGTATCGATCGCTAGACAAGATCGACCTAGACCTCAACTATCCATCGAGCACTTACCACCTCCATTGAGTGATTGACAAACCTCTGATCTCTCGACAGCTCCGTCAAGTTCTCTATATTTGGCTCACAGATCATTCAATCACAACAGTATTTTGTTGACTCCCATGAGGATGAAAACTCTCACATACATCTATGAGCATGAAAAAGAAGGTGGTATAGACCTTTTATGTTTATATACATATCATGACCAAGAAATAAGATTGCTGGAGATCAACAATGGAATAAGAAATTAATGCCATTCAGAAAAAATGACGCATGGAAGCTGACAACTTTGCTACCAAAATAGAAGGCTATTTGTGTAAAATAGGTATACAAGATCAAACGCATTGAAGATGGTAGTGTTGATTGGTACAAGGCAAGACTAATAGCTAAAGGCTATAAAATAATTATTGAATAAACTATAAAGAAATCCTTACACCTGTCGCTCCACTTGATACCGTGTGGTTGTTGATCTCACGTACCGTCCATCACAGTTAGAAGATTTACCAACTTGATGTCAATTCGGCTTTTCTCAATGGTGTTCTTGAGGAGAAAGGTTATGTGCAGCATCAACATGAAGGTGTTAAAAGAAACGATGAATAACAAAAGGTGTATCATTTGAAGAAGGCCTCGTAGGGTTTAAAGAAAGCCCCAAGAGCTTAGAATTCACGTATCGACTGTTATTATCAAGAAAATGGATTTTTAAATGTCTATATGAACATTCTATAAACATGAAGAATGGTGATAAAAGGATAATTCTTTATCCTTTATCTATAGGCGGCTGATCTAATTTTTACTAGTAACAGTGAAACTATGTTTGCTAAATTTAAGCAGTCCATACTCAATGAGTTCCAGATGACTGAAAATGAACTGATGTCCTTTTTTCTTGTCACATAAGTGAAGTAAGAAAATGGTGGAATTTTCATATCTCAAAATAAATACATGATAGAGATCTTTAAAAAAATCCATATAAATAGTTGTAATTATGTTAACACTCTAGTTGCTACAGGACTTAAGCTATCTGAAGAAGGAGAAGGATAATTTATTGACTCTACTTTGTTCAAAAGTCTAGTTGGAAGCTTGAGGTAC
This sequence comes from Sambucus nigra, assembly GCA_949130495.1. Taxonomy (NCBI): domain Eukaryota; kingdom Viridiplantae; phylum Streptophyta; class Magnoliopsida; order Dipsacales; family Adoxaceae; genus Sambucus; species Sambucus nigra. The sequence goes on from OX422209.1 coordinate 46,442,555, forward strand.
TTGACAATGACACGACCTGACATTGTATTTGGAGTTGGATCTGTAAATCGTTACATGGAGACACCAAGATAGTCTCGTTGGCTAGCTTTTAAAAGGTTACTGAGCTATATTAAAGGTACCCTTAACTTTGGCCTTTTTATTCTTATGAAGAAGGTGCAAATCTAGTTGGGTATTCAGATAGTGATTGGGGAGGTGATCAAGATGAGGAAAAAAGTACTACATGGTATGTGTTCTACCTTGGCTCAACATCTTTCTATTGGACATCGAAGAAACGGAAAACTATAGCATTGTCATCATGTGAGGCCGAGTATGCAAAAGCTTCTTAAATTGTTTGCGAAGGAAATTGGTTGAAAATATATTGTAGTCATTTAAACACTCACAAGAATAATCTATCGTGATTCATGTGGACAACAAGTTTGTAATTAAACTTGCAAAGAATCCAGTGTAACGTGGAAGAAGCAAGTATATTGACATTAGGTTCCATTTTTTAAGGCATTAAGTGAAGCAAAAGACAATTGAACTTGTGTACTATAGAGCAGGTAATAATATCGAAGCCTCTCCCGATTGATTCTTTCAGAAAGATACATGGAATGCATGGGATAGATGACTCTTGATTTGAGGGGATGAATACTATAATAAATAAAAATCAAGTGCTTCTTGCACTATGATAAGTGGTAAACTTCATTAAGTACTACATAAGCACTATGTGAAGTGATAAGCCATAAAGACTACTTCCATGATTTTTAATATTTTTGTCTTTAAGTGGCTTAGGTGTTAATTCATATCCTCAACTGCTTTCTTTGGTGGGTTAGGTTAATGTTTCCATGATCAAAGGTGTGATCTTAGTTGTTCCACTTAATGCGCGATTGCATATGTTTTATAAACTCTATAAATAAAGTTGAAAGTGTGTTGTTTGAAATAAGAAATAACAAGAGAAGAAAAATATTCCCTCTTGAAAAATACTTGTTCTCTTTATTAGTCCTTGTCTTCGAGAGAGTGTATGTGTGAGTGTGATATATCTTGAAAACTAATCACCCAGACATGAAGTTTGATATCAAGACTAGAATACCAACAACAGCTTCAGAAACAAAACAAAATAAATAATTAATAAGCATAAATTATATAATAAAGAAAAATATTGTATGTTATAGAAAATCAGAAACTTATATTTAGCGTGGAATGCATATATTCGATGGCAATAGGTAATGTGAGTTGAATATGATATAAATCTGCATTAATTGTTATTTTTGCAAATTTGGAAATGTTTAACCTTAGAGTTAGCATATAATTCAATAAACTTTAACTTTTGTAAAAACAAAATCACTTGTGAAGAAAACTATAACACATGCTTTCACGATTATATAATATTTTTCGATAATAACATTGTATCATTGAAGTTTATGCATACCAATACATTGTAAGAAATTGATTATTGAGTCGTTGACAAGATGGGAACTTTATTGATAACAACATAGCAATTAGTTAAACCTTCATTATATTAAAATATACTTTTTGTCACGTCTTCATCTATGCTTTAAGCTTTATTTATGAAATAATTATGATTGAACCATGATACTAAGGTAAAAGAAAACTCGCATACGAAATACAACATATAACAAAAAGATATGTTGTGGCCATGTCTCAAAGTAAAGACCGAAACTGATACGATCACGGACGAGTTGACTAGGTATCAGTACCCACACCACCGATTCAAAACCATTACCCCCCCCCCCCCACACACACACACATATATATATATATATATATATATAATGAAACAAAGTTGACTAGCGTGACAATCCGAGTTTCTTTTACCAAATTGACCGAACCTTGGCTATTTAACGACATGATTCTCCGATTCACCGAGTCGATACATGAGTCATAATGAGTTATCTACCCCTCTCCATACCTTAAGTCCTTCTCTAACAACTTCCATTACAGGGCTCTAAAATAATATTGAGTTAAGGTTCTTTTCGAGAGGTAGTCTCAAATAACTCACGGGGCATTCGTTCACCGTATAACACACCAAACATTATAAAGCAATAATTCTATAGGACAATTCGGTTTATCCACACAGTTTGACTAGCGCAGTGATGTGTCTTCAATGCATTGGTCACTGAGATTAAAAATACATCACATTAAAAATACATCAGCATGTCAATAAAATTTATCCCTTTAGAATACTTATTATAAAGAAATATGTTCAAAGTATCAATTTTGTACTTGGCCTAGTTGAATAGATATCACTGGGCACCAAACTGACTTCGAGTCATGAGTCAAGATATAGACAAAAATAGTACTAACTCTGGATGACTCGGCCTCAATGATGACAAGTGCATTGTGCGACAATATAATCAATAATACAATGCTTACTTATTTTTCAAAACTTTCCTATCTTTTTCAAAAAACTTTATGTTTTCTAAACAACACATCACTAGTGGGTGACCATTTTTGGCACGACAAGATAGCACTACGAAGAATAAAATAGTTGTATTAGTGTTAAATAACCCACAAATGATACGCATAGATGCATTTAGCTTATATTATATGGTTAACGCAATGAATATTTTTTATATATATTAACCTATTATTATATAAGATCCTTATAAAAATGAAATAATTGTTACTTATTTGTAGTTGAGTTTTTGGATTTGGTAAAGAGAGAAACTTGCTAACGAGTTATGTGGGTTAATCCGAGAAAAATATCATGCCCTTAGGGCATCATTAATCCATACTCTACACTAATAAAGACACAACACATATTCATGTGTAAAAATATTGTATTTATGGTGGGGAACATGCGGGACATGTATCATATTTGTGTCATGTATTTATTAATATTGAGTACATACACGTAGTTCTTTAAGTGTATGATACTTTTTCTCGTGTCAACCCGAACATAATACGATTAATAAACATCTCAGGTTAACTTTAGGCCATTTGACACGATTACAAACTAGATTGGGTTAAGGTTAAGGTTAGGGTTAGGGTTGAGTGATTATTGGAACGACAACCCGAACACGACACGGCACACATATCATGACCGCTACATATCATTGTGCATCACCGGAAATCGAGGTCGATATAGAAATTGGGCATCCAAATACCACGACTTTGAACCCTGGCCCTGGCCTATTATAAAAATAAAGGATATATATATAAATAAAATGAAATAAAAGCGAAATGATTGCATGTCAATTAACAATATGAAACGTTTGTCAAACCGCTGGTATTCAATTGGGAAACATTAATAGAATATCAAACCATGTTTATATATAAACACAGTTCAAGAAAAATTCTATTTATGGGTAATAAGATCATTCGAACATAAGATTAAAGGATAAGAGTTCAACCGAACCAATGGAATGAGTAAATACTAAAAATGCATTATTTACTAACAAGACATATACGAACAATTACCTTATATGTAAGGAGGTCTCCTGGGTTTTTCGAAAAGGTCAGATAAAGGTTGCATGGGTGTAAGGAATACTTGGTTAAATAGCAGTAACAGTCTATTACATGTAGCAATTTTTCACGCATCACGTTGTCTCTCTTTCTCTAGTGCTAGAGTGTACGGTGTAACGCCTCGATCCGGGCTTATAGGCCACCCGTGGATCGACCTAAACCAGATCGGACATGTCAACTATGAATTGATATGAATAACCCTAAATAATATTTCTAGTTCCTTTAATCTAACTTAAAGTCCCGATATTTAGCATGCAATTCCGTTTTCATGTAATATAAAGTAACTAGTCAAGTGAATTACCCATTAATGTGCATTAAGGGTTAAAGTAATCAAAGTTGCTAGTGTAAAAAGAGTAAGAAAGATTAACAATATAATGCTTTCAAATACGTAACTACATTTACCCTACCATAACAAAGAAATGATGTGAGCATGTGCCCCAGTGGAGTTCTTTGCAAAATAGAATATAGAAACAAACGACAGAAAGAGACCGATGATATGACAAAGTGTTGCTACTACGTGCATGCATTATATATATATATATATATATATATATATATATATATATATATATATATATATATGCGCGTGTGTGTGTCTGTAAAAAAATCTACCAGAAGGGGATGCCAAACTATCACGATGAAATTAATAGAATAAATAATAAAGATACAAATATTTATGTGGTTCGACCATTGATAGCCTACGTCTATGAGGCTTTAACAATGTTTCATTATAAACTTGAGAGAATTTACATGAGAGTGTTTGTCTAGCCTTTGGGCCCCCTTTCACAAATGGGGTGTCCCATTTATATAGAGTTAGGGATTACATTTAGATAAGTCTTATCCTCGTAGAGCTTGAGTTACAATAAAATAGTGCTTCTTAGTCCTCTATTTTATCAAGGACTCTAGTCGTCCTTATCTTGCTAGAGTGAATACGGGTTGCCATTTTGACTAATCCACTTGTCATACGTCATGACATTATTAGACGTGTATCTCCCTCGACAATAGACCCACAAGTCATAATTCATCTAGGTTGATTTCGAGATAAGTTGGGAGCTTGTCCATGATCTCTTTAAACATGCATGGTCGTCAATGTGAAATGGATTGACATTCTTTGAATTGTCGTTTAACTTTTAAGACTTCTTTGGTTGATCCGTGTGCCTTTGTAAGTACTCAGATGAATGCTTTACTTGAGTTATGAGAAGTTCAATCGACATGTGAATCGAACTTAAGTGTGCCGAGATGCCTACATACCTTCATGGGACCAGGTCGATCGTAGTTCGTCATTCTGTTTTATTGTATGGTACAAGTTTAGAGGCTGACCACTGGCTTATTAAGCACTTATGCATCGAGGCTTGCTCAGGCGTGCACCTAGTCCTGGGTATCCCCCTATATTAGGATTTTTGCATGGTCCAATTAGAGAGGCCGACCATAGTACTATTAAGCACTCATGTGCCAAGTCTTGCTAGGGCGTACACCTAGTTAGGGTATCCCCTGTATTAGGATTTTTGTATGGTCCAAATGGAGAGGCTGACCACATGCCTATTAACCACTCATGCGTTGAGGCTTGCTCGGGCATGCACCTACCCTAGGGTATCCCCTGTATTAGGATTTTTGCATGGTCCAATTGGAGAGGCCGACCACAGGCATGTTAAGCACTCATGCACCGAGGCTTTCTCGGGCATGCACCTAGCCTAGGGTATCCCCCTATATTAGGATTTTGTATAGTCCAATTATAGAGGTCGACTATAGGCCAGTTAAGCACTCATGCACTGAGGCTTGCTCGGGTGTGAACCTAGCCCGGGATATCCCCTATATAAGGGTTTATACATGGTCCAATTGGAGAGGCCGGTCGACCATAGGTGTGTTAAGCACTTATGCACCAAGGCTTTCTCGAGCGTAAACCTAACCTAGGGTATCCCCATGTATTAGGATTTTTTCTTTGTATAAATGGAAAGGCAGACAATAGGACTGTTAAGTATCCATGCACCGAGGCTTGCACGGGCGTTCACTTAGCCTAAGATATCCCCCTATATTAGGATTTTTGCATGGTCCAATTGGAGAGGCCGACCACAGGCCTATTAAGCACTCATGCACCGACACTTGCTCAAGTGTGCACCTAACCTAGGGTATCCCCTATATCAGAATTTTTGTATGGTCCAATGGAAGAGACCAACCACATGCCTTTTAAGCACTCATGTATTTAGGATTGCTCGGGCATGCACCTAGCTAAGGGTATCCTTTTGTATTTGGATTTTTGTATGGTCCAATTAGTAGGCCGACTACAGGCCTATTAAGACCTCATACGTCGAGGCTTGATTGGGCGTGCCCTAGCCTAAAGTATCCCCTCTATATTAGGATTTTTTCATGGTCCAATTGAAGAGGCTGACCACAGGCCTATTAAGAATTCATGCGTCGAGGCTTGCTCGGGCGTGCACATAGTCTAGGGTAACCCCCTGTATTAGTATTCTTACATGGTCTAATTATAGAGGTCAACCACAAGCCTGTTATTCACTCATACACCGGGGCTTTCTCGGGAATGCACCTAGTCTAGGGTTATCCCCATGTATTAGAATTTTTGTATAGTACAATTAGAGAGGATGATCACGGGCCTGTTAAGGACTCATGCACCGAGGCTTGCTCGGACGTTCACATAGTCTAGGGTATCTTCCCGTATTATAATTATTGCATGGTCCAATTGGAGAGGCCAATCCCATGCCTATTAAGCACTTGTGTGCCAAGGCTATTTCGAATGCCTATTATCAGTCGGGACTATTTAAACCCACTCGCCACGAAACCAATCTTATGGTTTTTCAACTCGAGGCCTAATTTCTCCCTTGCTTAACTAGCGTTGTGGTGAATTTATTCACATGTTAACATTGACACGGAGCCCCCAATGTGGGCTGCAAAGAAAAGACTAAATAATGATAATTCTCGATGATCCATCGGGACTTTGTTGTGAGTCATGTTGACCACTCGTCACGTACTAAAATAAGAAGAACCAATGATTATCACGTCTGACCATCCATTGAGGCTAAGGTAAGAAGACCAAATAAAGATGATGCCCTACCATCCATCGGGACTTTGATTCGGTATAATATTGATTATCTTGAAAAATTAAGATAACAAGCATGCCCAATTGTCCATCGGGCTTTGTTGTAATGAAAAATATTATGTCGATCATCCGTCGAGCTAAAAACAAATAAGAATCATCTCGCCCAATTACTAATAGGGCTTAATAGATGAGGTTAAATAACTAATACATATCCGATTATTTGAACTAAATAACAATAATAAATATAATGTTGACTAATGAATGGCCACGCAATCATTAGTCGGGGTTGAATTAAATAAGAATGATATTACATAATCGTCAGTTGGGGCTGATGACATAATATAACTTGTGTCAACTATCCATCGAAGCTAATACGAAATCCAAAGAACTAATATAAGTGCCAACTATCCGTCGGAGCATTTAAAAGAAAAGAAATGAAGCATGAGCATTTGTCGAGGCAAAATTTTAAAGGACTGGGTATATATTACGGATGATCCGACATTGTTAGAGAAAAATAAATTTACAGACCATTCATTAGGTTTGAATAACAATAATAAATATAATGTTGATTAACAATCAACCACGCCATCCATTTGTCGGGACTAAATATAAATAAGAAGTATCCTATGCAACCATCCAATGGGGATAAAATGTAATCTTATGTGGCAGATATCTTCTAAAAATATATGGCAATAAATATTTTACCCGTCATCTGCTGGGATAATCTTGAACAAGCCTAACCGTCCATCAGGTTAAGAATCGTAGGGTTGGAAAATCAATCAATGAAGTTAAAACAAATATCAATGCCCGAGCATCCGTCGGTTATAACAAATAATCGTGCCTAACCATTCGTTCGATCTAAAGTGTTGTAGACAGTATTCAAATTGAAGTGGTCAAAGTCGTCAAATAATTAACATATAAGCTCGATCATTTATCCGAGCAAAATTTCAATAATAAAATAAAATAAAATAATTAATATCGTGCTCGATCATTAGTCGGAGCATTAATAAGATTTTCAAGAACTTAAGATATGCCCGAGCATCGCTCAAAACTGAATCCGTGCACCTGAAGAAATTAATAAATTACCCAACCATCCGTCAAGGGTAAATTAAATAGAAATTATCATAAGATTGAATTATTCGACCCAATAATGTATGATATGCATCCGTTCGACCATCTGTCGAGAAAAAGTTCACTGTATTGAATGAGAGTAATGAATGATCCAATAATTGATGGGACCTCAATGAGAAGATCGTGTCCAAGCATTCGTCGACGGGACACTAAATACTTGTAAAGTTATCACACCGACATCCCATCGGTCACAACTAATAATCTCGCCTCATCGGGTGTAAATTGTTGTAGCTATGGAATAAATGTGAAACGTCAGTAAGATTGAAATGGGTATATATGGTGAAAATGGTCAACCTGTCCTGGTTGGTCGTTTTCATGGAATCAATTTATGAGATCTCGGGTCGGGTCGGCTTGGCAACCATCCTGGTCGGAAGGGAAATTCGAGGAGATAAAATGTTGGGTATAAGTACATATATTTATTTTGAATAAAGTAAATAAGTTAGGCTAAGTGGCTAAGTGGTAAGTTAGTGGCGGTGTGTGCTTGAGGTCATGGGTTCAATCCCTATGAGGCACACTAATTATTAAGGGTCAAAGATTAGGCCTTGGGACTTGGGACCTCGGGCTCTTGGGGATTTCTAATGTGCATTAAATATTTTCAAACTCATTTTAATTTTTAATTAACCCGTTTTTAAGACTTTAATTGTTTCTTCAATCTGTTAAAATATAACTGTTAGTGGAGAGGTTAGTGCGTTAGTTCCCTAAAACCACTACCCACGTTTTTTATATTTTTTTATACAAAACAAAGGCTACAGCTTTGAGAAATACATAGAAAAAATTAATCTCTCTCACTTTGTCTACAAAAATAATTTTGCTATTTTCTACTGTACACTTATGTTCGTTATTCTTTTGGGAGTGCTGGAGTATCCTGAGAGTTCAAAGATTTAACACAAAGTTGGTGTTTAAATCTGATTGTTGAATCCTGGGAGGTGTATGTTCACGAGGCTGATAGCTACAAATATCACCGAGCAATTTCACCTTTAGGACTTTGTGTCAAACACAAACCTCGATCGATAAGTCCTTCCAATTTTATCTATTTCGTATTTGAGTTTTTCATATATTCTGCAATTATTATTTCCAACAATCTAAAGGTGAAAATCTGTTGTTATTCTACAATCTGCTATGGAAAATCCTAATGCAAAATACTCTGAAAAACCTGAATTGTTTGATGGACAGAATTTTAAGAGATAGCAAATGAAACTGCAATTTTACCTAACAACTCTTAAGGTCGTCGACGTTATTGCATCTGATAGACCTTCTGTACCTGAAGATGTCGGGTCTAAAAAATTTGTGGTTAGAAAATTTTTGGATTTCAAAATGGAAGATAATAAATTTGTTGTGTCGCAACTGGAAGAACTACAAATTATTATTCATGAAATTCTAACCGAGGGTTATAGTATATGTGAGGGATTTCTGGTGACTGCTATAATTGAAAAATTGCCACCTTCTTGAAAAGATTACAAAAACGGTCTAAAACATAAGAAAAATGAGATGTCACTAGAAGATTTGGTAGTTCATTTGAGAATTGAGGAAGATAACAGGAATGCAGAACTTAGGGAGAAAATGAATATTTAAAAAGAAATTAAAAGCTGATGGCTCTACTGATAAATTTAAGGCAAGATTGGTAGCTAAAGGCTATAGGTAAAAGGAAGGAATTGATTTCTTTGATACTTACTCTCATGTTACTAGAATTACATCTATTAGGCTATTAATTGCTATTACTTCATTACATAATCTGATAATTCATCAAATGTTTGTTAAAATGGCTTTTTCAATGGAGATCTTGAAGAAGAAATTTATATGGATCAACCCGGGGGGTTTATAGTCCAAGGCCTAGATAAAAAAGTGTGTAGACTTAAAAAAAAATTATATGGACTAAAACAAGGCCCTAAACAATGACATGAAAAATTTGATCAAATAATAATCTCTAATGGTTTTAACATGAATGAAGCGGATAAATGTATTTATAGCAAATTCAAGGTTAATTATGGCGTGATTATTTGCTTATATGCGGATGATATGCTTATTTTTGGAACTGATATGGATGTAGTTAATAAAACTAAAAGTTTCCTTAATAAGCAATTTGATATGAAAGATTTGGGTGTTATTGATGTTATACTTGGAATTAAAATCATTAAAAATTCCGAAGGAATTGTTTTAACCCAATCTCATTATTTAGAAAAAGTTCTTAGAAAATTTGAACAATTTAATTGTATTCATGTTAAAACACCTTATGACCCTAGTTGTCACTTAAGAAAACATTAGGGTACTGGTGTATCATCATTAGAATATTCTAGAGTTATTGGTAGTCTAATGTATCTTATGAACAACACTAGACCTGATATTGCATATGCAGTGGGTATACTTAGCAGATACACTTGTAATCCTAATAATGAACATTGGGATGCTTTGATTAGAGTTTTGAAATATCTAAAATACACAATAAATTATGGCATTCATTATGTTAGATATCGTGCTGTAATAGAAGGTTTTTGTGATGCTAATTCGATTTCAGATAATGATGAATGTAAGTCTACGAGTGGCTATATTTTTGCCTTGGTAGGAGGCGCTATATCTTGGAAATCTACCAAGAAAATGTGCATAGCTAGATCCACTATGGAGTCATAGTTCATAGCGTTGGATAAAGCAAGCGAAGAGGTTAAATGGGTAAGGAACTTCATATTAGATATTCATTTGTGGCCTAAACCAGTTCCAGCCTGCCCATTCACTGTGGCAGTCAAGCAGCGATCGCAAGAGCACATAATAACTCCTACAACAGAAAGTCTAGACATATGAGGAGTGACGCGACTCAGAAAGTGTCTCTAATGTGCGTTCTCTCTAGGCTCAAGTGCAAGCCTGTCGCATTAGTAATAAACTCGGTAAGTCGGGATCGTATCCTCAGGGAACTAGGACAACGAAGTTATAACGACGGGTAAGATGAATGAATCCTAACTCTGACTCTAAAAAGAAAGGAAAAATTGATTTGGTTTTGAGAATGACTATACTAGATGCAAATATGAAATTATGAAAAGATGCAATTTATACTAATTTACCTAAAATACTGATGAAGAAAGATTTGAAACTTTAATCTATAAATGAGAAAAACTGGACGAAAATACAATCCCCCAACCCTAGTGTATTGCAGTTATAATACTAATCGTAAATTTAACCGATTAATTAGACCCAGAATTTAGTACTCCCAAGCATTACGTATACAAGGTTCAAGCCCGCATCATACTTAATCTGAAGATGAGTAAATCGATATCACGATAGTTACACTTAAATTGTATTCTAAAGCATCCCCATTACTCAGAAGCAAACGAGATCTAAAGATCTATAATTGTCGTGTCCCTAGGCGATACAGTCATAATCAATCACTAAATTCAGAGGATTAATGTTATACACATGCAACTATCACATCAGGCTGGGTTCGTGCATCCCGACCTTAGGAAATCTAGCCTAACATGTTGAAACTAATGAAAACAATTTTTGATTTGCTGAATACCATAATTAAACTAAGGAAAATTTATAGACTGATGTGAAATGGAATTGAAGGGAGGAAATAACTCACTAATCTTACCAAAGCAGTAATAACAGCAATTAAGAACACAGAATTCTGAATAACCTTCAATCTTGAAATTAAAATTGTAAATTGTCTCTAAACTAGGGTTTTCGGGAAAGAAGGGAAAATTATCGTAATTCTCCATCCTAAAAAATGATAATAACTTGGGTTTATATACCCTACAAAGTTTCAGGAGTTTTAGCTGCACTAGGACTCCCATTAGAGAAGGATAGAATTTCAAATCTCGATAGCCAGACCGGTCTGGGGCTTAGGCGGATCGGTCTGCCTGGAAAGTGGATCGGTTTTTATAATTTTTTGGCGGACCGGTTCATTTATTTTTCCTCCCTCTTCGGTTTGCTATCGGTCCGGGATTCTCGGGAATATGCACTGCGGACGGGTCCGATGCTACTGTGGACCGGTCTGCCTTTTTGACATTTTTCTCCAATTTGACTGCTCATAACTTTTGTTCCGGGACTCCGATTGAGGTGTCGTTTCTTCCAATGTGCTCATGAATTGATATCTTCAACTTCTCTTTAGGTGCCTCATTTGAATTCCGGGTAAAAATTACACTTTTGCCCTTTGGACTTTCCTTCTTTTCATTTCTCGATTCTTTCGGTTTCTTTCTTTCTTGACATCAAATACCTGTAAAATCAATACGAAATACCAAAAACTCGGTGTACTCGTTAGGATAAGTCAGTAGCAAGGTTATGAGATAAAGTCAAATAGATTACGTTGTTCGAGATGCTAAAAGCAACTAAATTAAGGGATAAATTGGGAAGAATTAATTCCTAATCAAGGAGGAGACACAATACAGTGAGACAACTATTGAAAGATGGAGTTATAGCAGTTGACTATGTCAAGTCAAAGGAAAACCTGACAGACCCATTGACTAAAGGTCTAGCTAGAGAGCTATTTTATCAAACATCGAGGGGAATAGGCCTAAAGCCTATTAATATCTAAATCACCTATAATGGAAATCCAACCCATATGACTGGAGATCCCAAGATCTGGTGGGATAACAAAGTTATACGAGTGATTTATGGGGGTACAGATTTAAGTTTTACTTAAAACCCATTCCTATGATGTAGTACCTATGTATCGATGGAGGATGAGATTTAATCTCTTAATGCTTTCTATAGCTGTTATTCAGTGGGATGTGTGATACAGTACACTCCTGATAGAAGCCCCTACATGAGTGTGGTAGTGGGGCCACTTCCTATGAGAATTAAGGTTGATTCTCTATATCACTCAAGAAACTTGGGCATGCACAAGGCCGAAATGAGCACAAACGTGGGAACTCGATGATGATTTTTGGGAGTCACGCGTGTATTCTATTGACCAAAGTTTAGAACAACGGTGAAATAGTTCAAGATATCAGTTCACTATCAGCCGGTAAACTCAATAGATTAACACAAAGCAAAGGTTCAAGTCGAATGACACCTTCACTATTTACGTCACTCCTTATGATACTCCAGAGCGTCTTTGTGTATTTATTTATTTATTTATTTCATTCGTGTGGGGGATTGTTGGGTATAAGTATATATATTTATTTTAAATGAAGTAAATAAGTTAGGCTAAGTGGCCAAGTGGTAAGTTAGTGGGGTGTGTACTTGAGGTCATGGGTTCAATCCCTAGGAGGCACACTAATTATTAAGGGTAAAATATTGGGCCTTAGGACTTGGGGCCTCGGGATCTTGGGGATTTCTAATGTGCATTAAATCTTTTCAAACTCGTTTTAATTTTTAATTAACCCGTTTTTAAGACTTTGATTGTTTCTTCCATCTGTTAAAATATAGTTGTTAGTGTAAAGGTTAGTGGGTTAGTTGCCTAAAACCACTACCCACATTTTTGACCATTTTTTTTAAAGAAAACAAAGGCTACAGCTTTGAGAAATACACAGAAAAAATCAATTTCTCTCACTTTCTCTGCAAAAATAATTTTGTTATTTTCTACTGTACACTTATGTTCGTTATTCTTTTGGGAGTGCTGGAGTATCCTGAGAGTTCAAAGATTCAACACAAAGCTGGTGTTTAAATCTGATCGTTGAATCCTAGGAGGTATATGTTCACGAGGTTGACAACAACAAATATCACCGAGCAATTTCACCTATAGGATTCTGTGTCAAATACAAACCTCGATCGATAAGTCCTTCCAATTTTATCTATTTCATATTTGAGTTTTTCATATATTCTGCAATTATTATTTCCAACAATCTAAAGGTGAAAATCTGTTGTTATTCTACAATCTGCTATGGAAAATCCTAATGCAAAATACTCTGAAAAAACCTGAATTGTTTAATGGACAGAATTTTAAGAGATAGCAAATGAAACTGCAATTTTACCTAACAACTCTTAAGGTCGTTGACGTTATTGCATCTGATAGACCTTCTGTACCTGAAGATGCCGGGTCTAAAAAAATTGTGGCTGGATCCTAAGAGGTGTATGTTGACGAGGATGACAGCTACAAATATCAGCGAGCAATTTCACCTTTAGGACTTTGTGTCAAACACAAACCTCGATCGATAAGTCCTTCCAATTTTATTTATTTTGTATTTGGGTTTTTTCATATATTCTGTAATTATTATTTCCAACATAAAATACGTCGAAAAATATAACTTAAACCCACAGTCAAACTCTACCTTTGCTCTTGACTTCGATTGAGCTGATATGCTCCTCATGTAGCTTTGCTAATTAGAAATGGATCTCTTGTCCTCACACCGTGACTCAATGCTGAACCTGAAGGTAATCGACATGGCGGAGAATAAAATAGGCAAATGACAAAAAATCATTGAGGTTCGCAGTTGTAAATAAGGATGTTCAGTTGAAGTCGGCAGGGACTGCCGAGACTGCACACCGAGTTGTGAATCCATTTATGAGGAGTTGAGATACAAGTGTTGCTCAGGTGGATTTGATTCCACCCAATCTTGTTGTGAATCTGCTGACAAGTACGGCTGATAATTTTTTACACGATAACCCGAAATGATCCGAACATGACCCGATTAGCTTGTATAGATTTAAGTGTAGACAAAACATATACTCAAATCAAATTCAACGCGACCCAAAAATGGCATGACTAACCCGAATTTCCACCCCTACCGACAAGGAGTTGAGATATAATTTCTTGAACAAATAAACCCAGATATTCGATTGGGTTTTGATACTCTGCACGACACTGATGTTGTTGAATGACGGAACTTAGAGAAATTTCAATATCAAATTTGTGCCCGAAGCCACAAATTGAGGTGATTCCCTTTGATAATAAGGAGCAATAGTCATGTGTGTTCATTTTTCATCCTTTTATAGAGGTGGGTAATTGAGTTCCCAAGAGATATAAAGTTGTTCATGACATTTATCTCTTTCTATTTTTTAGTTACAGGGAGAAAAATAAGATGAATAATAGTATTGCACCTGAAAATTATCATGGAAGTTTAGATATTCAAGGAGTCATTGAAGACTTTCGATTATGAAATTCATTTCAATATTAACAATGGAAATATTTTAAAATTGACACTGTTATGCAGATTACCAGATGAATAAAAATTGAGTATACAGTTCATCGACACAAATGAATGAAATGACGTGTATGTAAAAGATGATGTTGTTTACACAAAGAGAGAAAGAACACTTAGCTCTTAATCAGGTTGTGTAAATCATCGCATTGCAACGTGAATCTCTTTCTTTTCTAATAAGTAAGAGAGACTTGAAGACTTTTCACGTAGTTTCCCACAGACAACGCCAGTTGTGGTGTCAAAAAATCCAACCAAAGGGGTACCGAAAAATCCATGGGGATTCAATAGTGTTTCGCTATGAACTTTAGAGAATTTACATGAGAGTTTTTCTTTAGTCTTTGATCCCCCTTCATAATTGGGAGGGTGGGGTCCCCTTTAACAGAGTTAGGGGTTACAATCAGATAAGTCTTATCCCCATAGAGTTTTAGTTATAATAAAATAATGCTTCTTAGTCCTCTATTTTATTAAGGACTCTAGTCGTCATTGTCTTACTAGAGTGAATACGGGTTGCCATCTTGAACGATCCACTTGCCACACATCATGACATTATTGGAGGTGTATTTTCTCCCCCAGCAATATATATATAACCCTTGACTTTATATTGAAATCCTTACTTTATCCCTGTTAAATTTCATTAACCCATTCAATAACATTTCCTTATTACATTAAGAAAAATATTAATTTATTCATTAATCGATCATGGTTAAATTAAGAAAAAAAATGTTCTTTATCATTTATTTGGAAAAACACTATCTTATTTCACAAAAATGTTATTTTTCTTAGTTTCATTCCAACGCCCACATAACTCGTTTTAGTAGCAAGCAGGGCGTTGATTATCCTTGAAATTTCTCAACCAAAATGCATGCATTG
Organism: Sambucus nigra; assembly: GCA_949130495.1. Classification (NCBI taxonomy): domain Eukaryota; kingdom Viridiplantae; phylum Streptophyta; class Magnoliopsida; order Dipsacales; family Adoxaceae; genus Sambucus; species Sambucus nigra. The sequence continues at coordinate 46,458,140 of OX422209.1, forward strand.
GTAAATAAGATTAACAACATGGGAGAGATCTGGACGAGTTAAGGTAAGGTATTGCAAGGACACCACAAGACTAAGGTACCTCCATCATGACAAAGGCCATGTTTAGACGCAAGGGGATTGGAAATAAAGTTACTATAAGCCATGGCAACATTGGATGGAAGATCTTGAGCATATTTATGTTGAGAGAGAAAGATGCAACTCGCCAAGATCTTTGATGGCAACTCACTGCCAAGGTAGACATCAAGCAAGTAAGAATTATATTATCATTACTCACGAAGATGATATCATCAACATAAACGAGCAAAAGGGTAGTTACATGGGATGTGCGAAAGATGAACAATGACAAGTCTTCACAATTGTAATAGAAGCCCAAGTGAAGAAGGAATTGACTGAATTGATCAAACCACGCACGAGGCTCTGGTTTAAGTCAATAAAGGGCAATATAAAAAGTGATAAAAATAATCCGTAGATGAAGAATCATGAAAACCCAGTGGTTATTCCATGTAGACAACCTTCTTAAGATAACCATTCAAAAATGCATTGGTAACATCAAGTTGATGAAGGTCCCAATAATTGGAAGTAGTAAGTGAGACTACTAATTGCACTGTAGCATGACGAATAATAGGGTTGGAAGTGTCACTATAATAAAGGCCAACGTTCTGATTATAGCCTTTAGCAATAAGACGCGCCTAAAAAGCACTCAATAGTACCACTACAATTGAATTTGGTTTGAAAACTTAATGAGAACCAATGACATTCATGACAGAAGTGAGAGGAACAAAACCCCACGTGCTATTGAGGGTGAGAGAAGTTAATTTAGACTGATGAGGAGAATTCAAGGTTGTTTAGACTATTTTGGGTTTTGTAGGGTTACTTGCGGCAGGGGTGCGGTACGTTGCATTGGAGGAGGGAATGGAGCGTGCTTTACCGTGAGTAGGCATAGGGTGAGTATTTTAGAAAGATTGGGGCCATAAGTGATGGTCAACTGTCAAGGGAAGAGTAGGGAATAGTCTAGATTGAGTTGAAAATGACCACTGGAGAAAAATAAGAGGTAGGGTGAATTATTGTGTATTGATTCAGAGAGAAAAAAAAATTAGAGAAATTCTCATTAGATCTAAAGTTTTGAAATACAACGAGATGACTCCTCTATAAATAGTAACTGTTGTAAACTAATAAACTAATTGAATCCAATAAACTAACCAATTGACTGAAGCAAACTAACTAACAAACTTAATGCTAACTAACAAACTAACTGCTATTTGTAATACTCCCCCTTAAGATGGAGGTGGTCGATGAATATCGAGGACAGTCATCTTGGACAGTAAAGGGAAGAGGATGGAAGCTGGTAAAGCTTTGGTGAAGACATCCGCTAATTGGTGTTGAGTACGAATAGGAAGAAGTTTGATAAAGCTTTCAGTTATCTCGTCTCGGATGAAATAGAAATCGATTTTAATATGCTTGGTGCGTTCATGAAATATTAGATTTATGACAATATGGATGACTGCTTAGTTATCACATAAAAGCAAAGAGGTTACTTTGGAAGCGATTTGAAAATCTTGAAGTAGTTGATGCAGCCAAATAATTTCACTTGTAGTGGAAGCCAATGCTCTATATTCTGCCTCAACAGAAGAGAAAAATAATGTGGTTTGTTTCTTAGCCTTCCAAGAAATCATAGAGTCACCAAGAAATATACAGAATCCAGTAATATATTTTTTAGAATCCAAACAAGAACCCCAATCTGCGTTAGCAAATGCTCTGAGTTGAAAGGAAGAGGAGGAGGAAAATAGGAGTCCTTGGCCAGGTGTAGACTTTAAATATTGTAGGAGATGATGAGAAGTAGCTAAATGTGGTTTCTTGGGTTGGGATACAAACTGACTGAGTTTGTGAACAACAAAGGTAATGTTGGGTCTTGAAATAGTCAGATACAATAGTCGGCCAATCAGTCTTTTATAATTAGAGGCATCTTCAGGAGGATCTCCCTAAAAAAAACTAAGTTTGACTTTAGGATCCATAGGCAATGAGGTTGGTTTGTAACCGAGGAAACCTGAATCTTCAAGAAATTGTAAAGTGTAGTGTCTTTAAGAAAGAAATATGCCTTTAGAAGATCGAGAAATTTCCAAACCCAAAAAATATTTCAATGAACCAAGGTCCTTTAGTTTGAATTGTCCATGAAGAAAGCATTCTAAAGCTTCAATTTTAGAAATATTAGAACCTGTGATGATAATGTCATCAACATATACAAGAAGAGCAACAAAAGAGGTTCCTTGACCTTTAGTAAAAAGAGAGTAATCAGATTTTGATTGGGTATAACTATGTAGAATTAGAGCATGAGGGAACTTTGAGAACCTCTGTCTTGAAGCTTGTTTTAATATATAAATGGATTTATGTAATTTACAAATAAGTTTATCCCCTTGAGAACTAGATTGAACCGGATTGGAATATCCCAAAGGCATATCATATAGACTTCTTCAAACAAATCTCCATTGAGAAATGCATTATTGACATCAAGTTGAATCAAGGGCCATTAATTGATAAAAGCAACAGCAAGAAGTATCTTAACAGTGACCAATTTAGCAACTGGAGAAAAGGTCTCAGTGAAGTCTAAACCTTCCTGTTGAGTATAGCCTTTTGCCATTAAACGAGCTTTCTACCTTTCTATGGTGCCATCAGATTTATATTTTATCTTATAAATCCATTTGCAGCCTATTGAGTGTTTCCCTTTAGGAAGAGAGGAAACATACCATGTGTTATTGGATTCCATAGCTTGTATTTCAGTATCCATAGCATCCCTCCAATAAGGAAATTTTATAGCTTGATGATAATATTATGGCTCAAAATTGGAAGAAACATTCAAGAGGAAATGACTATAGGAAGATGATAGGGAATTATATGAGATGTGGTTGGATAATGGATAGGAAGATATAGAATCAGGTGGGATTGTTGTGTTTAACAATTGACAATGGAAATCTCTTAAGTAAGATGGAGGTTTAATAGTTCTTGAGGATCTGCGAACAGTAGCGGAATTAGTGACAGTATCTGTAGGAATGTTTGTAGAATCTGGATACATAGGTTTATTAGGGGTAACACCGTTATTATTGATGTTATTACTAGGAATAGTAAGTGAGTAAATAGGCAGATCAAGTGCGGATGTTGGTAAAACCAAGTTGGGAAAAGGATCAAGTAACTTATCTTCATTATGGGAAATGGAATGGAAAGGAAATAATTATTCATGAAAGAAAACATCTCGAGACACAAAGAAAGACTTAGATTGAATATCATAAAGTCTATAGCCTTTTATACCTGGGGGTAGCAAATAAAAACACAAGGTTTAGCTCGAGGATGAAACTTGGATCTTTGAGATGGTAAGGTGGAAGCAAAACATAAGCATCCAAACACTCTAAGTGAAGCATAGTTAACAGAAGTATTGTAAAGAAGTTGGAATGGGGTTTGATTTTGCAGAATTGGTGAAGGAGTTATATTAATCAAGAAAGTGGCAGTGAGAACACATTCTCCACCAAATTTGATTGGAACTTAGGACTGAAAGAACAAAGCCCGAGACATATTTAGGAGATGTTGATGCTTTCTTTCCACAATAAAATTTTGTTCCGGTCTTTCCACATAAGAGAATTGATGAAGAACTCCTTTAGAGTGAAAAAATTATGTAAACTGAAGCTCAGGTGCATTATCAGATCAAAACTTCTTAATGACCTTTTCAAATTGATTCTCATTCATAGAGAAAAAACTAGGTATAATGAAGCTAACATCATACTTTTATTTCATAAGGTAAATCCATGTAAATCTAGTGCAATCATCTACAAGAGTTAAGAAATATCTATAAACAACATGTGTAGAAACATGATAAGGTCCCCAAGTATCACAATGTATAAGCTCAAATACAGATTTAGACAAATTATTATTTGAAACAAATGAGAGTCTTCTTTGTTTAGCTAAAGGGCAGATTGAACAAGAAGATTATTTATGTCCAGCACAAAAAGAAGGTATAAAGTCCTTTAACAATTCAAGTTTCTTAAAGGATAAATGCCCAAAGTCTACTATGCCAGATATGAGAATTGACATTATTTATTATAGAAAAGGTAAAGTTGTGAGCATTATTTTGTTGAGAAGAAGCAATAGAGTCAACATCTATGATATAAAGATCTGCAATTATTTTACCCTTGCCAATCATCTTCAAGGTGTGTAGATCCTAAATAACACATGAATCAACATGAAATTTCATATTGATAGAGGTATCTCTGGTTAAAGCACTAACAGAAATCAAGTTGAATTTGAATTCAGGCACAAACAAGACATCTTCAAGCATCAAAGAGGGACTAAGCCTCACGCGTCCAATAAAGAATATAGGGATGCTCTTATGATCAGGTAGAGTGACATAAGCATTTTGTATAGGTATCATAGATTCGAATGCTGATTGAGTGTAACATATATGGCTAGTTGCACCGAAATCAATTATCCAATATCTAGGAGATTTCAATATTGGATTGAGAGAAACTGAGAAACAAATACCTGATACATGAGCACAAGAAATATCAGTATATGTTCTAGCCTTGGCAGCAGTGAGGTGAGTGCTAAGCATTGTCATCAAATGCTGGTATTGTGAGGAGTCCAATTTCTGAACAAAGTTATCAACATTCTTTTGATTCATGGTTTGATAAAAAAATGAGGTTGAGATTTGATTGACATTAGTATTAGTCATTGATTAATTTGATTTCTGTCTTGATTTGTATCTAGGAGGATAGCCATGGAGTTTGTAGCACTTGTTAACTGTGTGTCCAGTATATCCACAATGAGTGCAAATAGGTCTCTCATTCCTTTGATTCTTGTTGTAATTAGGGGCATTATTAGGCTTATAAGTCTCACTTCCCACAGAGAAAGCCATGGAATCAGAGTTAGCAACAGATCCAGTAATCAAATTGATATTTCTTTGATTTTCCTCTTGAGAAATAAGAGCAAAAAATTTATTAATGGGGGAATAGGATCCATTAACAACAATTGACCTCGAACTTGAGCAAATGAATCATGAAATACCATCAAGAAAGACATCACATACCCCATGTGGTAATGATCTGCAACAACCTTTGTACCATCACAAGTGCACTTTCCACATGAACAAATGGGTCTGTAATTACTAAGTTCTTCCAAAATAGTCTTCAACTTAATAAAATAAGCACTAACATTGAGTTGGCCTTGAGTAAGATTGATTAGTTCTCTTCTTAATTGAAAAATGTGAGGTCCATTTCTTTGTTGATATCTCTCCTTAAGATCTATCCAGATTTCATAAGCAGATTCGAAATATATGACACTAGCAGAAATTTCCTTTGAAACAGAGTTAAGAATACATGAAATAACCATGTTGTTATTTCTAATCCAAGAATTGAGAAGAACATCATTACCTACAGATCGGGGAATAGATCCATCAATGAATCCCAATTTGTTCTTGATAGATAAGGAAATTACCATAACTCTACTCCATAAAGCGTAATTGTCTCCTGTTAGTGGTTGAGAAACTAGACCTGGATTATCAGAGTGATGTAGAAAGTAAGGGTTTGAACCATCATCAATGGAGGAATTGCTCATCGATGAAGAAGAAGTTGTATTGTGATTGAAAATTCCTGTTGTCATAATGGAGCAAAAAAATGGAGTTGAGTAAGATCTAGAATCGATCAAAGATAAAGTAAGGAATTACATAGATGCTCTAATACCATATTGATTCAGAGAGCACAAAAATTAGAGAAATTCTCATTAGATCTAAAGTTCTGAAATACAACGAGATGACTCCTCTATAAATAGTAACTGTTGTAAACTAAAAAACTATTTGAATGCAACAAACTAACCAATTAACTGAAGTAAACTAACTAACAAACTTAATAATAACTAACAAACTAACTACTATCTGTAATATTATGTACGTATGAGAAGAAGGTGGGGTAGTGGTAGAGGAAGTTGGAGTGCATGTTGTAGTGGTATGGTATGGGGTATGTGTAGTAATTGGGCAATAAGGATCCGACTATGAGGCTGAAACAATGGGTTGAGTAGGAGCTGGGGAACATTAAAGGTAAATGGATGACACACATGTGTGTGTGTGGCATGTGGCTCCTCATGGTCAGTGGGTAGAGGAAATTGGTTGATTGTAGAAAATTAAGAAAATAGGTCCCCGAAGCTCAGAGTAGTAGAAGTAGACAAGGGATCTTGAAATGGTAAAATAGACTCATCAAATACCACATGCCAAGAAATAAAAACACACTTGGAAGATGGATGATGGCAGAATACCCCTTATGTAAAGTCAAACTTTTTGCGTGCAAAGTCTCGCAAATATGGAAAACATCGACACCCAAATATCTTTAAAGTATTATAGTATGGAAATTTCCCATACAACTTATGAAAGGGTGTATCTATATGAAGTGTTGGAGAAGGGAGTATGTTAATGATATAGATACCCATCATAAAAGCCCTGTTCAAAAAATGTTTTGGCATATGATAATGGAATAATAATATGAGTCATGTTTCAACAATATGGCGATGTTTTCATTCAGCCACTCCATTTTGTTTAGGAGTGTGTGGTGGAGAAATAGATTTATAAATATCGCAACAGTTAAGATGAGAACTAAATTCTGTTAGAATAAATTCACCACAACAATCACGTTGAAAAGTTTTAATCTTCGGAGAAAACTAATTTTTAACTAATTTTTCAAAAGTAATAAAAGTTGGAAAAAAACTCAGATTTTCTATGTAATGGATAAAGCCAAGTAAAATGAGTTAAATTATCAACAAAGACAACATAATATCAGAAGTGTTGGACAAAGGGAACGGGAGTTGGTCATTTCAGTTAAAGCTCTCGGTCCTTCATTACTTCGAGATAAACTGCTTCCAAATGCTCCCACACTTCATGGTGTTTAGCCCTATGGTATGAGTGAGAGCTTCCTCAGATAATGTTATTTTTATGAGGCTCTTGACCAGCAGGTCTGTAAAATGCCATTCATCACTTGTGGAGCTTCCAATTTCCTTCTAAGCACTTGGTTGGGCTTAGATTAAGTGGTCTCTTAATTTAAGACTTTGAATGAGCGGATAAACTCGTGTCTTCCAGATTAGGTAATTATGGGTTGATAATTTTAGAGGGATTGTAAACTGACAGTGCATACATGTAGCACATACGGGTTTAGAATGATCTCATTTGCGGTATATTTCCTGTCTGAAATATTTATGCACTAGGAATAATAATTACTTTGAGAGCATTTCCAAAGACATTGGTAAAACTAGGATAATGTAATCACTCACTCCGAAACGGTATAAAGTACTTTATTGCAGTGTCAGTTTATGTGACTTCTTTGTGTAATTTATATGTAAAAGTATTATCATTTAAAAAAATAGACGAAAGATTAATGATACTTAAAGAACAAACAATACATAAAAACGAATGGCCTACATTTTGAACCCCTAGAATTCACTTGTTACCACAATATACTTATATGACTTACTTTCCAATATCCCAACAGAAGTACATGGCATTAGATTTTAAGAAATATTAAATTCAATGGAAATTTATCTACTTTGACTTACTTGATAGCACAATTGCAATATTTTCTATGGGGATTATGCTCCTCCATCATGCCCAATCTAGTGACTCGTGCTACTACGTTGTATTGTTCTTAGTATAAGAACTTTATACTCGGGGAAATTGACATGTACTATTGAGATCATTATTCATGGCATTTATATGAATACGAGTAAGACTATAGAAAGTTAACTTCTTATATATTATGGTACTTTGATTTCAAAACAGTGACATGGGTCTGAGAAATGAAATAAAAAACTAACAAAAGAAATGTCTTAGGATAAATGAGAAGGAGAAAAAAAGTTTATAAAGATTGCAACTTTCCCTTATATTGTTTTGCGTGAAATGTAAACTTTCATTTACATTTATGATGTATAAATATTAATAATGGTTTATAACCTTTTCATTCTTCAAACATCTCTTAATTTTTACTAAGCATCCATATTATAAGAAATTAAAATATAAGAAGAATATTAAAAAATTCACCCATGTAATTTGAGGAAGAAACTTCATGGGCTACATATATAGTTTTTAGAATACTGAAAATAAATTACAACATATAAAATACCCACTCACTGCTGAAACAGTGTTCTGTCACGCCTATTGTATTAAGACCAGCGCACTACCACCTCCTCCCTCGACCACCACCTCCGATGTCGTAAGCTTCCTCATTTTCCCCAAAACTGGTCGAGAGTAATTTAATTTTATTTCCCCCAATGTAGGATCTACATTACAACACTTTTAACTGGCCTAACGAGGACGCCTAAAATTAGTTCAAAAGTTCAACCACGCTCCCATAAAAAGGAAAACGTATTAAAAAAAAAATAACAAAATCATAAACCTAGTCTCATGCATGATATGCTTTCAAAATGCTTCATTTTAAGACTATTCCAAGCCAATATGCCAATATATTTAAAAAATTCATAAAGTGTGTGGGTACCTTGATTAACTATTCCGGCCCAGATGAGTAGCCCGATTAAGTCCGGCCCAAAGTCTAAAGGCCTCGCGCATAACTGATTCAGTTATGACCCAGTCAATCCCTAAAATATCTTAAGAGATATTCTAGGGATTATGGGCTAACGTGGAGGAGTCCAACACCCACACTCTCCAAAAAATGACATGTATATATTAAACCCTCAGCACAGGGAAAATGGCATGCAATTGTAAACACTCCCCTGGAGTAAAAAGAAATATAATACAGAGAGAACACCACCGTGGATGTAGTCCATTTTTACCGAACCACGTAAATCTTGTGTAGTGTGTGATTGCAGTTATCATGCGTTCTTTATTTATTCTGGTGATCGCATTTGCTTATTATTTGTATTGAGATTTATTATCACCACAATTAGCGCCGTCTGTGGGAAGCGATTATTTTCCTTTAAGAAAGCCTTCACCAATAAGAACCTAGAATGTTCGGTCACAGCAGTAATGCCCCTCAAGCAGGGGATATTCAAGAGCAACCTGCCCCTCGCAGGGTTAGATCTGAAGTTCGATGCCCAAATCCTAGGCCTCACCCAGAACGGCAAGCTTTGGAAGGAAGTCATGGACCAACCAGGTCCACGCAGGTCTTCAGGCTGATCGACGCCTATGAGGCCAGGCTCCAAGAGCAAGAGGAAGCTACTCGCAAGCAACAAACTGAGAATGCTAGCCTCAAGATAAGACTAGAAAAAATGGAGAGAGAACTCCATCGTAGCACAAGGCAATGTTATTATTGCACTCCTAGCCCTTAAGCGAGCAGGTCTCGCAGCCGAGGAAGGAGCCCTAGACGTGAATCTCAAATATTTGAGGGACACAGGTCAGATAACGACTTATCCGAGTTATAACAATCAGCCAACCGTTACAAGAGCCCAGGTCGAGGAGACGACGACATACGAAATTTGGTCCAACGAGAAATGGACCAACATCCAGCACATCAAGGTGTCAGGTCGACTAGGGAGCTAGCCAGGCGAGCTCTCAGGACCCAGATGAAATCCCCTTTCCTAAGGGAGATATAAGAAGAAGAAGCCCCCAAGAAGTTCGCGATGCCCAGATTCAAGATCTACGATGAAAAAACTGATCATGTCGACCATATTAGGCAGTACAAGCAGGCCATGACCCTCTGGACCCATAAGGACGTGCTAATGTGCCGGATCTTTCTGTCGATCTTGCATGATGTGGCAAAAAAGTGGTTTGAGAGATCCATCAGAAACTTCGAGTCCCTGGCAAAGATCTTTACAACTCGCGTCATTACCAGCAGCTCCCATCCGAAGATGATGGATGCTTTATTGACAATGAAGAAAATGCCCAGAAGAGCCTATGAGATTATGCAAAGAGATATTAGGAGTTATTCAACGAGGTTGAGGACTGCTTGGAGTAGGTCACCGTCGCATCCTTTAAGATTGGTTTACCCAGCTCCTGCCTCTTACACTAGTCCCTCACTAAGAAAGAGGCCACGACCATCGACGACTTAATGGCTCGTATTGAAAAATGCGCCAAAGTTGAAGATGTGACCCATCTTAATGCAGGGGAGAATGGTCGCATCAAGTTTGCCAGCAAGAGCAGCGATAAAACTGAGAATCAAAATAAAGGAAGTAAGAATGGGGGCAGGAGCGGCCCTAAGAACGGGAATAAGAGTGATGCCTCGAAAGCATTTCAAGCAGTGAATACAGTTTTTAAGGAACCAATCTATAAGATTTTGGCGAAGATCAAGGATGAACCGTTCATTAAGTGGCCTAGAAAGATGGGTGGAGACCCCTCAAAAAGGAACAGCGCATTGGGATGTGCATTCCACAAGGAGGGAGGGCACAAAATCGAGCATTGCAAAGCCCTTAAGTTTCACCTTGAGGAGCTAGCTCGGGCTAGGCACTTGAACGAGTTCGTAAAGAAAAAGGCAGAGAAGGCAACTATCAATGGAGATCGAAGACCCGATAATGTGCTCGAGGAGGACATCGGCCATGAGTTCGCTATAATTCATGGGGCATCCGACCTAAAGCATATTCAGGGAAATACAGCTCGGATGGGAGTGAAAAAGCTTACGACAGTAATGCAAGCTTTTCAGACCGATCTAGCCAAGACACAAATCGGGAAGCGTCGGTGAGCTGAAGATGTCGACTACAACAAGCATATTATTTTCACTGACGAGGACCTGGTGGGAGTAAGAACCCCACATCATGATGCGTTGATTATTACACTCAAGATAGCTAACTATGACGTCGAAAGGTTGCTCGTCGACCAAGGTAGCTCATCCGAAGTAATGTACATCGACCTGTTCAGGAAGTTGAAGTTAAGCGTTGCCGACCTAAAGGAAGCCACCGTTCCTCTAGTTGGTTTCGCTGGGAAAGTAACCATCCCTTTGGAAAGATTGTCCTACCGGTAAGGGCAGGAAACATCTCTAAAATGATCGAGTTTCTCGTGGTGGATATTGATTCACCCTACCAAGCCATCGTCAGCAGGGGATGGCTACGCGCAATGAAGGTCGTCCCGTCTACCTACTATCAGAAGCTCAAATGTGTGACTGAACGAGGAGTAGTGGAGATCCATAAGGATCAAGTGATGGCGAGGAGGTTCTTTATAGCAGCCATTCGCCCTAAACCAGAAAAGAAAGTTGAGAAAGACAAGGAGCAGGTTGAAGAACATGAAGGTTTAATGCCTTCCAAATAGCAGTTAAAATATGAATGACCTGGAGTGGAGGAGACCAGGCTCCTCCCTTCTGAGCGGGTTGTTGAGAACCTGAAGGAAGTCACAGCCGGCGGCGATAAGAAAGACATGATGTTTTTTATCGGAGCTTCTCCCACAGGTCGAGAGAATAAGGAACTCACAGTACTTTTATGGAATAACTTAGACATTTTTATGTGGGAACCCTACAAGCTACTGGGATTGATCCCAGTGTGGTTTATTATCGGCTGCACGTCGATCCGACTTTCTGATCACACAAAAGGCACGGTTAACTGCACTCAAGAAGGCCAAGGTTGTGGAGAAAGAAGTGGAAAAGCTGTTGGATGCAGGATCCATATGGGAAGTTTAATTCCCTAAGTGGTTGTTTAACCCAGTAGTGGTCTCGAAAAGCAATGGGAAGTGGAGAGTCTGCATTGATTTCACAGACCTTAATAGAGCTTATCCTAAAGACAGTTTCCCTCTTTTGAAGATTGACCAATTAGTTGATGCCACAACGACTCATAAAAGAATGAGTTTCCTAGATGCATACTATAGGTATCACCAAATCCCCCTCCACGAGCCAGATTAAGACAAAACAACATTCATCACCACATTTGGGTTATATTGCTACAAGGTCATGCCCTTTGGGATAGAAAATACAGGAGCAACTTACCATCGGTTGGTCACCAAAATGTTCAAATACCAAATAGGAAGCACTATAGAGATTTACATCGATGATATGCTCGTCAAGAGCAAGCTCAAAGAAGACCACCTCTCTGACCTATCAAGGACCTTCGAAATCATCAGGAAATACCGAATGAAGCTCAACGCAAGTAAGTACTCCTTCGATGTCCAGTCAGGAAAATTTCTTGGGTACTTGGTTAGCAAGAGAGGTATTGAAGCCAACCTAGACCAGATTGATGCCATCAATAGGGTGCCACCCCCCAGTACGATAAGAAATGTGCAGAAGCTCACGGGGATACTCGTCGTCGTAAATCATTTTATCTAAAAATCATCCAAAAGGTGCTAGTCATTCTTCCCGTTGTTGAAGAAAATAAAATATATGGAGTGGAATGAGGATTGCTCGAAGGTATTAGAGGGGATCACAGCTTACCTCAGAAAATCTCCCTTGCTCATAATCCCTCAAGAGAATGATTCTCTATACCTTTACCTTGTAGTATCCAGTCATGCTGTACGTTTTACATTAGTATGTGAGAAAATGGGGATCCCGCACCCAGTCTATTACGCGAGTAAGACTCTTTTGGACGCCGAGCAGCAATACCTATTATTAGAAAATATCGTTTTTGCGCTAGTGGTAGCCTCAAGGAAATTAAAACACTACTTCGAAGCCCACTCTATCATCGTTCTTACATCCCACCCTTTTAAAGTAGTCCTTAGGAAAGCAGACATGTCAGGAAGATTATAAAAATGGTCAGTTGAGCTTGGCCGATTTAACATTCATTTACAGCCAAAGAATGCCATCAAAGGGTAGGTCCTCACTAATTTCATCATTAAATTTATCGGAGAACATCCTTGCAACATGCAGAAAGATGCTGGAGTATATGCTCGCAAGTTCAAGAAATGCTAACTTCACGCTGCTATGGTTCATCAGCCAACCAGCAACCTGAAGTCACTTATCAGCCCATGACCCTTCTCCTAATGGGGTATGGACAACGTGGGACCCCCTCCTACTACAGTCGATAATCGCAAGTATCTATTAGTCGCAACAGACTACTTCACTAAATGGATAGAGGTAGAATCGCTGGCGAACATTAGGGACGCAGACATGATAAGATTCATATGAAGAAACATTGTTACTCGTTTTAGGATCACCAAGACCATCATCACTGACAACGGTACCCAATTTAAAACTGGCCTCTTCCAGGGTTTCTGTAATGACTACGGAATCAGGCACTACTTCAACTCTGTGGCATACCCTCAGAGCAACGGACAAGCAGAAGCTTCCAACAAAATAGTGCTTGATGGATTGAAAAAGTGATTGGAGCGATCCAAAGGAGCATAGGTAAATGAAATACCCCACATCCTATGGGCTTACCACACTACCCCACGACGAGCAACTGGGGAAACAACGTCCGCACTAACATATGGTATGGAGCCAATCATCCCCTTAGAAGATGTCCTTCCCACCATGAGGTCCACCCTGGTCGACTAAGGCCAGAACGATGAAGCATTGCTCGCTGAACTTGACCTAACTGAGGAACGAAGAGAGCTGGCTCTAGTAAAACTAGTAGGTTATCAGCAACAACTAGAAAGGCACTACAACAAGAAGGTCAATCCAAGAGCATTCCAAGTTAGGGACTACGTCCTTAGAAAAGTTCTTGGTAGCGCTGTAAAACCATCAGTTGGCAAGCTAGGGCCGAACTGGGAGGGACCATTTAAGGTGATAAGAGACGACCTACAAGGAGCCTATCACTTAGAAATGCTCGAGGGCATGGAGATACCTTGAGCTTGGAATGCAACCAATTTAAAAAAATTCTACTTCTAATTTTTCTTTGCTGATTTTTTAACTCGATGTTAATATTTGTAATTAATTTCTGATTAATAAAAAATTGTTTGGCAGTGGCATTCTATGAAGTGTTGATTTTTCTCAAATACTTTATGATTCATGCACATTTTCCAAGTTACAGGCTCCCCCCTTTAACGTACAAACCTAAGATCACGAGATACGTACTAAAAAGCAGGGTTAGTATGCAATGACCCTCCTCAGGCTTTCGTCATCAAACACGAATGACCTCCTAGCATTGCCCCTGACAATATATGAATCCCTACAGGGGACCCTTAGGTAACATGACCAACCTAGGTTGATCGCCAATATTGTTTGGCTAAAAAATCTGCTCGGATAGAACATCCAACACCAGATGTATCCTCGCCATTGCTAAACTTAGGCCTAAGGAAGTGTGACGACACAACCTAAAAGGTAAAGTAAGGTAGAATGGTATACTAAAAGCATACTGGACTGGGGGAATACTCACTCAACAAACCAACTCTGCCTATGTCCAATCTAGTCGGCTAGAAAAGCCCAAGACAGTTGAACAAGAAATTAATGAAGTAAAAAATACACAATACATGTTTAGTCAACGAATCACCCAAAACATAACTACTTTATTACATCATTACGTATACAAAGAGTTACATATGCTGAGTAAAATAAATACTAAATGAGTATTAGGTCGCTGAGCAAGATAGTCAGCCACTTATGCTCTTCGACCATCATCTGGGTGAGGAACTGATTCCTCCTCGACTTCATTTGAATCTGGTTCCACGAGCTGCCTTGGGATGGCATATATAGTAACCCATCGATCATCCCTCCTGAATGGGTTCAGCATCAAAGTTGAAGGGGAAATCTCATGCCGGTACCAAAGGACGGAGTTCCTAGGAACTTGCAACTCCTGACTTGCCTTCAGGGCTAACTGGTTAGTCCCCATGGACCTCTGACGATCAGGTGGTAAAACTTCTCTCTCGACACCGCTTGAGCCAACTGAGGGGAAAGGGCAACAGAATCCCCCTCAGCCAGGACAAACACGGGCACCAAAGACTGCCCAGTCTTGGTCCTCACTTCTTCTCTCCTTCTCCCTCTTTTTTCTTCCTCTCTTCTTCTCTCTTTCTCTCTCTCTCTCCTTCATCAATGCCTCATCTTTCTTCTGCTTCTTCTCCAGCTCATGAGAAACTGCTTGGGAGCCAGTGGCAACATCCCCACTCCCATATTTCTATTTCTTCAACCTGCGAGCAAGCAACACATTGTCTTCATCATCATCCTGGATCAGATTTTTCCTAAGAGGAGCCATTGTTTCCTCGCTAAAACTGTATGAATCTTCTTAGCCTTCCGAGATAGAAACCTCTAAACCCGTAGAAACCTCATTCGAACTGGAAGATTCTTTGCCTCTTAAACTCTCCCCACTATGACCACCTTCAGCTCCACCCCTGTCAACTCCCTCACTCTCTTTACCAGAGCTACTCTCCTCCTCGTCCAATTAAATTGGGTCAGCAGCAACCTCTTCTGTGATATCTAGCCGAGGAATACTATCCACAGGGCGGGCGATGAAGCTGGACCTGATGTTCTTGTACTCTAAAAGAAATACCGTTGATCGAGAATGCTCACCGTTATCCAAGTACTCCCTGATCTTCCAAGCCTTGATCAGTTTAGCAGCTCGAATCTCATGAAGAGCAGGTTTTGAGTTCTTTTTCTCCGTCGAAAAATACGAGAGGAAAATATAAGAAAGACAATACATTAACAGAAAATTAATGATCAGAACAAGAGCTATCCCTACCTATGTACTCCTCCTCACAAAAGGGAATCACAGGTGCCCTGTACCTCGTCCCTTCAGTTTGGAGAGAGAATTGCCAGTTTTTGGCAATAAACCCCTCTTGCGAGTAGTCCTTGTGGGAATCAGGTAGATTTACTACCAATACATTATCAGGACTCCTAGCTTTGAGATAAAGGAGATCAGAGCTTGTTCGGAAAAAAAGAATAGTAATAATATATTTCAGCAAGACCTAGATTGGTGCCATATAGCTGATTGATTCTATGCACACCATTGACGATCTTTCAAATATTTGGTGAACACTATGCAGGAACTATGTAGAAATAATAAAAGAAATGCAAAAATAAGCGATTTGGGGGAAAATTAATACCCCCCTAAGACAACAGAAGAACATGTATCCAAACCGTCCTCAATGTCTCTAACATTACGAGGAACGGGAGCACATTCAATATCTACCCAGTTCGGAATATTGTAGAACTTCCTAAAGTTAGCTATTGACCCGTTGCCTATTCTTGCCATCAGATAAGAAAACCCTAACAGCGATAATGAAGAAATTCCAACAGAAAAAGAAAAGAGAATGAGTGTGAAGAGCTTACGAAGTAAGAATCATCTTGAGACGATGCAATGCCACACGCAAATAAGATGGGAAGATAAGGAAGAAGCTTGAAGATGAAAGACGAAAATCTATGAAGAGCTTACGAAGTAAGAATCAGCTTGAGACGATGCAAAGACACAAGCAAATAAGATGGGAAGATAAGGAAGAAGCTTGAAGATGAAAAACGAAAATCTGGAAGTGAGAAAGCACAGTAAGAAGTTGGAGAAATCTTGAGAATGCAAAGAAGTTTGAAGCGACGTCAGAAAATGGCTTCTCCAAACTAGTTTAAACCCTCTCAACCATGACGCATTGGAAACGAAGCAAATCTGCCTCCTGAATCTACTAAAGAAAGACGCTTCGATCCCAAGGTGCTACGTGATTCACAAAAATGCCATTAAGGCTATTATTTAAAATTATTGAGCCCAAATTGTGACCTTAAAATTTTAGTGTCAATTGTGGGTACCTCGATTAACTATTCCGGCCTAAATGAGTAGCCTGATTAAGTCTAGCCCAAAGTCTAAAGGCCTCGCGTATAACTGATTCGGTTATGATCCGTTCAACCCCTAAATTATCTCAAGAGATATTCAAAGGATTATGGGTTAGTGTGGAGGAGTCCAACACCCCCACTCTCCGAAAAGTGACATGTATATATTAAACCCTCAGCCCGGGGCAAAGGGCACGCAATTGTAAACACTCTCCCGGAGTAAAAAGAAATATAATACAGAGAGAACACCACCGTGGACGTAGGCCATTTTTGTCGAACTACGTAAATCTTGTGTAGTGTGTGATTGCAGTTATCTTGCGTTCTTTATTTATTCTGGTGATAGCATTTGATTATTATTTGTGTTGAGATTTATTGTCACCACAAAATGTATCTAAAAAGGAATGAATTTGAAATATTAGATTAGGTGTTAGTATCAATTATATTTTTCGATTATAAGAATATCACAATTTACCAACAAATCAACTAATCTAATTGATATGGGAATTCTTGAAAAGCGAAATTTCAATGACTTATAAACAGAAAGGAGAAGGTGGTTGCAAATGACATTTTTTCAAATATGATATACAAATGTAGTATAAAATCGAATGACAGAAAGAAGACTCTAACACGTTATGCCTACGTGCACATGCAACTAACTTGTATACATATATACACATACATGTGCATATACTTAATGCATGAAATAATTTAATTACGAAACCTAATTCATCCAAATTAATTTACCTTAATATTATAAAAGACTTTATTTTTCTCATTTTGACATTTGTCACCTTATTTAACACACACGGTTAAATACATGAAACAATTACACTTGGTTCGATCGAAAACCATTTCTTTATCGAGATTACCCTTTTTATTTTAATCAATCCGCATTAGTACTTTTGTTGAAAATCACCCTCAACATACGCATTTGTCGGGTTAGAAAATGCTTATTTAGTCTTTGAAAAGCTTTTACAACACATCCTTGTGTTAATTATGGGTTTAACCACTTAGGTTGTTTAACCACTCATTTACCCACTTACTTTGTCTTTTCTTTACCTTATTAACATTAATCAATTTACACATTTACTTGTCCATTTTACCTTTACCAGAACATTGATTAATTCATTCAAGTTAGGTTGTATTAACACATTTCACTACACAATCCATTTCTTGACATGTTCATATTCCTTAATTTTTTCTCGAAATCTTTCATTAACCGCATACTTCGACGAGCTTCACACCGCTGGCTACATATGCTCTGTCCAATTATTTTGGGTCTTCACCCCAGGGCTCCGGCGGCCCTTATGAATTTTTTTGGTGTCATTCGAGTTACTTTACATGCGTTTTAATATTTTGCAAATGTCCACATTATTCCACATTTTCTTTTTACTTGACCGAAGTCAAAACCCGGGGTTACACCCCAAATTGTGTTACACTTTGAAATTTACCATTTCATGTCCTTTACATTTTAACCTTGATTTTACCCATTTATTTCCAAACCTATCTTTTACTCCATTTTCACAAGTGTTAATTTTTTCAAAACACTATTAAGTTACCCACATTAACTTCTTAAGTGTTTTAGCACCTTAACACACTTTTAACCATGGAGTAATATTCTTTTTTATTGGAAACACCTTTATCTCACTATTTCCTTTATAATTTCATAAGTGTTAACATTTTACAACATTATTAAGTTATACACAAACTTTCAAATGTTTGACCATTAACACTTATTCAGCACCATTACTAACCATTTTTCCAATCTAGACATTTCTTTACTTTATTTATTCAAGAAATCTAATTGCACTTAAATACTACTTTTATAAGAAAATACAATTTCTTTTTATCAATACATGTAGTCTTACAACCTTATGTTTGTTACACATTTAATCTCATTTTCACACACTTGAAGGCTAGAATTTTCACTTTTTCTTATTTCTTATTTAAACCAATTAAAAACTTCTTTAGACTTATTCACGTATTTATTATCAAAATACTACAAGTTTATACGCATGAAAAGATAGGTTTTAAATCCTAAAATCCTATTAATGGGTTAAACATATTTTTGATTCAAGAAATTCATCATACTTACAAAAATATTCTTTCAAAGCATAAAAGACATTTAATTTTCTTCAAAGTCAACAATGTCTATTTTTCATAAAATCTTCATTTTTGAAAGAAACCTTGAAACATTATTTCATCAATTTTTAACAAAATAAACCATTATCTTCAAACAATTTATTTCATAAAATGTTTATCATCAATCTTTCTAGAAAATACACCATTTTCACAAAATACCCACTTTTAATATTTCAAGACATTCAAATATTTATTCGTCATTTATTTTCAACAAAATGACATTTTTACAATATTTTTATTCCATAAAAATGTTTATTATTTTCTACACATGATTTTCATCATTTAATGAAATACACTCTACTCGTGTAATGTAACTACAAGACTACAAATAATGCAAATAGAGTCTTAATACCAAGAGTAAGGTTTTTTCACTTTTAAGAACTCTAATGATGGAAAGAATATTGGTGTAGGAGGAGCAACACCCACCTCTAAAAGTGGCCTAAAGGGGTTACCAAATATACCCTCCCAAAATGCTCCATATGTGTTCCATTCAAGCATCCAAGCAAAATCCACTTCAAACTCCATGAAAATTCCATCTTCATCTTCTCCAAAACTCCCAGCAACACCATACAAATTCATAGCTCTACTTCAACCATGGTGGAAATGGGTGTATATGGTTCAAATATGGTGGAATACATTAAGAAAATGGTGTTTTATGGTGGAGGAATGGTGGGGAGAAGCCCTCTCATGGGGGAAGACCACCCGCTTCCCTCTTTTTCTTTCTTCTTGCATTTTCTCCCAGCAAAATTCCCCAAAAAAGCCTTATAATACCCCTTTGAAGAACAAAAATCCCATTTTTTCCAATTTGGGTTAATATGGGCTTGACGGGACACTAAATCAAAGGCTAAAAATATGACAGCGCACAAGGGCAACCTGATTAAAAAATCTTGAGACACGTCGTTCCAACGACATGCCTATCTCGTTCAAGCAACATGTCTACCTTGTTCGAAGTTTGGTTTTACGCGACCTTTGCGCGAAATGGGACTGTAATGCAATGGGATCCCATTTGAAGGTTTGCTTCTCGTGACCTTTGCGTGAGATGCCCATCTCGCTTCTAACGACATGCCAATGTCGTTAGAACGACCCTACTCTATATTCTTTTATTTCTTCAAATTTTTACCCATAATTCCCAAAAAAATTCTCATTAGACCTTTCTCCATTACAACTTATACAAAATTTAATTGAATTACTGGGTCAGGGTGTTATAAAAATTGTTTCACTTTATGTTAATTACTTTTTTCCTTACAGTCAAAGCGCCTTTTTATCATAATCCTTGATCAAAATTCCCAGCTTACCGTCGTACTATTATTTATAATAAAAGTGTAATTTTTCGCCTTTTAACGTTACTTTAACCTTTTTACCTAAGGTAAATGCCCCCTTGAAAATATTTTACCATTTAGTCCTTATTACTTTACCTTTATTTATTACTAACATCTCTGCCTTTGACTTTATTGTATTTTTAAGTTTAAAGACCATTTCAACGCTCTCTCAAAAGTTCGTTTTCATCTAATTAGAACTCGGTATTTCTCCTTTTGAAAACAACTTTACTTACCATTTCTTATGATACTTAATCTTTAGAGTTCAAATACTCGCTTCTTACACTTTTGTATATGTTTTCACTATTCACGTACACTAGTAAACTTGAATTTTATTCACTTTGCAAAAAATCTTATCTTTATCTTTACTTTTCAAAATATGAGTTTTCATTATACACTTTAAAGTCTAACTCTTTAACTAGAGCCCTCATAGTTTAGTGAATTTACTTTTAACTTCAATATTCTCATAAAATGACACTTTTGTACCAAAATATTTATTTTGTCATTTCAAGACTTGTAATTTAACTTTTTGGATTCACACTTTGAAATTTAAAGTTTATATTTGCTAAACCCACTTGAATCTAACCATTTTGGACCTACCCAATCTACTTACTAAAATGTATATTAACACCTTACTTTGTGATAAAACTTCATATTTTTCAATATTAAACCCAACTTAACCATTTACTAGTTTCAATCATTAAAAAGGTTATTTACTCAATTAAATGCTCAAATTACCAACACTAGTTTTGTCCACTTTTACACATTCGTAACTATTACTTTGAAATTTTTTGTCATGTTTCCTTAATTATTTTCACATAAAATAATATTGTTTTACGTTGTATAGATTCTGAAATTTAAAACTTTATGATTTAATGTTAAAAACCTATTTCAACACACTTTTTAAACCATTCACGCTAGTTTGACCAAAGTTTCAGTAAACTTTCTTGAAATCTATTTGTACTTGAATGAAACATATATGTTCAAACATCTTTAAACAAAGTCCATTACAACATATGTTTGAAAATCATCATTTAGTCTTCTAAAATGCCATTTTCAATATTTTTACTTCATAAAAATGTTAATTATTCTGAAAATTAAACACCTTTAAAAAACTTCCCTATGTCATATGAATATATATACTTTTCATTCAAATGACTTACTATTAAACCTAATAATATTATTTATATATTCTGAATTTAACTCTTTTCAATAACCTTTCTTTAAGCCATTTTAACTCTTCCTAACACATAAAACTTATTAGATTCAACTACTCGTGGGAGCATGCTTAAATCCTACACCTAAATGCACTAAAATATGTAATATTCATGCTATAAAACTTTGAATGTGATAATAGTATAGAATGAATTTCCCCCACCTCATAAGAGCTCCACAAATATGTTGAAAATATTTTTTTTTGTAGAAGGATAAACTCCCACCTCCTAAGGTGGCCTCAAAGGGGTTTACCTTTTTTGTTACAAGTGATGGTCCTTTTCTACACTTTCAAACTCTAAGAAATAATACTCCCAAACTCCATGAAATATGTTCTAAAACCCCGACTTCACGACAACTCCCATCCATAATAATAAACTCCCAACATAATATAATATTTCTCTTAGTGTTTACTCAAAGTAAAAGATGTGGGTTTGAGTTTTTTATTTACGAAATGGCGTGGACATTTTTGGGTGAGTTAAGAGGAAGGTATATCATCCCAAGTAATCTCATGGATTGATATAAAATATGAACGAAAAGAATGTCCCCTTCTCCCACTTTGGTCGTCTAAGAATACATGTGTATTCTCCTCCTTTCATTTAACATACGCAAGCCAAACTTTCCTATAATAATAATTATTCCACATGTGTACAATTGCTACTTGATATGTGGTCCTATCATTTGTTTAATTTTGAAGCATCATGCCAAATCTCTCTTTACTTAAATATTTTTCTCATTTTTTATTCATTAGTCTCCCACATTCTACCACTCACTTTACATGATTCTCACATATACTATCATCCTCCCACATTTAATGCATTACTTTTTTTTTTATTTAATCATTAAGCATGGGACCCCATACCACATTCTTCATCCATTTAACGGTTCACCATGGTTACTTATGGGTATATACATTCAATTGTTATCCATATAGCAAAACTAACATCAAGTAACCTTACAAACCATTCATAAAATCTATATAATTGAATGGTTAAATGATATTCACACCCCTTATATATATATATATATATATATATATATATATATATATATATATATATATATATATATATATATAATGTTATAACACATGTATCAAATTATATATACTCAATTAATTTATAAATACCACTATTGCATCCTTAATTTAATTTGTCAGTTTTGAAACTAAAAGTGCCCAAAAATATCTAGATGACTTTTTTTTTAGAAAATGTAAAACACAAAAATTGTTCAGAATAAAATTTTACATATTTTCAGATTTTTTTTAACATTTTTATATTTTTTACAAAATGACACATTTTCATCAAAATAAGGTCTCTTATAGTTTTTGTACCATTATAATCTTTAACTTAACCAATGTGATTGAATCAAAGTACTATTTAAATCATTTTAAAAGTTACCATTCACTAAAGTTACTATTCATCCAATGTTTTTTTTTACCAAAAATCGTAATTTTATAAAATAAGGTTCATAAAAGTCGATTTCCATCCAATCAGATGAGATAGTCAGTATGACACACTTTGAAAGTCGGTTTTCAAAATTACCAATACTAGTTTTGTCTATTTTTACACATTCGTACCAACTATTACTTTAGATTATTTTGTCATGTTTACTTAATTACTCTTCACATAAAATAATACTGTTTTACGTGGTATAAATTCTGAAATTTATAACTTATGATTTCATGTTAAAAACCCATTTCATCGCACTTTTGAAACCATTCACGCTAGTTTGACCAAAGTTTTATTCAACTTTCTTGAAATCTACTTGTAATTGAATGAAGCATATATTTTATGTTCAAACATCCTCAAACAAAGTCCATTACATCATATGTTTGAAAATCACCATTTATTCTTCTAAAATGCCCTTTTCAACATTTTTACTTCATAAAAATGTTACTCAATCATTCTGAAATTTAAACACCTTTAAAAACCTTCCTTATCTATATAATAATCTAAAACACACTATACGGTAATAAATCCTTATTCTCTTAGAATATGTCCACGTGGCAATCTTTATACTAAAACTCAACAAACATTAAAAGCCTCCAGCCTCTCTCATCTATCCCTCTCAATCCAATTCTTTTTTTCTCTCCCTCTAAAAATGCCTCTTCATTTTTCTCTCGTTCACCTCTAAAAAATGCCTCTCCATTTTTCCTCCGTAAACATCATCCATCTATT
This sequence comes from Sambucus nigra, assembly GCA_949130495.1. Lineage (NCBI taxonomy): Eukaryota > Viridiplantae > Streptophyta > Magnoliopsida > Dipsacales > Adoxaceae > Sambucus > Sambucus nigra. The sequence goes on from OX422209.1 coordinate 46,481,555, forward strand.
CATCCGTCCACAATAAAATATAAGATTAAAATCATATGAGGGTTTCATTAGCTAGGGTTTCTCCCTATATTTCAGTCCGAGCTCAACCTATCGCCCAAAATGCTGTCGCACAAGTTGTTCAGGAACAAGAAGAAACTGGCGAAGAAGATAAGGCAAAACATGCCTATCCCTTACTGGATTCTCATGAGGAATGCCAACACTATCAGGTACAAAGCAAAATGCAGGCACTAGCACAGGACTAAGCTCGGGTTTTAAGGTGGATTGTTTTGTTGTATACTCCAATTTAGACATGAAATTTAGGGATTTATTAGGTTATCTCCGCTCAAGGAATTGTGAACTTTGAATGTGTTATTTAACAGAGAGTTTGATGAGTTTGACCATTATTATTTAATTTGCATTGTCATAGACAATATATTATTGCTGACAGGATCAATGCGATTTTACTAGTAATTAAAAAAATATTAAAATCATCTCTTTCTCAACCGTTCTCTGCCACCCTTATATATCTCAACCCAAGAAAATGATGGTATATTATTTTTTCTCAAACAAAGTAAACAGTATGTTATCTTCAACATTTTATTACACATTTGTTTTTTTTCTGTCTTGCCCATATGTGCTTGTCATATAGTTTTTGTTTGGATTCATTTTTCTTTATTCTTGATTCATGGTTCAACCAGTATTCTTCTCTCAAATCTTTGTTATTATATGAATTAATTGTTAAAAAACTTTAGTATGATGCAGGCCACCGTCGGCATGTGGCAGATGGCTAACAGAATAATGGATCAATTGGATTTGGGGTTAAAAGTTTATAGAATACATATTTGATAAAATACCTATGCAGCTATTTTGCTCACACTCTTATTTGTAGTTTTGGACGTGGGTTATGTTATGATAATTTTTTAACAATGTTGATTTCTATCAGTTGGTTTAGTGAGCATTCTATTTGAACACCAGTATTTTAAATTTTATTAGAAATTGGTAATTGTTAATATTAGATCATTAAAATCTCATGGATATTTCTTTCAGTGCAGTATAGAATGAACTTTTTCTACCTCATAAGAGCTCCACAAATATGTTGAAAATAGTTTTTTGTAGAAGGATGAACTTCCATCTCCTAAGGTGGCCTCAAAGGGGTTTACTAAGCTTCCTCAAGCTTGTCTTCCTTTTTGTTCAATTTGTTGGTCTTCTTATAAACTTTCAAACTCTAAGAAAGAATACTCCAAAAACTCTATGAAATATGTTATAAAAACCCAACTTCATGACAATTCCCATACATAACAACAAACTCCCAATATAATGCAATTTTTCTCTTAATATTTACTCAAAGTAAAATATGTTGGTTTGGGTTTTTAATTTACGAAATGGTGTGGACATCTTTTGGGCGAGTTAAGAGGAAGATATATCGTCCCAAGAAATCTCATGGATTGATATATAAAATGAAGGCAAAAAATGTTCCTTCCTCCCACTTTGGTTAGCTAAGAATACATGTGTATTCACCGCATTTCATTTAACATGTACAAGCTAAACTTTCCTACAATAATAATTATTCCACATATGCACAATTGCTAACTTGATATGTGGTTCTCTCCTTGTTTAATTTTGAAGCATCATGCCAAATCCCTCTTTACTTAAATCCTTTTCTCATTCTTTATTCATTGGCCCCCATATGGTACCACTTGCTTTACATGATTCCCTCCTACGCTATCATCCTCTCACATCTAATGCCTTACCTTTTCTTTTATTTAATCATCAAGCGTGGGACCCTATGCCACATTACTCGTCTATTCAATGGTTCACCAAGGTTATTTACGGGTATATAAATTCAATTATTATCCATATAACAAAACTAACATCAAGTAACCTTCCAACCCATTCATACAATCTATATAACTGAATGGTTAAATGATATTCACACCTTTCCTTTTTATATATATATAATTATAACATATGTATAAAACTATACATACTCAATTAATTTACAAATACCATTATTCCACCCTTAACTTAATTTGTGAGTTTTGAAACTAAAAGCGTAAAAAAAAATCTAGATGACTGTATTTGAGAAAATATAAAACATAAAAATTGTTCAGAATAAAATTTTATATTTCTAGAGATTTTCAGAATTTTTTGAACATTTTTATTTTTTGACAAAATGACACAAATTTAGGGTCTCTTACAATTTCTGTATCATGATAATCTCTAACTTAACCAATGTGATCGAATCAAAGTACTATTTAAATCATTTTCAAAGTTACTATTCGCTGAAGTTACCATTCATCCAATATTTTTTTTTACCAAAAATAGTAATTTGATAAAAGTCAGTTTCAATCCAATCAGATAAGAGAGTTAGCATGATTCACTTTGAAAGTCGATTTCCAAATTTAAACTCACCAAAATATGTACGAATTATGTGTTTCTGGATATAAACATGTCACGTGTCACACCATACCAAAGATGATTTAAGAGCATTTATCTTAGTCCCCGCTCATCACGACCGAACTTTTCTATTGTGATCGGATTTTCGGCAAAAATTTTATCGACAAACTGATGGCACCTTTTTTTGTTGATTGATTTTAGGTCCCACTGGCTTAAACCCTAAAAACTAGTTTTTTTTTCCTGAACTTCTGATTTTTTCAATTTTCGATCCATTTTGTTATGAAATTGGAATGAAATTTCAGTTTGTCGACTTTTGATTTTCAATCCAATTTTTTCCAAAGTAGTGCTCTATAAAATGAGATTATCCTCATAAACTTCTAGACAAATGAAAAAATGGGTCAAATTCTCATGTATTTACATACTGGGTTAATTTCTTTTCATTGTTTATTTAAAATGAGAATTTGATTAATACAAAATCCTAAATTTATTTTATTCAAAATTTTGATTTTTTAGATTTTTAATATATTTTGTGAATTCCCGATTTTTACGATTTCGATTTTTTTTTTAATTTTTCGAAAAAACTAGATCGAAAATCTTGTGTTTCGCGTTATACACGGTTCTTACCGAGGAGCAATTGTAAGGATGTATTTGTTTCAATGTGTGCAGCACCTCATTCGGACGAATATTATTGGAAACTAACTCCTTTGTCACATTCCATTCCTCCTCGTTTAACCGTTCGACATATGGGTGGCCAACTAACGAATTAGAGACCTTGTGATTATGTAGACCGCATAAAATTTCTACACCCCACTTACCAGATTCCATCGGGACACCCTTAAGTTTAAATGGACAATCACACTTGCGGGTGCTAACATTACGTTTTCTCTTCTTTTCTGTTTTCTCGTCCTTATCCCATCTGTGCAATGAACTTCTTTTACATCCAATAATTGTACGTGGCTTTCGAGTTTCTCCTTCTCGGATTTGAGTATGATCACAGTGGCATCATCTGGCACCATTCTACTATTTTACTTCTACTCGCGAATACCTGTGAAGATTGAAAATAAATAATTAGTCATTATGTGTATATGACTAAACTCTGAAACTTAAAAATGACTAAGAAAAAACCCATCATCTTCGGTAGAAAATTTGGAGGTACGATGTTGACAAATGGCACTATAAGAAGTCCCCGTATCCATACATACATCATAAATTGAAGAAAATATTTAATATTAATAACACATTATGCAATATTTATTGGATAACTTAGGGCTTTTGGGAAAAAATATCATGGATATAGTCAAGTCTAGAAATTTATCCCGCAATTAAGGATCGATTATGTTATGTCCTTCTACAATAAATTGCTCACGCGTGGGTTCTGCACTCGTAAACCCATCAAGTGGTGTGGACCCGATGATAATCTGTCAATCCAAGTCGCACTAGCACTTGGTATGATAAGGTTATTGATCTCCCCTAATTAATTGAGTTTAATATTGAGTCATCTAGCTGCAATTTTAGATAATAATAAATTGAGTTTAATATTTAGTGAACCCAAAGATAAACCATGAATAAGGCTATCCCAGCAAAGATAAGTCGTGACATGCATGTAATAACGACCAAGTTAATTCGAGAATAAGGTACCATGACTATGGTTAACCGTGAAATCCTTCCACGGCCAACGTAACCGTAAAATGGGACACCACAACCATGAATAGTCATGATTTGCCATCTTCTTCGATTACGGAAGATCGTGAGACGCCATATCATATTTTTTCCAAACTTTTTTAGTACTTCTTTCTTGCATTTATTGGCGTGTAACTACTAAATACAATGTGCGTAGACGTTTAGTACCTCAAATGAATTAAATACGGGAGTGCAATCTAAACTTTGAGCATCCTTTGTATCTTTGATTTTTTTATCATCCATGGTCATTCTTGTTGTTGTTAAGCTGTAAAACATGCAGAAAAAAAAACCACACAATCTTTTCCAAACACAATGCAGATGATAGAAACAATATTGGATTGAGAACAACAATGTTGAGTTTTGAGGGTTTGAGCCGTGAAAATGAGTTTCACGATTTGAGGTTTGAATTTTTTTGGGTATTGAATAGTTAGAGGTTAAAATTTTTGTTACAAGATTAAAAGTGTTAAATTTGTGGTGTTTGATGGTGTAAAAATAGTTTTCTGAAGAATATTTTGGAATGGGAATATCATCACCCATTAAAAAAAATTAGGTCGATAAAATTGAAATGTTGCTAAAGTTGAAAAAATTCGGATAGAAAGTTTCAAAAGTTGGGAATAATTGACACTCTGTAGTCTTTTTTTATAATATACCATGAGGTGTTCTGGACCAATTTACACGCACGCCAACTAATCTATATTCGTGATTCGCGAATGTCATATCTCACCTAAAAGATATTAACAACATTTGTGGTGGTCCCAACTCACCACGACCACACATAAGATAAAACCAAAAACCCTAGTGTCGCACTCGACACAATACAAGTGTGCATTAGCCAAACTTGAATGCGTTCATTTTCTTTTCTGACTTCACTCTCCAAAATGGAAGAATCTCTCCGCCAAGCCCTCTCCCATACTCAATCCCTCCTCCAAACCCAAGCCAACAACGTCCGCCACTTAAAATCCATCGGCGTCACCCCCCCCCCCCCCAAATCTCCGCCGCAGTGGAGGCCCTCAACGCCCTCAAACTCGAAAAGGCCTCTATCGAAACCCAACTCCAATCAGCCATCGGCGGCAGTTCAACTTCTAACAACAGGGACGCTTTTAGACAATCCGTTGTTAATACTCTCGAAAGGCACCTTTTTTATATCCCCTCTTTCAAGATTTATAGAGGCGTGGCTGGGTTGTATGATTATGGGCCGCCTGGCTGTGCTGCTAAGTCCAATATCCTCTCTTTCTGGCGCCAGGTAAAATTCACATTATGTGTTATCTAATGTTTAGTTAGCTAAAGTTACTATTCCTTTCGGGCGGGTTTGGTTCGAAGTTTGGAAAGGGAACGAGAATTCTTGAAAATTTAATTTACAGAAAGATCAGGAGCTAGAAACTAATTTATAGCAAGTTTAGAGGCTAGAATTTAATTTATAAAAATTTCATGGGCTAGAATGTACTTTATAGAAAGTTCGTGGGCCATAATATAATTTATAGAAACTTAAGTGGCCAGAATGCACTTTATAGAAAGTTTTGCGGCCAGAATATAATTTATGGAAACTTCAACACCTTATAGAAATTTCAGGGGCCAAAATATAATATTTAGAAACTTTTGGGGGTCGAGTGTATTTTACGGAAGTTTTAGGAAACAAATTATATAATTTACATAAAGTGCTCGACATATCATTTTTTTCTTAAATTTTAGGTGAAAAGTTAATTTTTTAAGTTTTTTTTGGTAAAAATACAAAACTTAGGGGTTTAAGCCATCAACGTCGGCCGCTTAAAATCGCCCGGCGCCACTAACCCCCAAATCTCCGACGCAGTTGGAGCCTTCAACGCCCTCAAACTCGACAAATCAGCCATCGGCGGCGGTTCAACTTCTAACAGCAAAGATGCTTTTAGACAATCCGTTGTTAATACTCTGGAAAGACGCCTTTTTTATATCCCCTCTATCAAGATATATAGAGGCGTGCTGGGTTGCATGATTATGGACCCCCCCGACTGTGTTGTTAAGTTCAATATCCTCTCTTTAATTTAGATTATGTATTAGCTAATGTTTAGTTGTTAGCTAAAGTTTACTCTATAAGGGTCCATTTGGTTCGAGGTAAAATACTTTTAATTCACATTATGTATTAGCTAATGTTTAGTTGTTAGCTAAAGTTTAGTCTCTAAGGGTCCGTTTGGTTTGAGGTGAAATACTTTTAACCGGTGAAAAGTAAGATGGTAAAATATTTTTCCACATATTTAAAATTAAATTTTTGGTTGGGTTGACATTGTGAATAAGTGCACAACCTAAAATTATGAAACTTTAAATAAGAATAGAGAAGAAAATTTAACTCTCTAGGTTAAAACGTATTTCACCTTCTTACTTTTCACCACTACGTTTTCACCGCGTTGAAACATATTTTACCCCGAACCAAACGGACCCTAATGAATGATTCCTTTCGGGCGGGTTTGGTTCAAGGTTTGAAAAGGATTGAGAATCCTTGAATATTTAATTTACAGAAAGTTCAGGGGCTAGAAACTAATTCATAGAAAGTTTAGTGGCTAGAATTTAATTTATAGAAACTTCATGGGCTAGAATATACTTTATAGAAAGTTCACGGGTCAGAATATAATTTATAGAAACTAAAGGGGCCAGAATGCACTTTATAGAGAGTTTTGCTACCAGAATATAATTTATGGAAACTCCAAGGGCTAGAATGCACATTATAGAAAGTTCAGGGGCCAGAATATAATATATAGAAACTTTTGGGGGTCTAGTGTATTTTACGGAAGTTTTAGGGAACAAATTATAATTTACATAAAGTGCTCGACATATCACTTTTTTCTTAAATTTTAGGTGAAAACTTAATTTTCTAATTTTTTGGGGTAAAAATATAATTTACAAAACTTAGGGGTTTAAGCCATCTGTCACTTAAACTCCCCCGACCCCACAAAACCCCGAATCTTCGCTGCTGTTGAATCCCTCAATGCCCTTAAACTCGACGAGACCTCTATTGAAACCCAACTCCAATCAGCCATCGACGAGAGTTCAAGTTCTAACAACAGAGATGCTTTTAGGCAATCCGTTGTTCATACTCTCGAAAGACGCCTGTTTTATATCCCCTATTTCAAGATTTATAGAGGCGTGGCTGGGTTGTATGATTATGGACCCCCTGGCTGTGTTGTTTAGTCCAATATCCTCTTTTTCGCGCCAAGTAAAATTACAATATGTATTAGCTTTTAGTCTCTAAAAAATGATTCCTTTCATGTTTAGTTAACATATGTTGAAAAAGAACTTTTAGTCAATAAATAGTCACGTTAAACAAACACATACGTCGCTACTGGAAAATAAACATTATTTTTGAAAATATGTTGAACGGTAATTAAACGAAAAAAATATACCGTTTCGTACATATTTTTAATAATAACTTTTAGTCCTTATAGTCACATTAAATGAACTCATAGTTAATGCTACTATTCGTGTACTATCGTCATTACTGAAACTAAACATTATTTTTGAAAATATGTTAGACGGAAAGTTAAATGAAAAAAAAATATTATGGGCTTTTTGGTTAAATGCCGGGCGTTTAAAAAAAGACTACGGTAGATTTTTTTTATTTAATTTGTAGTCCATATTTTCAAATATAATGTAGTTTCCAGTAGTGACGTTAGTGCACGACTATAGGGATTGGATTTTCCAGAAGTGACGTTAGTGCACGACTATAGGGACTGATAGGGATTGGATTTTCCAGTAGTGACGTTAGTGCACGACTATAGGGATTGAATTTTTTTTTTGAAAATATGTTGGACTAGACATAAAAGGATTCATGTTTTTGGGACTATAAATTAATTAATTTTTAATTTCTCTTGTTTTAGATTTTATTTTAGAACTTTACAATGTTATGTTGTCATTTGTTTGAATTATAATTTATAGAAAGTTCAGGGTCATAATGTAATTTATAGAAAATTCAGAAGCCAGAACAGAATGTAGCCAGAATGTACTTTATAGAAAGTTCAACGGCCAACGGCTAGAATATAATTTATAGAAAGTTAAGCGGCCAGAATATAATTTATAGAAACTTTAGGGGCCAGAATGTATTTTACCAAAGTTAAAGGAGACAACATATAATTTACAAAAAGTGCTCAGCATATCATTTTTTCTTAAATTTAGTTAAAAATGTAATTTTCTAAAATTTTGAGGGTTAAAAGGTAATTTACAAAACTTAGGGGTTTAATTTAACAGTGTTCGCCACTTAAAATCCTCTGCCGCTGCTAATCCCCAAATCTCCGCTACCGTCTATGAAGCACGGACTCGACATGTAATACGTGTTTCGACACGCCACGGGCCACGCGACAAGTAATTTTTCTAAAAACTAGGATAAGACATGCTAGGATACGTACAATATATAATATATGTTAAAATATATAATATATATTTAAATATATATATTAATGAAATAAAAAAGATTTTTTTTTCCATAAAATACATTATTAGAGCATTCTTAACATGAAATTATGAAAATGGACCATACAAAACAAAATCCAAACACACTTCAACTTTAAAAATCATAAATAAGGCATAATCACCATCACATACGAAAAAAATTTAGAAAAAAAAAAGTGTCCTTTTACGTGTCCCAGTGTGTCGGCAACATGTCCCAGCGCGTCGGCCAACGTGTCCCTGCGTGTCAGCAACGCGTCCAAACATGTCCCAGCGTGTCCAAACATGTCGGTAACGTGTCGCGTGTCGGACTCGTGTCAAAGCTGACTCGTGGCTTCCGGGAGTGTCGGTGCTTCATAGGCCTCCGTTGAGGCCCTCAACGCCCTCAAACTCGACAAAGCCTCTATCAAAACCCAACTCCAATCAGCCATTGGCGGCGACTTAAATTCTCACAACAAAGACGCTTTTAGACAATCCGTTGTTAATACTCTCGAAAGACGTTTTTTTTATATCCCATCTTTCAAGATTTATAGAGGCGTCGCTGGGTTATATGATTATGGACCCCCTAGCTGTGCTGTTAAGTCCAATATCCTCTCTTTCTGGCGCCAGGTAAAATTCACATTATGTATTTAGTTTTTTTGTGTTTAGTTCCATGCGTTAAGTTTTTTTAAGCTCCCCTCCCATGTATTTTTTAAATTGTATTTAATTCCATAACTACTCAAAACTTCCCTTAACCGTCTTGTAACCATGACATGTGTCCTATAGTTGTTATAATAGGACCAACGACAAAAAAAGTAAAAACATAGGAGTGATACAAATAAATCTTTAAAAGTGCGACTAAATACCTGTAATCCCGTATATATTGGCTAATGTTTAGTTGTTAGCTAAAGTTTACTCTCTAAAGAACGATTCCTTTCGGGTTGGTTTGGTTTGAGGTTTGGGAAGGGAACGGGAATCCTTGAACATTTAATTTATAGAAAGTTCAGGGGCTAGAAACTAATTTATAGAAAGTTCAGAGGCCAGAATTTAATTTATAGAAACTTCATGGGCTAGAATGTACTTTATAGAAAGTTCATGGGCCAGAATATAATTTATAGAAACTTAAGGGGCCAGATGCACTTTATAGAAAGTTCTGCGGCCAGAATATAATTTATGAAAACTTCTGGGGCTAGAATGCACCTTGTAGAAAGTTCAGGGGTCAGAATATAATATGTAGAAACTTTAGGGGTAGAGCTTATTTTACGAAAGTTTTAGGAAACAATTATAATTTACATAAAGTGCTCGATATATCATATTTTTCTTCAATTTTAGGTGAATTTAATTATCTAAGGTTTTTTGGGATAAAAATATAATTTACAAAACTTAGGGGTTTAAGCCAGCAACATTTGTCACTTAAAATCCTCCGGCGCCTCAAAACCCTGAATCTCCGCCGCAGTTGAGGCCCTCAACGCCCTCAAACTCGACAAGGCCTCAATCGAAACCCAACTCCAATCAACCATTGGCGGCGGTATAAGTTCTAACAACAGAGATTATTTTAGACAATCCGTTATTAATACTCTCGAAAGACGTGTTATAAAATAGAGGGAACACACAGAGATAATTTAGAGGGAGTGAGTCTTTCATTTCATTGATAATATTGATGTAGTTTTGTTGTACAAAACCATATGAGGATCTTCCTATTCATAGGATATAGTGAGGCATCCCAAAAGACAAGAATGTGAGTGGACATCCACCCAAAAGCCAAAAGCCACATTATTTAACACTCCCCCTTAGATGTACACCATATCCACCATTCAATGATTGTTGCCTCATTAAAACCTTACTAAGAAAAAACCCAGTGGGAAAAAACCAAAGTGAAGGAAAAAGAGTACAACTTCTTGTGAGCATTGAATTGGTGTTGGACGTGCTTAATGTTGCCTCCTTAAAACCTTTAACTGGAAAACCGAATGGAAAAAAACTAGTTAAAGGAAAAAGAATACAACGTGCATATGTCCAAAAAATCATGTTCTTAGATTCTCTATCAAATGCTCCCTTGATTGGGTACTCCCCCTGATTGAGTCAATGCATATCCATCTCATATACAACCTTCTTAAATGTTTCTTTAACATGGCGAATAGATTTGATCGGTTGTGACTGAAATTTCATTTTTCTTCACAAGATCGACTTCCATAAGACTCGAGTTAAGAGGAATGAACATGTCACTTTATCAGATTTATTCGACTTCAGTAGCATAACTGTTCTGGAGTTTATATATGTAGAAGAACTGAAATGTGTTAGTCATTTCTCCCCCGATGTAGTCTCTTTGAGTTTGAGTTGTACAATCATTATTGCCTTCATAAGTAGTAGCAGGACCATTTGTTGTTTAAGGCAAGTCATAAGTGCTTTGATTATTCTTTGATAGGATCCCAGAGATAACCTGCATCTATATAACTAACTGGACATAGATGGTTAGATATAAAAATATCATATGATCTGATTGATATTAGTCCCATGCTATGCATGTTAATGGTAATGTATTTCTTGCCAAGATATTGACTGCAATTATAATATCCAGTATCATGCATTGTGTCATGTATATCAATATACTAATAACGTACATGTATGGCACTTCTAGATCAAATACTATAATAACATGCACATATGGTACTTCTGAACCAATTTTGTAATTGTCATCCTCTTCCGGATGATATGGATAATTTAATATCCAAATACCGGAGACCATGGGTATATACTAAAATTGTATGCTTAATATATGTTAAAGCACCATTTGACTAATGGATTTGCAGGACTTTTCAATCCATTTGACTAATGGATATGAGTTTAACATAAATTATCCATATCCATTAGTCAAATAGTTTGAAAAGTCCTGCAAATCCATTAGTCAAATGGATTGAAAAGTCCTGCAATGCTTTAACATATATTAAGCATACAATTTTAGTATATACCCATGGTCTCCGGTATTTGGATATTAAATTATCCATATCATCCGAAAGAGGATGTCAATTACAAAATTGGTTCAGAAGTACCATATGTGCATGTTATTATAGTATTTGATCTAGAAGTGCCACACATGTACGTTATTAGTATATTGATATACATGACACAATGCATGATACTGGATATTATAATTGCAGTCAATATCTTGGCAAGAAATACATTACCATTAACATGCATAGCATGGGACTAATATCAATCACATCATATGATATTTTTATATCTAACCATCTATGTCCAGTTAGTTATATAGATGCAGGTTATCTCTGGGATCCTCTCAAAGAATAATCAAAGCACTTATGACTTGCCTCAAACAACATATGGTCCTGCTACTACTTATAAAGGCAATAATGATTGTACAACTCAAACTCAAAGAGACTACATCGGGGGAGAAATGACTAACACATTTCAGTTCTTCTACATATATAAACTCCAGAACAGTTATGCTACTGAAGTCGAATAAATCTGATAAAGTGACATGTTCATTCCTCTTAACCCGAGTCTTATGGAAGTCGATCTTGTGAAGAAAAATGAAATTGCAGTCACAACCGATCAAATCTATTCGCCATGTTAAAGCAACATTTCAGAAGGTTGTATATGAGACGGATATGCATTGACTCAATCAGGGGGAGTACCCAATCAGGGGAGCATTTGATAGAGAATCTAAGAACATGATTTTTTGGACATATGCACGTTGTATTCTTTTTCCTTTAACTAGTTTTTTTTTCCATTCGGTTTTCCAGTTAAAGGTTTTAAGGAGGCAACATTAAGCACGTCCAACACCAATTCAATGCTCACAAGAAGTTGTACTCTTTTTCCTTCACTTTGGTTTTTTCCCACTGGGTTTTTCCTTAGTAAGGTTTTAATGAGGCAACAATCATTGAATGGTGAATATGGTGTACATCCAAGGGGGAGTGTTAAATAATGTAGCTTTTGGCTTTTGGGTGAATGTCCACTCACATTCTCGTCTTTTGGGATGCCTCACTATATGCTATAAATAGGTGGATCCTCGTATGGTTTTGTACAACAAAAACTACACCCAATATTATCAATGAAATGAAAAACTCACTCCCTCTAAATTATCTCTGTGTGTTCCCTCTATTTTATAATACCTTTTTTATATCCCCTCCTTCAAGATTTATAGAGGCGTCAGTGGGTTGTATGATTATGTGCTGTGAAGCCCAATATCCTCTCTTTCTGGGACCAGGTAAACTTTACATTATGTATTAGCTAATGTTTAGTTGTTACTAGTTAGCTAAAGTTTATTCTCTAAAAATGATTCCTTTCATGTTTAGTCAACATATTTTCAAAAATAACTTTAGGTCCCTATGGTCACAATAAACGAACACATTGATTATATAAATTTGTTCATTGTGAATAGTGAATTGTAAATGAGTGGATGTGAAATGAGTGAAATCTAATTTTGCGCAATGTTTGTTGATTTGAAATTGATGTTAAGGTTCTATAAGAAAAAAGATAAAAACAAATTAAGAGAGGGGGGCATGTAGGGGTGAAAATGAGGCGAGCCGAGCCGAGCCAAGCTTAAGGTTACTTAAGCTTGATTTGTAAATATAAACGAACGTAAATGTATGTTCAAGCTTGGTTAATTAATTTTACGATTTGAGCTCGAACGACTTTCCAAGCAAATGAATACGAGCCGAGCTTGAGTAGCTTGGTTATTTTACACTAGTTTAGAATGGATATTGGTGATCGAGCCGAATCCGAGCCGGGCTCAATGATATAACAAGCTTAAAATTTTGTTCAAGCTTGGCTCGTGTATTTTATGAGCCTGTCTCGAACGAGTTTTTTTTCGAACGAACATAAGCTGAACTCGAGTAGCTTGGTTCATTGTACATGCACTTTATGCGACTCCTATTTCAAATCGATGCATTTCACGTTTTTTGTGAAATCAGATTTTACACATGAGTTAAAATAGGACAATTAATCAATCATTTCCTTAATGAAACCAAACACAATTAATGGTTAATTTGTAAATGGACCAATTTATTAATGAGCCAATTTACAATTTTGGGACTATTAAACAGGGCCATAATTAATGCCACTATTTGTATTGGATGGAAAATTAAACGAAAAAAATATATTATGGGCTTTTTGTTGGGGCATTTAACAAAAAAGACTTTGGTATATTTATATATTTATTTAATTTGTAGTCCAACACATTTTCAAATATAATGTCTAGTTTCGAGTAGTGACATTAGTACACGAATAATGGCATTAATTATGTGTTCGTTTAACGTGACTATTTGTGGACTAAAAGTTATTTTTGAACATATGTTGGCCTAAACAAAAAAGAAATCAAATTTTTAGGAACTAAACATTAAGTGAGCCTTCGTTTTTTTCCTTTTCAACCCTAGTGTTAGAACTTAGAAGTCATTCATAATTACACAATGTCATTATCAATTTTCTATATCTTCCACCACTTTACAATGTTATGGTTTCATTTGATTGAATTATAATTTGCAGAAAGTTCAGGGGTCAGAATGTAATTTCTAGAAAGTTCAGAGGCCAGAATATAATTTATAGAAACTTTAGGTGCTAGAATGTATTTTACAGAGGGGAACATACAATTTACAGAAAGTGATTGACATATCATCTTTCTCTTCTTAGAATTTAGGTGAAAATGTAATTTAAAAAAAATTTGGGCTCAAAATGTAATTCACAAAATTTTTGGGGTTAAGCCAACAACGTCTGTCAATTAAAATCCTCTGGCACCACAAAACCCCAAATCTCCGCCGCTGTTGAAGCCCTTAACGCTCTCAGACTTAACAAGTCATCAATCGAAACTCAACTCCAATAGGCGGTGGTTCCACTTCTAATAACAGAGATGCTTTTAGGTAATCCGTTATTAATACCTTGGAAAGAAGAATTTTTTATAATCAGTTTTTAAAGATTTATAGAGGCGTGGCTGGGTTGTATGATCATGGACCCCCTGACTGTGTTGTTAAGTCTAATGTTCTCGCTTTCTGGCGCCAGGTATATTATTAATACCACGCAACTGCAATAAATTAGTTTTCATGTGATAATTAATGTTTACTCTCCCAAAAAATGGGATTTCCTAATGTTTAGTCTGCCATGCTCCCCAAATTAAGAGTGCATTATTCCTTTTTGGGTCCACCCAAATTAATGGCCACTTTCTAGTTTTAGACGTAATCCAAAGAAAGGGACCCTTAATTTGGAAGGGAAGTATTTTCAAAAATAATTTTAGGGCATTGTGACACCCCGCCTAATAAAATACCAGGTGATCAGTCCTATATCAAATCAAACAGGAATCTCAAATGGTTTCATTCTCAGCATCACTGTCGAAAAACCAATTAATTACTAATAACCTATTAGGCCTGGCTTCAAATTTTAAACTTTCTAATCTTATTAAACTTAATGCAAAATTAAAACCATTCACGCAGGAATATAATCAACAAATGGAGTAAACAAATAAATAACCGATAACTTTCTGTAAACATTTAATACAACCAAATCGAATGCGCGTAAATTAAAATTGCTAGAAATAAAATAAATGACATCAATTGGGCAACATGCCCGAATATTACAACAGTACCTCATATCTATATCACAAGGATAGAAGCGTCTAAAACAATTTCCTGCCAACATCCACAGCTGCGGCAGCACGTCTGACTCGAAAGGATAATCATCCAGGCGTCCCTGTGTCTAGACACCTAAAAAGTATACACAAGGGAAGAAAAAGAAAAATAGATATGGGTCAGATCCCGGGTTTTTGAAAATATTTTAGCAAGTGCTTAACATACTTTAATACTTAAATATGTTATTCTCCATATTTAAACTGTTGTCGCACTCACATGAGATACACCTCACCTCTCATCTTACAGTGCGCACCTATCGCATGTATTTTAAAACACCCTAGTTAAGCCACCCGGCCTAACTAATACCTCACCAAACTTCCGAGTCACCATATGCTATCATAACAACTCGCGTATGTACTATCCTAAGCTTTTGCCCGTTTATACGTTATATTTCTCATTGATAATTTAACCGTCCATAATTAACGCTCACTACGTCCGACATTTGCTTCTTTCATGCATGGAACGTCTCGCAAAGCGAAATCCAAACAAGGAACCCTGCCGATACACTACTACGTAGCTCTATCGGTTATAACTACGTATCTGAACAACAACCAAGGTACCCAACCCAATTATCCATTTAATTATACTAAGAATAATAATCTAAAATGTCCTAGGGTCTAACAACTCTCAGCTCCCGACATTTGTTACTTTCATGCGTGGGACGTCTCGCAAAGCGAAATTTAAACAAGAAACCCTCCCGATACACTACTATGTAGCTTTGTTGGTTATTGAGATATCTGTAGGTCCAGGGTCCAAGTCTATTAATATTTAACCGTTCATTATTAATAACTTTCACCAGTTATAACAATATTCACATCTTAGTGTTATATATCCCGTAAGTAGTATTCTCATCATATATAAGTATATCACATATTTTATTCCAGATTTTATACTCCCGGATGATCCAGAAATTTGCTCCCATTTCATTCTTTACCTTGATCTAGGCCTGACAACGGGTCGGAGACGGGTCGGGTTTAGGGAGATCCAGATCCGTGTAATCGGGTATTCATCAGGTTCGGGTTCGGGTCTTCATCGGGTCTACAATATGGGATTCAGACCCGGATCCGTTCGGGTCTCGGGTTCGGGTCCGGGTCTGGTCAAATATGTACATTTATTTTATATTTATTTTATTTTATCCCCCTTCTTTATTATTTAATCTTAAATTAAAATATTTTGTAATGTATTGTAGAATATTATTAGTATAAATAAAACATATATTACTTATATTTATTATATACATAAATATATATTTTTACATATAATACTTATATGTTATATTGATCAGATATATTTATAAATATATATAAATTTATAGTATATATGTATATATATATATATACAAAATAATAATGTACAATTCGGGTCGGGTCTTCGGGTCCGGGTCTTGTATAAGATCCAGACCCTACCCGTTTAATAAACGAGTCTTCGGGTCTTCGGGTCTCGGGTCCAAAAAAATATGCTCAGATCCTATTATACGGATCGGGTTCGGGTCGGGTCCGGGTCCAGACCCATTGACAGGCCTACCTTGATCCGTGTGTATATATATATGTTTTCACATCTCATATGTATATAATATACTATATGTATATCTATACTCATATATTACACACTAAGTATAACAACCATCACTCAGAGCTATAACTCAATGGATGCAGTCTCTACAATGCTATCATCTTTCAGAGAATTTCTCACATATCATTCTGGGTACCAGCGGTCGGACTCTCACACTGACTTGGTAAAAATCAAATCACAACGTATGGGAAGCGGTCATAGCTCCTCACCTGAAAGTGAGATCGAATCATACTCAAGACATCTCACCCAGAATAAAATCACACAATATAAATAATGGACGACTATGACCTGGGACTATACGCTCCCTGCTCCTCAAGCCAGGTTCCTCACCCACATCGCGCAACTTTCCATGATAGCACTAGAGGGGTATGCTTAACATAAATATATCAATCACACACAGATGTATTTAAAATTACTTCATATATATACTGTCTCTCTCTCTCTCTCTCTCTCTCTCTCTCTCTCTCTCTATATATATATATATATATATATATATATATATATATATCAGTGTTCTAAAAACCGCGCCTAGGCGGCGCCTAGGCGTGAATCAAGGCGTGGTCAACGATGGTCAACGTTTTTTGGGGCAAGGCGTGAAAAAACGCGCATTTTTTGGGGGTAAGGCGTGAAAAAACACGAGTTTTTTAGAAGTAAGACGTGAAAAGATGCAATTTTTTTGTTTTTTTTTTGTATTTTAAAAAAATAGTATTTTAATTTATAAATATTTAGACATATTTTTAAGGTATGTACCAATTTAATATTTTAAATAGCCTTGTCATAGTCAAAAAATATTAAATTATATTAAAAAATGCCTAAACGCCTTTTCACGCCAAGGCCCGCCTAGGCTTCTAAGGCTTATGGCTTGGCCTCCAATCCTTGGTCACGCCTCGCGTTTTTTAGAACCTTGATATATATATATATATATCAGCGAATTCGGCTATTCATGCCTATCTCTCATGACATTAGCCTAAAATCCAAATATATGAACTCATATTAATTTATAAGTATTCACACAACTTATTTTAATCCCATAAGTATACACTCCCTATGATATAATTGTTTCATGCTAAAATTCCCGAATATTAACTTATGACCACTCACTAATATTCTAATTTCATCATACTCGCCTATGAAGCACGGACACGTAATACGTTTTTCGGCACGCAATACGTGACACGTGATTGGTTCAAAAACTAGAATACGACACGCTATGATACGTAATATATAATATATATTTAAATATATATATTAATGAAATAAAACATATTTTTTCCATAAAATACATTATTAGAGCATTCTTAACATGAAATTAAGAAAATGGACCATACAAAACAAAGTTTAAACACACTTTGACATTAAGAATCATAAATAAAGCAGAATCACCATCACATATCGGAGCGTGTCGTGTGTCCGATTTGAGTCAAAGTTGACTCGTGGCTTCCGGGAGAGTGTCCGTGTTTCATAGTGTCCGACACGACACGTTGCCTTCTGAGAAGTGTCCGTGCTTCCTAGCTATCGATATATATATTCTACACGCATAATATCTATATATACCCGCCGAAATACTTTCCCGAGTGTCGCTTATCCCAAACACTTCTAAATTCCATAACGCGGATCTTATTCCCACTAACCCGAGACTCATACATCACTCACATGATCTTATAGAGGTCCTCACACTTTAACTAGGATCCCCTAATGTTTATACCCCAAAAGTAATTCTTCTCCAATCCTTCTTGTCTAAGAAAACTTTTCTTTCAAATTTGAACTGTTATAACTGGACCGAACCGGAGATTCCATAAACGAATCGATCCAGTTCTTAAAAACAAACCGATCCGATGACCAATAATAAACGAACCGATCCGATAATCTCCAAAAACGAATCGGTCTGGCGACCTCAGTTCAGGAGTTCATCCGCTTCAACTCCAAAAATCGATTTCATGTCTATTCCAACCCAAAATCTATGGTTGCTAACATCACCAACTATCAATACACTCGTCTACACTCTTAGATACACCCAAACACACCCTTTTTATTCATGGGATTCATCAATTTCTTAAGAGTTAAACCCTAATTCTTAATTATTCAATTCTTCAAATTCCTCACCAAAATTTTTGCCATTTACATGGATTCAAGCTTAGATTTCATCTAGCATTATCATCACATCAATTTCTTATGAAATCTTCTTCCAAAAACCCATTTTAATTCAAGAATCCCAACCCAAAAATCATATAGTTTTCACACCAACTACAATATGAAAAATAAACACACTTAAATAATTAAAGTAAGTTAAACACTTGCCTGTTTGGATAAATCCGATGACCTCGTGCCGGAGTTTGGCCCGAGCTCCCCTTTTTCTTCCTTCTTTTTTCTTTCTTTCCTCTTTTTCTCTCTCGTGGCCTTATAATGAGAGAATAAGGGTTATCCCCTCATTAAACCCAAAATTGACTCGTATACACAAATACGAGCCCCTACTGATCCAAAAAGTCCCCAATACCCAAACACTGCTCCCAGGTACTCTATTCTGACTATCTCGGCCCTTCTGAGACCACCCGTACACTCGAAATTCCCATCCGAGCAACTTGTCAAAAATTCACTTTTTTATAACCAATACAACTTCACACGTATTTTCCAGATAAAATACCGCCACATGTCGCTTTTATTCACCTGCGACATGAAATTAAAATAATCCATCACATTTACTTTAAATTCTCAAATTATTAAATTACACCTACTCATGTAATTTAATTATTTATAAAAGTACGGGGTATTATAGGCCTATAGTAACGTTATCACACAAATAGTCACGTTAAAAGTTATCATATATGTTTTTATTAATTTGTAATTCAACATATTTTAAAAAATAATGTTTAGTGTCCGGTAATAATGTTAGTACACGAATAGTGACAGTAACTTTCTGTCCATTTTATTTGTTATTAATGGATTAAAAGTTAGGGACATTATATGTAAGTCCTATTTGAAGAGTGTTTTCTTATTTAAATCCCATTGACTAGTCAATCATTAATTAAGTTCTATTTTTGAATTTACAATTTTTTCTTTACTAATATACCCTCTCCCTATATTCCCACCAAATTTAAAGGGGTAGTTATTTTTTTTCCTTTCAAACTTTAAAGAACTATAACTTTTGATTTACAAATCCAAAATTTACGAATTTGGTATTTTTGAAAGCTACTAATCGAGTCCTACAAAATAAGATCCATATTCAATATAAAATATTAAAAAAATAAAAATAATGTGTTATTTTTTCCCGTTTTTTAGGCAGATAGTAAATACTTACTATATAATATTAACATTTACTATTTGTCTTTAAAAACGTCCAAGTTATAAAATAGTTTCATTTTCCGGTGAACACCGTATATATTTGCTGTTTTTTAATTTCTTTAGAATTTTATAGGTTTACGGATCTTGTTTGAAAGATCTCGGTGAGTAGATTTCAGAAATAGTAATTTTGCAAAAAATGGATTTGTAAATAAAAAGTTATGGTTATTTGAAGATTAAAAAATAGTAAAATAAAAAGTTCAAACCACTTGAGTAACTTTCCCCAATAGTTACAGGGTATTAGTTTGAAAGAGATAAATTTGTCAAACAGAAATCCCAAAAATTAGGAATAAGACCTATTTGATGGTTGACAAGTCAGTGGGACTTCTTTTGAAAAATCTCTTCAAATAAAAGACATATATAAAAGCCCTGTTTGAAAATATGTTGGACTTACGTTAATTGAGCTTTACTTTTTTCTTGCTTTAACTTTAGTGTTGGAACTTAGAAGTCATTGACAACTCTTGAAGGTGCAAAATGGAACATAATTATACAATGTCATTATCAATTTTCTATATCTTCCACCATTTTATGATTTTATGGCGTCGTTTGCTTGAAAATTTAATTTACAGAAAGTTCAAGGGCTAGAATGTAATTTATAGGAAGTTTAGAGGCCAGAATATAATCTTTAGAAACTTCACGGGCTAGAATGTACTTAATAGAAAGTTTAGAGTCTAGAATTTAATTTATAGAAACTTCACGGGCTAGAATGTACTTTATAGAAAGTACATGGGCCAGAATATAATTTATAGAAACTAAAGGGGCCAAAATGCACTTTATAAAAATTAAGCGGTCAGAATATAATTTATAGAAACTTCAGGGGCTAGAATGCACCTTATAGAAACTTTAGGGTCCATAATATAATATATAGAAACTTAAGGGGACAAATTATAATTTACATAAAATGTGCAACATATTTTTTTCTTAAATTTTAGTTGAAAATTTAAATTTCTGAATTTACGAGGGTCAAAATGTAATTTACAAAACTTAGGGGTTTAAGCCTACGACATCCGCCACCTCAAATCCTCCGTCGCCACCAAGCCCCAAATCTCTGCTGCTGTTAATACGTTAGAAAGAAGACTTTTTTGTATCCCGTCTTTCAAGATTTATAGACGCGTGGCTAGTTTGTATGATTATGGATCACTCGGGTGTGCTGTTAAGTCTAATGTCCTTGCTTTCTGTGTTAATCAAGACTGTTTTGTCAATCATAAAACTGGATATAAATCATAATGTTACATCGTGTTAAAAACAGTTTTGTCATGAATTCAGAATGTTTAATTTTCATGCAATCACAAAATTGAAAGTTCTTTATAGCTATGATCAAAACTAACCTTTGTCCATTGCAATTGATTGGAATAAGGTGACTTGAATGCTCCTGTCAATTCTTCCTTTGAATCCCTTCTGGAACAACCCAGAATTACTTTCTTATGTGCCCAGAATATTTGTGAGAAAATACGAATAATGAGAATTTTGAATTTTCTCTCCCTCCTAGAAACAGTGTGTTATGAGATGACTCTAGATGGTGTAGATGTCTCTATTTATAAGGGGAAGAGGGCCGAAATTCTAGTGGAGGTGGGACTCTTTTCAAGTCTCCCACTAATGCCACCAACCATCATGTGACTAACGAATAAGATTTCCCCAATCTTTTAATATCTTTCTTTATCACATTCCTAATTAATTATCTGACATTTATCAAGACCACATAAATGGGAAATTCGGAATTTAATACAATTGAAATTAAATAATTAATTTCAACACTTAACATTAATTTCCAATAGTCTCCCTCTTGGTCTTAATAATTCGTATAATTAGATTAGGTATCATAAGGTGCACAATCATTGATAAATTTATTTTGCTAAATCAAATGATTCAAGGATGCGAGTCATGACGGTTCCATGCTATTTAAGAGTATGGTTCCTTCCATGTACCACAACACCAATGTTTTATTCAACTAAGCCTTTAATATTGGGTATCATAATGGCCTCATAATGTCCTTTTCAATAAGGACTATTTTTGTCAACAATAATTCATAATTATATGCACGTATTCACAAAAGACAAATTAATAGAAATCAGAAACACTTTTATTGTATTCAAGCAATAGGGTCAAACAACTAAGCCAAAATAGCAATCATAATCTAAAAATCGAGACCTATCTTTTTGACATGTTCCATAAAGGTCTTCGGAGATAGTCCTTTCGTAGGAGGATCTGCTATGTTATCACGCTTACTAATATGATCAATTGACACTCTTTGTTTCTAAACTTCTTCTTTCTTTAACCAATAGGTATTTCATCTCAATATGCTTAGCAGCCTTAGTTCACCTATCGTTCTTCGAGAAGAAGACTGCTGCGACATTATTACAATAAATCTTCAGCGGCTTAGATATTGACACCATAATTCTAAGTCCTGAAATAAAGTTCCGCAGCCATAATCTATGATTTGTAGCTTCGAAGCAAGCTACGTATTCAACCTCCATAGTAGATGATGCAATGACGTTTTGCTTAGCACTTTTCCATAAAACGGCTCCTCCAGCCATAAGGAAGACATAACTCGAAGTGCTCTTCCTATTGTCAAGGCATCCCCCCAAATCTGAGTCTGAATAACCAATCACTTCAAGGTGATCAGTCTTCCAATATGTGAGCATGTAATCCTTGGTCCTTTGCAGGTACCTCAACACTTTCTTTGCAGCTTTCCAATGGTAAATCCCCGGATTGCTTTGATATCTGCCTAGCATCCCAACGGCAAAACTGATATCCGGCCTAGTGCAGATTTGTGCATACAACAAGTTCCTTATGAGCGAAGTATAAGGCATGCCTTTCATGTTCTCCCTTTCTAAATCACTTCTAGGGCATTGACTTAAGCTGAACTTATCCCTTTTCTGAAGTGGAACATTAATGGGATTGCAACTTTGCATGCATGCTAATTCTTTCTAAAACTTTGTTAATGTAAGCTTTCTGAGACA
This sequence comes from Sambucus nigra, assembly GCA_949130495.1. Taxonomy (NCBI): domain Eukaryota; kingdom Viridiplantae; phylum Streptophyta; class Magnoliopsida; order Dipsacales; family Adoxaceae; genus Sambucus; species Sambucus nigra. The sequence goes on from OX422209.1 coordinate 46,504,500, forward strand.
ATCCCTACGCTCCTCGTGATCTATCCCGAGATATTTCTATCCCGATCACGAAGGATGCCTCACTTAAATTTTCATTTCAAAGTTTTTAGAAAGGTACTTCTTGGTTTCACTTAATAAACCAAGATCACTGCTGGCGATAAGTAAGTCATCAACATATAGTACTAAAAACACAAACATACTCCCACTGATCTTCATGTAATACACCGATTAACAGTGTTTTCCTTAAACCCAAAGGATGTAATGGTATCGTGGAACTTAATATACCATTGACGAGAAGCTTGCTTTAGACCATATATTGACTTCTTTAACATACAGACCATGTTTTCCTTTCCTTCCTTTATGAAGCCTTGTGGTTGTGCCATGTAGACTTCTTCTAAACTCCCATTTAGAAAAGCTGTTTTTACGTCCATTTGGTATAACTCCAAATCATAATGAGCCACCAATGCTAATATGATTCTTAACGAGTCCTTCTTTGAAACTGGAGAGAAGGTCTCATTATAATCAATGCCTTCTCGTTGATTAAAACCTTTGGCAACAAGACTCGCTTTATATCGTTCGATATTGCATTTTGAGTCAAGTTTGGTCTTAAAGATCCACTTGCACCCAACTCGTTTTTGTCCTTCTGGCAATTCGACCAACTCCCAAACTTTGTTGTCATTCATAGATTTTATTTCTTCATTCATGGCATTAACCCATTTATCTGAATCATCATTATTTACAGCTTTTTCATCAGAAACTGGATCATTAATATTCCCTATGTTAAATTCGGTCTCTTGAAGGTATACCACATAATCATTCGGAATTGTTGATCTCCTTTCTTTTTGAGATCTTCTTAATGGCACTTCCTGTGGTGCTTCAAAAGTTTCATCGGTTATAGTCTCATTATGTGGTTGTTCAGTTGGTTGATCATTCACTTGTTCATTGTTATTGATTGGGTCAATGACCGGTTCAACAACTACATTAGGAACAATAGGTATGTTATGAACTCTGGGTATAGGAATTTGTACCCTGACTTCTCGAATGATTGCCTCCCTTTCTTTTATACTCCCACATCACCTTCTTCAATGAATTTAGCATTTCCAGTTTCTATGATTCTAGTTGTATGATTTGGACAGTAGAATCTATATCCCTTCGACTTTTCTGGATACCTGATGAAATGACAAGATAATGTCCTAGGATCCAATTTCTTTTCATGAGGGTTATAGATTCTAGCTTCCGCTGAGTAGCCCCACACACGTAAATACCTTAAATCGGGTTTCCATCCTTTCCAAAGTTCAAAAGGGGTTTTTGAAACTGGCTTACTAGGAACCCTATATAAGATGTGTACAACATGTGTCCACAAAAATGTAGGCAATTGGGTCCTACTTAACATACTTCTAACCATTTCTATACGGGTACGATTACGCCTTTCAACTACACCATTCTGCCAAGGTGATCCTGGCATTGTGTATTGGGCGCAAATATCTAATTTTTCAAGCCCCGACTCATCATATCTACCATAATATTCACCACCTCTATCAGACCTAATAATTTTCACTTTTTTGCCTAGTTGCCTCTCAACCTCATTAATGTATATTTCAACGACGCTCACTGATTGAGATTTATCATGAAACATGTACAAAATGCAATAAAGCGAAAAATCATCTATAAAGATGATGAAGCATCTCTCCACCAATGGATGGAATATCAAAAGGTCCACATATGTCTGTATGTATTATTTCAAGTAGTTGGGTGCTTCTTGTGGCTCCTTTCTATGCTTGGTCTGTTTTCCTTTAATACAGTCCACACATACATCATAATTGGTCCAATCCAGGTTATGGAGTATTCCATCTTTAATGAGCCCTTCAATTCTCGGCCTGGATATGTTCCCTAATCTTTTATGCCACAAATAAGTAGATTTTTCATCATTAAGTGTACGTTTCGTACCAACATTAGGATGCAGGGTCACAAGGGTTTCAGAAAATTCTTTTAAAGATTCAATTGATATAAACCATCTAATAAAATTCCAGAACCAACATAATTAGAATTTTTAATCAAACCAAAACCATTGTACTTAAATTCAATCGCAAAACCGTCTAAAGCAAGTTTGGAAACAGAAGTTAAATTCCTAGAAACTGTGGGAACATAAAAAGTTTCTTGCAAATCTAAAATAAATCCAGTGCTTAAAATCAGGCGAAAGACTCCAATAGCTCCTATTTTAACCTTCGCATTATTGCCCATGTAGAGAAAATGCTCATTTGGATTTGTTTTGCGGATCGAAGTGAAGCCCTGCATCGAATTAGAAACATGACACATAGAACCAGAATCAATCCACCAAGTGTTAGAAGGAGCGTTAATAAGGTTTGATTCGAAACAAACATAAATAAAGGGCTTACCCTTTTTCTCGAACCAGGTCTTTCGTTTATGACAATCCCTCTGGAAATGGCCCTTCTTTTTACAGAAGTGACACTTGTCGTTCTTTTCCTTCTTCACAACAACAGTTGATGGTTCAGCTTGATGAGACGGCCCAGGACCTTTCTTAATGCCCTTGCCGAACTTCTTCTTAAAACCAGCTCCTTTGACTATAAGATTTGCCACCTATCCCTTAGTCACATGGCCATTCTGTTGCTTAAGCCTTCCTTCCTCCTGTACCAACATGCTTTGCAAATCATTTACATTCCACTTATCTTTTATAGTGTTGTAATTGATTTGGAAAGGCCCATACTCGGGAGGTAGGGAGTTTAGGACAAATTGAACGAGAAAAGATTCATCCACTGTCATGCCCAAAACTCGTCTAGCAGCCAGATTGGTCATCTTTATAATGTGCTCATTCATAGTTCGAGTACCATCGAACCTCATAGTGGTCAGGTTAGCCATCAGTTTCCCAGCAAGGGATTTATCAGCAGTGCGAAAACGTTCCTTAATGTTGTTCAAATCTTCTTCGCTTTCGTAGTTTCAGGAAGGGAGTTCTTAATTTTAGCAGCAACGCACATTCGCATAAACATAAGGGCCAGCCTATTGGATCGAGACCATGCTTCATGGACAGCAATTTCATCCTCGCTACTGGCATCAGTAATAGCAGCGGGTTCATCACGAATAATTGCTATGTCCAGGACAAGAACCCCTAAGCTGAACTCAATTTGCTCATTCCATTCAAAAAAATTAGTTCCATCAAATTTGGAATAGGATTGAGCTTGCGAATACAGGTTAAGGGAACTATAATGAATAACAATGTTCACAATTAAATTTTCACACAACAAATATTGCAATGGTCGAATATTGAATTGTTGACTAAATGTTTTTGGCATATTTCAATTACAATCTGAATATCATGGAATCTGTGTTAATCATCACATAATGTTCAGATTGTAAAGATATACTACCCTATAATTCATTTATCATGGTCCCATAATTTTGGCATCTGTGTTTATTCCCTAAACATTTAATACCATGATTAATGGACTTAATGTCAACTATTCTGTTTTCACAAAACCAGTTCTAATGTTGTTCAATTCAAATATTAGCATGTGTTGCACCTCAATTCAATTTTATAACTAACATTAGAATAAACCTTTAATGAATGTAAGTGTATTATTCGTACATGCAGTCTCAACCTTTGTTTGGCCTTTGACTTAAGTCAAATGAATAATTGCTTACATGTCCCAACTTAAATATAGTTAATCATGCATTAAATATTAACTATAATACGTAATCTACAAGTAATTACAAAGATACCAATAGCAGCTTAAATGCCTCAAAAACAGAATTGTCCAGGTATAGTAAAAACACATAATACATGAATTTTGCAAAAAGTGGCAAAAATGAGCTTTCACCATAGAATTGATGTAAAGCATGCCAGAAAACCAAACCTTTTTGCTGAACGTTAATATTAATTTTCTGTAAAGAGTTATAAGCCCCGAGATTATTTCCTAAAATGGCAAAAAACGGGGTTTTTAAGCCCTTAACGGACTCGGATTGACGAAAAACACATTACATCACTGCCGATGGCTGTGAAATTCGATCCTTGGCCCGTTTCCAGTCAACCTACCAAGTTTCAAGTAAATCGGACATCAAAAATTTTGAAAAATGCTATTCACTTTTCCGAAATCTGGTTTGTGTCAAATCACAATTTTCACTTAAATTAATCTTAAGAACATATTTATTTTCTTATCATGATTAATAAAAGTGTTTTCCAGAACGCTTACACAACTTGAAATAATAAAAATCATGCTAACGGCATATAAGGGTTCTAATAACACGAAAAAGAGGTTGAACAATAATGGGACAGTTTTCATAAGATTAAGGACTGTATGCAACAATTTCATTCTTAATATCATACATAACAAAAATTCGAATTACCGATTCCAGATTATTGTATGATTACCAGATTGCTAAAAATTTCAGATTTTCAGATTTTTTCAAAACAAAATTTCCAGATTTCCAGATTTATCAGAAAGAAAAAAAAATTCAGATTTCCAAATACAAAAGATCAAAGATCAGAATTGTTATAAAGAAATTTTCATTAAAGAAAAACATGAGATTATAAACCGAAAGCTCTGATACCACATGTTAATCATGACTGTTTTGTGAATCATAAAACCAGATATAAACAATAATGTTACATCGTGTTAAAAACAATTTTGTTATGAATCCAAGATGTTTAATCTTCATGCAATCACAAAATTGAAAGTTCTTTATAGCTATGATCAAAACTAATCTTTGTTCATTGCAATTGATTAGAATAAGGTGACTTGAATGCTCCTCTCAAAGCTTCCTTTGAATCCCTTCTGAAACAACCCAGAATTACCTTCTTATGTGCCCAAAATATTTGTGAGAAAATATGAATAATGAGAATTTAGGATCTTCTCTCCCTCCTTAGAAACAGTGTGTTATGAGATGACTCTAGATGGTGTAGATGTCTCTATTTATAAGGGGAAGAAGGCCAAAATCCTAGTGGAGGTGGGGCTCTTTTCAAGTCTTCCACTAATGCCACTAACCATCATGTGACTAACGGATAAGATTTACCCAATCTTTTAATATCTTTATTTATCACATTTATTAAGACTACATAAATGGAAAATTCGAAATATAATACAATTGAAATTAAATAATTAATTTCGACACTTAACATTAATTTCCAACATTCTGGCGCCAGATATCTTATTTATAACACTCATTTGCAAAATTTAGTTCAACGAAAAATTTATGCTGTGTTAAGTAGTGTTTAGTCCCTATAAATCAATGTTTTAAATCGCGATCGCGCAGGGTGTCGCGTTTTGGCTTTGAAATCGCCTCGCGCAAATCGCCTCGCGTATCGCTCAAGCAATTCGTGCATTCCAGATTTTTAATTTGAAAAACATGTAACAAATATAAATAAATAAATAAGCTCAAACAATCACTCCAAACCATTTCGAATATAGTCATAAAGCCATATAGTGCAACAACATTCCAAATAAAACACAAATATGACCGTATTGTTCCAAAAATAGGACCATATCGTTCCAAAAATCTCAAAGGCATGAAGTTTCAAGAATAAATTAACACCAAATGAGTTTTTTCAAAGATTGTCAAACATAAAAAATAAAAAAAAAGAACTGTGTAAATTCTTACCAAAGCTGGATCGGGGCTGCCAAACAGTGGAAGGAAGAGTTTGGAACACAGTTAATGAGGTTTTTATTTTGGATCAGGGCTGCGAAATTGTGGAACAAAGAGTCCGGAGCACTGTTAATGAGGTTTTTATTTTGGTTTTCAAGATCGGGGCTGTTAAAAGTGATTGAGGAAGGGTATTGTTAAGTTGGGGCTGTCAAAACTATAATAAGTTGTCAAATGTGAATAAGGAAGTGTTTGCATTTTTTTTAAACCTTTGTACTTGCCGAAGTGACGCCATTTCGATAAGCCAGAGGGTTTAAAAAAAGCATGCATCGCACGGCTATAGCGCAGGTTTGCGCACTTTTGCGCTAAATCGCGCCAATTTGCGCCCAATAGCAAACGCAACAGTAGTATCCCAATTAACAGACCCATTTGCGTTGCCTTTTCCCGTCGCAAAAGCAATAGCGGGCTATTGCGTTCGCGATAGCGAGCTATTTAAAACACCGATCCATACACATCAAAACATATAACGAAAAAGTAAACATCACAAAACCCCCCAAAATTTCAGATCTAGTTTTAAGATCCCACCCAATATTACCCATCCCTTCAAGCTCCAAAAAAGGGTTAAATTTGGTCCTCCACGATGTTCGGCGAGCTCCAGCCCCCCACCCTCGACCCCCCCGCCTCATCTACTGGAGCCACAACCAGTAATGGCACTTCAAAACCCTAGATCTAGGGACTATCAGTACTTTCCTGCCTCATGGGAGAATTGGCGCCCCCATTCGGTAGCGGAAATACCTCCGGCGACCCATGGTGGCATCAAAAGCCGATGCTGAGCTTCGTCAGTGAGTGTCCAAAAACTGTTTCCTCATGTCAGACCCAGATTTGGGGCTTCCTTGTCGTCGGGACCCTCCTGGAGTCACTCGCCCATTACCAACAACACAAGCTGATCTGTTTAGAGCAATTCCTGGGCATGCTGCTAGGATTTGGGCATCAAACTTCAAAGTTAGGGATACCCTAATCTCCAAGTCTATTTCCACAACTACCCCTCCTTTGAGAGACCATCCTCACCCCTCCTAAACTTCAAATATTTAAAAACCCACCTCCATCCTCTTTTGAAATCAATTTGGGACTCCTCACAACTTCTGAAATTTACATTTAAACTGCCCAATCATTGAAATTTTCCAAAATAGATCCTGAAGCTTCTGCAAATATCCAGCCAACCCCAAACACTTCTTAAACTTATCTTCCAATCCCCAAACCCTTCAAAAATTATGACTCAGCCCCACCTACCCTTTTAACACACTTGAATGTTGATTTTATTGGATTGGAAAATGGCGGGTTGTACCCACATTTAAAGTTATTGAAAAATTTATTTGTGGCACTCAAAAATTGTGGAACAATTTAGCTTAAGACCCAATTAAAGATTAGACATTATTCCAAATATCTATTTTGGTGGCATGGGAATTTGCAATTTACCCCACGCGCTCGAGGAAGAGCTTTTTCAGGGGGGAGAATGATGTTTATGGATTCATGGCACGTGCGTGAAATTGGGTCGAGAATAACATCTAATTGTTATTAGTTGACTTTTATTTTTATCTCATTTTTTAATTGTATTATACGGTTGATGGCTTGTGATCTAGAAAGCATTTTAGGAAATATTGTAAAGGGGTGCTTCTTAGGTCACATGTGACATTACATGGGCCTAGGCCCATTTCCCTATTAGATATGGACGACCTAATTCTAGATCTCATTCCCCCTATAAACATCCCCTTTACCCCATTTAGTAAAGCATTTTACATTTCTCCAATTTGAGTATTACTCTCCCTTGAGCGTATTTATGTTGTGTGCCATTGACAACTTCATTTACGGCAATTGGTATCAAAGCCTAGTCGCTCCACCAAGTTGTTGTACAAACAAAATCATAAAACACAAGCAACCAATGGCACCGAGGAAACACATTCTAGCCCAGTGTCATTATTTCCTATTGAAAAAGCACTTACTCCACCTTTTCATTAAGTCGTCTACTTGTTCCTCCAATCGGAAATTACGGGAGTCAACTAGAATGTGTTCCCTTCGTGCCATTAGTTGCTCGTGTTTTACAATTTCGTCCTTACAACAATAGCGTGAAGGAGCGACTAGGCTTTGATACCAATTGACGTAAATGAAGCGTCAATGGCACAACAAAAATACACTCAAAAGAGATGCTCAAATTGAAAAATGCATAATGCACTAAATGGGGTAAGAAGGGGAGATTTATTGGGAGGAATGGGAAGGATCTAAAGATTAGGTCACCTATATCTAATAGGGAATTGGGCCTGGGCTCATGTGACCTAGGAGCACCACCTTTACAATCTTTCCCAAAATGTTCTTCTAGATTACAAGCCATTAACCCTAGAAAACAATAAACAACTGCGATAAAAATAAAAGACAACTAATAACAATTAAAAATAAACGTCATTCTCGGACCAATTTCATGCACGTGTCATGCATCCCCATACACATCAAAACAAAGAACGAAAAAGTAAACATGACAAAACCTGCCAAATTTTGGATGTAGTTTTGGAATCCCATCCATCATTACCATCCTTCAAACTCCAAAAAAAAACATTAGATCTGACCCTCCACGATGTCTGGCGAGCTCCAGCCCCCCACCCTGGACCCCTGCCTCATCTCCTGGAGCCACAACCAGAAATGGCAATTCGAAACCCTAGATCTAAGGACTGTCGGTACTTCCCTGCCTCCGACGAGAACTGGCGCCCCCATTCGGCGGCAGCAATACCTGCGGCGACCCATGGTGGCACCGAAAGCCGGTGGCGACCTTCGTCAGTGGGGGTTCAGCCATTGTTTCCTCACGACAGATCCAGATTTGGGGCCTACTTGTCGTCGCGAACCTCCTTAAGTCACTCGCCTACGATCGACAACACAAGCCAAAGTCGACTGACATTCGACAGAGCACTGACGAATACCTTGGCAGCAGATTTGTTTAGAGCAACCCTTGGGGATGCTGCTAATCAAACCTCAAAGTTGGGGATACCCTAATTTCCAAGTTTATTTCCACCACTACCCCTCTTTTGAGAGACCATCCTCACCACTCCTAAACCTCAAATATTTGCAAACCCTCCTCCATCCTCTCCTGAAATTTATTTGGGACTCCTCCCAACTTCTGAAATTTACATTTAAGCGCCCTAATCTTAGAAAATTCCCTAATTAGCCCCTAAAGTTCCACAAATCTCAAGTCAACCCCAAACACTTCTTAAACTTATTTTCCAGTCCCCAAACATTTTAAAAATTACAACTCAGCCCCACTTACCCCTTTAACCCACTTAAGTGTTGATTTTATTGGATTGGAAAATAGTGGGTTGTACCCACATTCAAAGTTATTAAGAAAAATAATTTTTGGCACCAAATATTGTGGAACAATTCAGTTTGGGCCCCAATTAAAGAGTAGACATTATTATAAATATCTATTTTGGTGGCATGAGAATTTGCAATTTACCCCTCACGCTCGAGGACAAGCTTTTTCAAAGGGGGGGAGAATGATGTGCATGGCACGTGCATGGAATTGGGCCAAGAATCGCATTTATTTTTAATTGTTAATAGTTGTCTTTTATTTGTATCGCATTTCTTTATTTGTATCATAGGGTTAATGGCTTATGATCTAGAAGGGCAATTTAGGAAAGATTGTAAAAGGGGTGCTCTTAGGTCACATGTAACATCACATGGGCCAAGGTCCATTTCCCTATTAGATATACACACAATTTAGTAAAGCATTTGACATTTCTCCAATTTGAGTGACGGCTTCATTTACGTCATATATTCCTTTGATGTTATGGGTTTCCAATCCCCATATACGAGATATGCTAATAGAGAGACCGAAAGAGAGAGAGAGAGAGGGGTTGATGGGAGAAAACCCTGACCACCAGAAAACTATCCTCACTTTATAAAAATTTATTCAGATATCACCTATACTCCTGCTGCAAATTTTGTTTTCTTGTGGAACGTCAGACCTTCAGCTACCAGTTTTTAAATTCCCTTGATTTTGTCCAAAAATGAAGAGGTGTGCTTTGGTCCGATATTTACCCCCATACGGGCTTTTTTTTAGAGTTATGCTCTCTATATATATAATACACAAACACAGTTATCTCCAGTAGTTTTACCTAAAGCCCTGAATGTGAAAATTTTACGCACACCACAAGAAATTGACACGAAATTATGATATGTCATGTTAGTGTGTCGTGCTCGTATCGAGGTTTGTCTATACAAAGTTGTATCCCGCCATGTTCGTATCAAAACTATGACTCGTATTTAGTCGTGTTATGTGTGATGTCGGGTTATTAGTTGTGTTTCAAGTCATGTTCGTCCTGCATCGTATGTTAAATGGGTCGTGCTATGTAAAGAAACATGATTCGTGAGGTGCCTGTCTTAATAGTGCTTGTCGTGTCGTACCTTGTCATGTCATGCCAAATAAGGCCTATAAACACGAATTGCCACCCTACAGGATCTTTCTATCTAATGTGTCAAAGCTCTTTGAGAAAATACCAATGTCTACTTGTAGGTACCTCGAGTGGTATTAATTATAAAGATCCCTACATTGTTCATCAATTTTCTTAACAAAATTCTATATTAAGTATTAATCTTGGCTCCACCACGTCATATCAAAGCTCTATTGATAATGTATTTTCATTGAATCTTTTCTGACATAGATAAGTGAGAAATAATGATCAGCAACAAAAATTGAAAACGTTGTGATGAAAATCTTACAAAACCTAAAAGTGAAGTTATAGGACACTCACGTGCTCTATAAGTGACACATTGAACAGAAGCTTTCAGAAATAACACGATTAAACATACTTTCTTTGAAATTGTTCTGTAAATGTTAAAAATGTGCCAATGTCACATAGAAATCTTCTAAAACTATCTTGACAGGATAGAAAGGCTTTTAAAGCAACCTGAACATATTAAGCAATGTTTAAAAAGGCGTTTGAGGCTTACGACTCGAGGCTCACCTCAAGGCGAGGCGGACAAAAAATGCCTCGAGGCTTAAGCCTCAGGGTTGAATTTGAGGCATACGCCTCAATGCGCCTCGAGTCTTACGCCTCAGTGCGCCTCACGCCTCGTGCCTTTTTGCTGAGGCGCGAAAAAAAAAAAATCTCGTTCTTTTTTTTGTTTTAAATTGCACTTAACTTATACTATTTACTATTGTAACTTGAGAGAAATTTTGAAAAAATAACCAATATGTTAATGAAACTTAAAAAACTGATTTTGTCAATTTGATTTTGTTTGAAATAAATGTACTAAATTAACTTCAATATGACTTTTTTTTTTAAAGTTCTCTGTTTTTTGGTTTTCAACGTATATTAATATGTTATCTTTAACTAAACTGAATATATATTAAGAAACTAATATATTTTAAAGGTTGCTGTTTTTTTAATAAACTTAGGTTGGTATGTTTTATTATTTTTTTAATAAAATTGTTTTTTTTTAATCTTAGCTTGAAAATCAATGTTTTTTAATAAATTTGCTTGTTAAATTGCATTGATTAATTTACTGTCATATTATAAAATAACCAATATGTGAATGAAGCTAAAAAAATGATTTTTCCAATATGATTTTGCATTGATTAATTTATTGTCATATTGTAAAATAACCAATATGTTAAAATTGATTTTCTCAACTTACTTTTTTTTTAAAGTTAGTTATCTCGGGGGAACAAAAAAATGTTAAACTATGTGAGAAAGTCCTCAAGGATGTTTTTTTTGTAGTTTTATTTTATATTTCTTTGTTATTTTATTTTTATGATTTTATTAGTATTTTTTTAATATTATTTTGCTCTTTTTTTTCCCTTTTCGGTGAGGCTTATGCCAACGCCTCGAGGCTTACGCCTCGCCTCTCCGCGATTAAAGTGCCTCGCCTCGCTTTTCACCTTTTTAAACATTGATATTAAGAAATCAAAATTCAGAAGCAAATCGATTTACATATCCTCAAAATCATCTTTATATTAATATTAACAAACCAAACGGATCAAATAAACGAAAATGCATAAACAACAATCAGCGACAAAAATAGAAGAGAGGCGCTGTGCCGAAAGCATAGAAAAAACTAAAGCTGAATCTACAATTGACACAAAATGAAAGGACTTTTAGAATTAGCACTATTCAATATACTTTTTTGATCTTTTCAATAAAAAGCCTTTACAAACATCAAACAACAACCACTGGAAATGGACTTCGGTTATCGAGACAACGGAAAGAAGAAGTATGATAAGTAATCAAAATTCGGTGGCAAATACATTTAGATTAACGCAGAATAATCTTTATATTGACAAACTAAACGGATCAAATAAATGTAAAGCAATTAAAAAACAATCAGCAACCAAAATAGAAATCACAGCAATGAAGAACATATGAAAACCAAAATCTGAAGCTACAATTGACAAGCAATAAAATAAGACTTGCACAAATAACACTAACAACAGAAGGAATGAATATGATTAAAGATCAATTCAACAGCGATACAATTTAGATTACCTCAAAATTAACTTCTATTGATAAGCCAAGCAGATTAAATAATAAAAAGAAATTAGCAACAATCAGCCACAAAAATAAAAGGCACGGTGAAAAAACATATGAAACCATAAATCTAAAGCTACAATTAACACAGAATAAAAGGACCTCCATAAATAAAAACACTGGAGATATACGTTTTAGATTTTTCAATCAATATTAAAAAGGCGCCATAGAAAGGCTTTAAGAAGCAACCTTGTGTTAAGGTAACAACTGAATGGATTTGATAAGATATCAATATTCAACAGCGATTCAGTTTAGATTACCTCAAAATTATCTTCTAGTGACGAGCCAAGCAGATTAAATAAAGAAAAGAAATTAACAACAATCAGTCACAAATATTAACCTTAAATCTAAAGCTACAATTGACACAAAGAACAAAAAGACTTTTAGATATAACACTATTGGAGATACTAGACTTTTCATAAAAAATACAAAATAAAAGATAAAAGTCTGAAAAAGTCAAAAATTAGAAACCACTGTTGCAGGTGATGGCCTTGGGATACTGGAACGGATGAACGTGATAAAAAAAATCAAAATTGAGTGGTGAATCGATTTAGATTTCCTCAAAATATTCTTCTATTGAATGAATTCGTTGACAGAAAGCAATTAACATCACGTTGATGAAAAGTACAGAAAACCTAAATATGAATTGTAAACCTATAGAATAAAAAGACTTTTAGAAACATCATTACAGATATTTTTTTGTTTTAGATTTCAATCGATATAAAATTGTAAAATTCACAATAAAAACTTTTAAAACAAACATTAGAGACAAGTGAATATGACAAGAAATCAAAATCAGCGGCTAATCCATCAGGATTACCTCATAATTATCTGCTAATGACAAGCCAAATGGATCAAATAAAACACAACGCAACTAAAACAATCATCAAAAAATATACAAATCACAACCACAGAGATTAAAAGCATAGGCAACATTAATCTGAATATACAATTGACACACGGAATATTTTTTTGAGACTTCTAAGAGTACTTTTTGAAGCAACCTTGTGCTGCTAAGGTAACAAATGAATGAATATCATAAGAAATCCAAATTCAACTGCGATTCAATTTATCTTACCTTGAAATTATCTTCTATGACAAGCCAAACGGATAAAATAACGAAAAACAATTAACAACATTCAGCGATACAAATAAAAAAGCATGGTGAAAAAAACCATAGAAAACCTTAAACGGAATCTGGAATTGACATATAGAATAAAAAAAACTTAAAAATCAACACTACTACAGTTTTTTTTAATATGTTAAGGTCTCAAAGGAATATGATAAGAGATCAAAATTCAATGGCGATTCAATTAATATTACCTAAAAAATTATCTTCCATTGACAAGCCAAACGGATTAAATAACAAGAAGAATCAATCATATCATATAAATAAAAAGCACGGTGAAAAGAAGCATATAAAACCTTAAATCTGAATCTACAATTGACATATAAAATAAAAAAGGCTTACAAAAATAACACTATTACGTTTTGTTTTGTTTTTTTGGCCTTTCACACGATATTAAAAAAGTGCCCCCTAATCGTCTAAAAGTACTTTTGGAAGCAACCTTTTGTTAAGGTCACAAAGGAATATGACGAGACCATAATTCAATGGTGATCCAATTTATATGACCTCAATATTATTTTCTATTGACAAGCCAAACAAATAAAATAACAAAAGGCAAGTGAACAACAATCAGCGATATAAATAAAAAGTACAAAAAGCAGGGTGAAAAAAGCATAGAAAACCTTAATCTGAAACTACAATTGACACACAATATAAAAATGACTTACAAAAATAACACTATTACGGGATTTTTTTTTAACTTTTCACTCAATATTAAAAAAGTGCCGCTTAAATCATCTAAAAGTAATTTTAAAAGCAGACTTATGTTAAGGTCATGATAAGAAATCATAATTTTACAGCGTTTAAATTTATATTCCCTCAATATCATCTTCTATTGGCAAACCAAACGGATAAAATAGCAAGCAGAAAATAAAACAAACAGCAATAAAAATAGAAAGCACGCTAAAGAAAAACTTATAAAAAGCATAGAAAACCCTAATCTGAATCTACAATTAACACATAGAATCTAAGGCCCTGTTTAGTTGTGGAAAACAAGGCTGTTTTCCAGAAAAAAATTCCAAAATTTTTCCACAAAAATGGAAAATTAGAAAGTGCATTCAAGTTTATATTTTTCAAAATAGAAAATTGAAAAACAGTTTTCCAAATTTTCCAATTTTTCAGGAAATTGAAAAACAACTTTTACAAGTTTTCCACCAATTTTCAATATTCCCAAAATTACATTTTAACCTTAAACTTTCTATAACTTACATCTAGATTCTTAACCTATTGGTAATTTACATTTTAATCTCTAAGTTTTCTAAAAATGACATTTTGGCCTTAAAATTTTGAGAATTACTTTTTGACCCCTGAACTTTCTATAAATTTTATTTTGGCTCTTTTGCCCGTCTATAAATTACATTTCGACCTTGAACTTTTTGTAATTACATTATAACCCTAAACTTCGTGTGAATTATATTTTGCCCCCAAAATTTATATAAACTACATTTTGAAAACAATTATTTATATACCATATGAACGCATTTTCTAGTTTTCTAAAATTTTCCATGGAAAATGAAAATTAGAAATGAAGATGAAAATTGAAAATTAAAACAAGAAACAATTTTCCACAACTAAACAGGACCTAAGACTTTCAAAAATGGCTCTATTACAGATATTTTTTTGAGACTTCTCAATCAATATTTAAAAAAAATGTTTTTTGACTTTAGTACATTACCAATCTTCGATTTTAGCCTTTAATACAACTTTATTAGTTTATTAGACTTTAGTACATTTTTCGTCGCTAAATGTCACCAAAGAAAACTTCTAGTGGAGAAATTTTCACATTTAGCGATGGAAAATGTACTAAAGTCTAATAAACTGATAAAATTGTATTAAAGTCTAAAATCGAAAATTGGTAATGTATTGAAGTCAAAAAAACTATAAAAAAAAAGTGCCTAAATCATCTAAAAGTACATTTAGAAGCAACCTTATGTTTAGGTCATGATAAAAAATCATATTACCTCAATATTATCTTCTATTGACAATCCAAACAAACAAAATAACGAACAGAAAATTAACAACAATCATCGATAAAATTAGAAAAACCATATACTATTACCAAAAAAAACATATAAAACCTCAAATCTAAAGCTACAAATTGACACAGGGAATCTAAGGACTTTCATAAATGACACAATTAGAGATATTTTTTTGAGACTTTCCAATCAATATTAAAAAAAGTGCCGCATAAATCATCTAAAAGTACATTTAGAAGCAACCTTATGTTTAGGTCATGATAAGAAATCATAATTCTAAGGCAATTCTATTTATATTACCTCAATATTATATCTTATTGACAATTCAAACAAACTAAATAACGAATAGCAAATTAACAACAATCATCAATAAAATTAGAAAAAAACATATACTATTACCAAAAAAAAACATATAAAACCTCAAATCTAAAGCTACAAATTGACAGAGAGAATCTAAGGACTTTCACAAATGACACAATTAGATACATTTTTTTGATACTTTTCAATCAATATTAAAAAAAGGTGCCGCCTAAATCATCTAAAAGTACATTTAGAATCAACCTTATGCTTAGGTCATGATGATAAATCATAATTCTAAGGCGATTCGATTTATATTACCTCAATATTATCTTCTATTGACAATCCAAACAAACTAAACAACGAATAGCAAATTAACAACAATCATCAATAAAATTAAAAGAACTTTCAGAAAATAACACTATTAGAGATATTTTTTTGACACTTTTCAGTAAATATTAAAAAAATGTCGCATAAGGTGTTGTTTGTTTTTACCTCTTAAGTAAATATTAAATATCAAATCAATGTTTAAAAAGGCGTTTGAGGCTTACGCCTCGAGGCGAGGCGGGCAAAAAATGCCTCGAGGCTTAAGCCTCAGGGTTGAATTTGAGGCTTACGCCTCAATGCGCCTCGAGGCTTACGCCTCATTGAGCCTCATGCCTCGCCTTGCGCCTTTTTGCTGAGGCGCGGAAAAAAAAAAACTCTTGTTCTTTTTTTGTTTTTGTTTTAAAACTGCACTTAACTTGTACTGTTTACTATTGTAACTTGAGAGAATTTTTAAAAAAATAACCAATATTTAATGAAACATAAAAAACTGATTTTGTCAATTTGATTTTGTTTGAAATAAATGTACTAAATTAATTTTAATATGACTTTTTTTTTAAAGTTTTCGGTTTTTTGGTTTTCAACTTAGATTAATATGTTATCTTTAACTAAACTGAATATATATTAAGAAATTAATATATTTTAAAGGTTGCTGTTTTTTTTAATAAACTTAGGTTGATATGTTTTATTATTTTTTTAATAAAATTGCTGTTTTTTTAATCTTAGCTTGAAAATCAATGTTTTTTAATAAATTTGCTTCTTAAGTTGCATTTATTAATTTACTGTCATATTATAAAATAACCAATATGTGAATGAAGCTAAAAAAATGATTTTGCCAACATGATTTTGCATTGATTAATTTATTGTCATATTGTAAAATAACCAATATGTTAAAATTGATTTTCTCAAATTACTTTTTTTTTTAAGTTATCTCGGGGGAACAGAAAAATGTCAAACAATGTGAGAAGGTCCTCAAGGATGGTTTTTTTGTAGTTTTATTTTATATTTCTTTGTTGTTTTATTTTTGTGGTTTTATTAGTATTTTTTAATATTATTTTGCTCTTTTTCTTTTCTTTTCGGTGAGGCTTACGCCTTAAACGCCTCGAGGCTTACGCCTCGCCTCACCTTTCGCCTTTTTAAACATTGTATCAATTAGTGTTTGTTTTTTGAAATGATTAAGAGCCAAACTGCTATTTTTACTTCTGAATGATTAAGAGGTCAATGATCCTAAATACATTCATTCAGAGATCCATTCAGACATAAAAACAAACATATTGTTCAGACTTCAGATTTCAAATGAGAAAACAAATGCAACCTAAATCATCTAAAAATACATTTAGAAGCAACCTTGTATGTTTTGGTCATGATAATAAACCATAATTCTAAGGCGATTCGATTTATATTACTTCAATATTATCTTCTATTAACAATCCAAACAAATTACAAAATGAATAGCATATTAACAACAATCATCGATAAAATTAGAAAAAACATATACTATATTAAGTAAAAAACACATAAAACCTCAAATCTAAAGCTTATTTTTTGAGACTCATCAGCCAATATGATTTATGTTAAGAAATCATAATTCTACAGCGATTCAATTTAGATTACCTCAATATTACAAAAAGAAAATTAAAAACAACACAAAAATAGAAAGCACGCTAATAAAAAAAATCATGTAATCATGTTTTGGTCATGTAATAAACCATAATTCTAAGGCGATTCGATTTATATTACCTCATTACTATATTCCAAACAAATTAAATAACGAATAGCAAATGAACAACAATCATCAATAAAATTAGAAAAAACATTTACTATTACCAAAAAAACATATAAAACCTCAAATCTAATAAATAAAAAGTGCCTAAATCATCGAAAATTACATTTAGAAGCAACCTTATGTTTAGGTCATGATAAGAAATCATTATTCTAAGGCGATTCAATTTATATTATCTCCTATTGACAATTCAAACAAACTAAATAACAAAAGCAAATTAACAACAATCATCGATAAAATTAGATAAAACGTATACTACTACCAAAAAAACATACTAAACCTCAAATCTAAAGCTACAAATTGACACATAAAATAAAAGGACTTTCATAAATGACACTATTGGAGATATTTTTTTGAGACTTTTCGATCAATATGAAAAAAAGTGCCGCCTAAATCATCTAAAAGTACATTTAGAAGCAACCTTATGTTTAGGGCATGATAAGAAATCATAATTCTAAGGAGATTCAATTTATATTACCTCAGCATTATCTTCTATCGACAATCCAAACAAATTAAATAACGAATAGCAAATTAACAACAATCATCCATAAAATTAGAAAAAAACATATAAAACCTCAAATCTAAAGCTACAAATATCAGTCAATATGACTCATGTTAAAAAATCATAATTCTACAGCGATTCAATTTAGGTTACATCAATATTAAAAAAAGAAAATTAAAAACAACGTAGAAATAGAAAGCACGCTAATAAAAAAAATCATGTAAAAAACTGAAAAAAACTAAATCTGGTGGTGAAAATGTGATTGAGAGTTAAAAATTGACCTCTGATTTGATTGGGAAAGGCGGAGTCGAGAGAAAACGGGTGTGGCGAATGGATATATCTGGTGGTGGAATCGGAGGAAGAATCTGGACCGTTGAATGGATTTCTAGCGATGAAGGTTGATGAGGCTTGAGTGGAACGCCATGGTGAGATTTGAGAGAGCCTTCTCCCTGCAACTCTCAACATCTTGTTTGGTTGTTGTGATTCTCAACCTTTGCTAGGGTTTCGGTTTAATTGGGGGAGACGTTGAGGAGAGACAAATTGGTGGTCTTGCTGTTTTTATGTAACCAAAATGGAATAGACGAAGGGGAGGGGGGTTAAACTTAAATAATAGACATAATATGGATGTTTGGAAACGTGGGTCTTTTCGGGTCGGGTCGTACGGTTGTGTTTTGATCGAATCAGATCGGAATAGGAATGTTCGGAAAATTTTCATAATTTTAACAATCTTTTCAAATCTGAAAAAATAGAAAACGGAAAATCAGTTTTTCTTCCAATTCCGCTGGTTCGAATTATTCAAAATTTTGAAAAAAATATTATTCGGGAAAATATCGAAAAACTCAAAATTATTAGTTTTATCTTTGTTACAAATCTCATTTCAATTTGCAGATCGTCCACCCAATACGCCTCACTCTATCTGGAAGATGGTTGCTCCTAGGCTATCAATGGATCGGATTTTATCTGAATCCGAATCCGAATCCGATCCATTTAAGCGGATATATATCATGCCTAAAATTCGATTAACCGCTTATTAAATGGAGAGGATTTGGATTCATATACTCCAATCCGTTAATAATCCTAATTGATTAATATTTTTAATTTATATATATATATATATATATATATATATATATATATATATATATATATATATATATATATATATATATTATATATCATATATTTTTAATCAATATATATTGTATTTAATAATATTTTAAATATATATTATAATAGTTCTTTATTTCATTATATAATTTGTTTTGAACATTTGCAAAATAAATTTATGAAATAAGAGTTGAAAATAAAAATGTTGCAAATCAAGTTTAACATAAACGGATAATCAGATCGGATCCGAATCCGTTTAACATAAACGGATATGGATTCGAATTTGCCTGATCCGATCCGGTTAATAAACGGATCGAATTCGAATTTGTTTAACATAAACGGATATGGATTTGGATTTGTCTGATCCGATCTGAATCCGATCCGTTTACAAGCCTAGTTGCTCCCAACCTTGCCAGTCTAATAAAGAAAGTAGGTAAGAAGTGTGCACCTCCCCCTCAGACAAAGAAATCCAATGCGAGCAACCCCGACCAGGCCGAGGGAATAAATAAAAGGAAGGAGGTCCCTGAGGACGTCTGTGTCCCCAATCAACAAAAGAAGCGTAAGAACAACATGTTAAGAACAGCACCGACACAAGCAATACCAATCTCTCTGGAGATGCACTCTCGGCCCGTCTAACCAATTTGAAAATCAACTTGGACTCCCTCATAGGGAATAAGACAAGGGCCTTTGAGGTGCTAGCTCCGTAACACCAGACACCAATGATCATTTTCTGGTGTCTCCATAGGGCTGTTCAAGTAAAATCCTATGTTTTCATTTGATCTCTACTTTAAATTTGTGTAACGTCATCTCGTACTGACGTCTCATATCTTCTACAGTCTGTCCTGTCTCTAAAGAAGGTCCACTAGTGGGTCCAAGAAAGGCTTCTCGAGATTCGACTAGCCCGAAAGCCTATAAAGTCTGAAAAGCAATTGAAGAAGCAACTCTTTACCCAGGAGAATGACCACGATATGGAAATGGATAACCCGAAGACCCAACACACAGAGGCCATTAACTAGCTGAACATCGATAATGATGTCGTAATCAAGGCCTTGGTCGACAAGCAGGCGGTCGAGGAGAAAAAAAAGGTGAAAGTGGTTGTTGAGAAGGCTCTTGAGGAGGCCAAGAAAAGAGCAGTTAAGGATTTTAAGTCATATGATGAATTCTTAGGGTACAGTCTCCAGTACCTTGAGATAGGTGTTAAGACTGTTTGTCGATGGGTCACATTAAAATTCCCTGACATCTCACACTTAGTTTCACAATTTGAGTCATTTGATTTATCTGACTCACTGGCTATGACTGCGCTGACTGGGATTGAGCGAGCAGCATAACCTGAGCCGACAGGCTAGACGGTCAATGAAGAAGAAGATGATGATAGGCTTGTAACAGCCCGCCTAATTAAATACTGGTGATCAGTCTTTTATTAAATTTAAAACAAAATATCCAGTTGGTTCAGTCTTAACATCACTGTCGAAAAATATTTTATTAATTAATAACCACCTAGTAGTTAAAAAGTCTGGTGTCCAATTTTATCTTTAATTAACATGCAACCAAAGGAATAGTTAACTAAACATTTAATATCCAATAAACAATCTCATAGTAAGAAAACGTCATAAAGAAGTAATTGCGTCTGGAATAAACATCTCTAGTCCAAATCCCTAATACAATAGTCTGAAATAAAATGAAATAAAACCTAACAACTCAAATATAAATAAATATTTTCAATCTCTATTTCTTGATACATCTGAATAATGATGGGTAACATGCCCGACTGGAGTAAATAACTCGAAAAGAATCAAAGATAGGTGTGGAGGCGTCTAGTACCGAGGTCATGTAACTTCCATGGCAGTTACAACACGTCAACTGATAAGAACTCCTATGCTTGTCGTCCATGTGGCTGGGCACCTAAAAGGTTTTTACAAAAACAAAATAGATTTGGAAGAAAACGGGTCAGAGTGAGAGTTAAAAATATTTTAAAAACAACAAGGGCCTGTTTGGTTTGCAACTATAATTCTGTTTTCTGTGTTTAAATACAATTCTGATAAAAATCTTCGTTTGGCAACCTGTTTTTAAACACAGAATTATAATATTTCTGTGTTATAATCAAGTTTTTCAGAAAACAGGTTTTAGGTGTTTTATAACTTCTGTTTTTTATTTTTCTACTCAGAACTGTTCATTCTTAATATTTTAAAGCAGTTATACCTTAATATATAATATACATACATAATGCATTAATATGTGTGTAATTCTTATAAATAAAAAATATATATGTACATGTACACAAAATTACGTATGAAATAATATAAAGTTAAATAATACTATCAATGAAAACATGATACTTATATATAGTTTTATACATGTATAATTAATGTATGGAATAATATAAAATATACATATAGTACATATGTATTAAAAAATATTATCAATTTATATACGTATATAATTTTATAGTGAATTATACATGCAATATCATTATATATATATATATATATATATATATGTGTGTGTGTGTGTGTGTGTGTGTGTAAAAGTTTTATATATGTTTATATATAGAGAGTTAAACTCCCCAACATACCTCATTAAATATATCAAAAAATACATTATATTAAATGTACGTGTATATAATTTATGGCGTATGTATGTATGTATGTATGTATGTATGTATGTATGTATCATGTATGCACGAAAGTTTTATGTATGTTTATACACACACACACACACACACACACACACACACACATTTATGATATAAATTTACATGTTTGCCAATTTTGTCAAATTTTCAAAATACTGTATTTAAAAACAAGTTTACCAAACGCACACCAATAATTATAAACACAAAAAACTGAATTTTAAAACTGCATTTAAAAACAACGTTTGAATCGAGTTTTCTGAATAGAGAACCAAACGGGCCCCAAGTGTTTAAAATACATTAAACAGTAAATATTATATACATATTAGTTCCTCGTGCCCTCACTTGAGATTCTCACCTCTCAACTAATACGCACGCCTAACGTAAGCTCCTAACGCATCCTTATTACGTTATCCCACTTATCTAATTTACATCGAGTCTCTTACTATAATGCCTAAGTCATTATGCCCACGCGTATTACCCGAAATATACAACTTGCATTTTCAGTATTAATTAAATCGAATTTAAGTATCTCATTACTCATTCAAGTT